>JAYEVH010000566.1:0-600000 GCA_036346255.1 Ampelocalamus luodianensis | reverse complement strand
TAGTCAAAGTAGAAATATGAAAGTCAAACATTGAGAGCAATACACTTAAAATAATTTTTGGGAAGAAATTACTTCAAGTAAAACCCTAAAAATGATTTATTTAAATCTTATAATATTTATCATAAATAAATATAATTTTTCCCAAATTGTTGGAGCTAAATTCAATCCACAGAAAATTCAAACTTGCTTCAATAACCTTTTGTAGATTGGAATTTAAAATAAGCAATTAAATCATGAACAGTGAGGTTTAAAATTTTATTTGGTCACTAGGTCATCCCAGGAACCCCTCCAAATACTTTCAGAATTTATAGATTTTATTTGCTTTTTATAAAAGGACTAGTCAAACTAGTTAGTTCCTAAGTCAAACTCTAAATCAGAGGATTGAATGAATTTTGCTGAAAATTTAACTTCTTGAAAAGCTATGAAAAATTTACTCAAGGCTAATAATATAGTCCTTAACGTCCAGTAAAAATTTTGGAATTTTTGGAGTTATGAAACTCCATCTAAAAATTCCCTAATCATCTCAGCCTATTCTTCAAAAACTCGTTTTTCATCGCTCCTTGGGCTCGCACTCCAAGCCCGACCTCTGTCCGACCGGAGCGCACTCACTCGATCGAACCACCTAACCCGCACCACTTACACCCCCTCGCTATGAACCATTGGATTCTAGATCAACCGTTCAGATTTTCCGGGCTGTTCGGGCCACCCGAGCGCAGCCTTTCATCTGAGCCGTCCGTTTTAAAATCAACTGTTTTGATTGTGTGCGCCGATCGGGCTGCCGATCGCCCCCATCACCATGGGCCGTCCGATTGAGGATCGACGGTCCAACCGGCTCTTTTCTTTTGTGGCACTGACAACCTGGGCCCGCCGGCCTATTTGTATTCTTCCCACGCGACGCCGCCCGCCACCTCGATCACGCCACGGCTGCGCGCCTCTCTGCGCGCGCCCACGCTTCTTTCACTCACCATCAACTCCTTGTCGCCGAGCGCCAACTCGCCATGGCCCTCGCCACACGCCGCCTCGCTCCTCGCCGTCCCTCGCGCCAGCTTTTGTCCCACGACATGACCGAGAGCATCATCGCCAATACCGCCGCTTCGCTCTCGCCGCCTCGCGCCGCCTTTGTAAACCATCGAGGAGCTCCCTCTATTTCTCTTCACCACCCAGTCATTTCCCCTACCTCCCTTCTTCAATTCCCCACTCACCGAGCTCCAAGCTCGAGCTCTAATTGTCGGCCACCAAGCTGCTGAGCCGCTCACAACTGTTATGGCGATCTCCGGCCACCGCCGACCCCGTCACGACTCGCCATACACCTCAAGCGGTCGAAGCCCTCCATCGATTTTGAGCTAGCATCACCAGGAAGCCGCACACTCGGTTTCTTCTTCAACACCGGCCGCAACCGCCAAATTCGCCGCCACCTCTTCTCCGGTGAACCTCCCTCCGATTCCCCTCTCCATGAGTATCACTCGAACTCCTCTACCTCCCATATCACTCACTTGTGCCCTTTTTCTCTCGTGGTCGCCGCCATGAATGACCTCCCCGTGCCACCGCTTTGTCGCCGCCGCCCAACTCCGGTCACCTCGCTCCCTCCGACCACTCCATCGTGCTCCCGAACCCCTGTATGCCCATGCTCCCTCTATTTTTGCTTCAACTCCACCCGGCGCTGTGGCCCTCCTTTCACCCCCACGGCCGGTCGCCGCTCGCCTTGGCCGCGCCGCCACAGTGCCGGCCAAGTCCCAAAACCGCCACCCCTAGCCTCCTTGTACTCCGGGCGATCCATTTTGCTAGTCTCTTTCACCTCCCCACCACCCAACCGCCGGCGACATGCGCCACCCCAAGCCACGGCAGAGCCGCCCTGTTTGTCCTGTAGCTTCATCTCTGAAACTTGTCTCTATAACTGAAAATAGAACTCATTTGTAATCTCAACTCTTTTGAACTAACAAATTTTGTGTATGTCAATTGGACACTCTAATTTAAATGACAACTGGATGATTGATTTAGTGCTAAGATTAGTTTCCTTAACTATAAAAGTCTTTTGGATGAACTGGAAAACAGAGAAGAGACGATGAGATAAAACGTTGTTTTGTCAGTGAACTTTGTTCTGTGATTGGCTAAGGCAATTAGTGTTTGAGTTCTGAGAATTAGGTTAGTAAACTAGAAACTGTTGTGGATGGCATTGTAATGTAAGCATTTTGAGGTTTAGTAGATTGTTCAAGCTGAATAGCATCCTTTGTGCAGGCAACTAGAGGTTAGTCGGTTATTAGCTAGTTAGCAGTTTTTCACCTTTTTCCAGAGTAGCAAGGTATTGAGGTAACTGCCTGCTAGAGTTTTAGTTAGCTTTCACATCTTAGTTAAGGTGGTTAGTTTCAGGTGACCATTTTAGATTATTAAGTATCAAATAGTTTGTTTATGGTTTTAGACCTCACCCTTCCTGTGATTGGTTTAGATCAAAGTCTGTTAGATATTTATTTTTGGCAATGGGCTCTCTCTCTCTCTCTTTCTGTTTGTAGGTGTTTGTGTCTGTATAAATTAGTTCACATGAATGTCTAGTGCACTGCTATCTTTTAACCTATAACGGCAAATCGTTGAACATTATCTGAAAACGTTAAGTGAGTGGTCCGAGATAGCAAATTAGGCAATTAGTGATTAGATGCTATCTAAGTGACAGGTAATAGTACTACCTGATAGTGAGATGAACAAGTATTTACAATAGGTTTTAAGGATGTTTTTGGTACCAGAAAATGTAGAGGTGAGTTATTGTCTAAAAGGATTTGTTGTTATACTAGAAAATGGGTTAGTACACTGTTTTCTATAACCTCATAGACTTTTGATGAACGTTCTGAAACCATTCTGGAACCAACAGAGAACTGGTGGCAGTTCTAAGTTTAAATACTTAGAAGGTTGTTGTCCAGTTGAGGTTTGAGCCTTAAGCTAGCAGAGGCTAACCAACTAAAAAAAATAAGCACTAGTAGGTTTAACCAAAGCAAACAGTAGAATCTTTTTGTTGATCAGAAATTGTATTCATAATTCAACTGGGAGCACACTAATATGAAAATCAGTCTATAAGTTCACTGGTTATTGGGGCATTCGAAATTTACCAACCTTATTATTAAAAACTAAAACCTTGTTGAATGCATAAGATCAGTGAGCAAAACTCTTAGTGGCTAGCCATTAGTATGTCCATCTAAAAGGGTCAAGATATTTAGAAAAGCAAGAGTGCGATACATGTATGTTAGTACATGTATGTTAATTGACAGTAAACCTATTGTCATAATTCAACTTCAAAATTCATAACTAATTCAAATCAATTCCAAATCCAATAATTTTTGTTCCTAAATTTATCTAAAATCTTTATCTACCTTCTGTATGAATTTCATAAATTTTTGAAGACTTTTGGATTTCTGGTGTTTATTCGATGTTTTTGCTTTGACAGTTCTTACCGTTAGATGTCGATGATTCGGGAGTGTAACGGAGATGATCATATGAATGTCCAGAGTTCCAGCAAACAAAGGCAAGCAGATGTAGCATCATTTGATCATATTGCTCCTACTACTTTTAAAGTCTAATATCTTGTTTGCAAAACCTAAGTATGCATGCTACTTATGTCAAAGTAATTTTGTCGATTGGAGGTAGATAAGCCTATTGTATTGTTGCTTTAAAATTATTCACCCCTGCCACAAACCTAGGTTAATATCCTCACTGGTGAATTAGAGCCCGTGAATGATTTATAGTCTTTATTTGTCTTTACGATATGATGCTTAGCAATGCTTAGTTACCTGTAGAATTGGGCGGTTATCGACTTGTCGATAACCTTGATCACACAAATGCTTATTATGACCATATATTTCAGCCTTTGTGCTATGTTTATTTGTGAAAACTAAAAATGAAAACAAAATGATTTGGACTTGGGCACAATGGTAAGATGGTGTGCTTTTGGGTGTGACTAGAATGGTGCCCAAGTCAACAAGGACCGAACATCTTGGTACATTGGTACACCCCTGCAGGGTTCAAACTATTCGAATAGCCTCGTCCTAGGTTATGGACACGCTTGGCAAGGTCTTTCAAGAGTTAGACTACAACCTTTTAAATTAAAACTTGACATGGGTGGTACGAATGGGTAATTCGTGCTATTGCTGTGAAGGCTATTGGGTTAGTCATCTCCAGGTTGTCTTTATGTTATTACTTATTGTCTCGCTATTATTTATGCAAATAAAACTCAGATTGTCAAAATTGCGTTCAACATATTATCTATTGCAAATAAAATCTGCTTTACGCTGAAAATGAACCTTCAGCCTTCTCCTTTGATTAAAGCCTGCATGTAGTAACTAGGTTTGTTACTCGTAAGTCTTGCGAGTACATTCGTATACTCACTGTTTGCTTGTATTTACTAATCTGGACAGCAAGTGTTGATATCGAATCGGGTAAGGAAAGTTTATGAGGAACGCTCGGTTTGCTATGGTTTCAACTCGGTTGTTGCCTCGCGGGTTATGGCAAGCCATTGGGACTTCCTTTATGGTTAACTCTTGATTTTGATTCAGTTGATTTACTATTTTCCGCTGCATACTTGATATTTATCTTGTTATTTGTCCGGTTGGCCCTTTGGTATGAAACCGAACCTTGTAAGTTCAATATGTTTTAATTATGAAGTTTGGATATTGTAATCACTTGTGTATGGAGTGATATTGATGTTTGTGATAGTGTATGTGTATCGCTCCTAGGAGGTACATAATACACGAGGCGCTGGACATTTGGTTTGGGATGCTAGGGTTAATGGAAGGCTAAGCATTACTAGTCAAATAAATCGGGGTCCTCACACGGTCTCTATTAGTTGGCTCATTCGGACCGCTCCAAACGGCCAAATCAATCTCAGCTACTCATTTTCAATCGGACCGTTCGCGCGATTCTAAACGTCGGGACCCCGATCATCTCCGTTAAATCTTGACCGTCCATTTCTAATCCAACCGCTCAGAGTCTTTTGACTCATTTTGACCTAACCCCCTCGTCATTTTTTACCCGAGCCATTTCAACCCTTTCACTGACATGTGGGCCCCTCGTCCCTGGTCATCGTCTTCAACCTCTGGCGCACACGCGTGATGGAACAGGGCATGGGGAAGAGCCCTTTTCAACTTCATGTGTCACCGTTCAACAGCTCTGGTCCTCGGCATTTAATGCCCTCAGTGAGCTTTCGCGCTCATAGTCCTCCTCTCAGCTGCTCCTGTCAATTTCTTGGTCCATGGCCGCACCATGAACCGAGCTCACCCTAGAACCCTTGTCCTCACTCAAACCCTAGTTCTCTAGCTATAAAAAGCCCCCCAAAGCTCACCCTTGAGTCCCTTTACATCACCCCTAGCTGTTTCTCTTCTTTTGGAGCTCAAAACCATTGAAATCCCCAAATCGCCATTGTTGACCGTGGAGCTTCATTGTGGATCTTGGTGCTCCAGTGGTTCTTCTTCAAATCTTTTTGTACCCTTTTGAGCCCTGTAACCCTACATTCATTTCCCCTAACATAATTTTGGGTTTCATTCACAGGAATCACTCAATTTTAAGTTTGAATCTTTTCGGCCGAAATCATCCCCTTTCTTCCTCAGCTCCGATAAGTTGTTCATTTAGCAATTAATTGCTCTTAGACCTTCTGTGGGCCCTAATAAAGCTCTTTGGACCATCCAGTGGTTTTCTTTTTGCTCAGATCGTGTTTACTCCATCTTCTTCTTCAACTTCGGCAAGCTCCTCCACCGCCAAAGCTTCTCCAACCATCTTGGACCGTCTTCTAACCCAAGGTAGCTCCTTATTAGTCCTAGAAGCCTGGGCACCCGCTTTTGTGGACCTTTGCGGAGCTTTTAACAATTTTCGCTTTTTGGCCGTTTTGGTCACCGTCACTCATTTCCGGCTCGCCGGCGTTTTAGGCCGCCGCTGCCGTCGAGGTTACCTCCTTCGGGTGCGCAAGGTTTTTGCAAACCCATTTTTTCCTTTAGTTGCCGTCGCGGTGGCCGGAGCCGCCGGCGACGGGCTTCTCCTTGCGCTCTGTTCTTTGTCGGACGAGAACGCACTGTTCCGTTGTCATTTAGGACAAAATTCCTCTCATTAATAGCTAATCATTGTTAATCATTGGTAATGATTGATTAGAAATTAATGACAGTCCTTGATTGTGTGTGGCTGCCACTTACAAGTGGGCCCAGCCACATAAGCACCGCTGGCACTATGCAACCTCGTTAGGGCATCATTAATGTTAATCATTGGTAATCAATGTTTAGCAATCAATGGCTGTCCTAAAATGACTTTATGAGTCATCGCCATGTGGGCCCACGCCACTAAACCCCTCGTGCACTTATAACACGCATGTGTTATATGCGCAGATCGTGGATCGCCGATCTTGTGATCAACGGCCAGATCCGAAACAATCGGACCCTGAACGCCCAAATCACTTGGGGCCGCCCATCTCACGATCCGCGCCGATCGTGAGTGCATTCGACTTCCGAATGTATTTACGCCTCTGGCCCTCCATCCCTAGATCTACGGTCGTAGATGATCGGAGTGTTTGGACCTCCGATTGTCCCGCTCACCTTGGACCATTGGATCTTGATCCAACGGTGAACCCCTTTTTGGACCGCGCACGTGTGCTATTCTCCGCAGTGCGTGGCCGTTGATTCTCGATTTGCGCCCATGTTGTTCCACGCCTTTTCTTTTTTAGTTGGATTTGTTTAATTCTGGTAAGCCTTTATTTGTCAACTGAAAATTGTATTAAACTTTGAAAATTCATAGCTAATTCATTTTAATTCGTTTTTAGATGATTCTACCTGTGTTAAATTTCTGTATAACTAAAATTTAATCCAAAAATACTTTTAGGCAGTGTTCTATACCAGAAAATCTTGTAAACAATATTAACTTGTTTCAGCCATTATTTGATATTACAAAAATTCAACTAAAACTTGTAAAATGCATAACTTTTTGTATAACTTCAACTGGCAAACTCAATCTTGTAAAATTCCTCTATTAGTATACTTTTATGTGGCATAGGTTTTGTTCATGTATGTATCTCTGAAAAATGACATGTTCTAATTTCACAACTTAGAAAAATCATAAGTAATTCATTTTAACTCCAAATTGAGTAAACTCAACTTTTCTGCCCTTAGAATACCATGCTCTACCTACCATAAAAATTTCAGGTTCCAGATCATTCTAGAAATTTTTGCCATGAACAGTACCATTAATTAATTTAGTTTGAATTTCCAGGCTGAGAGAATTTATTTTAGCTATAACTTTTGCATGCTTAGTCCAAATTGAATAATTCTTGTTCCTAAATTTGTCTAAAATCATACCCTTGCTGTTGTGTTAATTTCATAAGATTTGGATGAATTTTGCTGTTGAGTTTTGTTTGGTGTTCTTCGTTCTTATCGGGTTTTTTCGCATTCTTGCGTTAGGTTGCGAAGAATCTTGTGAACCTGAGAACCCTCCTCTGCAGCAAGAGCAAGACCAGCAAGGCAAGCAGATGTAGCATAATTTGATCATGTTGCTCTTACTATTTTCAAATTCTAATATGTTGTTTGCAAATTCTACGTATGCATTGCTATCTTGTTTTAGACTATTGTCGATTAGTTGACCTATTAGATGCATGATCTGTAGGTAAATGTTTATCCTCTACTACGGAGCCTAGGAATACTTGCTGTGGCTTTGGGTTCGTTTGATGAGCCCTTGTCAGTTGTCACTTAGTAGTTTTCGAGTATGTTGCTTAGCCATGCTTAGCTACCGGTAGAAATGGGCGGTTATCGACTTGTCGATAACCTTGATCACACAAAACATATTATGATCTTTATGACGCAGACTTTGTGCTATATTTACTTGTGAAAACTAAGAACTGAAAACAAAATGATTTGGACTTAGGCACAATGGTATGTTGGTGTGCTTTTGGGTGTGACTGGAATGGTGCCCGAGTCAACAAGGACCGAGTTACTTGGGCCACCATACTGAGCAATTTGTGTGCTAACCACACTAGAGGGAAATAGGACCTCTCTTGAATTAGTACTTTGGCGTGTGTTGGCTCCGAGTCGCAGGGGGTCGCAGGAGGGATGATGTTTGTGTAGGGAAACGGGTAGGCTACACTAGCGCAAATTAAAAAAATCTACCCGTAAACCAAGATCACTGCAGTTATAGATCACGGTCTTACCACAAGACGCGCAGGTGCGGAAGTTGATGCAAAGACATCGGGCGAGTAGTCGTACTACTTCCTCGCCCTCGCCGTGGCGCCCCATGTACAGCCTCCTCTTTGCGGTTCGTCCCAACGCTACAGATGCAGCGCTTTCAAAGGTATCCACACGCGGGAGGAAGCGACGCACGCCGGACTACTAGATCCGCGCGAGCGACAGTATGCGTGGGAGGGTGGCGACTAGGGTTTGAGGATGTCACAAAACTCATCCTCATCCCGCGCCCGCCTCCTTTATAGACGTCTTTACAATGGGCTTCTACGAATAGAGGCCCATTAGGACTCAATGCCCACCTAATTCGGATCCAATCCGAATAGGCTTCACCCTTAAGTGTGTGACCTATGGTTCACGTATGTTTAGACATGACGTGAGTACACATACTTGGTCAATAGTTGGTAGCGCCTCTAGCAAGACGTGCAACTCCTAAACATACACAAAGATCATATCGGACGAACCATCACAACGTTATGTACATGCCAATCCTTTGCCTCACGATATTCGGTCGAGCTCCAAGTCGACCACTCTTTCTCGATCCCGTGATCCGGAATCCATTACTAGGTTAACTCTTAACCTTAAGTAGCACGACCATGCATTTCTGATCCGATCATGTAACACCCGTGATCCACATTACCCGAATGCTACTTAACCACTCTACGCTTAGCCAATAATTTCAAGACAAAATTAATTCGCAAAGAACTCTAGACAAGAAGCACTAAGCGAAGCATAAACAACTAAGGGAATAAAGATAACGGTAACAAGTTCAATAATTAAACAACCTCTAGCAGATTAAACCAAGTGTAGTCCACAAATTCATCAATAATAATTGACGAAACACTCGCAAAAGCTAGTCATTAGGCTAATTTCCTCTCAACTTTATTACAACATGAATCTATGAATTGAGTGCATTATTGTAGTGCCGCTCTACCCATCCCAGGAATGCTTAAGAATCACCTGAAAGGGGGAAAGAAACAACAAGGGTGAGATAAAATCTCAGCAAGCAAACTGCTTAATGAGTTATTCAGGACTACAAACAAATATACAACATCCTTAAAGTATCCATATGTCCACATCCATAATGTGAATCCACATTCATTTACAAGCTAATTTAACTACAAAGATATTAAGCATCAATATCCAATTCACATAATGATCACAATTATAGCCTCAACCATATTTACTACCAATGATAGTAAAATATCAACAATTGAATCTTGATCAATCGCTTCATATTATTCACCACTACCACTACCAATGACAATAAAGTATTAACATGTTTTACCTCATAACTTTACTATTTCTCGCATCCGCAATCGCTATCAACAATTACCACAAGAGAGAAGAATCTCATGCCACAATCACAACCTCTACCATACCACAAGGGATGAACCCCATTCCACCACCACAACCACATTACTCATACCACAAGAGACTCTCATGAGTCAATTTCCACATTGCAACTATGAAGTTGCGTTTGTTTGCAAAATAACTTCACCTCAATATATTGCATAAGTATGCAAATGATCTTTCCACAATGTAATGCATATGCATGCTATGCTCCACTGCACCTTTACCCAATAAGGTAAAAGTGTACATCGTGCTATGGCAATGCACGATGTTGTACCGGTACGGTCGCGGCTATAAGCGGCGACATCCACAATGCAAATGTTATGACATGTCATGAATGATATGATTATCATAAACCACAAGAATTTAACCACGAATGTCAACAACATACTCATCATGAATACTTCCTCATAATCCACATGTGTCTCATTAAGCACAATACCATTGTGTCATAAGACCATTACCACATAACACACACCCGATTCACCAAGATCAAAATCAATCGATCTAGATGGAACTCTAACACATAGACCACCACATGATCATCATGAAAATAACCACAAGGAATTATCAACATGTCCACCTTGAGTTTATTTTTCATATTCCGCATTTGGCTCATTAAGCGAATTACCACAATACTACCCAAACTCATCCAAACATAGCAATTGATTAATATCTTGCTACCACATTCATACCTAGAAAACATGTAACCATGGCATATCGTTTAACATTACGTCAATCATGCATAGTGCAAGTAGTAAGAACAACGGGTTAAACCGTAGCACAACCGCTACATTTACTTGCCTTCCACGATGCGATGCGTTAGCCGGCAAAGATGATACTCCTAAACCTGAGGCTTCACCTCCTAAACAGGTAAAATAATTTCAATTAAGACATAATATACTCAGCGCTACTAATCGGCATTCTACATCGCTTACTTGACGACTCAAAACGAGTTTACAAAGCTGAAACTGAAAAAACAACGTTTCCTGCCATATACTGTTTCTGGACAGCGGCACGGTAATTGACATAACTCATGAACTGGAAGTCAAAAAGAGGTAAACCCAATTTCTGTACATTCTTAACTGACTCATAAACAATACTCTAGTTGACACGATAATCCAATTCGGCCAAAATATTAGGCTAACCATTGTTTGAACTTTCAGTACAGAAACTGCCTACACAAACGAACAGCAAAACTAAAATGACCATAACTTTTAATAGGTAACTCCGAATTGATCGTTCTTTATCAATCTGAAAAGGTTATCGAATTATCTACAATAACCTAGTTGTGTGAACTTTCAAATTCCACCAATTTCCCTTTCATATTTTAGGAAATATCCAGACAGATTATTCTCGTCAGATTTCTGGCAGCAGATACTAAATCGACCATAACTTTTGACTCAGACCTCGGAATCGAGTGATCTTCGCGGATACTGAAAGATAACGACATAACCCACATAACTCTAGGAGATGGAATCTTAAAATTCAGCCTCTAAATACACGAAAATCCCCACGCAAGGTACTGGACAGAATCGAATCTTCTGCAGCCCAACATTTAACCAACAATTCTAATCGGTTTCGCATCTACTATGGATCAAACAGCGGGGAAGGCATCTCGTTACCCTTGTAGAACCGCTAGAATTTGCTGAACCAATCCCACACAAGATCTTCTTCTCCTTCTTCTCCTTCTTCTCTTCCTCTCTTTCTCCTTCTTGCGCAAGGGGCAGCAGCCTAGACGAAGGGAGTCGCGAGGAGCAGCACCTGGGTAGAGGGAGGCGCAAGGGAGAGGGGAGGAGTCGGCCAAGGAAGGGAAGGGGGCGGCTGCAAGTGGGAGGAGGGAAAAGGGGAGGGGAGGGGAGGGGCGGCTAGGGTTTGGGAGGGTGGCACCTCCCCTTTGGTCGGCAAAACTAGGCTAGATGGGCCAAGGCCCAGCCCAAGTGGATGAGAACAAGCGAAAAGCCCTCTCTAAACTTGATTTGACGAATTCTGAAAATAAACTCTTCCCCGATTAAATAATTCTCTACCGATTAAATTTAATTAACCCGATTCTTGACTTCTCACACTTCCGGAGTATTACAGATCACTCGAGGGGCCCAGAGATATCTCTCTCAGGTAGAGAGGGGCAAATCCCATCTCGACTGACCATGCCTCGCAGCATACTTCATGACAAACCCGAAAGCTACCTTTATAACTACCTGATTCACGGAGTAGCGTTTGATAGCCCCTAAGTAGGTCGATTCACATCTCAAGTACATGCGACAATCTCGTGTCTAAGGACAAGGCGTATACATTGTGCAAAGTGAGAACCATAAGTGTAATTGCTTTGTCTCATGTTGGGTCGGTCCAACCCCATGTTCTAAACATGTGTCCACATTATTGGTTTGACATCTCCATGTCTATGACCTGTGAAACATGGTCATCAACCGATACATGTACTAATCCATCATTCACGTGTGTCCTCACATGAACTCCGATTAGGGACAACTTTAGAATAACCATACAAGTAAAGAGTTTCACAAACAAGTCACATACTTGTTAATCAACACGAAGGCAATATTCAAGGAACATTTATTAAATCATGGATACAACGAAATATCATCATCAATATGATTGCCTCTAGGGTATATCTCCAATAGTCTCCCACTTGCACTAGAGTCAATCTAGAAGATATCTAATACCCATAGGTCTTATGTGCACCTCATGCTTAGGCTGTGGGAGAGGCTTCGTCAAAGGATCTGAAATATTCAAACCGTGTATTTTGCATATCTTTAAATCTCCTCGATTAAGGATCTCTCGAATGAGATGAAACCGCCGCAGATGTGTTTGTTCTTTGGTGATTCCTCGGCTCCTTGGCTTGCGCAATGGCCCCACTGTTATCACAAGAAAGATCCGAGGATCGCACGCACTAGGAACCACACCTAGTTCGATTATGAACTTCCTTATCCAAACACCTTCCTTTGCCGCTTGGCCGCAATGTACTCGGCCTCCGTTGTAGAGTCGCAAGAGTCTCCCGCTTGGAACTCTTCCAACTTACCGCACCACCATTCAAAAGGAACACAAACCCGATTGCGATTTGTAATCATCTTTGTCGGTTTGGAAGCTTGCATCGGTGTAACCATTTACAACGAGCTCTTCCTCACCTCCGTAGACTAGGAACACATCCTTAGTTCTTCTCAAATACTTGAGGATGTTTTGAACCATTGTCAGTGACTTTCACTGATCACTGTATCTCGCTCGTAACACTTAGAGTATAGGAAACATCTCGGCGAGTACATATCATAGCATACATGATAGATCCAATGGCCAAGCATATGGAATCTTACTCATGCGATCTCGCTCATCGCTTGTCGAAGGACACCGAGTCTTGCCAAGATTTATGCCATGAGACATGGGCAAGAACCCTTTCTTTACCTCCTCCATGTTGAACCGCTTCAACACTTTGTCAATGTAAGTACTCGCTTAATCCTATTAGTCTTTTTATCTATCTCTATAGATCTTAATACCCAAAATATATGCCGCTTCCCTAAGTCCTTCATTGAGAAACTATTTTTCAAAGAGGTCTTAACGGACTCGAGCATAGGAATATCATTTCCAATCAGAATATGTCATCTACATATAAGATTAGAAATACGAGTGAGCTCCCACTTGTCTTCTTGTAAACACAAGATTCTTCTTCGCTTTTGATGAAGTCAAACCCTTTGACTACTTCATCAAAACGAATATTCCAACTCGAGATGCTTGCTTCAATCCATAAATGGATTTTTAAGTTTGCATACTTTTCTAGCATTGTTTGGATCGACAAAACCTCGGGTTGTATCATATACACGCCCTCGCTAAATTTCCATTAAGGAAAGCCGTTTTGACATCCATCCGCATATCTCATAGTCGAAATATGCAGCAATAGATAGAATGATCCGTATTGATTTAAGCATCGCTACAAAGTAGAAAGTCTCATCGTAGTCAACTCCTTGAACTTGCCGAAAACCTTTTGCGACAAGTCGAGCTTTATGGATATGAACATTTCCATCCATATCAATCTTCCTTTTGTAGATCCACTTGCACTCTATGGTTTTAACACCATCAAAGCGGGTCAACCAAATTCCAAACTTGATTGTCTCCCATGGATGCTATCTCGATCTCATGGCACTATGCCATTTCTCGCACTGGTCCATCATTGCTTCCGCATAGGTCGTAGGCTCATCATTGTCTAACAATAACATATCTCGCGCATTGCGAGCCTTTCCACCTTCGTGGTGGTGGTGCTTCCTTTGCCATGGGTTCCTCAACTTGTTCTCGCCACATGGGCATCATTCGCCGAGTCTTCCCGATTGGTTCATCTTGAACCTCTTCAAGCCGCACTGCTCTTCCACTTGTCTCCCCGTTGAGAAACTCTTTCTCTAGGAAAACACCACTTCGAGCGACAAACACTTTGCCCTCTAGTCGGTTGTAGAAGTAATATCCAAAGGTTTCTTCTGGATATCCCACTTAAATGCATTTATCCGACTTGGGTGTGAGCTTGTCCGATCAGAGTCGCTGACAAACGCCTCACATCCCCAAATCTTTAAAAAGACAAACGTGACTCTTCCCTACCCATATCTCATATGGTGTCTTAACTACGGATTTAGACGGCACTTATTAAGTGTGAAAGTCGCCGTTTCTAGAGCGTAACCCCAAAAGGATAATGGTAGATCCGATCGCTCATCATCGATCGAACCATGTCCAACAAGGTCCGATTACGCCACCGATACCCCGCTTCTTTGAGGCGCTCGGGCGGTGTTAGTTGTGGAACAATTCCGCAACTCTTCGATGATTGCTAAATTCATGACTCAAATACTGCCACCACGATCGATCGCAGAGCCTTAATTTTCTTGGCACATTGATTTTCAACTTCATTCTGGAACTCTTTGAACTTTTCAAAAGTTTCAGACTTATGTTTCATTAAGTAGACATAGCCATATCTACTAAAATCATCAGTGAAAGTTATGAAGTAATGAAATCCACCTCTAGCAGTCGTGCTCATTGGTCCACATACATCGCATGTATGATTTCCAACAAGTCCGACGCCTCTCAAAAGAACCTTTGTAAGGTGATTTGGTCATCTTACCAAGCAAACAAGCTTCACATGTCTCGTATGATTCAAAATCAAACGAAGTTAGAAGACCATCAACATGGAGCTTCTTCATGCGCTTTTCACTTATGTGACCCAAACGACAATGCCAAACATAGGTGGGATTCAAATCATTAGGTCGAAGTCTTTTAGCATTTATGTTAAAGATAGGCGCATCATCAAGATTTAAAATAAATAACCCATTCACAATGGGCGCAAAAGCCATAAACATTCCATTTTTAGAGATCAAACAACCATTGTCTTTACTTACAAATGAATAACCATCTCTCATCAAACATAAGGGGGATAAAATGTTTCAACTCATACTAGGAACATAATAACAATTATTCAATTCCATAATAAATCTTGAAGGAAGCTAAAGTTGCATGGTGCCGACGGTCAACGCAGCAACCCTTGCTATATTTCCGACGCGAAAATCAACTTCACCTCTTACGACTCCTCTACTTCTTATTAGCCCCTGCATCGAGTTGCAAATGTGAGCAACTGATCCGGTATCAAATACCCGAGAGTTAATAGGAGAATCATCGAGAAAAATGTCTAAAACATTTATGACAAGTGTACCATAGGTGGAAGTCTTACTTCAAATTTTCTTCTTGCATTCATCTAATCCATGTACTTCTTGCGCTTTCTCTTCCAAAGGCGCTTTACAATAGAAGCATACTGTCTCACCTCCGTGTCCAAAGATTAGGCTTAGGCGTTGGCTTCGAGATCATATCTTTAACCTTACCCTTATTCTTTGGCCATGGCTTCTTACCCTTTTTCTTGAAGCTAGACTTTTTCTGCACAGCCATCACGTGGCTAGGCCCTGCACACTTCTTAATGTCACTCTCTGTTTTTTTGAGCATCCCACAAAGCTCATTAAGGCCCTTATCCGCCCCATGCATATGGTAGTTCGAAATGAAATGTCCATAGCTAGGTGGAAGAGACGCTAAATGAAATCGATTGCCAACTCTGGCCAATTGGAAAACCAAGTTTATCCAAAGTCCGCTATAACCAACCATTTTGATCACATGTGGGCCTACGGTGCACCTTCTGTTAACTTGCATTCCGAAAAGCCTTAGAGACATTGAACCGCTCACCTCGCCCGAGTCGAACATGTCCTTAAGCGCTATGATCATATCATACGCTTCGATCCTCAAACCGCTTTTGAAGGTCGTTCCATGCATGCAAGCATAAGACGACTAATCTCAAGAGAGTCATCGATGCTTTCTTGTAGGCATTTTTAACAAGAAGAAACGCATTGTTAGCGTGTTCTTCGGGATTGGGGTGTCGAACGTTTTCCTTTTATCCGCCCGAGAACAATTTCGTGTTACGGACCCATCCGAATAGTTTGTTCCATTTAATTTTTCTTTCTCAAGAATCGATCGCAAAGCAAAAGGGTGTGTGTGGTTGCTAGATGCCATTGATCTACAATAGAAATGCAAAATACTAAGACAAATAAAACCATGATAGAGTAAATCGTATTAAACAAATTTAATAGAATGTACTCCCACTAAAATCAACATCCTCTATTGATTCTTAGCGATTCAAGATCCGCAATTAACGAGTCTACTAGTGAGCTTTTGCATCACCGCTAGAGACAAGGTAATTGCAAGCAACACCTTACTAATCATATCTCTATATGACTCTTGTTGTTGGGTGACATCTCTATGCCCTGCGCCAACCTTTATGCCCCAAGGCCCATAACCTTTATGATAACCTTGTTAAGTTCACCAACTTATGCATGTAAGTATCTGATACAAAACCCATCTAGTCAAGGAAAGTTGATGGTGCCCTAATTTTATAGACCCACCATCAATTTACAAGACATGGGATGGTGCAAAGTTTAATTGGGAGGGCATATGTTTAACTTAACATTTTGTGAGGGATCGCTATACTTCTACCATTCAAACATGCATAGGAGTAAAACAACAAAGAATAGCATTCACACAGCTTGTGACTCAAGATGGCCCATTTTCTCATGGTGATCTCCATCGCCATAGAATCTGTCCACCATGATGATCTCCATCTCCATGGTTCATGTGTGCCATCCCTCCAAGTGATGTGTCCTCCGAGTAGTACTATAAGCTATTACTCATAACAACTAGTGATAAAATACATGGATACTAGGAATCATCACAAGTCGAGCACGCAGTCATTAATACAATATTTTGACAACACAATGGCTCCACCGTGTTGCCGTACCCACGACACGCAGGTCATGCAAATATTACAAACATGCATCACATACACATTAGGCCATACTGGTCACATACATCCTGCAAAAACAAGTTAATGCATAGAATCCCACCCTACCTGATAAGGGGTCGAGGGGTTCCCATGGGGTTCGGCGCGCTACCGCGGTATCCAATCTATGCAATTTTTACTTAGGATTTTGATCGGCAAATCATATTTACCACAAATCGACTCATCGTTCGATTCGACCAATTTGTATTGATCTTCGCGTGCGACATGCCGTGGTTTGAGAACCGAGACAACTTTCGCTCGTGGAGCCCGATCATACGATCACGGTACATCGATTATTAATCTAGGTTCGATTCGATCAATCATATTGATCTTCGCATGCCGCAACCGGTTTACGTGTCACCGCTCACCCCGATGGCGAATCCGACGGTAGGGGTATGTTGTTTCACGACCTTAGCGAGATGATCACGAAACCGATCAATCCATTACGTAACTATACAATCGATCACATCGATCATACCAATTTACATATCGCCATATGCAAATCACCCAACCTATAACATGACAAAGAACCGCTCCGATACCATCGTAGGAAACGGGTAGGCTACACTAGCGCAAATTAAAAATTCTACCCGTAAACCAAGATCACCGCAGCTTATAGATCACGGTCTTACCACTAGACGCACAAAGCGGAAGTTGATGCATCACGTCGGGCGCAGTAGTCGCACTACTTCCTCGTCCTCGCCGCTGCGCCCCCACGCACTCCTCTCTTGCGGTTCGTCCCAACGCTACGCATGCAACGCTTCAAAGGTATCCACACGCACAGAGGAAGCGACGCACGCCGACTACTAGATCCGCGCGCGATCAGGCGTGGGAGGGTGGCGACTAGGGTTTGAGGATGTCACGAAAAACTCATCCTCATCCCGCGCGCGCCTGCTCTCCTTTTATGGACGCCCTTACAATGGGCTTCTACGAATAGAGGCCCATTAGGACTCAATGCCCGCCCAATTCGGATCCAATCCGAATTAGGCTTCACCCTAAGTGTGTGACTCTATGGTTCACGTATGTTTAGACATGACGCAAGTACACATACTTGGTCAATAGTTGGTAGCGCCTCTAGCAAGACGTGCCAACTCCTAAACATACACAAAGATCATATCGGACGAACCATCACAACGTTATGTACATGCCAATCCCTTTGCCTCACGATATTCGGTCGAGCTCCAAGTGACCACTCTTTCGATCCCGTGATCCTAATCCATTACTAGGTTAACTTTAACCTTAAGTAGCACGCCATGCATTTCGGATCCGATCACTCGAGGGCTCGATATCTCTCTCGTGTAGAGAGGGCAAATCCCATCTCGATCGACCATGCCTCGCAAAGATGCTTCATGACAAACCCGAAGCTACCTTTATAACCACCCGCCACGGAGTAGCGTTTGATAGCCCCTAAGTAGGTCGATTCACATCTCAAGTACATGCGACAATCTCGTGTCTAAGGACAAGGCGCACACATTGTGCAGTGAGAACCATAAGTGTAATTGCTTTGTCTCATGTTGGGTCGGTCCAACCCCATGTTCTAAACATGTGTCCACATTATTGGTTTGACATCTCCATGTCTATGACTTGTGAAACATGGTCATCAACCGATACATGTGCTAATCCATCATTCATGTGTGTCCTCACATGAACTTCGACTAGGGACAACTTTAGAATAACCATACAAGTAAAGAGTTTCACAAACAAGTCACATACTTGTTAATCAACACAAAGGCAATATTCAAGGAACATTTATTAAATCATGGATACAACGAAATATCATCATCAATATGATTGCCTCTAGGGCATATCTCCAACAGTTTGAGAGAATGGTAGTTGTCCAAAAGATTTACCCCAGGTGGGTAGTTGCCTTTCGGCTTTACCATGTAAGCGTATGGGTTTCTATCCATACAAGCGGCTCGTAGTTGATACACAATATTGGAAATGTCTCGTAGGACTTAGCCATGCCGGCATACCTTCGGAAGTGTGCTTAGTGTGGCTTAAAGGCGGTCTGAAGTGTGGGTACATTGGTACACCCCTGCAGGGTTAAAACTATTCGAATAGCCTCGTCCTATGTTATGGACACACTCGGATACGCCCCGTGAGAACTAGACTACAACTTTTAAATGAAAACTTGATGGGTGGTACGAATCAGGGATTCGTGCTATGTTGTGCTGGCTATTGGGTTAGTCACCTCTAGGTGGTTACTTGCTATCTATTGTTACTCGCTGTTATTTCAATACTTAAAAACAGATTTTACAAATTGCCTTCAACCTATTACACTATTGCAAAAGAAAATTGCATTATGCGTCCAATTAACCATATAACCATTTTCTTTGATTTCAGCCTTCATGTAGCTATGTATAGGCTTGTTACTCGTAAGTCTTGCGAGTACATTATTGTACTCACCTGCATTGCTTGTTGTGTGCAGAGGAAGAAGGTGAGCCCCAAGGGCCTCACTTTTGTGAGATGTGCGGCTTTTGGGACGACTAGCTTGGCGGTCTGGTCGGTTGCCTTATGGGTTATAGCTAACCGGTCGTCTTTTGTTTATAGCCATCTTATGGCGCTTTTGTTTCCGCTGTTATCGCTGCTTTGATGTCATTTGGCCGGTCGACTCTTTTGTAATAACTCTATATTATGTATATCTTTTGCTAGACTTGTATATTGTGATATATGGAATTGATGCATGCTTTTGAAAAGATGTATGTGTGCTGCAATTCTGGGAAGCACATGTCCATCGAGGCGCGGTGTATTTTGTTTGTGATGCTAGGGCCATGGGAAGGCTAAGTATTACAAGCTAAATAAACCGGGGTCTCACAACTTAGGCTCGGGTCTGACTCGAGCCCGAGTCTGACTCAGCCCTAGGGTTTTAGTTCACAAGTGAGACTTAGAGAAATTGTTTGAGCTAGCAAACCAACTCCAATAATTCTAAAAATTTTACAGGAGCTTGCTAAATTATATATTGACCGTGTGTAAAATTTGCGGAGGCTTTCATGTTGTACATTTTCCTCCAAAAATTCTGCAAGGTGCTGAGCTAGGGTTTGACTCAGAGTCAAACTGGTTTGACTGACCTCCAAAAATATTCAAACAATTTCTAAAAATTGTGAAATTTTTCCGAGGGGTCACACACCATCCCTAGAACTTAGGAAAAATATTTCCAAAGAATGATCATAGGATTTGACAAGAAAGTTTTTGATGGGCCAAGATTTAGCTCAAAAATGGCTTGTGATTTGTATTTCCATAATTCTTTTACAAGAATTTTTCAGAACATACATAAAATACAAGATGTAAGAAAAGTTTTTAATTTCTACACATTTTCTTACAGTTGAAACACAAGCCAAAACTTGGGATGTTACATAGACAACCTCCAGGACCCCCCCTTGTTGTAGATCTTAACCTGTAGGACCTCTCTGGGTAAATATGAATCGTTGAGGACCTGCCCTCTGTTGGACCACCTTTTGTGTTTTCGCCAAAGACCACCCATGGTCATTTTTTGCAAAAACCACCCCTAAGACCACCTCCAAGACCACCCTCGGGGTCCCCTGTGCAAAAGACCACCGCTTGGTATTTTGCAAAAACCACCTTCGGGACCACCCTCGGGGGTCCTCTTTGCAAAAGACCACCCCTCGGTCTTTTGTAAAGAAAACCTCAGGACCTCCCTCCTTGTAGATCTTAACCGTCCAGACCAACCCCGGGTAGATCTTGACCGTTCAAGACCTTCCCTCCCTTAGATCTTAATCTTGAGGACCTCCTTTTGTAAATCCTAGCCGTCTAGGACCTCCTCTTGTAAATCCTAGCCATCCAGACCTCCTCTCTTTTAGATTGTATCGTTTAGGACCCTCGTGGAGATCTTGACCGTTCAGACCTCCCATGGGAATCTGAGCCATTCAAGACCTCTCCTCTTTTAGACACTAACGTTTAGGACCTCCCCTGGGAGATCTGAGTCGCTTAGGACCTCCCTCTTGTAGATCTAACCTTTAAGACCTCCCGTAGCTCTGGACCGTCAGATCTAGATCTAACGGGCTAGACCTCCTCGGCGCGTTTAGAGTTCTAAACGTTCCAGTCCCTGTGGACCGTCCATTTCTTGATCTACATCTCAGATCTTGGGTGCATTCGGACTTCCGGTTATAACGCTGATCTGGGCCGTCCATCTTTAGATCCATGGCCCAGATTGGTTGGGGCAGTCGGGAGGTCCGAATGTCACATCCGTTGTGAGCCATTGGATCAAATCCAACCACTGAGATCTTAGGGTCGTTCGCGTGGCCGTTCTCCAGCGCGCTTGGGCCATTGGATTTAATCTCGATGGCCCAGGTTTTTCCACTTTGGGTTAGTAATAAGTAATTCCCGAAAGCTTTTATTTGTAAACTGTTAATTGTTTAAACTTTAAATTTTCATAACTAATTCATTTTAATTCCTTTTAGGTTGATTCAAATTTTGTTAAATCTTTGTTTTACTGAACTTTAATCGAAAAATGGGTTTGAGCACTATTCTGTCCCAGAAAATTTTGTAGGTTGTATTCTTTTGTTGTAGTATTGAATTGTTACTCTAGAAATTCATTAAAACTTGTAAAATGCATAGGTAATTCTCTGTAACTCCAAAATTAGTAAACTAAAATATGCTAGATTCCTCTGTTAATATGCTTTAGTGTAGAGTAGGTTGTACTTATGTCTTTGCCTCTGAAATTAATTATGCACTATTGTCATAACTTAGAAAAATCTTGATAAATTCATTTTAACTCCAAATGAAGTTAACCCAATTTTACTGTTCTTAGAACGTCATACTCTGCCTACCATAAAATTTTCAGGTTCACCAACCTTCTAGAAATTTATGCTATGAATAGTAACAGAGAACTAATTAAAATTTAATTTTCAACCGATTGAACTTATTTAGGCTATAACATTTACATGTTTAGTCCAAATCAAATGATTCTTGTTGCTAAATTCATTTAAAATCATACTCTACCTGCTGTGTAAATTTCATTGATTTTGGATGATTTTGAATTTTGAGTCTTTTTCGGTGTTCGTCGTCTTTATTGAATTTTCTCGCTCTTTCGATAGGTTCCGACGATTGTGTTGAGTACGAGAGTGATCCTCTGCAGCAAGCAAGTGATCTCCAGTAAGACAAGCAGATGTAGCATCATTTGATCATATTGATCCCATTACTTTTAAAGTCTAATATCTTGTTTGCAAAGAATAATTATGCATGCTTCTTTGTGTCAAAGTTAATTTTGTTATTTAGAGTTAGCTAATCCTATTGCATTGTTTCCCTGAAATTGTTCACCCCTGCCACATACCTAAGTTAGTATTCTCACTCGTGAATTAGAGCCCGGTGAATGATTTATGGTCTTTTAATTGTCTTTACGATATGATGCTTAGCAATGCTTAGCTACAGATAGAATTGGGCGGTTATCGACTTAGTCGATGACCTTGATCACACAAAATATATTATTTACTTATGTTCAGCACCTTGTGCCATTTGCGAAATCTAAAACTGAAAATAAAATGCTTTAGACTTGGGCATATTGGTATGATGGTGTGATCTTATGGTGTGATGGAATGCTGCCCGGGTCATCAAGGACCGAGTTACTTGTGTCACTAAGCCAAGCGATATTTGCATGCTAACCACACTAGAGGGATATGGGACCTCTCTTGACTTAGTACTTTGGGAAGTGTTAATTAATGAGTCGCAGGTGGTAGTGTTAGAGAAAAATGTTCATTTTGGGATGAGAGGGATGGGTTCCGGTTAGGTTCTCCATACCCAGGAGCACCCGTAGTTACTTTGGCAGGGCCGGTGTCTCCGACTCAATGTATGGGTCCTTGTGATCTTCGTCGCCAACGGATCACTAAGGGTCAACCCCTATACGTGCGACTCTTAATTAATACAATCCATTGGAAATGTTTCGTAGGACTTAGCCGTGCCGGCATACCAAAGGAAGTGTGCTTAATAGCTTGGCAAAAAGACGATCTGAAGTGTGGGTACATTGGTACACCCCTGCAGGGTTTTGATCTATTCGAATAGCCTCGTCCTAAGTTATGGACATGCTTGGTAAGATCGTGCAAGAACTAGACTACAACCTTTTAATTAAAAATTGATGTGGGTGGTATGAATGGATAATTCGTGCTATTGTTGTGATGGCTATTGGGTTAGTCATAACCAGGATATCTTTATGTTACTACTTATTGTCTCGCTATTATGTGAACAAATAAAATTCAGATTATTAAAATTGCCTTCAATCTATTATCTATTGCAAGTAAAATCTGTTTTATACTGAAAATGAACCTTTAGTCTTCTCCTTTGATTAAAGTCTGCATGTAGTAATATCTATATTTGTTACTCGTAAGTCTTACGAGTACATTTTTATACTCATTTGCTTTGCTTAATTGTTGTAGAGGAGGTTGATCCCAAGGGATTGACTTTTGTGAGTTTTGTTGCGGTGTGGACGACTAGCTTGATGTCCAAATGGATTGCCTTGTGGGTGTATGGCAAACCGGTTGGCTCTTATTTATAGCCATCTTATGGCATTTTGCTTCATTGTTGTTTAGCTCTTTAGCTTGTTCTTGGCGCTTTGGCATCTCTTTTGTAATAACTTTACTATATGTCTTTTGCTTGTAAAGTTGTTGCTTCGGTTCTGTGTGTTGTATGGAATTGATGCAATATTTTGTAAAAGGATGTGTATACTGCAATTCTGGGAAGTATACATTTTTTTCGAGGCACGGGATATTTTATTTGTGATGCTAGAGTCAATGGAATGCTAAGAATTACAAGCTAAATACCCTAGGGTCTCACAGGTGGCTATAATATATAAGGACAGCGCCAAAACATTTCATCTCCCGCGCACGCGTCCAAAACATTTCGCCTCCCTCGCACGCGTCTAAAAAATTTTGACATCCCGCGCTGCGAATCACAGACGGTTTCAAACAAAAACCATCTGTGTTGACCATAATATCACATACGATTCTTGTTAAGAACCGTATGTGATACTTTATAGACTTTTCAATATGAACCGTCTGTGATATTTAGTAGTATCACAGACGACTTCACAGAAGGTTTTCAACATGAACCGTCTGTGATATTACATCTTCACAAATAGTTTTTATCGCAGCCAGTAATACAGATGATCGCAAAACTAAAACCGTTTGTGATTGTATTTAATACAGACGGTTTTGGTCAATTATCTGTGATGAGGCGTCTAGTATTAGCCTTTTTATAGTAGTGATTATATATTAGAAAAAAAAAGATTACAATGCATGGTTACTGCTCTTACTAGTACGTAATTATGTATCACTTGTACCACTGAATTTTCAACGCCTTCAGTAATTGGACAATAAAAGGTAACCAAACTTCAAGTCGTACAAACATCGCATTGATCAATCGCTGTCTCAATCCGTACGACCGTACGTCTGAAAACTCACGCATCTTTCCATTGCTGTCGTGGAGCTTTCGCCGCCCGTCCGTGCCGGTTTTAAGATGACCGCACGTTGCAGCTACCCTCTGCTGCTAAAGCACCTTGCTACTAGTTGTCGTGGAGCTTTCGTTCGCCGCACCTCTGTGCCGGTTTCCAGACGACTGCACGATGCAGCTACCCTCTGCTGCATGATCGATCGCTACGGTAGCCACGTGAAGCTTGTGCTATCCAAGTACTGTTAGAAATATATCACACTTTTTTTGACTTATTTAATCCATAGAAAAGTGATAAAACTATGCGCAAAATATACACTAGCCGTGTATGGCTAGTGTATATTTTGCGCATAGTTTTATCACTTTTCTATGGATTAAATAAGTTAAAAAAAGTGTGATATATTTCTAACAGTACTTGGATAGCACATTCACGTGGCTACCGTAGCGATCGATCATGAATGTAGCGCTAACATTCAGATCTCCAACGGGTACTAATTTGGATTGGATGCAAGTTTCAAGCATCAAATAGCAATGTCCTTTAGCAGCAGAGGGTAGCTACATCGTGCAGTCGTCTGGAAACCGGCACAGAGGTGCGGCGAACGAAAGCTCCACGACAACTAGTAGCAAGGTGCTTTAGCAGCAGAGGGTAGCTGCAACGTGCGGTCATCTTAAAACCGGCACGGACGGGCGGCGAAAGCTCCACGACAGCAATGGAAAGATGCGTGAGTTTTCAGATGTACGGTCGTACGGATTGAGACAGCGATTGATCAATGCGATGTTTGTACGACTTGAAGTTTGGTTACCTTTAATTGTCCAATTACTGAAGGCGTTGAAAATTCAGTGGTACAAGTGATACATAATTACGTACTAGTAAGAGCAGTAATCATGCCATCGTAAAATCAAAGAGTAAGGAAAATTCTAAGCTATAGTAAAATTCAAATCACAGACGGCTCTTAATACCAACCGTCTGTGATGTGGTACTGATCACAGACGGTTCATATTGTAAATGGGATTTTCAAGGAGGCACAAATAAAGAGCACCATATAATTCACTTGATCTTTTTCGACTACCTTGCCTAATACTCCTACCGGTCGGTATTCCGCCATCGGAGTATGTCGCAGTGTGTGGTCGTATAAAGGCAGTGATCAGATTGGTTCCGAACAGGGTTAATATGATTAGTCCGATGATTTCCAAGGCTCTGATATGTGAATGAGATTCATGTCTCAGAAAAATTTTCCGAGCGCACGCTCGACCAATGAGGGGGCGCCGCTCTTCAACCCCGCCCGCTAACCGGCTAGCAGGACCGCCGTACTGGGTTTTTGTACCGTGCGTTATAGATAGTATGTGTTCATGTCGCCCGATAGAATTGGATTCTATGCATAACTTGTTTTTGCAGGGTTTGATGTGAATAGTATGGCCCATTGTGTATGTGATGCATGATTGGATTTTCATGGCCTGTGTGTCATGCTGTGAGATAGCCATCGAGCTACATATTATTGTATAACGGCCTGCGTACCGACTTGTGATGCTTGAAATTATCCTATATAATTCTTTACTAGCTTTTAGGAGTAAATTCTTAGTAGATGAATGCGGTCGGAGACTTCAAGCATGGTGGTCGGAGAACAGGGAGCATGCTGATGGAGATAGACATGTTAAGGGTCATACTATTTCACAGTTTAATTTGATTATCTGTGAATGTTTATGTTTATTCTTGTTATGCTATTTAATCATGTTTTATCATTAGATGTTTTGGCATGATAGAATAGTGTCCCTCAAGAAAAATTAAGTAAAATTGATACCTTTCCAATTGCTGCACCTATCACAATTTTGATCGTTAATTGGCAGGTCTACCAAAGTAGGGTGCCATTAACTATCTTAATAAGATGGGGTGGGTGTCGGACACGCATATGCATAGTATTGGTTTGACTTGACAATGCTATCAAAATAGTTTTGGGCCTTGAGGCATGGTGTTGGTAGCCGGGGCATCAAGATGTCATCCAACAAACAAGAGTCATATGCGATATGATTGACAAGAGGTTGCCTACCTTAAATCACTAGGTTTCTAGCAGTGATGCCAAAGCTCACTAGAACTTAATGACTTACGGATCTTGGACTCACTATATGTTGTTTGAGGGAAACATGGTTTATAGTGGGAGTATCTTTTGTTATCTATTGTTAAAGTTAAGTTCGACCACTGGTCGTATGGTGATACAACCAGGTCCAGATATGTCGTATGGTGATACGAGCAGGTCGTAGACTGGTCGAACATAACCACTGACATAAGTGATTAATAGAAGATCTTTCATAAACATAGTGCTGAATCTTTGTATATATTTTCTGTTGTAGATCATGGCACCTACTACTTCTTCTGCACCTACCTTTAATTTGCGATCTATTCTTGAAAAAGAAAAGTTGAATGGTTCAAATTTTATTGACTAGTTTCATAATCTGAGAATTGTTCTCAAACAAGAAAAGAAGGAATATGTTCTAGAGAATCCCTATCTTGAAGAACCGAGTGCTAATGCTACTCGAACTGAAAAGAATGCTTATTAGAAGCATTGCAATGACGCAGTCGATGTGCACTGCCTAATGCTTGCAACCATGAACTCTGAGCTTCAGAAGCAATATGAGACCACGGATGCTTACAATATGATTGTGAGTCCAAGGGTATGTTTCAGATCAAGCAAGGGCGTAGAGAGGTTCAACACCTCTAAGGCATTGTTTTCTTGCAGTCGCGGTAGGTAACCCACACCTCATATGATCAAAATGATTGGTCTCATTGAGAGCTTGGAAAAGCTTGGTTTTCCCCTTAGTCAAGAGTTGGCTACTGATGTGATCCTCCAATCGCTCCCTACGAGCTTTGAGCCTATCATACAGAATTTTCATATGAATGGTATGGAGAAATCAATGACCGAGTTATATGGTATGCTTAAGGGTGCTGAGGAGAGCATCAAGAAAAGTTCCAATCATGTGATGATGGTTCAAAAGACTACAGCCTTCAAGAAGAAGGGTAAGTCAAGAAAGGGAAAAGGTAAAGGAAAGACTAAAGATGAGATCGAGAGTCTCAAGGCTAAGCTTAAGAAGCTTAAACTGGGTCCTAAGTCTGACACAGAATGTTATCATTGTCATGAGACTGGACATTGGAAGAGAAATTGCAAGAAGTACTTGGCAGAAACGAATAAGAACAAAGGAAGTATGACTTCCAGTTCAGGTATAAATGTTATACAAATTAATCTTGCCACTTCTCCGACCAGTTCTTGGGTATTTGATACCGGATCAGTTGCTCATATTTGCAATTCGATGTAGGGACTAATAAGGAGCAGAAGTTTGACAAAAGGAGATGTTGATCTTCGCGTAGGCAATGGAGCAAGAGTTGCTGCATTAGCTGTTGGCACTTTACCATTAGCTTTACCTTCAGGATTAGTTCTGGAACTAAATAATTGTTATTATGTTTTAGCCTTAAGCAAAAAAACATTATTTATGCTTCATGCTTAGGAGCAGAAGGTTGTGAATTCAGAATAAAGAACAATTATTGTTCAATTTATTTTGAAGATATGCTTTATGGCCATGCTCCATTGGTGAATGGATTGTATGTTTTGAATCTTGAGGATATGCCTATTTATAACGTTAATGCTAAAAGACTTCGACCCAATGAAATGAATCCCACTTTTATCTAGCATTGTCGACTAGGTCATATAAATGAGAAGCGCATGATGAAGCTCCATAAAGATGGTCTTCTAACCTCATTTGATTTTGAATCATTTGAAACATGTGAATCTTGTTTACTTGGCAAGATAACAAAGGCACCTTTCACGACCAGAGGTGAAAGGGCGAGTGACTTGTTGGCCCTTGTACATACGGATGTATGTGGACCTATGAGCATGTCGGCTAGAGGTGGTTTTCACTACTTCATAACTTTTACTGATGATTTCAGCAGATATGGTTATGTCTACTTGATGAGACATGAGTCGGAATCCTTTGAAATGTTCAAGGAATTTCAAAATGAGGTACAAAATCAACTTGGCAAGACAATTAAATGTCTACGATCAGATCGTGGAGGTGAATATTTGAGCCATGAGTTTGGTGATCATCTAAAAAAATGTGGAATTATTCCACAACTCACTCCGCCGGGAACGCCTCAATGGAATGGGGTGTCTGAACGACGGAACCGAACATTGTTGGACATGGTTCGGTCAATGATGAGACAATCTGATCTTCCATTGCAGTTCTGGGGATACACTCTAGAAACAGCGGCTTTCACATTAAATAGGATTCCATCAAAAACAGTAGAGAAGACACCATATGAGATATGGACCGGGAAGTGTCCTGGCTTGTCTTTTCTCAAATTATGGGGTTGTGAGGCATATGTCAAACGTTTGACGTCTGATAAACTCACACCCGAGTCTGATAAGTGCTTCTTTGTGGGGGTATCCTAAGGAAACTAAAGGATATTATTTTTATAAGCGGGATGAAAATAAAGTGTTTGTTGCCCGTAATGGTGTCTTCTTGGAGAAAGAGTTTCTTTCCAAAGGAGTCAGTGGGAGTAAGGTGCAACTCGAAAAAATTCGAAAAACATCCAAAAATGTTTCAACTCCTACCGAGCCTCTACAGGATGAACAAAATGTTGTTGAACCTGTAGATGAAGCATCAGCCCCACGTAGATCTAAAAGGCCACGTCAATTGCCTATAAGGTATGGGCATGACGTTTTATTATTGAATAATGATGAGCCTAATACTTATTCGAAAGCGATGGTAGACTCAGACTCTAAATCATGGCTTGAGGCCATGAGATCCGAAATAAAGTCCATGCATTATAATCAAGTTTGGAACTTGGTTGATGCACCTGATGGTGTTAAAACCATTGAGTGCAAGTGGATTTTTAAGAAAAAGATAGATATGGATGGAAATGTTCACATTCATAAGGCACGACTAGTTGCGAAGGGTTTCAAGCAAATTCAAGGTGTTGATTATGATGAAACCTTCTCTCCTGTCACTATGCTTAAGTCTATCCAGATCATTCTAGCTATTGCTGTATATTTCGATTATGAGATATGGCAGATGGATGTCAAAACGGCTTTCCTAAATAGAAACGTAAGTGAGGATGTGTACATGACACAGCCTGAGGGTTTTGTCGATCCAAAGGAAGCTAGAAAGGTATGCAAGCTTAAGAAGTCCATCTATGGATTAAAGCAAGCATCTCAGAGTTGGAACATTCATTTTGAGGAAGTGGTCAAAGGGTTTGACTTCATCAAGAATGAAGAAGAACCTTGTGTTTACAAGAAGGTTAGTGGGAGCAAGCTTGTGTTTCTGATCTTGTATGTGGATGACATACTACTGGTCGGAAATGATATTCCAATGCTTAAATCATTAAAACTTCATTAAGAAATAGTTTCTCAATGAAAGATTTAGAGATGCAAAGATATATTCTTGGTATAAGGATCTATAGAGATAGATCTAAGAGGCTAATTGGATTAAACCAAAAAATGTACATTGACAAGGTGTTGAAACGGTTCAACTTACAGGATTCCAAAAAGGGTTTCTTGCCCATGTCATATGGTATTAATCTTAACAAGACTCAGTGCCCTACGACCACTGATGAGCGAGACAAAATGAGTAGAATTCCATATGTTTCTGCTATAGGATCTATCATGTATGCCATGCTGTGTACACGACCAGATGTGTCGTATGCTCTAAGTGTTACGAGCAGATATCAGTCAGATCCAGGTGAAAGTCACTGGATAGCAGTCAAAAATATCCTTAAGTACTTGAGAAGGACTAAGGATGCATTCCTTGTATTTGGTGGTGAGGAAGAGCTGGTCGTAAATGGTTACACCGATGCTAGCTTCCAAACCAACAAGGATGATTTTAGATCACAATCAGGGTTTGTGTTTTGTCTGAATGGAGGAGCAGTAAGCTGGAAGAGTTCCAAGCAAGGAACGGTTGCTGAATCTACAACAGAGACTGAGTACATTACGGCTTCGGAAGCCGAAAAAGAGGCCGTATGGATTAAAAAGTTCATTAATGAGCTGGGTGTGATTTCGAGTGCTTCTAGTCCAATGGATCTCTATTGTGATAATAGTGGAGCCATTGCACAAGCAAAGGAGCCTAGAACGCATCAAAAGTCCAAGAACATACTTCGACGATATCACATTATTCGTGAGATCGTTGAGAGAGGTGATCCGTTGACAAAATCTCTTCCGCAACCTAGGCATGAGGCGCACACAAGAGCTATAGGTATTCGATACCTACATGATTGACTCTAGTGCAAGTGGGAGATTGTTGGTGATATACCCTAGAGGCAATCATGGAGATGATTGTATCACATCTATGGTTATGAGTTCTTGAATAAATGTTATTCTGTTCTTTGAATGAATCGTTAGTTCTGAAGATCAACGAGTATGTGACTTGTTGGTGAAACTCTTCGACTTGTATGATGTCGTTCTTAAAAGTATCCCTGGTCGAATGTCACTGATCGGAACACCAGTGACTCTACGACCAGCGCATATATTGATTGATGATCATGTTTCACCGGTCATGGATATAGCATCTGGTGGTAATGATCTGTGATCATCTATCTTGCTTGGTATCCTGGTTTACGTTGTAGAAATTTTGAATTGTTTCTACCGTAGCCTACCAGTACATGTATTGATTGATGATCATGTTTCACCGGTCATGGATATAGGGATATCGAATCAATAATGTGAACACATGTTAGAGAACATGGGGTTGGATTGACCCACCTTGAGACACTATTGAGATTGTTATGATTCTGTGTGTCATTAGTTGTTCTCGAGCAATGATGATGTATAATCCTTAGACCTGAGATCAGCATGGTTCCCTACATGTGTAACAGCACTCTTAGGGGTTGCCAAACGCTACTTGTAACTAGGTAGTTATAAAGGTAGCTTTCGGGTATGCCATGAAACATGCGGAGGGATGTGACTGGTCGGATATGGGATTTTCCCCTCCTAACATAACAGGAGAGATGTCTCTGGGCCTCTCGAAGTGGTCGGATAAAGAAAGTGCATGGTCATGCCACTAGTGGTCGAAGTGTTCGACCACATAAGGTTATCCGACAACTCGATCGAAAAAGTATTGAACAGTCCATGGATGACACGTTATCTCACCTGGAGTTCAAACCAGATATCGTGAGGCAAAGAGAGAATACTACAGTAAGTCGCTTAGTTCGATCAGATCCGGACGAGTCGTATGGTGATACGAGTAAGTCATAAACTGATCGAACAAAACCACAAAGTGGTCGAAACCTGATCGTAAGGAGTTACGAACTGGTTGTGACCAAATGCGAACTGGTCGTATAAAGATAGGACTTGGTCGTAAGTTATGAAGATCTAGTCGTATATCATATTGCATTAAGGTTCGTCCGATATAATTTGTGTGTATTCGGGAATCGTTATGTCCTGCTAGGGACCACTACGACTCGTGGTCGGAAAGGATTTCCGAGTCACAACCAATTACACATAAACCTAACGGGTCACACACTTAATGGGATGGAACAAACCAGTACGAATACTATTCGTCAAACGTGTTCGGATAGGATCCGACACGGGGCTCTATATGAGGAGATGCTTGAAGCTAGTGAGGGGACGGATGAGAGAGACACGTGAGTTGTTTCCACCGAAACCCTAGCCGCCATCTTCTTGAGAGACCCTTCTCGTGCGACTTGGTGCTAGCACACCGGTGTACAGTTGTTCTTTCTCTGGACGTGTGGATACCGTAGAGGCGCTGCTGCGGTCACTATCGCGCTGAGGACGATCCGCGATCTTCACAAGGAACTGCGGAGGCTGCTGGAGGAGATGATCGACTACGAGGACGTTGAACGATCATCTACGACCACTACATCGGCGCGTTCATCGTCGGACTAGGCTGCTCCGAGTCTACTTCTGCTGCACTACGCGTCTGGTGGTAATGATCTGTGATCATCTATCTTGCTTGGCATCCTGGTTTACGTGGTAGAAATTTTGAATTGTTGCTAGCGTAGCCTACCCGTAACCTTTAAGTGGTATCAGAGCCATCCTGCATAGTTTTTTATCTAGATCGGTCGCATATATTGGATATGTGGCAGTAGTAGATTGGATCTATTACTGGTTTGGTCTGATAACCTAGATTGGTTCATATGGATGAAACGATCTAGGCACTGGTCGATAGGATCGATCTCTGTTTAGCGATTGTAAATGGGATTTTCAAGGAGGCACAAATAAAGAGCACCATATGATTCACTTGACCTTTTTTGACTACCTTGCCTAATACTCCTACCGGTCGGTATTCCGCCATCGGAGTATCTCGCAGTGTGTGGTCGTATAAAGGCAGTGATCAGATTGGTTCGGAACAGAGTTAATATGATTAGTCCGATGATTTCCAAGGCTTGGATATGTGAATGAGATTCATGTCTCAGAAAAATTTTCCGAGCGCGCTGCCCTCGACCAGCGAGGGGCGCTGCCCCTTCGAACCCCGCCCGCTAACCGGCTAGCAGGACCGCCGTACTGGGTTTTCGTACCGTGCGTTATAGATAGTATATGTTCATGTCGCCCGATAGAATTGGATTCTATGCATAACTTGTTTTTGCAGGGTTTGATGAATAGTATGACCCATTGTGTATGTGATGCATGGTTGGATTTTCATGGCCTGTGTGTCATGCTGTGAGATAGCCATCGAGCTACATATTATTGTATAACGGCCTGCGTACCGACTTGTGATGCTTGAAATTATCCTATGTAATTCTTTACTAGCTTTTAGGAGTAAATGTTTAGTAGATGAATGCGGTCGGAGACTTCAAGCATGGTGGTCGGAGAACAGGGAGCATGCGAATCACAGACGGTTTCAAATAAAAACCATCTGTGTTGACCATAATATCACATACGGTTCTTGTTAACAACCGTATGTGATACTTCACAGACGGTTTTCAATATGAACCGTCTGTGATATTAACTCTTCATAAATGGTTTTTATCGCAGCCAGTAATACAGATGATCGTTAAACCAAAACTGTCTATGATTGTATTTAATACAGACGATTTTGGTCAATCGTCTGTGATGATGCGTCTAGTATTAGTCTTTTTATAGTATCACTTGGTTACTGCTCTTACTAGTACGTAATTATGTATCACTTGTACCGCTGAATTTTCAACGCCTTCAGTAATATGACAATAAAAGGTAACCAAACTTCAAGTCGTACAAACATCGCATTGCTCAATTGCTGTCTCGATCCGCACGTCCGAAAACTCACGCATTGATTCCATGGCTGTCGTGGAGCTTTCGCCGCCCGTCCGTGCCGGTTTCGAGATGACCGCACGTTGCAGCTACCCTCTGCTGCTAAAGCACCTTGCTACTAGTTGTCGTGGAGCTTTCGTTCGCCGCACGTCTGTGCCGGTTTCCAGACGACTGCACGATGCAGCTACCCTCTGCTGCTAAAGGACATTGCTATATGATGCTTGAAACTTGCATCCAATCCAAATTAGTACCCGATGGAGATCTGAATGTTAGCGCTACATTCATGATCGATCGCTACGGTAGCCACGTGAAGCTTGTGCTATCCAAGTACTGTTAGAAATATATCACACTTTTTTTTGACTTATTTAATCTATAAAAAAGTGATAAAAACATGCGCAAAATATACACTAGCTACGTTACGAACAGAGAGAAATAGCATGGTCAAAATATAACATATGTCTATCTCATGTATATGGGCTATCATGATAAAGCCTAAACCAGGAATAAATAGATCTTTCCCTGCTGTGGTTGCAGAGGAAGCAGCCAGTCGCACAAAGCCGCTTCCAAAAACTTGATTCGATCCTTCCTGTGCATGACGAAGAGGAGAGTCAGTTTCAAAGATATAGCTCTCCCACCGACAGTAGACACTGGTGCATGGATGGATTAGTCGACGCAGCGCAGTGCTATGGGATGAGAAATGCAATGACGATTTTCTCTCCTGTGTATTGCACAGAGAGGACACCTCTTGTAATGCACTAACGGAAGACAAACTTACCGAACATACATGGAACGGTTTTGGGCAATACAAATTCGTACATAAATAGGAAAAAATGTAAAACACAGTAACAACAGTACATCGCTACTAGATAGTGTTACCCAAATGATAATAATTATACACGAGTAGTAGTGAAAATATGATGGATATGACGGGAGGAACCGGTGCTCCAGCACCCCAAGCTTCGCCCCTGCAGCTACCCTTCTAGACTACCGCAATACCAGTATACTACATGGTGCAGCTAACCGAAAGGGCAAAATCTGCTCAAAAGCACCTTGCAACGTGATGCTTTCATACGCATCAACGTTAGCCCTACATCGACGATCGATCGCTACGGTACCCACGTAGAGCTTGTGAGTACTTCCTGAGCCCTCGCTTAAGCGTGCCTGCATGCGGCGTAAGTGGAGTGTACGCTTGTTGGTGATATATCCTAGAGGTGATCATAGAGATGATTATATCACGCCTATGTTTATGAGTTATAGAATAAATATTATTATGTCCTTTGAATGAATTATCGTTATAAAGATTAACAAGTATGTGACTTATTGGTGAAGCTCTTTATTTATATGATGTCATTCTAAATGTGTCACTGGTCGAAACGCTAGTGACTTATCAACTAGCACATGTATTAATTGATGACCATGTTTCGTTGGTCATAGATATAGGGATATCGAATCAATAATGTGAATACAGGTTAGAAAACATGGTGTTGGATTGATCCATTTGAGACACTATTAAGATTATTATGATTTTATATATCACCAGTTGGTCTCAAGTAATGATGATGTATAATCCTTAGACCTCATATCAGCATGATTTCCTACATGTGTAATAGTACATTTAGGGGTTGCCAAACGTTACTCCGTAACTAGGTAGTTATAAAAGTAGCTTTCGGGTATACTATGAAACATGCGGAGTGATATAACTGGTCAGATATGGGATTTGACACTCCTAACATAACAGGAGAGATATCTCTAGACCTCTCGACATGGTCGGATAAAGAAAGTGCATGGCCATATCACTAATAGTCGAAGAGTTGACCACATGAAGTTATTCGCCACTTGATCGAGAAAGTATTGAACAGTCCATAGATGACAAAATATCTCACCTGGAGTTCAACCAGATATCGTAAGACAAAGAGAGAATACACAAGCATATTGTTCAATTCTAACAGATACGAACTGATCGTATAAAGATATAAACTGACCATAAATTGATCGAACATAATCACTAACTAGTCGTAAACTGGTAGTAAGGAGTTATAAACTGGTCATGACTAAATATAAACTGGTCGTATAGAGATACGAGTTGGTTGTAAGTGATAAGGATCTAGTCGTAGATCATATTGCATTAAGATTCGTCCGATATAATTTATGTGTATTCGGGAATCGTTATGTCCTACTAGGAACCGCTAACGACTCGTGATCGGAAAAGAGTTTCAGAGTCACAATCAATTATGTGTAAACCTACAGGGTCACACACTTAATAGATTGTAACAAACGAGTTTGGATATAATCTGTCATGGGCTCTTTATAAGAGAATGCATGAGGCTGTGGGGACAGACGACGTGAGTTATATCACCAAAACCCTAGCCACCATCTTCTCGGGGGTCCTACCATGCGAGTTGGTGCTAGCATACCAACGTACGATGTTCCATCTCTGGACGTGTAGATACCGTAGAGGTGCTGCTGCGATTGCTACTATGCTGAATGAGAACGATCGACAATCTTCACAAGGAACGCGATTGGTTGCTAGAAGAGAGGATCGATATCAAGGACGCTAGACGATCGACTACGACCACTACATCGACGCGCTCGATGTTGGATCACGCTACTACAACTCTTCTTCACGCATCATCGCGCCTAATGGTAACGATCTATTATCTCTTTTTGTATGGCTTCCTCGGTTTACGCGGTAGAATTTTTGAATTACCAGTTAGTTTAATCTACCCATATCCCTTTAGTGCCTTCCTTGCACTCTCTGGAAACATGTACGCACATAAGCGACATAGAGTGATGGAGTTATGGAAGCATGTCACAAATCTATTCAACAAGGTATAAAATCCTACTGCAAATCTCTACATACGTTCAAGTGTACGCCATAGTGGGGAAGCCTATGCCTATGCTATATGAGGTCGTAGATTTATCCCCAGCTAGCCTCCGCAATTCTGGGTGTGTCACTGGTTTGTGCGCATGAGTTGTGGTGTGCGTCTAATTTGTAATTAGAAAAGCTTTGCATAAGAGGCTAAGCAGCTTAAGCAAGGCACTCGAGGGTGAAAGCACTCGCGCACATATATAGATAGATTTGAATCCCTGATTACGAGTGACTAATTTTGGTAGGTAGTGATAAGTAAGCTTGGGAATGTCTGATTTTACTTAGCAATTAACCAAATTTCCCACACAATTGTATAGCTAGATGATAAATATATATCTTTAAGATTGAAACTAAAGTTATATTTTGTTATAAATTCTAGTGGTTATGATAGAACATGTAGTTATATTCTTTCGGATAAAGTCTACTTTTCAACCCTGGACTTCTTGAAAAGTCCGAAAATCAACCTCCAACTGCAAAACCGAACATCCTACACCCTCCCACTATCAAAACCATTCATTTTACCCCCCTCAACCCAAACAGAGGCGGTTTTCGGTGATGTGGCGCTGACGTGTCAATGGGCCCCACATGTCAGACATCTCATCCTCTCAGTTCCTTTCTTCTTCCTCTCATTCTCGATGCGGGTGAAGTTGCCGAAGGAGTCGAGGAGGAACGGCGCCAGCTCGACCTCGGCACCGGCGGGGTCCGAGGGGGACGCGGTGGTGGCCGCGATCCGTGCGATTAGCTCGTTGGCGGAATCGATGAGCTTCTCATGCCGAGGCGGGCGGCGGGTTGCCGTGAAGGGAGTTGTGCCGGGAGTGGAGGGGTGGATTCAACGAGGGCGGAGAGCACGAAGATTGATGAGGGCATCCCTAACACTTATACATCTTTTCCTATTGGTGGTCATACACATACTGAGGTGGACGCCATACGTGACGCTACAAATAATTCAAGTACAGAAGTGCATATTGGTCCACCGACGAGCAAGAGCTAAACTTCTAAATCAACAGTGCTTTTGTTTCTTAATGAATCTTCTATTGTCATTGATGAGAATTGGGTATTACCTCATGCAAATGTTTTGTGCATTCTTAGGTTTGAACATTGTGAAGTCTTTGGAACCAAGAGGGAGGCCGGAGTCAAAGCAATGGAGGAGAAGCTCACGGGTCAACCAAGGAGAAAAGCCCAAGAATTCAAGCCCAATTCGGATCTTCCACAAGTGCAACCAAAATTCATCTCGAATCAACTCAGAATTCAATTTGATTCGGTTCGGGACAGCCCAACAGGGCTGTAATAAAAGGCCATAACTTTTGCATACGGAGTCCGATTGGGGTGTTCTTGGACTTGTTTGAAAGCTTATTCCAAGGCCCACACAATGGTTTTAGCCCCAGCTTCAGAAGACTTACGGTCGCGCCGCTATGCCCGAAACAATGTGACGGACTTAAGTTAGGTTTTCCTTTTGTGTGTTTTTAGGTCTTAGCCGAGTTAGAGTTTGATTCGCATGTGTGCCGGCCCTAGGCCGTGCATGAGTCGTGGAGGCACCTTAAATACCCTTGCCCTCCCTTGTATCCATTAGACCAGTTTATTCATAAGATTGAAACATAGCTATTGCTTGTTCTTTCGACCCGCAGTTCATGCGAGGACTTTGAGAGAGGACTAGGCGATCCAATTGTTCGCTCGCAATTCAAGGTCAAGCCGCTGCTCCATTGGGAATCGGGACTTGGCATGCTCGTGGTCTCACGACGAACAACTACCCGGTGTGTTGTGGGCGTATTCCGAAGAGTTGAGGGTTCGTGCATTGGCGCGAGTGTTCAGCTAGCGACATCGTCTACTTCGCATCAACTATCCACGGTTTCTCACTGAGAAGATCGGGTCTCCCCCGTATCAAAGATGAGGTCGAGGAGCGCGTTGACGGCGGATGATGGCAGGGACGGAAGCGAGTCGGAGAGCTTGCAGCCGTGGACGGAGGCGGAGAGCGCGGTGACGAAGCCGAGGAAGTGGTGGCCGTGGAGGGAGGCGTGGTGCAAGGGAGGGACGTGCACGGCCATTGCCGTCGACCAGGCGCAATTTGTTGAGCCCTTCCGCGCCTTTGACCGTGACGGCAGTCTCACCAAGCTCGAGAACGCCGCTATGTCGCTCGCTGTTGCCTGTTGTGGCCATGGCAGTCGTCATCGCCGCCATCGCTGCGGTAACTCGTCGCCGCCGCCTCCCACCAACAAGCATTTGGTGCACCGCCCGCTCGCGTCACCGCCATAGCCTTGATTGCCGTGATCTCCATGGTTGTCGTCGTCGCCATGGTCGCCTTCATGAACACTTTGTCATCGCCATCACCGCCCGTTGTCATAGCCGCCCATGAATGTCTCGGGTCTGGTCGGATCTGGACACTATTGGTGCAGATCCAGACGGATTTAGAAGAAGACAGGTGGAGGCAGTGCTCGGGGATGGCGAGAGAGGCAGCGCTAGGCGACGGCAGAGGTGGTAGGGCTCGTAGGTGGTGTTTGCTGGTGGGGGAGACGGCGCTCGAGGACGGCAGCGCCGCCGGGTAGGAGATGGCGAGGAGGTGGTGGGGCTCGAGGTGGTGTTGGCGGTGGGAGACGACGCCAGTGACTCGCGCGGCCAGCGAGGTTGGAGATGGCGGAGGAGGTGGTGGGGTCTGAGGTGGTGTTGGCGGTGGGGAGACAGCGCCGGGACGGCGCGCCAACGGGTAGGAGTATTGGGATACGGGTAGACTACGCTAGCAACAATTCAAAAATTCTACCAGTAAACCAGATGCTAAACAAGATAGATGATCACGCATCATTACCACCGATGCGCATTGCGGCGGAAGAAGAGTCTGAGCGACTTAGTCCGACGAAGAACGCGCCAATGTAGTGGTCGAGAAGATCGCCCAACGCCCCGTAGTCGATCGTCTCTCCAAAGAACCTATGCGCCTTGTGAAGATTGCGGATCGCCCTTAGTGCAACAATGACCGCAGAGCGCCTCTACTGTATCCACACGCCCGAGAAGGAACAACCATACGCCGTGTGCTAGCACCAAGTCACACAGAAGGCTCTCTCAAGAAGATGGTGGCTAGGTTTCGTGGAAACAACTCATGTGTCTCTCTCACTCTTTACAATAGCCTCAAGCAACTCCTTATATAGTACCCCCGTGTCGGATTCTGTCCGAACACGTTTGACGAATCGTATTTGTACTGGTTTGTTCCAACCCATTAAGTGTGTGACCCGTTAGGTTTATGTGTAATCGGTTGTGACTCGGAAACCCTTTCCGACCACGAGTCGTAGTGGTACCTAGCAGGACATACCGATTCCCGAATACACACAAATTATATTGGACGAACCTTAATGCAATATGATCTACGACTAGGTCCTCATCACTTACGACCAGGTCCTATCTCTATACGACCAGTTTACACTCGGTCACGACCACTCGTAACTCCCACGACTAGGTTTCACCACTCGTGATTTCGCTTGACCGCCTACGACTTGCTCGTATCACCATACGACTTGTCCGACTCGATCGAACTAAGTGACCTACTCTAGTATTCTCCTTTGCCTCACGATATCCGGTTGAACTCGGTGAGATAATGTGTCATCCATGGACTGCTCAATACTTTTTCGATCGAGTTGTCGGATAACCTTATGTGGTCGAACACTTCAACCGCTAGTGGCATGGCCATACACTTTCTTTATCCGACTACTTCGAGGGGCCCAGAGACATCTCTCCCGTTATGTTAGGAGGGGCAAATCCAATATCCAACCAGTCACATCCCTTCGTATGTTTCATAGCATACCCGAAAACTACCTTTATAACTACCCGCCATTTAGTAGCGCTTGGTAACCCCTAAGAGTGCTATTACACATGTAGGGAACCATGTCGATCTCAGTCTAAGGATTATATATCATCATTGCTTGAGACCAACTAATGACACATAGAATCATAACAATCTCAATAGTGTCTCAATGTGGGTCAATCCAACCACATGTTCTCTAACATGTGTTCACATTATTGATTCGATATCCCTATATCCATGACCGGTGAAACATGATCATCAATCAATACATGTGTTGGTCGTAGGGTCAGCGGTGTTCCGATTAGTGACATTCGACTAGGGATACTTTTAGAACGACATCATATAAGTCGAAGAGTTTCACCAACAAGTCACATACTCGTTGATCTTCGTAACTAACGATTCATTCAAGGAATGTAATAACATTTATTCAAGAACTCATAAACATAGATGTGATACAATCATCTCTATGATTGCCTCTAGGCATATCACCAACAATGAGATGGGCGGATGGATCGATGGGGAGAGGGGAGGTCCATGTGAGGGAGAGAGAAGATTGAGGGAGAAAGAGAATATTTATTAGTTGAACCCACCAATAGATGTAGGCCCCACCTTACCCAACAAAAACCACCACCCACGTGGCGCCACGTCACCGAAACCGCTTTGTTTGGGTTGAGGGGTAAATGAATGGTTTTGATAGTTGGGGGTGTAGGATGTCCTGCTTTGCAATTGGAGGTTGATTTTCTGACTTTTCAAAAGTTCAGGTTGAAAAGTATACTTTTCCTATTCTTTATACACTGTAATATCTCTTATAATCTTATTAATTAATTTGCACCGTTATAATGTGGACACATACCAAAATAAACGATGTTGATATTTTTTCCTCCAATAAACCTAAGGGCGAATGTGGAGATTCTTTTAGGGATTGTCTATATTTATAAGGTAGCTGAAATTTTTTAAAACATAAGTTATATTTTTTATCCATTGAATTAATATCCAATCATATAACACATCAATCTCTACATAAATTCAATAGTCACAACAATTAACTTAAACTTAAAAAAAAATTCAGGTGACTTCGAAATATCAAATCCGATTCTTTTAACACCGTTTTAATAACATAATAGGAATCCACGTATAAGTACTAATAAGCAGTGGATATCGCCCGGTCGCTAGCTCTTACCCTGTAGCAACGAACGACCACCTGCATTACATGCATCCCCATCGTCGGAGCCCTTTATATATACTAGTATGCCGGGCGCGCCCTTGGGCGTACAGCAGCTAGTCCCACTCGTCATTGAGGCGTGAGTGCGTGCGTGGAGCGAGCCCCCCACGCCGCGACTTTTCCGCCACGCGAGTTCGGCGCACATGCAAACGCACGAGACGCAATAAAAGCGCAGCTGCGCCGAGGCGGAGAAAGCAGCATGCGGTCGGACCTGCCGCTTCGATCCAAGGGCGCATAGCGAGCGCGCTAAATCGAACGACAGCAAAGCAGCTGAGCGAAGGCAAGCGCAAGCACGCAAACCAAAAATAAAATCGGACGGCCGGGGAAGTAGAAGACGCAGGATCCGACGGGAGAACGAAAACGAGGCGACGTGACCTGCCGATTCGCGTGAGAACTTCTGCTCGGTTTATACCGGAGGATTGTTTTTTTAAAGGTCTCGGAGCCTTTCTCCTATATATATTGGCGACCGCGCAGTGCTACGTGCCAAAGCAACACGGAAGAGCCAGCGCGCCTGATTTCCTTAGGAGCCTAGGGAGTAGGCAGCAACAAACGACACGCAAGTTCCCTAATCGTGGCATATGGGTTCGGTGCAGAAGCCGCACGTAGTGTTCGTGCCGTTCCCGGCGCACGGTCACGTCGCGCCTCACATGCAGCTCGCGCGCGTCCTCCACTCCCGCGGCTTCCACGTCACGCTCATCCACACCGAGCTGCACCACCTCCGCCTCTTGCGCGCCAAGGGCACCGAGGCGGCTGAGGTGCCGGGGTTCGGCGTCGAGGTCATCCCGGACGGCCTGTCGCTGGAGGCGCCGCCACGGACGCTGGAGGAGCACCTCGCCGCGCTGGACAGGAACTGCCTCGAGCCGTTCAAGGAGCTGCTACGCGTGCTGGCGGACAAGCCTGGGGTGCCGCCGGTGAGCTGCGTGGTTGCTGACGCGCCGATGTCGTTCGCGTCGGTGGCGGCGCGGGAGGTAGGCGTGCCTGACGTGCAGTTCTTCACGGCGTCGGCGTGCGGGCTGATGGGATACCTCCAGTTCGAGGAGCTGACAAATAGGGGACTCGTCCCGCTTAAAGGTATGTCTCAAATTGCTTTCTTAATCTCTATTTATTTCTACTATAAGAGCTGCTATTGGTTAGTCTGCTGATTTCTTGATGCATATCGACAATTGTGTCGGCTCCAATAGTGTGTCCTTATCCTGCTCCAAGTAAAAAGGAAAATTTGATCATATACCCTCCCCTTAGATGGAAATTCAGGATTTACCCTCCTGACCCACATGTCATTGACCTATGGTGACCCCACATGTCATTGAGGTGGGAGGGTAAATCCTAAAATTCAGGGAAGGTATATGATCCAATCCCAAGTAAAAAAAACATCGTTTTACAGGGTTTAGTAGTTTACCTTGTACTCCCCAACAATTTCGACGCGTGTAGCCCAGTGCCCCAGCTGTGTGTGGGTGGTAACCGACGGCAGTGCGGCGAAGCAGCAGGGGTGCCTCTGGATGTAAATTCAAGTGTTTTCGTTTTCGATGTGTTGTGAATTTTTTTGGCTAAAGTTAGTTACTCCTTCCATTTTTTTAATTACATATAAGTGAACGTTATTGAGATTTAATCAATTCGAAGTTCTTCTAATGAGGAATCTGCTTCGACGTGACAAATCTAAATATTTCTATGATTTGTATTATGCGCTTGAGGTTAGAGGATTAGATCATCAATTCCACGGCGGGCACAACAATTAAGAATCACGAGAATCCTAGCAAAAAAAAAGTAAAATTGCTTTTTCGGCTAAAGCAATTTTACTCTTATCTTATCACAATCACAACTATACGGGGAGAACTAAGTCTTGCATGGGTGGCTAGTGGAGGTGGTTGTACTCTTAGCCCACCAGAGTTCAAACCCCATGTTTGGTCGCGTGTTTCATTTAAGAGGATTTTCGTTAAGTGAGAGGCGACGCGCCTCTCGCAAGCGAGGTGTCAAGGGTGACTTCGTCATTTCTTCTTTAAGCTCCGATCGTTCAAACTTTTGTAGACGCGTCGTGTATGTGAGCGTCTCATGTGTTGTACCGGTGATTCGAAAAAAAAAATCACAACTATACGGGGAACCAGGTGCAGCTGAGATAGGGAAAGCGAGAGTTTTGCCTTCTCATGCACAGTTCGACCCCATGGGCCATAAGCCCGTACACACATTCAGAACATCTCTTTTTGCAAAACTATGTATGTCCCACCTCCCGTGTGTGAACAAAAATCAACGACGGATAGAGGGAAAGATGTCCGTTTTAGGGATCCTGTGCTAAAAAAAGGATTGTCTATTCATAAATTGCCTGAAATTTTCTTAAATTTAAGTCACTTGTTGTGACTATTGGATCAATATCCAATCATATGACATCCATTGGATCAATATCCAATCATATGACACACCAATCTTTAGACAAATCCAATGGTCACAACAAGTGACTTAAACTTAAGAAAATTTCAGGCAACTTAAAACTAGCCAAACCGAAAAAAATACAATGAGACATTATAAATAGAAAAAGTCAACGTCAGTGTTGTTAATGTTACCGCTAAGTTTAGCTAGTCTATTCAACATACTTATCAACATTATTAGTAAAGTTAATTTCTATAAAACATGGTTGAAAAATAGAACACCACGTATATGCGCAAATACAAGAAAGAATTGCAACAATAAGTAGAATGGTGTTAAAATTTAGGAATAACAGCTAGCACAACTGTAACCGGGCACATATGGCTCCCGGAGGGCCCAAAGTGGCACAAAAGGATCACTGCAATAACGAAGCGACATAGTATTAGAGCTCAACGATTGTGATTCACAAATATCAAAAGTACGATACATCAACACAAGATTGAGAAGAATAATTGTGTGCTTGAGGCATTGAACTTATAAAGAAACCTAAAGTAATTGACACTTAAGAAGGGAAGATTTAATTTTGATTGTGAGAATTAGGAGACATTGGTAGTTGTCTTTGGTAGACAACGTATGCAAGTGAAGAGAGAGAGGTTAGGAATATGGATGAATTCTAAGTTTTGCTTACTTAAGTCTTACTAAAGATAATGATTAATCAATTGATAATCAAATATTAGTCCAAAAATAGGCCCTTCAATTAGTGGGTACCTAGTGCAGTTGATCATGCTGCACACACTTGCCATCCAGGCCTCTGACCACCTAAGAGTAAAATTGCTTTTCCCGCTAAATGTTTATTTGGATATGGAGGATTAAAACCAATTCTTTCGGATTGGAAGAGATTATAATTCAAATTTCGAGTTAATTTGAATAGATTTAGTCGGATCAGTGTATCCAAACAAGTACTAAAGAACGAGTGTCGAGCAAATTCTCAGATTTTGTTTACTAATCCTCTGTTCTTTGTAGGAAATAACTACAAAACCGATGGCTCCCTTGACACCCCGCTAGACTGGTTGCCTGGGATGAACGGCATGCGGCTCAAGGACATGCCCACGTTCTGCCACACGGCCGACGCCGACAATGCGCTGCTCCTCATGCACGTCGAGCAGATGCGCATCACCGCTGCCTCAAAGGCCATCATCCTCAACACCTTCTACGACATGGAGAAGGACGTCGTCGACGCGCTCGCCGCTTTCCTCCCGCCCATCTACACCGTCGGCCCACTCTCAAATATTGTATCGTCCCTCCCGGCGACCGACGACTTCCCCGGCTCGACGGATGCGGCCAGCCTTTGGCAGGAGGACACCAAGTGCATGGCGTGGCTAGAAGGCAAGGAGGGGCGCTCCGTCGTGTACTTGAGCTTCGGCAGCCACGCCGCCATGACAGCTGAGAAGATGCGAGAATTCGCGTCCGGCCTAGTGAGGTGCGGCTTCCCGTACCTGTGGGTCCTGCGGCCCGACATGGCCGCCGACGTCGAGGTCGGAGCGGACGGGCTCATCGTCCCGTGGTCTGCACAGGAGGAGGTGCTGGCCCACCCCGCGGTGGGGCTGTTCGTGACACACTGCGGGTGGAACTCGATCCTAGAGTCCGTGATCGCCGGCGTGCCCATGCTCGGGTGGCCAATGTTATCCGAGCAAACGACCAACTGCCGGCAGGTGTGCATGTCGTGGGGCAACGGCGCTGAGCTCCCGCGGGAGGCGGGAAGTGATGAGATAGTGGCGCTAGTGAGGGAGATGATGGTGGGGAAGAAGGGGATGGATGCGAGGGAGAAGGCGTTGGAGTGGAAGAGGCTTGCTGACGGTGCTACTAAAGAAGGTGGCTCATCTTGTGTTAACATTGCTAGGTTGGTTGAGGACATGCTGCTCAAAGGGGTTATGATTTGATTAACATATTATTTCGGTACTCGTGTTCCATAGATATATAATGGATCCACCGGTGAAGGTCAGGGGAACACTAAGTCCTACTTGTCGAAGAAAAACAACATAGTTCTAATACCAAATCAATAATGTGGACGTATGTATGACGGATACCAAATCAATAATGTGGACGTATGTATGACGGAGAACATAGTGTTAGATTGATCTGTCTTAAAACACTGCAAGAATTGTTAGTCTTAAGTGTCATCACCTGGTCTCATACAGAGTGTATGTAAGATTTTTAGACCTAAGGTCGTCATGATTTTCCATGTATAATAGTTTACTTAGAGGTTGTCAAACACTACTCCGTAAATAGGTAGTCATAAAGATAGCTTTCGGTTTTATTATGAAACATACGGATGAATGTGAGCGATTAAGATATAATTTGTCCCTCCTCTTTACTGGGAGAGATAACTCTAAGCCTCTCGATGTAGTTGGATTACGGAAGTGCATGGTTGTAACGTCCTGTTTGCCTTAAAGTTCTTGCAGTTCCCAAAACCCAAAAGAGAACCATTTGATTTGCTAAGTTGTTCAAGCTTAATTTGATATTCAGTTTTGCTAGTTTTAAGTTGCCTGAAATTTTCTTAAGTTTAAGTCACTTGTTGTGACCATTGGATTTGTGCATAGATTGATGTGCCATATGATTGGATATTGATCTAATAGATGTCATATGATTGGATATTGATCCAATGGATGAAAGAGGTGATTTATATTTAAGAAATTTTCAGGCAACTAATAAATAGACACTCCTTGCAATCCTTAGTTTGGGTATTTTTGTTGGTACTGCTTCCTATTGCCAACATGGGTCCGTAGGTTTATTTTTAGCATTGCTCTAGAACCGTGGGTGTTATTAATCATGTTTCTTTCAATTAATAATCTTGACTATTTGAACTATAGAACCTGTGGTTGGTGCCACTGTTAAGCAACCTTGGTGAGATGCCATTGTTGTGCTGACTGTGGTGTGAGGCCACTTTTATTATTTGAGTTGTGTTAAGGCTGGGTGGTCTTTTGGCAGGGTTAATCACCCAAAAATGGTTTTGTGCTTGGGCAAGAAGGCAGGGATTTAGTAGTGGGTGCTTTGCACTATGGGGCTGTGGAAGTCTTGCCTGAGGAACTTTAAGGACTTAACTTTGTGTTCTGTTGATCTGGGCCTTTGAGTGTAACCACAAGATCACCTTATGGGGGTGGTCTGGGCTGAATAATTAGCAATGTTATGACATGTTTCTGTTGTGGTGGTTCGTGCTGATTCGCATGGCGCAAGAGGGGGCCAGGTTCCTTTTCAGGACGGTGAAACCTTAGCGGGGCAGGTCATGTCATCGCAGAGCTTTGTAAAGGCCTTGTCGCGCTCTCTAGACTACTCATCTTCGGAATGAGTACGGGCTCCGACGGGAACCCAACCCGCTAGAGAGGTCGTGAATTGTGAGTAAAGTTGTACATCTCTGGAGAGTAACAATCTATTCGAATAGCCAAGTCCTTGGTCATGGACATGCCTGGTGAAAATGGTGCAAGGGGTAGATTTTGCTAAAACTTGTGGTCCATGGTTAATTATGGATGTCGGCGAGTATTATGGGTGGCTCCGAATGCTCGTGATGCCCATGGTTAGCCGTGGGGGTTTTGTGAACCCTAGGGTGGCTCAAGGTGCTCCTGGGTTGGTGCTCGGAAGGAGTTCTTGGAGCCTTAGGGTGGTCTTGAGCTCTGGAGTGGGTGCTCCAGAGTGGCCTTGGGAGAGGTCCTGGTTGTGGGTGCAACCAGACCTCCCCCAAGTGATTTGGAGTGAGTTGGTGCTCACTCTCTCTTTGCAAAAATCAAATAAATAATTATGTATTATTGTTTTAACTTGCTGCCTTACAATCTATTTATGTTTTTTTGTCAAACATAGCTTTGTACAAGCTAACCATACAACTCTCACTTGGTAAGCCAATGCATGAATACTTTTTGCATATTTGCTCCCTGCGAATTGCTGAGTACATTCAAAGTACTCATGGCTTTAAGCCCTGTGTCAAAGTAGTGTTCGAGGATGATCAAGTGCAGGGAGGCGCTGACCTCTTTGAAGAGGAGTTCTTTGTTGATCCAGCTGCCTAGGACGTCCTCCACTCGATAGCCTGTGGGTTTGCCGGATGGCCCCATGCGTTTTGTGTCTTCTGCTGTAAAGGTTTCTCTTTTGTCGGTTTTGTAAGCCCAAGTGGCAAACCTCTGTAAAAAAGCTTCGACCATAAGTTCCTATTTATTATATAGTTTAATTTGTCTGCTTCACCTTTTGTTTGACCTCGTGGTTGTGGTTACACCCTAGTGTTTCTGTGTGAGCTAGCATCTGGTATCTTGGGACTAACTCGGTGCACAGGGGCAGGATCTCCAGGTGGTCCTTCGAGATTTTTCCCTGGGAGCTCCTGCAGGACCTTCTCTGGGATATGTTGTGCGGTACTACCTGGCACCCATGCGGTAGTACCGGCCAAGCAAAAAAAAAACGGTCCTCCCGGACTTCCCTGTGTATCCCGAGAAGGGGTCCTCACAATGGTCATACAAGATATTATTGAGGAGGCAACTACAACTAAGTAATACACTACAAGATCGAGTGAATGATCGAACTATCATAAGATGGCACACATCTCGCCTTAAGTTCAATATGGTATCGTAAGGCAAAGTGATAAGCACATGAGCTTTATAAAGGTTCGTCCGATATGATCTTTACATGTATCCAGGAGTTGCAATATCCTGATAGGAACCACTACCGACTTGTAGATTGAAAAGAAGTCTTTGGGTCACGATCGACACGTATGAACCTACAAGGTCACACACTTAATGGATTAGAACAAACTAGTTCGGATTGGATCCAATGTAACACCCCACCCCACATGAGCCTCGGAATGCTACTAAACCAACACAATAACATTTTTAACATTGAAACAAATCTCCAAAATCGATGAACCTTCTTTGTTTAGTTACTAAACGAAAGGTCCCAACATTTAAATATAACATAATTAATTAATCCAACCTCCAGCTTAGACAAGAGATAGCCAAAACTATGCTAATCATCACTACAACTTCCATAGCATGCTAAACAACTAAAACATAAACAGAATGACAATCATAATCCTCTAATCAACTCTATTACAAATTATAGCATGCATAGTGAGTAATCATAAGAAATCCTTTATGCAATTACTCAACTACTAATCTATCAATCTATTAGTCCAAATGTGAGTAGTTCGTGCCATTGTGCAACCACTTCTATTCCCTCCCATGCATGCCGTTCTTGTAAAGGGGGTACCTAAAAACACAACAACAGCAAGAGTGGGTCCAAAGACCCAGCAAGTACATTAAATGGCAATAATAACATAGACTACTGTAATCATCAACATCCATATACCATCTCAAACAAATACATGTCTTATGCTCATGCGATGCAAGATGCTCAGGTGCACTTTCTCTTTCTCTTTAACTTTTGCATTTTACCGTGAATGCGAAGTATGCAACCGTCATTGATACCCATGCTCGTGCCTTCCAGCACAGGACCAAAAGCCTATACACCACATGTATAGGGACCTTTGCCCATCACTTTAATGATGGGGACCTCTTATATTCATAGCCCACATTGCACGAATGTGGGGACCTCAAGCCCGTCATCTACATGACGGGACCTCAATCAGATGTGCTTGGTCACCACGTGACTGTGACACCTTTATGCTCTCAACATGCATATGCACCATGATAACATATGCATAAGCAGGAATACATCATATTCTCATTATCATGTAAGCAATAACAACATGCGGTAGAACCATTTAACCATAACTAATGATCATCAAGATAAAACAAGAGTTCATCTCATTAACAGCAAGCAAGGCTATATCACAAGATACATCACAATCCCATCTTGCAAGCTTACATATATAATAGCCCGAATACCGCAACCCGGATCATTCCTCATAATCATTTCATCAAATAAATTCTTCAAAGTTGTGCATACTTGGTCCTCACAAGACCAGGTCTCCACATGATATCAATATGCACATGTACCAATACTATTCATCATCAAAGTACCAAAACCAGTAACGACATTTATGGATAATGCAAAGACATACTTTGAACATTCACCATTCTTGTTATGCACGCTTGTTCACAGCCATACGATACTAACATGCATCAACACGCATTCATATCCAAGCAAATCACAACCAAAATACAAACGATGCACTTGCCTCAACCGTGCGAGAATGGTGGACGCGAAGAGGGTGCTGCCCTGGAACCGCGCTCCCACCTGAACATAAAGGTATCCCAATCTAAGACCAACACGCTGGACCAAGAGCATAAATAATAACACAACAAAACTCGCTAACTCTCAAGTGTTAACAAAATCCCCAATTTCTAGCGATCGTTTTGGTGCTTACTGGAAACAGCCAAATTCTAAAATACATAACTTCCTGCTCAGGAGTCCAATTGTGATGCTCTTAGACTTTCTGAAAAGGTAATTGAATTACCTAAATAAACCTAGTTGGAGAGCCCTCTTGATTCTGCCCTTAACTTCCCCTATCAAACCAAACATCAGACGACAGAATTCTCGTCGGGTTCTCTGGACAGTACGCTTAAACCACCATAACTTTTGCTACAAAAGTCCAAATCTCGTGTTCTTTATCTCTATGAAAAGGTGCAGAAATTACCCACATTTTTCGTTATTCTGAGATCCCCTGATTCTCCCTTTTAATGGCAGTTTTAACCAAATTACCACAGTCTGCCAGAAACTGACAGAACCACAGGACAGCTACACTAGAAAATTCATATCTCACAGACCGTTAATCGGATTTGGGTGATCTTGGTGGCCACTGAAATCTAGGAACATAATCTACGTTTCTCTAGGAGACGAGATCCTCTGATTCGGCCTCTAAGGTCGCGAAAACAGCCGCGCAACCTACTGGACAGAACGCAATCTAATCGCAGCAGGGTTTCGATCCAATAAACGTATTCAATTTCGCATCTACTCTAACCAAACCTCAAGAAACAGCGGTGTTACCTCGTAGAACCCCAGGAAGACGCTGAGCACAACCCCACGAAGTGGATCTCCTTCTTCGTGGATCTCCTTCTTCTCTTCTCCCTTTTCTTCTCCCTTCTCTTCTTTCCCCTTCTTCTTCCTCCTTGGCCGGCTACATTGAACCCTTTTTCTTTGGCCAGCAGCAAAGGGGTGGAGGGGAGGTGAGGAGGTGCGCAAGGGGGGTGGAGGGGAGGGGTGAGGGAGGTGGCGGCGAAAGGGTGGAGGGGAGGGGAGTAGGGGCGGCTAGGGTTTGGGGGAGGGGGTGGCGCCTCTCCCCCCTGCTGGCTGGCCAGCCCACATGGGCCAAGGCCCAGGGCCCGAGTTGCCATACAAACGCGGAAAACCCCCTCTTATTTTCTGATTTGGTGATTCGCTGAAAGAAACACTCTCCCGATTCAATTTATTCTCTCCCGATTAATTAAATCTCTCCCGGCGATTCGCTTATCTCACTTTCGGGATATTACAGTTAAAGCCTTAAATCTTATTATAATTCATATGTAGTTAAGAGTCCTAACAGATTTCTAACGTAGAGACTCATTAGGGGATCATTATTGTTGGACCCTGAGCTTTGAATACCCGAAACCCTCATATGTGTACCATAATAGTCTCATGATTAGTGGCTAGTACACACATCCACAACATTGATAATCACATCCATACATTTATACATACGAAATGAAACAAATATTATACATAACTTAGACGATTAGAGAGTTTACAAGACAAGTGCCGACCGACCAAATAAAAACTCAAGTATCAGAAGTAACGACTGAAACAGCAGAACCATAATATGTATAAGGTTCAAAAGTCCAGAAGTATGCCTATCCAAACCCTCATGCAACCGACAAGAGACAAGTCCTAGAAATACCCGTTACCGAACCCTCCGATACCGAGTGCAAAGAAAGCGTTGTCCGACGTAGGCTCACCCTCAAAGTATGAACAACAATTAAAGCAAGATTAAGTACATTGTGTACTCAGCAAGACTTGTAGTGCATCACAAAAATTATATAAATACAAGGCTAACAAGGGAAGAGGTTGTATGCTACAAGTTGTTTTCAGCATTAAGCAAATTTTATTTGCAATATCTATACGTAGTATTTTGCAACGGAATTTTAAAGAGTAGTTAAATAGATAAAAGAAAAGTAATTGAATAAATAACAACTTGCAACCCTCCTCAGTTGCGTGTAACATCTTATTTTTAGCCATAGACAAGGCACGCAACTCAAATATAAACCAACTAACTATTTCCCACATTTTTCAACAAAACTATTTTTATAAAAACTAAAACTATACCCATTAAGACTGCACTTAGTATGCTCATGACCGCGAGTACGGCTATTTAAATAAATTTATACTCTGCAGAGGTGTACAACTTTACCCACAACACATGAATTCTCTTATTTGTTCGGCATCCGTCAATACCACCGGTCACTACCTTTAGAAAGCTGTAACAGCCCCAAGTTTATAAACAATGATAAAATGCTTTATGAACAGTAATGAGGTGCTGTTCATAGCATTACTGTTCATTTCTACAATTTGGGTAGTATGTTACAAATTGAAAACCTTCCTTTTTAGCCAAAATCCAAAAGAACCATTTAAAGTCTTAAAGGAATACAAGGTAAAACTTGTATTATGACTGGGAAGTATTTTTATTAAAGCCTAGGTAAATTATCTTGGCTGAAAATATTTTTGTTGCATTTTTAGAAACTAAATTGACTTAAAGAAAAATAATTGTCTTTAAATGAATACTTTCGGGCTAGAATAAATATTTATGTATTTTACCAAGTGATTATGTGATTTTAAAAATTTATCTGGGAAATATATCATCCCAGTAGCCTCCAACAAAAATTTCATGATTTTACAAATTTATTTGCTATTTTTAAAAGCCCATCAAACCTTAAAACTTTTGAATGAGTTCGTCAACTAAACCGGTTTGAATCCAAACCCTAGCAATCAGAGCGACTCGAGCCTTGTGGTTGGGTCCAACCCAGCAAAGTGGTCCGCCTGCACGCTCGAGCGCGAGCCCAACCCTATGTGCGATATGAGCCGTTGATTTCCAATCGAACCGCGAGGTCAGATGCCCTCGAGCCGCCCACGTGTACACCTTAATCTCCGCCGTTGGATCTTGATCTAACGACGAGATCGCAGTGTACAATCGGACAACTCCGAGCCCTTCTCAATCTCCACCGCTCATTCTCGATCCAACAGCGCATCCCTTTCGCTTTAAACTTAAAGGCGCTTTATCCGAGCCGACGATTCAAATCCTCACGCTTTCCTTTTACCGCTGCTAATAAGGCCCGCACTCTCCTGGGCCGTTAGATCTTCATCGAGTGGTCCAGATTGGTGTATGCATTCGACGACTCGGATCCCCTCACGATCTCACCGCCCATTCTGATCTAACCGCCGCCTTTTCTTTTGAAATTAAAAGCGCGCGGCTATCTTGAGCCCTTAGATCTAGATCCTACGGTGCGCTTTTTGACCGTGGGCCTTTAAAGCCCAAATTCGGTGGATCGTTGGATTTCAATCGTAAGGTCCATATGAGTGTATGCAATCGCACCATCCGGTTCATTTTTCCATCTTGACCGTAGAGATCAAATCTAACGGTCTTGTGTCATCGCATCTAAAAGGGGTGACGTGTATCCTTTATTTGATCGTTGATTCCAATCCAACGCCCGATTTGAAAGTAGATCTCGAGATTCCTTTGGGCCCGCTTAAATCTCGATCGACCGATTGAGATCGCACGCCCATATTTTAAGGTACCGATTCAAATCTTTTAATCTCTCTATTTATCACACCGCCATTTCCAATCTGGACGGTGATATTCTTTGAGCCTTTATGAAGCGTACAATGTCGAGAATGACAAAGGGACCCACATGTCGATGTTGCCTCCTTCTTCCTTATCTCTGCAGCACCATTTCGAGAGCAGAGGAGAAGATTATCCCAAGATTATACAACTAATTTTTGGGATAATTAGCCCTAAATGGACACCTCATCAACTCTAGACTCTTCTCCGTGCCATGTAGCTCAACATCCATATATAAACCCTAGCTTTTTGTCATGCCATTGTTGACCGAAGAAGCTCATCCTCCATTGTTGCCCAAAGGAGTTCTTGCTCTTGACCCTTTGCTTATCCATCCTAAACTCTGTTCCACCTTGCAATAAAGATTGGTTATCTTTTGTAGGTTAAATCCGAGTTTATTTCTCTGTCAATCCACTTTGGGTTTCAAATTCTGTGGTGTCTTTCCTCTACTGGTAAGCTAAAACCCTAATTTTCGATATCTTGAGCATCTTAAGAACCTTAGAAGCTCTGTGAATCATTCTTTTGAGCATCGTAGCTTTAACTTGCTCTAAACCAAAAGTTGATGTTATAACTTTTCGGTTTTCCATGTCATTTTCAAGACCTAGGGTTTCTCCCCACAACTTGTTATCCTAATTAGGTTTAGACTGCACCTAGTAGCATAACAAGTTATTCTTTTAATCCTTGTTATCATCTATTTAGGTTGATAATGTAAATTTGTCTCTGTTCTCTTTTGTCACTCAACCGACAAAATAGGTTTTACTTTAGCTTTTGAAATCTAATCGATTAGGGTTAGCTTAAGGTTAGCTTGGGGTATTAATTGCCCTAAAAGATCATGCTAAGTTTCATTTATGAACTTTTGCATGTTCTATTTTTTCCTTTTTCCAAAATCTGCCTCTGTCCCGTTTTCAGCTCTTTTAGAAATCAAAACTAGGACTTTGCACTAAACTCCAGTCATTTTTGAAAACAAGAAGCTATAATATGGATTAGTATTACTATTAGGTAGATATAATTTAAGCATATTGTCAATCATGCATTTCCGCATTGATCATGCATATTTCTTCCATTTTGGACTTATTGTCGCTTTGGTATTTATTGGATCTTATTGCTTCTTATAGAATCGGTTCATCCAAGTTTTGAATCGTCTCGAGCAACCCAACTCGCAATGAGGGTTTATTATTACCAAGGCAAGCATCCTCTCTGCACCATGTTGATCCCAAATCTTATACATTAGATTTTCTAAATCCAAGACAATCAGGCATGCTATGTTTCAAAATACAAAGTGTGACTCGTTAGTAGTTAGTTATGACCTAACATGAAGGATTACCTCAATTGTCACCATACACTCAACTTTAGCATAGTAATCGTATATTATAACATATATTTTCAGTTTTGGCTTAGACATGCAGCCTAGAGATTTTAGAGTTTGACAAGCATATCTTGTCAAACATGGGAATCACAAATGAACTTTTGTTATTTTGAACTCTTTGTCTAGTTTCTTTAAATCGATTTGTATTTGAAATTTAAATTGATCCGACAAGAGGAAGCTAGTGATGGTGCTTTTGTGCACGAGATTGGGTTTTGTGGTGGACTTGTCCGGTTAATTAAGGACCGAACTCGATTATTCAATTCAAGTCCCCACGCACTTCCACATGCAGTGTATGGGCGCTGCTTGGTTAAGTAAAATGTTAAGACTATTGGGTTGGAAACAGAGAGTAAGAATATGTGTATTGACCTTGTATGGCATAGATGCTTTGGTCCGATGATCGCGTTGTATGCTATGTGAGCTTGTATGTCAAGATCGATGTTCTTAGAAGGGTGAGGCGTATATGTGCTCCGTAGCATATACGATACCTTAATGGTGCCGATTGCATCCTAATATGGGTAGTGAGCCCATTCGCATTTAATTGTTTGGATCGGCATTACATCGACGCAACATGTGTGCCTCTGCTAGCAGATGCTATCGATCGTTGTTTGCGAGATCGGTTCACACATGGGGTCCAACTCAATAGTGTTAGCTTGTTGAAAAATACCAAATCTTAGTTTCCTGGCCGGCATACCAAAGGAAGTATGTCATCATTCTGAGGCATCCGAAGGCAACGGGCTAGCTAAGTCATGTGGGTAAAGATGTACACCTCGCAGGTATAAACTGCTCGAATAGCCGTGTCCACGGTCATGGACGATAACTTGAATTGATGTCACCAGATAGAAATTTTGATTTTTTTCAAAATCTGGTTTCGGTTTTGGTCGTGCATGAGGGATTCATGCACTGCATCGCTCACAATTATGCCATTTACTTATCGTTCGGTCCAAATTTGATTTGTTAAGTCGCTTTATCAAAATTTAGTCTTTGTAGGTTAAGATGTCCCGCTTATGCAAAACTTAACCATTTTACCTTCCTGTTGTAACCTTATGCATATATAAATTCTACTCCTTTGTGTAGGCTCTAATCAACACTTTCTTTTATTAGTTTGTGTAAGACTTGCCGAGTACCTTCCGACTCAGGTGCTATCACCTATTGTTGCAGTGAGGACGGTTTTCTTTATGAAGCACCGTTAGCGCCGATCGGGTGACGCTAACGAGTAACGCCATTTCTTTCCTCCACGCAATTGCCTGCGGGTGGATGAGGCCATTGGTGGACTTTAATATTTTGTTTTTGCTTCCGTTGTTAGACTTTTGAAGTGACCAAGTCACTTAATATTGTAGTACTAAAACCGAATGTTGTAAACTTATGTTTAATTATGTCAATGTATGACTTGTATGTGTATGATGCAATGTTGTTGAAGGATATATATATGCAATGGTCGTTGATCCTGGGAACCATTGTGAGATATATATATATCCGGGGATCCTGTTTATTGGAATTGATACTTGTTAAATTTATATCTTTAGCATGATCTTTAATTAAGGGACAGTACTGTTCCTTCATTAATAATCGTGCTACAGTATGAATTTAATTAAGTACATTTCCAATAATCCGGGGCGCCCACAAAAGCAGTCTAGAGCATGTATTGAAGTCTTTATGTCATTTAGTCATAACCTTGCATTAGACCAATGAATGAACACCCTCACTTCTCAGTGAGGCATTCACCGTTGTGTCGGCAAACTTTGTGCCCGACACCATGGTGAAGGGAACCCTTTTGAACATGCCTACACCGATCATACTCGCACTACTACGGTCTACCTGTGTGCAAGACTAGTTTTTAATGACTTAATTAACTAATGTCGTCCCATACCGGTACATGTGGTTATACACTTAGACTTAGATAGGACTTGCAATCTGGCCGATCCTTAATTGACCCGGACGAGGATCTCCTCATCTACGTGTGAGATACATCTCTCACACTTCTCGTAATATAATATAACTCGCCACGCCGCAACTAAGTCTTTCATTTTTATTTTTATACAAAATAACAGAGATAAACCCTTTGGACCATCATTTCAACTTTCCTATTTGTCAAAAACTATGTGATGATGTCATGCTAGAATGTGTTGTAACCTCATTGTGATTTATCAAAAACTATGTGACAATATTGTGCTAGAATGTTTTTGTAACAAAATTGTGATTTATCGAAAAACTATGTGATAGCATTTTGCTTAAAAATATATTGTGCTAATATTGTTTCTTATTATCGTATGATTTTATCTCTTATTATGTCATGTCTAATTGTAATGTGTAACTTATTTTGTTTCTGAAACCACCACCGGAGTGGAGCGGTCAGAAATATACAATCCCAAAATAACTATTGAAATTTAAATAAAACAATATTAAATATTTAGGCTAAATTTCGCACACAAAAAAATCAAGACTGGCCAAATTGGTCTAGCGACAGAACCTATCACCGATTGGATTGGCGACAAAGGTTCTGTCACGGCTGGACTAGCGACAAAGTCCCGTCTGCTGCTCCAACCGCGACAACGACAACAACCTAGTTTTACAAAAAAATGACTATTTAATTTTGTAATTTGTTATTAAATTATATATATATTTTTAAAAAATCTCACATTCAACAGGCTACCCAGCTGATAGTGTAACTTCAGAATTGTATTTCCAACTAAGAATGAAACCAAAGAACTCTATAGCAAGAGCAACTAGTAAGATTGCATGACCATTGGACATCTCATTCGAAAATTGAGACTGAGACCAGAAGAATACATAGAATTTTGGAGCTAAATTGCCCTTCCTCCGCTATTTCAAGACGTGCATAAAGATAGATGGCTTTTTTTTAAGGCAAAGGATACGCAAGCTGTCATCACTATTGCCAAAACACCCAAAGTGGAAATAAAACAAAAATAGAGGATAGGTAAGAGGAAACAGCCAATTTAAACTACACATGACCAATGTTCTTCAGCAAGTTAGAGACTGCAGGCTAAGCATCATTCATGGTAGAATACATTTTGGACAATGTTATCTGCATTCCTGGGAATTCGCCACCATCAATCTAGTAACGTTGATTAGTCATTACACTGGATCCCTAAATTCTTCCAGTACAAAATTTACAACTGGAGCAAATTGTATACAATGGTCGAAAAGACATACAAGATTGCAACATTTGGGGGATCCTGATGTACTACAATCTACAGAATCACCATATCAGGTCTTTTCTGCATTTATCACTAGTCACTACTACCACCTTAACACCGAAATACTCGCTGAAAGTGATCACATTTGCAAATCCATTGAAAGAGATGTTGTGGTAGCTACCTTCTCCCGAAGGTTGAACTTCCTCACTATACACGGCCGAACATCTTCAACGCTAACCAAGCTTTCCAGAAATGGGAGCAATTTCAGCAGCTCCTTGTCATTAGGATCATCGAACCAGCTCTCAATAGGAATGCCATTGTCTAACTGGAACCCAAAAGCCTGTAAGCAGGAAATCAGTAGTCGCTTCATATCCTCAAAATAATAGTAGTTGACTGCATGTTAACTCAGCATACCAAGATAAATGCGCAAATATGCAGCTGAGAATGAACTAAGAAAAGATAAATAATACATAATTTCAGAACTTCAAAGCTCCTGTTAAGCTGTTACTGCTAAAGATATTCGCTCAACAACTACAACGTTCCTCAAGTCTGAAGGTGAATTTTCATTAAATGCTCTAGGAGTAAACCCAGTAAACCTAAGTGCCTAAGAAATACCACTAATGGCCAACAGCAAATGATCGCGCTTAGTTGTTTATATTAGTTCTCCAAATAAAATCCAGAGAGGTCATGCAATATCGACAAAAGTACATGAGTCACAACTTTGGGCAAGTTCCTACCAATTCCGGGAATAGTGAACAGTTTCAATCAAAATCTGAAGAACTGATAGATGCATAACTATATATTGCAGGTGGAGCTATGTACCACTGTAACACAGTAAGTATTCTCCAACAAACATATCAGCATCTCAATGGACAAAACAAATTGCTACCACTGGGATGAATTTAAGATGCTTACAGAAATGGGCATTGATCAGGAAAAAGAATTCTCTGCGCAAAGAAATGGATATGATTGTGTATACCTGTGGAGAATTATCAACAATCATTACACGAGTTAAATCGCGTCCAAGAACTGTTAGATCCTTTAAGTAGTTGCCCTCTACATAGACACAAGACTCGCGGTAAACACGATGACGGAACAACTTTCGCTTAGGATCAATAACATTGAGAAGTTGTTCTGCATAAATGCTTTGACTAGCAGTGAAAATAATTGTCTCAAACATGCTGGCAACCCTCTCCAAGAACTCTTTGAGATAGGGACGGCATCGAACATATATTGTGTGCTCTCTGAAGTTAAAATGAACTGGAAATGTGAAATCAGCATCCTCACAGGGTTCAAGAGTTGAATGCACAAGTGTTTCTGCATTGTAGCATAGAACGACGCAAAGTTAACATCAAAGGGCCAGGAAGGACGATTTCAAACTTATGTCTAACTGGCCATAACAGAAAACAGGTAGACCAAACAGAAATGAATAAAGAGATTGGACACAAGCACTAGGCAGGTTTGTGGAAGGTACTAACTATTAAGTGTGGAATTATTACCACACAGCAAGCACATCTCAATTAACATTTAAGAACCAACATCAACTATGTTGAATCTTCAAATGATCCTGATAGTGAAGTTATAGTAATACTATAATCAGGATGTATATAAATCCATCAGGGTGCGTACAACAATCTTCACAGCTCCTATTTTACAAGTTTCAAGCCTTATCGATAGAGATAGTGGGATTCATCTTTGTATCACACCCCAACCCCTAGCTGAATGGAAAATGCTGCAGTTACCTAATAGTCTTCTTAGATGTTGCTAATTTCAGTTCATTCACTAATAAGTATTCGTAAACAAATGGATTCCTACCTGCAAAATTTGCTCTAAAGGCAGCAGGGCATTGCCAAATTGGGAATAACAAAATAATATGAATGACCAGCATAATTGCAGTTATTCATACAAATGGGAACAAAAAGATACTAAGTGCTTAGATAGCAGGTATATCTTACCATCCAGATCAAGTACAAGGGTAGTTGTAGGGCAACTCCGAGTTTGCTTTGGAAGGAGAACAGGGCGAAACTTGGGAACCACCATAGATAAATCAGGTAAATCCCTGATAAAAGTATATGGGTCAAAATCATCATACTCCTCCGTTTCCTCAGGTTCAACATAACCCTCTGTTGAGATAGATTCTTGACTACATTCATCAATGCACTCCAACTTAGACTGCTGCATAGCAAGATATATTGCAGACACTTCTGAAGAAAGGTGTCCCAGTTCACTGAAATCATCCTCTTCAAGCAATGTCTTCCGACCAGTTGATTCCACATTTAGTGTGTAAGAGTGATCGCTTAACCCAACACAAGTTTTACATGCCAGGCTAGTCGATTCATTAATTTGATTGGATCCAGATCTGAGGGTAGTATCTTCTTTTCTACCAGACCATGTGCCTTTTCTTCTTCTATTGAGCCAGCTGAACCCAATGTATCGCTTTATGTTCTAAGCCTGCATGGTCAACAGTCAATATGGACCAGCATGGACTGAATCACTGAAAACAAAATGAACGCCGTGCACAGATTGCAACATTTGACAGAAACAAATAAAGTAATTTGATAGTCTGAATTGTTTCAAAGTGACCCTTTGCTGACAGATAAACCTTCTGGGAAGATTGAAATATCCAATTGTTCAAATGAGCAAATAACTGCAATGATTGCACCTAAAATCAATCATAAAGTACCTATTACTAATACTGGAGATTGCCTCCTAAGAAGGAATATGGAAGTGAATAACTCATGAAAACAGAGAAACAAACATTCAGTGTACGGCAAACATCAGTAAATATAGTAAGATCACTAAAGATTGTACATATCATCCTTCAAAAATTGAGTTCTACAAAATAAACATATTTTCCTTGATGACCTAATTGAACCAAACAAACTCCAAGAACTCAAAAGTTCTCAGGGACTGACAACGACAATGAGACTCAAAAGCTTTGAGGTGGCTTCCTGAAAATATCATCGTGAAGGAACACTGACATCTAATGCAAAACCACCATCATTTCATCTGTTTATACCTCCAGGATTTTTGTGGCATCTAGGATCCCGTGGAGAAAAACTCACATGAAGAAAACCCTAGCTATGTTTGGAAAGGGCGGTGGTGAGTGAAAATTGGACAGCCGAGGCCTGCATCTCCCCAAATTGCTTTTCCAATTCACCTCTCTCCACACGCATTTCTGTGCTCTTCCCCTCCAAATCGACAACCACGCCCTCCAATTCGTTGACTTTCTTGGACGCGGCCACCGTCTCCGCCTCCTTCGTGCCGAGAAGCTCCAGGACCCAACCTTTCTCAGCCACCGCCGAGTCGAGGCGAGCCACCGCCGCCCATGGCCGGCTTCACGAGTCGCCATCGCCTCGCGCCTCGAGCGACTCTGGCGGCGGCGAGGCGCGCGCAGCACCGCGTCTCCTCCTCGCGGTGAGAAGGGCGCCGCGGCGCAGCCCGAGCACATCGCGCTCGCGCGTCTACGAGCGCGTCGGCGCCGGCGAAGAACTCGATCGCGCCTTGAGCGCGCCCCGCCCCGCATCTCAACAGACTCCGACGACCTCGGCGTTGAGGGCCTTAAGCTTCACCACCTCCCTTCCGCTCCGGCGACATCGTGCTCGCGTCGCGCGCGCGCCCGAGGACACCGTGCTCGCGTCGCGAGCGCAGCGGCGCGGAGAACTCGATGCGCGCTTGAGCGCGCCCTACCCCGCATCTCAACAGACTCCCGACGACCTCGGCGTTGAGGGCCTTAAGCTTCACCACTCCCTTCCGCTCCGGCGACATCGCGCTCTGCGTCGCGAGCGCGCCCGAGGACATCGTGTTCGCGTCGCGAGCGCAGCGGCGTCGGCGGAGAACTCTCGATGCGCGCCTTGAGCGCGACCTCCTGCCCCCGCGTCTCGACGGACTCCTGACGACCTTGGCGTTGAGGGCCTTAAGCTTCGCCACCTCGCCCTTCCGCTCCGGCGACGAGCGACGAAAGTCATGAAGGCGAGGAGCCAAGGCGATGTCGCGTGAGGGAAAATATCCCACTGAGGAGGTGTGGTTTTTCCCGTGATTGGGCGAGTTCGACCGGGATTTTCTGTCCCTTCGATTCCAAACGGCCACTTGGGATGAGGGAGGAAAATCTTCCCCAGGCAAAGTTTCCCTGGGATTTGGCAAGGATCCCGGCCAGGATTAACTCTCCCAAACAAGCCCTTATGGTTCACATGCAAATTAACTGACGAAGAGAACAATGCTATGCTGTTATCTTACTTATTTGAAAAAATTGAGCATAAAAGAAAGAACTACCAGTTGGTAAAAGCATTCTGTTAAAGATCTTGACTGCAACATGTATATACAAGTGAGGCAAGGTCATATTGCTAAATGTTAATAGCAATGAGTAAATCTTGCTATCCAGGGACTTAAAAAATAAGCGATAGTGTTTGACTGTAAAATGTATAAACAAGCGAGGCAAGGTCGTACTGCAGATGTTTGACTGTAAAATGTATAAACAAGCGAGGCAAGGTTGTACGGCAGAACGTTGATAGAAATGAGTAAATCTTGCTATGCAGATACTTATAAAATTATAATATGGTTCACGTGAATTACAAAATGTTAATGCAGAAATTTAAGTCGTGGCCCTTAAAAACAAACAATTTTTTAGAACAAAAACAAACAATTTTAACAATGCAATAATCTCAAGATACTAAAATGGTACAATGGTACAATGAAAAGATAAGTAGCTAAGAATGTTACATTTTTTGTACCTTTGACAAAGTTACTCACACCACATTCCTTCTGATGATGGTACGTGGGGGAAAATATGGAATTGCATGGACGATCATCAACACAGTCATCGGAGTGCTGGCCCAAGCGATAAAAACAAATGTATAAGTGTTCAAACCAATAAAAAAATATAAGAAAAAGTTTTGAATTTGAAGTTTATGTGAAAACTTTGTTCACAGCAGAAACACTGTATATGCTAATACATTACTGTTACAACACGGCTGAGCACTATATATGATCTTAAACAGTTGACCAAAAAGAGCAACTCGTTTTTGACTAATGTTAATTTAATAGTACAGTAACAAATGTTTAATAAAGAGCAACTCGTTTTTGACTAATGTTAATTTAATAGTACAGTAACAAATGTTTAATAAGCCATGTGCCAAAACAACCATTAAAAAAAACCAATGTTCCCCCTTTCTCTCCTTTATTTGGAAGAAATTCACTGCAAATGATAGAACAGAAAAGTAGCCAAAGAGTTCACTTCAACCACAAAGAATTTACCTTCTGATCAGGAGAAGTACCAGGTACCACCAGAGGAACTTCATTTTCAGTATCAGCTGCATCACATGGAGAGATCAACTTTCTTCCTCCTTTAGAAGCTCGATTCTTCTTGGAAGGGATTCCAACTGCACAGTGGACAATAGAAGCAATATTTAGCGATCAAATACAGCCAATGCCACATCCTAATTAGTAGCATAACTTCTAAGGGGCAGAATGATAAATAGTAAATAGTTGCACAAAATCCTATCTTTGCTACCAGAGGTTGTAGAACTACCTTCAACAAGTGAATCATAAGTAAAACAATCTACTTCCAAAGCACAAGTCCAAATTATAGTAATGGGACACCACTTCAGTAAGACCACAATGACTTTATTTAGCTCCGACACAAGAAAGATCGTCATGTAAACATCTCATTGCAAATTTGGAAACAATGAAAATAGATCTTAGTTATCATAGAGAAGCTTATATAAATTATCTTGTACAGCATATTAGTATGTTCATTTGTAGCTTATTCGAATAAAGAGGAACAAACCAATAAGGTTATTTATATCTATCGATCTAGACAGAAGAGATTGAATTATAGCATTTACATAGAAACAGTCCATTTGAAAAAGAGAACTTTACCAGACTTCTGCTTCTTGGCAGAAGATGTAATGAGATCATTCACTTTCTTTTCGGCAGCTGCAGTCTGAATTGCTCTTCTGGGTTGCCTACTAGTTTTAGGATTGGCATGATCCCCAGGTGCATTTATTGCAGCACCCTTTTTTCTTGTTTGCATTGTTGATTAAGAGGAGTACCTCCAAACCATCTGGGTCATATAGCAGAATGTGGATAACACTCAATCAAGCTGTCGAGATTAACTGCGTGATTTCCTTCAAGCTGAAAACAACAGTGTACCGCTAAAAGAAGTAAATTGAGGAATTGGCTCACCAGCAATACAAAGAAATACATTTCAAATTTTATCTGGTAGGGTCCTATCATTGGAAATTTCAGAAAGAACTATAGAACTATAAGTAATGGTTCACAACAATTACATTAAAAAAACCACATAATCGGATATAGAGCCACTGCTAAGGACTGAAGGTATGTCAAGATAAAAACCTTTATATCAACAAATAACAAAAAATAACAGCATAGTTCGATGTACTTCCTCGAAATGCAAAAAAAAAGGCACTTCAAGCCTAACTAAGCTTCACACCTTCACCGTACCTAAATGTTTGCACACAACTTACAGCTGTCTTTTCTGGACTATCCTGTGTTTGAAATAACCATAGTCAGATAACGTAGGAAACAATTTATCATTTATAGATTTCAAGCGCATTTTTAATATCAATGGCTCAGCTTTGAAGGTTCATAAAGTGAAGGAAAATGAACTATCATAGCCTAAAAATTTAACCATTAGTCCATACCGTGAAGGCTACAGGCCTGCACCCAAGTATGATACATCCGTATGGGAGTGAAGCAGAAGCACCATACAAATCGTTCACAAACATAAAGCCAATGCTTAATGGACAACTCGCATGCCCTCAAAAACACCGGCATCAATTTCACCCGCACGTAAGTCCAAACACTAGGCACATACAACAACAAAATAGTCTTTCCCCCCGAATACCAATCCAAAGCTCGCAATCACCTCGGAATTTGACACATGAGCAACACAAATCGACATGGCGCATCAACCATAACCATCATGGCACCATTCGCGAACCGAACCCACCTCCACCCTCCGGCTCACGCCTTAGACCCAATAACTTCACCTCAAACCGCCTTAGACCCACACGCACCGCACTCACCACCACCACACCTCCAAACGCTCGCCATTTCATCCCTAAGCGTCCCCAAAAACAGACCAAACAGCTCAAGGGGGCAAGCGAGAGGCACGAGCAGGACCACGAAGCCAGCGGCATTGCACAAAAACCCCCAAAGCGACAAATCGAACGAAACAAAACGAATCGACAGCTCGGGAGGAGAGCCCTACCGGAGGGGAGCGAGCGCAGGAGGCGGCGGAAGCGATTCAAGCACGCTGGAGAGCAGCGGAGGCAGGATCGGAGGACGGCTGCCAAAAACCCTAACCCTAGCGGCCACGGAGACGACGGGGAGATTTTAGCGAACGGAGCAGAGGAGAGGAGAGGAGAGGAAGAGAGACCGGAGCGGAGGGGAGGCAGATGTTACTAGTACTAGTCGTTGCCTCGTTGGGTCTGGTTGGTGGGCCTTCTAGATGAGGCGGCAATCTCGAGGGGAGGACACGTGTGCGTTAAGATCCGGTCCGTGTCGTCGTCTCGTCACTGGGTCAATTTACTCCTCACGGGTGCGGCAGAATCAGGGGCCCTGTGTCAGTGGGGCAGTTGGGTTGGGCTGTCGGTGATAGAGGAGTACCCGGGTTTCGAGCGGCCGAATTTTTTTATTAATAATATTAATATTTTTGAAAATTAAAAAAGTAGGAAAAGTGCAGGAGCATTTAGAAAAAAATTATTATTTAATCCCTTTTTATTTTTATTTTAAAGCAAACCACTCGCGACCTTTATTTCTAATTCTGATTTCTTTGGTCACCCCACCACCCGTGGCGTGACAAAACAACACTGTCACACCAGCCTGTATTTGAGCAATCTCTTGTTATGCCACCACCCGTGGAGTGGCAATATTGTTTGGTCACACGTGACCAAAAGTGCTATTTTTCAGACTTATCTTATGGCGTAACAATGTTGTTTTGTCACGCTACGGATGGTGGCGTGACCAAAGGGGTCAGAAATGGAAATAAAGGTCGCAAGAGGTTAAATTTAAAATAAAAATAAAAAAATTAATTAATAAAAAAATTCATTTAGAAAACTACGAAGACGTTAATATCAACAGCGTACGCAGCCGCCAGAGCACCTCCCGCGTGTTTCTCGTGCGACCGCCGCCTTCTTGCCATTCTTCTCGCGCTAACTCAGCCGTACATAAGTTTGCCACCGCGTCATCTTCTTCCTCAGCTCGCCTCCGTTCCATTTTCGCGCAAACCTGAGTTTATCGCTACTTGGTTTTGTGGGAACGTGTGCGTCGTTTTCGACGCCGATGAGTACGCCTCTGCACCATTGTCGCTTTAGTAAGCTTCCTCACCCACGACACTCGCGTTGTTTTGATCCTTGTCCATTGCTCATTCCTCTTCTTTACTCAATGCAGCTCCAAGATTCTCATAGCTCCATTGCGCTTGCCTTCGTCTCCGACTCCAGCGTGCACCAGATCTGGGATACAGTGTTCTCGTTGTTCGAGCATGTTTGAACAACCCCCGAGTGTGTCATCATGTGTTCCAACCTTCCTTCATCTAATTCCCCCACTTAATGTAGGCAGATTCACAAAGAATTCGAGCTTCCCTGTCATCTTCTACTACTACAGAAAAGGTTTTTACAGATGGTTCAAAAACGTCATCACATATGGTTTCGTGGGCCATCTGAGTTTATAGGTCAATAATGATATGAGGTCATCATAGACGGTTTTTGAACCGTCTATGATATATACTATCGTAGACGGTTATTAACTCAAAATCGTCTGTGATAGTTGACTATCACAGACGGTTTGTAGATTAAACCGTCTATGATAGATGATGTATCACAGACGGTTTGTAGATTAAACCGTCTATGATAGATGATGTATCACAGACGGTTTGTAGATGAAACCGTCTGTGAGAGATGATGTATCACAGACGGTATGTTGTAAGGAACTGTCTGTGGTATTTTTTTGTATTGTTAAATCTATTTCTGTTTATTGGCTATCCTCAGGAAATGCTAGCCATACCCTCTGAGACAAGCTGAAACACAACAAATTGTATACATCAAATTCACATTCATTTCAGAAACAGGGACATCTAATTCGCATTCATTTCAGAAACAAGCATATCCAATTCACACGTACCATTAAGTTCAATCTACATTGTGGAACTTCTCATCTAGATTTATGACCTTATGGTTCAAGAATGCCATAAACTGTCATCGAATGTTTATGAGTTGGTCCTGTTCCAACGTAGTTGTAGCGGTGCTCGCAACCTGTCGCTAGGAAGATTAAATTCGTGCATATATAAATTTAAAAGTATGAAATAATTATTGCAAGATTCACAAACCCGATGATCATTGGTCATCGCAGAACCGACGAGTAGTTCCATGTTGTGGCAAACATAGTATCCACAGAAGCTGCAGCCCGGTGGTTGCTGGTGGCACTACAAAAATAGAATTGGTTAGTTCGAGAGGCATTACTACGAAGTGTTATATAGGATTAATGTGTACTAGCTAACGAATACCACGAATTTTAGATCGTGTCGTAGGATCATTCCCTTGGATTTTCCTCCTTTAGCAAAGTACACGACGAATGACCTACATGATTCTAAGAAGTTAGCCTTAGCTATTGCAAAGAAAGGAAAGACTACAATAGAGCTTCTATAGAGGAAATGTGTTTACCTGTCGATTAATTGTCGGACAACTGTGAAGTCGTGTTTGGCCCTCTATAGGGAATCTAAGTATATTACCATGTTCTGTTTTGGTTTAATTACAATTAGAATTAAGTGAAACCTACACAGGTATGTCACCATGGTCATTAAATCTAAGTTAATGTTGCTTATAAAGTATAAATCAACAAGTATAGCCACTAGTACTGCAACACTTACTCCTAGTTGTAGGGCAAAAGTATGAATTCCTTGTCGCGGTGAGCCAGCAATGACTCCGTCATGTAATCCTTGACAAATTTTGCATTCTCCTTGATGGTTTGCTCGGAGACGAAGTGTGGGTCGAGGAAACCTACCAGTGAATTCCTTAATTCGGCTTCAGAAATCGTGTGTATATATATATACAAAAGCAAGGAGTTATATATAACATTTTTCAGTATTACACGAACATTGACAGTGATTGTACACACTTACAGTGTCCAGCATCACATGAGTGAGATGTCGAGGGCGTCGAAGTTGAAGAGAAAGAACAAGTCCTCGAAGGTCACCGTGATGACACAATCTTGAGCCTCATGGTTAAAATGATCATTCTTGAACTTGATGGTGACACCCAAGCGTCGTTGTTCATCCGTTTTGTTAGGCTGTTCCATGTACCATATATGCAATCTCGTGAAAGCCAATCCTAGGGTAGGGTTGTCTAACCTCTCGACCAACGGCTCGTCTAGCACGAATTTTCGGGCCAACGGCAAGAAGGGGATATTAGAACAGGAGTCAACCGTCTTTGATTTGCCCTTACTGCCTCGCTTTGTAGAGGTCGACTTCATGAGAGTTGATCAAGCACGAGGTGTAGATGCATCTGATGCACTGGGCCCTGCCGCTTCGGTGCAGGTAGCTCCGGTGTAGGTAGCTCCCGTGGACTTGACACCGTTGCAGGATATTCCTGTGAAGTTAACACCGGAGCAGGTAGCTCCAGGCAGATGTCCCTCTTGGGCAACTAGATGAATGTTCCAATGGCTTGCCTAGTCATGACCTCGCCGTGCGGGGAATCGTAGCGGGATGATCGCGAAATTGTCATAAATACCGTACACATTCACTTTTGCGAAACTCAACGTTAGATTTACACCATACACTAAAGCCCTGACACTAGATGGATACACCTGGCCCCAAGCAGGGCAACGGAGGCATATCTCACTTAGAGCTTGCACTTCACAGCCACCTACATAACGATACAAAATTAGCAACTCCAACAGGCCTATCAATGGATTGAACAATTTAGAGATAATAATTATTATCAGAATGTCATCGACAGGAAATCTGTCGTCGCCTTTTGGGGTAGGAGTAGGGTTGGATGCGCAGCTACTCGGAAGTTTGGGGCACTAGCTAGCATAGTAGGGGCAGGGGCTTGCAACCGATTTGGGGCTTGCAACTGATTTTCCCTAAACCTTTCCTCAAAGCTCTCCATTTGTCATTGCGTCTCAGCTCTGACGCGATCATCGATCTCATTTATGAGGGATTTAGTGATCTCATCTTTGAGGGATTCACGAATCTCCCTCATATCTTTGCATCGCGCTCAGCTTTGGCTCTCTTCCTACTCCGGTACGATTCGGAGTCCTCTCGGAATCCATATTTCCATGGAACATAAAGACCAACGCCTCTCATGCGACCTAGGTGCTCATTGTTTCCTAGGGCCGCGGAGAGTATATCTCTCTCCTTGTCTGCCTAGAATGAGCCTTGGGAAGATTGTGTACTCAGTGTTACCTACAATAGCTCGACATGTTATTTCACTTCCTATGAAGTTATAGAGTAATTACAAACTAGGTAGTTCGATATCTTATCATGCGTTGGTACACTTCCTCGTCTACGGGTTTTGGAAAGGAGATGGCCCCCGAAGACATGGTAGATAACCTCCCTCTTAGCCAGTTTCGGGCGCGCTCATCAGTGATCTCGACAAATGATAGGGAGACATTCGAACGGTTTGCCTGCTGGTCCTGATCTCTCCATTGCGGGATTTTACCCGCATACCCAGTAGTGCCGAGTTTGTGGGGGTGCTTGTTTTTTGCCTAGAGGGCCCTGTGTGCCGCACTTTCACTCCTAAAATCATCTATCATCTTCTTCACCACAAAGTCTTCACAGCACTCTTCCAAGAACGGATACTTGTGGAAGGACCTCAGATTCTTCTCCACGTAGTTCTTGACAAGTGTGCTCTTGAAGTTCTTCCACGCTTTGCATGCCTGTAGCAACGCATGTCATCGCACGGAGTCCTCGTGTTGTTTCGGGATCTCGAATGATCGAAAAATATCCGTTAGTAACTCACCTTTCTGAACTTTGGTCAACTCCTTCCACGAATCGTAGGTGATGTTGACCCGTTGCTGTGCAACTATTACGACCGTTCTCCGGAATGCGAACGCTGCACGGGGAGGATTGATAGGGCCCTAGACTCATGAACCTCCTTGATGGTAAATCAGCCCCGGGCCTTTTCGATATTCCTCTTCTTCTACCGCGCTTCGATATTTCAGAGGACGGTGTATCATACACATGAGGCGACGATGACAAAGAATGAACAGAAGATAACTTCAAAAAAATAGAAGTTCTGACACGCATGAACATATTATCGTAAGATTCGATCTCTATGTGTATGGGTATACACACCAATTAATAATAATTGGGATATATAGGGAAGAAATTAGGATCAATACAATGACATAATTGACATATAAACATGTAAATCCTCCAAGTCATTTAAAAGGAATAATAAACTCAACACAAACATCATGTGAACAAATGAAAACAACATGAAGCTAAGATTTAACATTTTGAAATTGCTCTCAGATGTAGGGTAAGCATTCCAATTAGAGCTCAAGTTCAAACCCGATTATCAAAACAATTTCAATACAAGACTATTATCATCACAGAGCATTTATCTTAAGCCCACCACACCATATTGCAATATATCCCAGTAGCAACATCACAACAAATACCATATGAATCATTGACTAGAACAAATACAAATTCCTAAAACAAGTACAACACCTCATACCACTCAGTGTTTGAACTAGATACCAGCGCAATTATCATGAGTCCATGAGGACCATGACAGCATGACAAATTATTGATAGAAAGAGTGAGGGAAAGGGGTGTCGGGTAGGCAACTTGGCATTGGTTACCTTCAAGTCCGAGGAGAAGGACAAACAGGAGCGAGACGAGCAAGCAGGACGGCGTCAACGGGGAGGCGCGCCAGGCTCTGGGGAGGAGGAGGCAACAAGTGCTCGGGGCCAGGGGAGGAGGAGGCACATTGGGCTCGAGGAGGAGGCGTCGTCGAGGACGGCGACGACGGGCTTGGGGGAGGAGTCACACCGGGCTCGAGGAGAAGGCAGCGATGGGCTCAGGGGAGGAGTCGCGCCGGGCTCGAGGAGGCGGCGGCATCGAGCTCGGCCGGGGAGGAGGGAGGAGTTGAGAAACTTAATCGTTTGAGTGGGGGCGCGAGCAAACTCTAGAGTTCGAATATAAATAGTGATGGACATCACAGACGGTTCTAAAGTAGAACTGCTCGTGATAAATAATATTACAAATGGTTCCAATAAATAACAAATCATAATATATGATGTATCATGACGGTTTTAATAAGGAATGCTCGTGATATCTTATGTATGAACTGTCTGTGATACGTAAATCGTCTGTAATATATCATCACAGATGGTTTGTAGATGAAACCACCTATGATATTATTTTGTATTGATAAATCTAGTTCTGTTTATTGGCTAGCCTGAGGAAATGCTAGCCATGCCCTCTAAAACAAGCAGAAAACATAACAAGTATATGTATGCATCCAATTCTTTATTCCAGAAACAAGCACATCCATTCCACAGTACAAATCAATTAACTCAAATGAACTAAAATTAACCATTCAGAACGTACATATACACACATTGTGTTCAATCTTTAAAAATTAGCCTTTCATGACGATCGACGCGTATGTAGTTAGTTTCATCACGTTGTTCTTCCTCGACTCTTATGCTATTTTCAAAAGGAGGCAACTCGTCAAATTGATTGTATTCTTCCTCGTCCACTACATTCTCAATTCTGATAATCCTTTTTCTCCATAAAGAACTACGTGGTGCTTCTTATTTGCCTAGTCGGTTACATAGAAGACTTGAACAACTAGTTAGTGAGTATGAATGGTTCGTCTTTGTATCCAACATGTTCGAGGTCCACAGTAGTGACACCATACTTGTCGATCTTCACGTGTGGGAGATGTACCCAACGACACTGAAACAGGGGGATCTTGAAAAGCAGGTAGTCGATCTCCCATATCTCCTCAATAAGCCCATAGTAGGAGCTTCTCAACCCATCGGTATTGAACGCATCTATGCAGACATTGCTATTCTGGTTAGTGCTCTTTATATCCTAACCCTGCGTATAGAATGTGTACCCATTTATGTCGTATCCTTGCCATGTCATAACTGTAACTGTTAGCCCTTTTGCCAACCATGTCAGCATATCACTTGACGAGCTCCTAGTGAGTCGCTCCTTCAACCATTGGTTGAATCGATTGTTGTGCTGTCTCGTGATCCAAACATCCGCCCGCTCCATATTCTGTTGCCGAAGCATGTCCTTGTGCTGGTCGATATACAGGGACACTTCAGTCATGTGTTGCAAGACTATAAAATGGACTTGAGCATACGCATCCATATCTGGAGTGATTGCTTTCCTTCCGATGGTCCCGATACCCTCGAGCCTCCCCTCATGGCGAGATCGAGGCACACCTATCGGTTCGACCTGAACCATGTAATCGATGCAGAACTCAATGAATTCTTTGGTTGCATAACCTTCGATGATGCTGCCCTCCGGTCGAGATTGATTCCGTACATAGGACTTGAGAATTCCCACGAACCTCTCGATTGGGTACATGCTATGTAGGAACACGGGCCCACACATCTTTATCTCCCTTACAATGTGAACAATGAGATGGACCATGACATCGGAAAATGACGAAGGGAAATACATCTCAAGATCACATAGAGTCGTCACCACCTCGTCCTGTAGAGCATCTAGTCCTTCGGGAACGATAACCTTGTGAGCAATTGAGTTAAAGAAATAACACAGCTTCATGATTGTCTCTCAGACCTTGATCGACAAAATATTTCTAATTGCAACAGGGAGCATCTGTGTCATCGGCACATGACAATCATGAGACTTCATGCCAATTAACTTCAAATCTTCTATCGAAATAAGTTTCTTCATGTTGGCGGAGTAACCGGACGAAACTTTCACACCATGCAAGCACTAGCACAGTTCAGTTCTCTTAGCCTTGGACAGAGTATAACAAGCAGGGGGGAGGTACGTTCGTCCTTTATTGGTCTTTGTCGGTGCTAACTCAGGTCTGATGTCCATATCAACCATGTCAAGTCGTGCGTTGATATCATCTTTTGTTTTGTCATGAATGTTCGAAGAGACCAATCAAGTCGTCACATACATTTTCTCTATGTGCATGACATCGATGCACGATGGTGAACTTCAGTGCTCCTAATAAGGTAAGTCCCAAAATATTGATCTCTTCTTCTCGATGTTCTTCTCACGGGTCCTCAATTTACGTCCCTTCCTGAGCAAAACATCTAAATCGTTAACTATATCATAGACCTCTTTTCCGCTTAAATGCCTTGGAGCTGAATTATCATCCTTCTCTCCCTCGAATTGTTTCTTCATCCTGCGGTATGGGTGATGTGAGGACCCGGCGTGTTTAACTCGTAATGCTTAACCTCCAAATGGTTCAAGTATTACCAATCAAATATCGTAAGCCTCGGTGATCATGTACTTCCTAAATGAAATACACATCTGACTTTACAAAATCATGCATCATTTCCATAAAAACTTACAGAACCAAGTCTAGCAAAAGACATACATAATATAGAGTTATTACACAAGGGTCGACCGGCCAAATGACATCAAAGTAACAAAATAACAGCGGAAGCAAAAGTGTCATAAGATGGCGATAACAAAGCCAACCGGTTTGCCAATTTCCCACAAGGCAACCGATCGAGCCACCAAGCTAGTCGCCCACACTACAAAGAAACTCACAAAAGTCAATCCCTTGATGATCAACCTCCTCTGCAACAATTAAGCAATGCAAATGAGTACAAAAAATGTACTCGCAAGACTTACGAGTAACAAGTGTGAGACCCCGGTTTATTAAACTTGTAATACTTAACCTTCCACTGGTTCTAGTATCACAAATAGAATAACCCGTGTCTCGATGAATATGTGCTTCCCAGAAGATGCAGCACACATACATCATACCAAAGCATGCATCAATTCCATACAACATGATATAACAAGTCTACCAAAAGACATACATAATATAAGTTATTACAGAACAACCGACCACCAAATGACATAAGTATCAAATAACGATGGAAGCAAAGATGCCATAAGATGGCTTAAACCAAAAGACGACCGTTAGCCACATAACACCACAGGGCAACCGACCGGCCGCCAAGCTAATCGCCCCAAACACGCACAAAGACAACTCACAAAAGTGAGGCCCATCGGACTCACCTTCTTCCTCTACACAATACAAGCAATGCAGTGAGTACAATAATGTACTCGCAAGACTTACGAGTAACAAGCCTATACATAGCTACATGAAAGTCAGATCAAAGGAATTTGGTTATATGGTTCTTTGGACGCACAAAGCAAATTTCATTTGCAATAATGTAATAGATTGAAGGCAATTTGACAAATCAGTTTTTAAGCATTGAAATAACAACGAGTAACAATAATTATCAAGGTACCACCTAGAAGTGACTAACCCAATAGTCACCACACATAGCATGAATCCCTGATTCATACCACCCATCAAGTTTTAATTAAAAAGGTTGTAGTCTAATTCTTGAAAAGCTTATTCAAGCGTGTCCATAACCTAGGACGAGGCTATTCGAATAGTTTGTAATCCCTGCAGGGGTGTACCAATGTACCCACACTTGCACCGCCTTTTGCCAAGCTATTAAGCACACTTCCTTTGGTATGCTTGCACACGGCTAAGTCCTCTGAACCCTTTCCAATGGGATATGCTAATCAAGAGGCGCACGTATGGGGTTAATCCTTAGTGATCTGCCGACGAAATATGGATCATAAGGACCCATACGTGGAGCAGACACACCGCCTCTGCGGTGCTCCTCTCGCCCACAAACATGTCCATGTTGCATATAATCAAATATGCAACCCACCACGCGACTCATTAATTAACACACCCCAAAGTACTCGGCTAAGAGAGGTCTCATATCCTCTAGTGTGGTTAGCATGCACGAAATGCTCGGATAACGGTACTCACAAGTAGTTCGGTTCTTAATTGACCGGCACCATTCCAATCACACCCAAAAGATCACACCATCTTACCATTGTGCCCAAGTCTAAATTGTTTTCATTTTCAGTTTTAGTTTTGCAATTTAGACGTAGCACAAGGCCGAAATATACAGATTATAACAGTTTGTGTGATCAAGGTTATCGACAAGTCGATAACCGCCCATTTCTATCGATAGCTAAGCATGGCTAAGCATAATGACACGTAAACTACTAAGTGACAAGGGTTCATCCAGCGAACCCAAAATCACAGCAAGTAATCCTAGGCTCAGTAGTAGAGGAATAAACATTTCCTCACGATAATGCAACTCTTGGGCCAACTATCGACAATAGTTTAAAACAACATAGCAATGCATACATAGAATTTGCAAACAACATATTAGAATTTGAAAATAGTAGGAACAATATGATCAAATGATGCTACATCTGCTTGCTCGCCGGAGTGCAGAGGATCGATGGTCGTGGCTCGTAATCAATAATAATATTGTCTTGAACCTAACACGAAAAGCGATAAACCAATAAGAGCGAAGAACACCAAATAAACTCCAACGATGAAAGATATCCAAATCTAATGAAATTTACACAATAGCTAGGGAATGATTTTAGACAATGATAGGAACAAGAATCATGCAATTTGGACTTAGCATGAAAAAGATATATCCAAAATACTCTTTCTCAGCCTTAAAATCAACCTAATTAATTACTGGTACTGTTCATGGTGAAATTTTCTAGAATGATCTAGGGTCTGAAATCTTTATAGCAAGAAGATTATGACATCCTAATAACAGCAAAGTTGAATTTACTAAATTTGGAGTTATACACATTCACTTATGATTTTTCTAAGCTGTAAATCTAATGCAAATCATTTTACAGAATTTTAAACATACCCAAAACTTATCCCATATGAAAGTATGCTAACAGATGAATTTAACAAAATTGATTTCGCACAAATTGGAATTATACAGAGAAAAGATATGCATTTTCAAGTTTTAAACCTATTTACGGAATATTCAATATTGGCGAAATCAAGTTATTTTAGTTTCATTACTTTACTCTCAGAAACATACCTAGTTGCATTTTTATATTAAACTTTAGTGGCAACAGAATTTATTACAGTTGGAATTACCTAAAAAGTAGTTAATACGAATTAGTTATGAGTTTTTAAAGTTTAAATGCAATTTTTAGTTGACAAATAAATGCTTACCGAAAAAGATTCAAACTTAACAGAAAATAAGCGACGTGGACGCTTGACAACCCTCGATCTAAAATCCTATGGCTCACGCGCGCCGGGAACAGCGCACGCGCGCGACTCTCGAAAGGATCTCACCGTTGGATCAAGATCCAACGGCTCACGTGGAGGAATGCATTCGGACGGTGCGGTTGCTTGGGCCAATCACAGCCGCAGATCTGCAGATGGACGGCCCAGAGCGCACCTTCATTCGGATGGTCTGATTGCACACGGGATCTCAGCCGTTGATCACAAGATCGACGGTCAAGAATGGTAGAGGCAATCAGAGGGTCCGAATGCACTCTAGATCTGGGCCGTTGATCACGGGATCGACGGTCCAGAATCAACAAAGTGCTACGCACGGGACTTAAGTGCGCGGGAAGATTTTAACGAGAGGGCCCACATGTCAGTGAGACAGAGGGACAATTAAGACAGCGATTAATTACCAGCAACCAATGATTAGTGATTGACTAGCAATTAATGTGTCCTAATGACTAGCACAGATATGATTTAAGGGATTGGAGGGCCCACATGTCAGTGGCCCAAAAGGTTAATTTCCGACAGCGATTAACCTCCGACACATTAATTAACCAATAATTAGTCATTAATGATGCCCGACACGCATGGGGTTATGCCAGTGGATGATTTAAGGGTGTTGGGCCCACTGTAAGTGGCTCAACGACATAGTTTAAGACACAATTAATGAACTAATGATTAGCAATCACAGGGCAATTAATGTGTCTTAAACAAATGACAAAAACGGAAGTTCTCGCCGGCAAACTCCCGAGTGACTTCTACGGCTTGTCGCCGACGACCCTGGCCGCGGCGGCGCCGACTAAGAACTAAAATGGAACCGCAATAGCACCCGGAACCTAATGGTGGCATTCTCGCCGGCGGTGAGGGACCAAAACGCCGGCTAGCCGGAAAACGAAAATAGAGCTTTTACTGCTACGCACGAAAGTAGCAAAAAGCTCCGCTACAGTCCAAAGAAGCGTGTGCCAGAGCCTCTAGGGACTAATAAGAAGCTACCTTAATGAAGAGAAGCTTCAAAGATGGCCGGAGAAGCTTTTCCACGGTGGAGGCTCGCCGGACTTGGAGAAGAAAAGTTGAAAATGGTACCCTTAGCCAAGTGAGTGATACCAAAGCATCAATATAGCTTCATTATGGTCCACAGAAGCTACATGAGCAAGAAATTTGAAAATGGAGCACTCACCTGAGCTGAGGAAGAAGATGACCAATTTAATTGAATTTGAACAAACCCCAAATTGGACAATTCCTGAGAATCAAATCCAACAATAAGTGAGGGGAAATATTCAATATAGTAAGGAGGTAAGAATAGGGTAAAGAAATGTGAAGGAGAACCACTGGAACACCAAATTCACCACTGGAGTTCCACGGGTCAACAATGGCGGATTGGGGGTTTTGAGGAGTTAAGCTCCAAAACTGTAAATGGAGCTTGATGGTGGCCTAAAGAAATACCAGGAGGTGGAGAGAGTGCTTATAAGGCCTTGGAAGCATTAGGGTTTGGACCAAGAGCCTTTCGGGTGGCGTTGCACAAAGCACAAGGCATGGCCGAAAGGCAAAAAGGAAGTAGGTGGTGCACTAGGGTATGGCACGGCTGAGCGTGTCTCCCACGACCCTTAATGTCGACTAGGGCGGCGTAGGGAGCAAGAAATGACATCCCCATGCCCTACACTGCACGCACGGTAGAAGGTGGAAGATGACCAGAGGAAAAAGCTCTAGCGATCTTGAACCCTCACGATTTTAATCGGGCGGTGACAACACGCCACGATTACGAGATTTGAAAATAGAGGAATAGATCGGAGCCCTTGGATTAGAAACGCACGGCTTAGATTCAAACAAACAACCGGAGGGTCCGAATGTTTCAGTGAATCTGGGCGATTGGATGGAGATCCAACGGTTCAAATTGAATAACGCATCCGGAGGATCCGAATGTCCTCACGAACATGGGCCGCGCGATTAAGATCTGACGGTGGAGATTCGACACGCGCTTTTTAAAGGGGCTCGATGCGATTAGTTGATCGGACCGAGACACATGGCTCGAGCAGTCGACTCGAACCCAAAGCACAGTGGATTTAGGTTTTGAGTTTTAAACGGACCAGGAACTTTGAGGATTTAATTGAGATAGCAAAACAACTCCAAAAATTATGAAATTTTTACTGGAGCTTGCTAACTCAGATAATAACCTTGTGTAAAATTTTTAGAGGCTTTTATGCTGTGAATCTTTCTCCAAACATTCTGCAAGGCTCTGATTTAAGGTTTGACTGAAAGTCAAACAGGTTTGACTGTCCCCTAAAAATATTCAAACAATTTCTAAAAATTGTGAAATTTTCAGAGAGACCACATACCATCACGAAACTTAGGAAAAATATTTTCCAATGATGATCACAAGATTTGAGATGAATATTTTTGGAAGACAAGGCTAGGGATCAAAAAGACTTGTGACTTTGTATTTCCATAACTTCTTACAACAATTGTTCAAAGCATACAGAAAATACATGATGTAAGAAAATGTTTTAATTTCCACTCATTTTCTTACATTTGAAACACAAGTCCAAAGTTGGGATGTTACAACAAGCTTATACATAGCTACATGCAAGCTGAAACAAAGGAGATGGTCATATGGTTCATTGGACGCATAAAGCAATTTTTATTTGCAATAATGTAATAAATTGAAGGTAATTTGTCAAATTTGTTTTTAATTGTTGAAATAACAGCGAGACCACAATAAGTAACATAAATAACAACCTAGAAGTGACTAACCCAGTAGCCACCACAACATAGCACGAATTCCCCATTCGTACCACCCAATTCAAGTTTTAATGAAAATGTTATAGTCTAATTCTTGCGAGAAATAACCAAGCGTGTCCATAACCTAGGACGAGGCTATTCGAATAGATTTAACCCTGCAGGGGTGTACTAATGTACCCACATGTCAGACCGCCTTTTTGCCGTGAATTAAGCTTTGAGGTAGATGATCATGTCTATCTTAAAGTATCACCGATGAAGGGCACTCATCGTTTTCAGGTGAAAGGAAAGCTAGCACCTCGTTATATCGGACCCTTCCGAATTATTGCAAAGCAATGGTGTGGCTTACCAATTGGAACTACACGAATCCCTCTCGATGCATGATACTTTTCATGTGTCTCAATTGAAGAAATGCCTTCGTGTTCCTATTGAGGCAACTGCTTATGAGCATCTTAATCTTCAACTTGACCTTTCCTATCAAGAGCAACTAGTGCGTATCCTTGATGAAATGGAACGCAGGACAAGAAATCGCGCTGTCAAGTTCTTGAAAATTCAGTGGGCTAATCATTTTGAGGATGAAGCCACTTGGGAGCGCGAAGATCTGATGCAGATTGAGCACCCCCATCTTTTTGCTGTTTAGAACTTGCCTTTGAGACAGGAAAGGAAAGGTTAAATAAATCAATGTAAAAGAAGATGTAATAATAACACTATATTATTATGTAAAATCTTTCTTTACTATCCTTGAAGGAAATAAAGACACGGATGTGGATTTCCATAAAAATCATTTCAATCTCACTTTCTCTCAACTTCTATCTTTTCCGAAATCTCGGGACGAGATTATCTTAAGGGGGTAGGTTTGTAACACCCCAATTGTATGAAACAGTATAAAATGTTTTACGACGATAATGAGGTCTTTGTTCATAGCATCACTTGTTCATTTTACAGATTGGGCATTATGTTGCAAATGAAAACTTTCCTTTCGGCCAAAATCCAAAACCTATTCAAAGTTTCCAAGGAAATACAAGTTAGAGCTTGTATTATTCTTGGAAGTATTTTTTATCAAAGCCTAGATAAATTATCTTGCCCAGAAATAATTTTGTTGAATTTTAGAAATTATTGTCTTGGAGAAAAATATTTGACTTTAAATAAACCTATTCAGGTTATGGAAATTATTTATGAAGTTTTAAAAATGAAACAGTGGTTTTCAAAATTTATTTGGGAAATGTATCATCCCAGTAGCCTCCTGGCAAAATTTCTTGATTTTACAAATTTATTTGCTATTTCTAAAGCCTAGTCAAACTTTTAAATATTTGAATAGGGTCTAGTCAACTATTCCGGTCTAAACCTAGACCCTAGCACTGTAGCGACTCGAACCCCATGAGGTTGGGTCCAACCGGTGCATTTGGTCTGCTCAGTCACGCTCGGGCGCGAGCCCCACTCTTCACGTGACGTGAGCCGTTGATCTCCAATCAAACGGGCGAGGTTGCGGCGTCACGTGGGCTGTCCACGTATGCAAAGCAATCTCCACCCTTGGATCTTGATCGAGCGACCGAGAGGCGCGATAACAATCGGACCATTCCAGATCCCCTTTTGATCTCCACCGTCGATATTAGATCCAACCGCACCGCCCTTTTTGTTTTGAACTTAAAGGCGCGCAATCGTCTTTGGCCGTCGGATTCAAATCCTACGGTGCACCTTTTTGACCGCGTGCATTTGGGGCTTAGTTTTAATGGACCGTTGGATTTCAATCGTAGGGTCCCTATTGAGATAACATTCGGACCACTCCGGTTCTTTTTCAATCTTGACCGTAGAAAGCCAATCTGACGGTACCACGTCATCCCTTTTTAAAAGTGACGTGTATCCTTTTAGATCGATCGTTGGATTCTAATCCAACGCTCCTTTTTGAATCTAACCTCCGGACTCCAGTAGGGCTCTATTTAAATCTCAATCGTCCAATTGAGATCGCACGACCCATATTAATTGATATCGATTAAATTCTTTTAAACCCTGGGTTCATCGTAGCCGCCCATTTCTAATCGGACGGTCGATGTTCTTTCGCGTTTTAGGAGGCGCGCCTGACTGCGGCTGACAGCGGGGCCCGCATGTCAGGGAGTTGTATTTCTTCCTCCTTGCCTCTGTACGTCGTTGCCGGCTCTGTGACCGGAGTAGAGGCATTATCCAAAGATAATACGATTATTATTTGGATATTTAGCCCTAATTGGACACCTCATCAGCTCTAGACACTTCCCTTTTGCCCTGTAGCTCAACATCTATATATATACCCTAGCTGTTTGATGCTGCCATTGTTGACCAAAGAAGCTTATCATCTTCCATTGTCGTTCCAGTGGAGTTTCTTGCTCCTACCCTTTTGCTTATCCATCCTAGCTGCTTGTTTCACTTTGTGATATAAACAGCATCTTTGTAGGTTGAAACCAGAAGGTTTCCCTCTCTTGATCAGTCGGTTTGAGAACTTTCAGTGTTTCTCATATCCTGGTAAGCAAAGGCCCTAGTTCTAGTCATCTTAAGTACACTAAGAACCTCTATAGCTTACCTAAATCTTTCACTTGTACATAAGCAGCTCCAACCTTCTTTAAAGCGAAAAGTTGTTTTTATAACTTTTAGGTCTTTCATATCGTTTTCAAGTTCTAGGGTTTCTTACTGTCCACTTATCATCTGGTTAGGTGCGAGTTGAACCCTAGTAGCATAAGCGATGGTTCTTTTGATTCTTGTTGTCATCTATTTAGCTTTGTCTCAAAGAGCTACCTCTGTCCTCTATTGTCAGTTAAGCAGACATCTTTTGAAATTCTGTCAATTTTGTAACTTGACCGATTAGGGTTAGAGTAGGGTGGCGTGAGGTATTATTTACCCAAAAATCAGACTAAGTTTCAATCTAGAATCTTTACTTAATCTATTTTGATTAACCCAAATCTTGATGCATTACTGTTTTCATTTCTTTTCAAAATCTGAAAATTTGAAACTTTGACCTAAACTCTAGTTTCGTCATTTAAAAGCGATAAATGGTAAAATGGGTTATTATCTTTATTGGGGTAGGTATAACATAAGCATCTTTATTAAACATGCATTTCCATATTGATCATACATTTTCTTTCATCCTGTACTTGTTGTCAACTTTGGTATTTATTGGATTTTATTGTCTCTTTTAGAATCTGGTTCTTCCGAGGTGTTTGAATCTATTTACGAGCAACAGAGCTCTGCACAAGAAGTATATTATTATCAAGGCAAGCATCCTCTTTGCACCATGTTGATCCCAAAGTTTTATACAATAGAGTTTCCAAATCAGATGATAAGCTGTTGCATGCTACTTTTCGAAAATACAATTGTGATCTGTTAGTAGTTAGTTATGACCTAACATTGTGGATTATCTTAATTGTGATCATACACTCAAACCTAGAGTAGTATCTTGTATACTACAAGATTTATTTTCGAGTTTGCTTAGCCATGCGATCTAGATAACTTTAGAGTTTGACAAGATTATCTTGTCAAACATGGGAACTACAAATGGATTTGATTATTTTAAACTCTTTGTCGGTTTACTTACACGTAGTGAATTTTATATTTCAATTGATGCGGATAAGAGGAAGCTAGTGGTGGTGCCTTCGTGCGAGATTGGGAATTGTGGTAGACTTGTCTGGACTAATTAAGGACTGAACTCTGACTATTCAATTCAAGTCCCCCACGTACTTCCACACGCGGTGTATGGGCGTTGTTTGGTTAAGTAAAGGGTTAATGCTATTGAGTTGGAAACAGGGGAGTAAGGATATGTGTATTGATCTTGTATGGCATAGATGCTTAGGTCTTCGGACTGCGTTTTATGCCATGTGAGTTTTATATCGATATCAAATGTTCTTAGGAGGGTGAGGGCGTATTTGTGTTCCATCGCATGTACGTACCTTAAAGATGCCGATTGCAATCTAATATGGGTAGCGAACCCAGTTCGTATTTCTTTTGTTTGGGTCGGCATTCCTGATGCAACATGTGTGCCCCGGTTAAGCAGATGCTATCAGTCGTTGTTTAAGCGAGATCAGTTCACACATGGGTATCCAACTCAATAGTGTCAACTTGTTGAAAAATACCAAATCTTAGTTTCCCGGTCGGCATACCAAAGTAAGTATGTCATCATTCGAGGCATCCAGAAGGCAACGGTGACTAAGTCGTGTGGGTAAGTTGTACACCTGCGGGGTATTAAACTATTCGAATAGCGTGTCCACGGTCATGGGCGATAACTTGAGTTGATGTCACTGTATAGAGTTTTGATTTAAACTTTTATTTTGGTTTACGGTTCTCGCATGAGGAATTCATGCATTGTATTGTTACATTTATTTTCATTTACTTACTGTTTTAATCCAACTTTGATTTATTAAATTGCTTTATCAAAACCTAGCAATTGTAGGTTAAGATGTATTGCTTTATGCAAAGTTGAACTATTATGCCTTCCTGTTGTGACCTTATGCATGTACAAATCTAAATCCTTTGTATAGGTTCTAACAAACACTTTCTTTTATTAGTTTGTGTAAGTCTTCTTTGAGTACCTTCCGTACTAGAGGTGCTATAACCTATTGTTGCAGGTGAGGATGATTATCTTTATGAAGTGCCCATTAGCGTCGATCAGGGTGACGCTAACGAGTAAAGCTATTTCTTTCCTCTACGCAATCGCCTGCGGGTGGATGGGGCCATTGGTGGTTTTGTCGTTTTATTTTGCTTCCGCTCTCAGTCTTTTGTAGTGGCTAAGTCACTTGATATTGTAGCACTAAACCAAAAATTGTAAGCTGATGTTTAATTATGTAACTGTATGACTTGTATGTGTGTGATGCAATGTTGTTTAAGGATATATGTGCAATGGTTACTGATCCTGGGAACCATTGTGAGACATATATTCGGGATGCCTAAATATTGGGTTTGTTACTTATTAAATTTATGCTTCTAGCATGATCTTTAATAAAGGAGCAGCACTATTCCTTAATTAAGAATTGTGCTACAGTATAACTTTAATTAAGTACATTTCCAATATGTCGGGGCGTCCACACTATCAATGACCATCATACTATGCGAAATCCACTTTTATTCTACCATTTCTACATATAATCCGTGGGCAACCAAGATTCTAGCATAAAACACAAGCTCAATTTCAACATCTAATACTCCTGCAATAAAATTCTGGCATAGTTGATAGGAAAACCCACAGATTTGATGATCACCCCACAATCAAAGCAATATCCTCAATCATTAAAATCAACAATCATAACTAATCAATTGACCTCCTAAAACAATTAATTTCGCTAATCTCGGATACTCACTAAACCACATCATTAAATTTCACCTACACCACCTTGCAAATTACACAATCACAATACCTTAACTAATTGACCAAGATTCAAACTTTTGATAATTCTAATATTCCACCAACATAAACAAATGTTCTTGGATCACCATTCACTATAGTTTCTACTAGTTGTAACAAAAATCAGTTTTATTTCAACGACAATCATTTCATTTAAATCAAGTTCCCTCCAAGAATTATATCACGCAATCAATTTATCCTCCAATGCTCCTCAAATAACTTGCAATCCAAGGTCTCACAACATCCTATAGTTGACCACTACTAACCAGTTACCACTATATACTCTATAAGGTTTTGTAAAACAAATCGATTATTCCTTTTTCAAGAGAAGAGGCAAATAAAAACAATTTTTCAGTACATAGAAAAAATATTTTACCTTTCATAGTAAACATAAGACCAAGAGAAATAGTCAAATAACAAAGATCTCGGGAAAGCAAAAGAGGAGACTACAGTTGAGAACATAAGTCCCACAAGAAAAGAATATCAAACCGCAACCAATAAGAATAAAGTATTACTTTGGAAACTCGAGAAACTCTTAAGCGACAACGACAGAAAAGTTAAACGAACTTCAATAAGTTGCAAGTTACAAAACTTAACTCCAACCTCAAATACTTCTACTACACTCTTTCTTTTAACAAAGAAAACAATTTTCTTTGATTACAACATCACTTTGCCACCTCAAACAAGAAGAGCTTTTAAAACCAAATCACCTTAATCACTTAAGAACCAATAGAACTTTCTAACACATCACTTTGCTCCACAAATTTCAGATACCACATAAATCGTGAACTCCAAAAGATCACGAATGCAAAGCTCAAAATATTTCATTTGGGTGATACCCCGAAAGACGATCCAGTTTACTCACTTTCTATAAGAATCAACACCCCCTCACCAGTCACAATCCCTTGCAGACAATCTTATTAACATCAAGATCAACACACTCTTAACAAGAATCATCATAGTCTACTCTTCCACTATAAAGCTCTCTAGAAATTTACCAAATTGTTCCATACTACTTTATCATCTCATCATCAAATTGAGAGCCCACCAAAACTTTACAACCCGACTACAATAACCACCTTATTCTAAAGATGATCTACTATACAAATTAAATGGTTCTACCAAAACCTTTTCATCAAGAACATGCAATCATCCGACAATTCCACAATCAAGTAAACATAAGCCACCTATTAAATCCCATCAGTTCAACTCTTAGTGATGCTCAACACCAAACTTCAACACATGATAATTACACTCCAACGATCGTTGTTATCAACTGACTTCATCATGAAATCTAGTTGCTACCTACTTCTCTTTGCAAATCACATGAATATTTACAAATACATATTCAATTGTTCCTCCTCATGTTTAGATTTGGGCAAAATCACGCTAAAACTTTAAGAATCGAAATCTTCCATCGATCAAAAGTCTCAACAACACTACAACCAAATTCATCCAACCATTTTTGCTAGATTAACTATCCAGAAATTTCTCCCATAAATTCTAGATCCACCGATATTCAACCCCTCCAATCTTTTGTACACAATTCCAACAATTAACCATACTAAGGACTATGTAAATCTAGCAATTATATATGATCACTAAGTATCCACAGAAAAAGATAACTCCAAAATTAAGTTCTACTAAGGCAATAATCTAACACCCTCTTAACTTAACCATCCCAAACGGTTAGATTAATCCATTGAGACCCATTAATCCAATTTATCCAAGAAGTTTACCGAATTCAACAATCTTAATGATCAGACCAGTTCATCAATATCCCACACTTCTTAATAACTCCCAGATTTTTAGTAGGTACGGACATACCCTTAATCATAATTCATCATGTAACTGCCCCAAAACAACATCAAATTTATCAACTTCACTTCCAAAGATATTGGTTAAGATTGATTATGCACCACACTACAGACCCAACTTGATAACTCATACATTATCAATTTCCTCTATACTTAAAACCACTTAACACAAATGCGTAGAGTCAAAACATTCTTCAACGAATTTTGTAAAAGATAATTTCTATTATCTAAAACACCAACCGAATAAACGGGTCACGTTTGCCAACAAGAAAGTAGAACTATCATGATAAGGAACAATATTGCCAATAACAACATTTACAAGTAGCAAGAATAGCTCAACAATTAGAGAAGACAATAATTGTTCTATAAAACAAATAGAGACACATTGAAACCCATCAAGCGTATTGTAACCACTATCCAAAGAAAGTTCAACAAGCGCAAGTGGTCAGTAATCATAATAACCACAATCTCTACCTCTCGTTATAGCTATCAACCAATCAACAACACACAATAGGTTCAAAGAACCAATATCAACTCATACATCAGTATAACAACATATCGAAAGCGTAGAGCAATATTCGTCCGATTCCCATCCTACTGTGCACTAGTGTGTCAATTTTTTAAGTTAATTAACCATTAGCAAATTTTAGTTAATTTTACTAGTCCTAAAATAAATTTTAGCAATTTTATTTTACCTAAATTGTTAATCTATTACCCACGGACCTAAAACCCACTCTGATACCAACTGTAACACCCTGGCCCAACCCTAAGCTCGGAATGCCACTAACTACACTAACTATCAATTTTAAGATTATTTTATAATAAATTACAGCAAGCGTATCACAATAAAACCCGTCCACGGGTCACAATAATATAAGCATAATGATATGACAACCAAAGATAATTTACTCCTAGACGCATAGCAAGGTAATAAATCTAGATTAACGCAAACCAATCGATTAAGTCTATTGGATGAATAATCAACTCTAACTTATCATCTAAGGTTATTCAACACCATCATATCCTAAATACAAGTCATCATGCTAAAACAAAAATGTCTCATGTCCAATGAATCAAGTAATTGGGTGTAGTTTGTGATTCCAAGTGTGCTAGCCCTTCCCGAGTGGAACGTCACCAACGGTCACCTAAAAACAACAATAGAGCAAGAATGAGTCCAGGACTCAGCAAATACATAATAAAGCCATAAACAACAGTTTGTCAACCATAATCAAGGCTATCATCATCATCATCTATCTATTGAATGCCATTCTCATATTCAAATGAACAAGCCATATTTCGTATAGGTAAAGTCGCACAATTTAACATTTTACTCATATATACGAATGAACCATCATGCTCATGCCCATATGCATCTCATCGGTGATATCTGGTATAGCGGAGTGTTCACCGTCGATGAACCACTCTATCCTTCACTCCGTGAAGTCCCCACCAAGTAGGATTTTATCTAGAGCACTCGGACTAGTCATGTATCTTTCTCACCGACCTCACCGGACTAGTTACATGACTTTCTCACCGACCTGACTCGTGCAATTCTTGTCATGATGAATGTAAATGATGCAATATCTTTAATTATTCATCAACATAATCCATCTCATTAACTCAATATCTCATTCTCATTAACACAATATCATAATCTCATTCAATCCATGTCGTCAATACCATGTATAAGAATAAGCTTAACAAAAGCATAATAAATAGCATGATAAGTAATATCAATGACAACAATCTATTGTTCACCACTCTACCATGTACTTGCCTTTAGCGTTGCGATGCGTTAGGAGGCAAAGACGATGCCGCTAACCTCGAAGCCTCACCTCCTACACCATTAGATTACTCAATAAGAACCACGACATCAAGACACTACTCGCAGCACATACCCCAAAATCCCAACGTTTAAATTACATTCTTTACTCGAATTGAACTACAATCTAGCAGCAAGCCGTAAAGGATAGCAGTAGTAAAAGTAACATAACTTTTGCGTTGAAATTCATAAAAATGCAAACTCAAGCTTGTTTGAAAGGTAATGAAATTATCTACAACAATCTAGTTGGTGGAAATCCCTAATTCTGTATACATCTAACTCCAAAAGACAGATGAACACCGTCTGTCAGAACTACTCGACAAAACTGGGAAGCAGCACGAAAACAGCCATAACTTCTAATTAGCTAAACCAAACTTAGCGTTCTTTATCAATATCGAAAGCTAAGACCAAGGCCTACAATAACCTAGTTGGGTGAAAACCCTGAATCTTCCATTAACACAATCATATTTGAAAAGACAACTTGACAATTCATTCTCGTCAGGATTCTGGACAGCAGAGATGAAAACTATCATAACTTTTCATCCGTACGTCGGAATTAAGTGATCTTGGCGGCCACTGAAAGCTAAGAACATTATCTAAATATCTCTAGGAGATGAAATCCTCTAATTCGGCATCGAAGAACCCGAAAACAGTCGCACAACCGTCTGGACAGAATTAAATCTCTAACCGCAGCAAATCGAACCAATAAATTCTAAGCGAATTCACATCTACTAATCAAACAACGAAGATCGACACCCGTTACCCTTCAAGCACCCAGGAGGACGATGAAGAAACCCCACGAAGACCATCTCTCTTCTTATCCTCCTCTTCTCTTATTTCCTTTTTCCTTCCTCTGGTTGATCTTCCTCTCTGGCGGCGGTGGAGAGGTAGTGCTCTGATACCTCGTCGTGCTCTGATGCGGTGCTACGGTCGTGCTCTGATAAAAACTGCTAGGGTTTTGTACCTCTTAAGCCCCTTCCCCACTTGGGCCAAAGAGCTATGGGCCGAAGGCCCAAGTTGTAATACTCCTTCCAAATTCTGAATTTTCCTTTCTAATTATATTTAATTTCAGTATTAATCATTTATTTGTTGTATGTTTAAACGGGATATTACAGTGTTAAACATAGAAATTCGTTGTTAAGGTTTGAGTTACCAAGTTAGATCTGTAGCGTGGTGCATGATTATTCTTAACTAGAATCCATAAAAGGAAAATTGATTAAATTGGAGTGTCCTTGTATTTGGTACATGATGAATGTTAGATAAGAGTTGTCCACCTCTATTCAGAACCTATTGATGTTAAGAAGTATGGGAATGTTGATGAACCAGTTTGACCTTTACGATCGAATAATCTGCTAAATTTGTTAGATGAGTTGGAATCTGATTCCTCCTTTGGTTATTCTAACAGCTAGTGATGGTTAAGTTAAGGATGCGTTCGAATGTTGCCTTGGTAAATATTAATCTTGAATCCATTCTCATAACTGTTGTTGAGTTGCAATTAGAGGTAGGATCATGATTGTGCCCTTATGTGGCTAGACATCATATAGTGTTTGCTATTTTGGCGTTGAGCGTCAGTAAGAGTTAAATGGATGAAGTCTGATAAGATATTAATGTTGGTATACTTTTGTGATTTGGACAAGTTCTAGTATCATCTTGTTGAAAGAGTTTTGTTTCAACCTTGTGGCTTATGTTCTTTCGGGGAGCCTTAGGATGGAGTAGTAATGCTTGATGATTCTTGGTAAGAGTATATGATTTCGATGCCAGCAATTGTCGGTAATGTGAGAGTGATGTTGATTCACTTATAGAAAATAATTTGAGCGCCTCGTGTTATTGAATAAATGAAAATATTCCATGTTTTGTGTTCGCAATCTTTTGGAGTTCATGATTTATGTAGTAGCTGAAATTGGGTTGAAGATAGTGACGTGTTGGAAAGTTCAATTGGTTCAAAAGTGGTTCATGTGATTTGGTCTTAAATGTTCCTCTTGTGCTGATGTTACAAGGTGACGTTGTAACGAAAGAAAATTGGTTTTCTTCAGTAAGGGAAAAAGTGTAATTGTAGTATTTGAGGTTGGGGCAGGCTTTGTAACGCACCACTCAATTGAGGTGTGTATAACCTTTCTTTCCGTTGCATGTGGGTTCATCGAGATTAAAAAAAAGCAATGTTTTGTTCTTATGGGTGAGGTTTGGAATTCTCTTCTTGTGGGACTTGTACCCTTACTGTTGACTTCCCTTATATTTTCCTAGTTCATTGTTTAATTGATTACTTTCCTTGGTCCTATGCTTATTGCAAGTGGTATACGTTATTTTTTGTGTTGGGAATCATTTTCAATTGCCTTTTCATTGAGAAAGAATAATAGATTTGTTTCACAAAACCTTCAGAGTGTATAATGGCGGATGGTTGGTGGTGATCAACTAAATGACTTGTGAGACTTTGAAAGTCAAGTTGATTGAGACGCATTGAGTGATAAGTTGATTTCTTGGAGTAATCCTTGGAGAGGGCTTGACTTAAATAGAAGTTTGGTCTTTGGGGCCAAACTATTGGCATTAGTGCAAATACTAGAACCTATAGTGGTTGTGGTTCAAGATCTTTCGTTCATGTTAAGTGGAACTTTAGAAATTGTTTACAAGTATGGAAAATATTGGTCAATTCATGAGAGTGCCATGATTGGATACCTTATATGGTTGTGTAGAAGAATTGTGTTGGTGTAGTTCAATGAGGGTAGAATTGCGAGAACTCTAGTCGTTCACGACAACTTTGGAGATGGTAGGAAATGTTGAGTTAATGTCGGGTATGACTTGGTTTCAATGTGTAACTTTCTTGAAGTTAGAATCTTTCAAAGGAATGTGTGGCTTCAAAGTAAAACCGAATAGTGAGTACGACCAAGTAGAACCTATGGTATGGTGTAATTCAGAACCTTAGTTCATGTTAAAATATTGGGGATTATCAAGGTATGGAAACCTTGATCAATTTTATTGAGTAACGCAATTGGAAAGTATTGCGATAATGTGTCGGTGATTCTGATGATGTCAATTAGAGAGTATGCTAGATTTGTGGGGATGTTAGAGAATTAATCCGATAATTTCACTATCTCATTATAAGAGAAATTCGTTGTAGAGGTCTTGGAGGTTAAATTTGGGTTGTGCATTGTTTTATGCTAAACTTTTTGTCGCCCAATGATTTTGTGTAGAGAAATTAGATAATGACGTTTCTTGAGCAGTGGAATGATCATTGATAGAACCTTTCTGATGTAGTACATGAGCGTGTGTACTGAGGATTTTGAGTTGTTATTCTTGAAAGTTGGAGGTGATGTGATTGCGTGGGATCCATTTTTGTGGTGTTTTGGGTGCCTCCCATCAAATTAATTTCATTAGTAGAAGAAATTATCTAGAGTGTTCAGTGGGACCAATAGAACTTCTCCACAAAGGTGTGGACGATGTATTTCGGTTGGAGCATAACTTGAGGATGTTAACTTAAGAGGGTTGATCTCGTGTGGTATGCGATGAATTCGAATTCCAATGTTTGAGAGAAATTTTATTCCTAAAGAGAAAAGCGAGAAAAGGATGTTTTCTTGGGTAGCGGCGTTTTCTTTATTCTCGCTTGAGCTTGTGTTGTTGGTGATCTCTTCGCAATTTGGAGTTGGTGTTGTGTTAGCATGTTTGATTCTTTCCAATTTAGACAAACCAAAAGAAGTATTTGGTTTGGGCATTCAAGTGATTTCTCCTTTGGCTTTCGTGGTATTCAATCGTAAAGCGCCTATTTAGAAAGTGAGATTGTTTCGTGATGAATTGTCAAATTTGAGGTTTTACCCTTTTGGTGGAGAGTTAGTATTGCGTGGATCGACGAGAACTCTCTATTTCGATTGGATTCTCTTTGTGAATCGGTGGTTTAAGAACCGATTACATTGTGCATTCTTGTTTAAAGGAGGTGACCCTTGTTAGATGAAGAGTTTGATTTTGAGCATCAACCTTCGCTGCACGAGCGCATGCGGGACAGGGCGTGGGCATAAGGTGCATGGCGCGTGTGGTCAGTAGACATGCGGCATGGCATATGCACCGCACTAGACGCATGGGCGTGTACCGGGTGGTTCTAGGCATTTGTTGTGTGTTTCGTACCAAAGGAGAGTTTGGTCGGATCGTTGGTTCGTTTTTGATAGTTGGAGAAATTAGGAAGTTGGCGTATCGCTTTGACCGTCTCGAGTCCGTACGTGACATACGTAATGTCCGTGTGTTCGGTGCTAAGTGAGTAGTGGCGATTTAAAGCTTGGGATTTCATTAAAGGCGTTGACCATCGGTAAGGTCTTACCTCGATCCTCCTCGATGAGTGTACCGGAAAGGTTGGGTTGAGTGTTAGAACAAGCGTCATTGTATGCGTCTTTGTGTTGTGGTCTCGCTAGTCAGAGAGAGGACACTTGGGAGTTGGAGTTTCGTATGCGCGGCGTTATACGGATTTGTTCAATTCGATCGTGGTTCTGGTTGTGTAACACCACGATTTTCGAATCGGGATGTTAATATTTAAGTGCGATCTAATAAATATTTGGCAATGTTTTAAAATTTTCTCATGTTTACTTCAAATGTTGCCTTTAAAATCGAATCGAGTTGTTTAAAAGTTGTATAAACACAAACATAATAATAATAATAGTAATAGACATTATTAAATCAAATTGTTAGAAAGACCGCATTTAAAAATTTAAATTATTTGACTTCTTGTTTTTAGAGTGTATATCAAAACTCATGATATGTCATTCATTTAGATCATTCTTTGTCATTTTCGGTTCAATCGACCATGAGAAAATGCTTGCGTGTTCATTAGTCCACTACTCGATCCACTATATATACTACTAGTAGCTGCTAGTTGCACACATATATACTTGCAAGCATGCTACTTTACACCCAGACAGAGAGAGACTTGAAGTGGGAGAGCTAGTAGTATTACTATACTTAAATGTTGCTAGCTTTGGAGCTCTCTCACGCGCGTTACGTCACCAACAATTCGTCCGCCGTCCGATCGCGTCGCGAGCTACTCTGCACCGCCCGATCCCGCCTGGTGCGCGTGCGTGCGAACGAGAGGCGCTCGCGAGTCCCACGTCGCCTGCGTCGCGAACTCGCCTGGCCCACGTCGCCCAGAAAAGGAACCACATCCTCATCCCGTTCCTCGCTCTCCTCGCGCCTTCTCTCTTGCTCCGCACGCGCCGCCCCTCGCTGCCTCCCCCGGTGCTGCAGATCCCTCCTTCCCTCCCTGTTCCTCTCCCCCCTTCCGCCCCCTTGCGCCGTTTAGATCCAGCCCCAATTTGCTTCGCTCCCCCCCGTTTGGGTTTTGCCTCGCGACCTCCGGTTCCTCCCCCGCCGCTCCGTTGGGTTTCTTCACCCGCCGCTCCCGCTCCTCCCCTCGCCGCTTCCCTCGCCGCCGCCTAGGGCTCCTTCCCCCGCCGCCGTCGCTCCTTTCCGCCTGCTATTTCGGTCTCCTTCCCCTGTTCCCCAGCTACCCCCCTCCTGCGCCGTTTGGGTTTTTGCCCGCTCCCTCCGGCTCCTTCTCTGTCGCCCTGTTTGTCTTCTTCCTTCGCCGCTGTAGATCCCTCCTTCCCTCCCTGTTCCTCCCCCCTGCGCCATCCCCTTCCTCCCCCGTCACCCCCTCGCCTCCCTCCGTCTGCCTCTTCCTTTTCCCATTCGCCTCCCCCGTCCCTGCCTCCGCCGACAGTCCTCCCTATTCGCCGATTCATCTTCATGTGCATTCAGCTTATACCAGCATACATCCTATTTGATATTTTTTTGGTTCCCCAGGAACGAAATTGGCAGTGCCTAAATTATTTATCGGAAAAGTGCTTGGCTGCAGCTTCGTTGTAAGCACCAGGATGTTCTACTAGGATGGTGATTAATTGCTGCATTCGGATGGAAGTGCTTCATCTTTCTTCTTCATTTGTTCTGCTTTCTGTAGTGTTCTTGACGCTACGCTGTTGTTGTTTTTGTTCGGAAGATAGCATTATGTTGTCAGACATGTGAATAAAGTCTACCTGCTGAATCTTTTCTTTAAAAATTACCATTGTTTTGGACTCGCAGACTCCAGATGTGGCGTATCAAAGGAAACAAGAGATGTGCTTTCAGGTAATGTACGTTTCTACTACATGGTGCTAACATCTTTACAATTGCTTTGTTCATCTGTATGCGAATAAGGGTTGGTAGCCCTTTTTATTGGGTTCGATCAGCGATGAATTGTGTTTGTTGGCTGTGACCGGAGGTGGGTCTTTGTTGTGTTCAGATATCAAAATAGTTAAATGCAGGAACCTCTAATTCTCCGATATGTAGTTTCATCAAAGATGTTATATAATTTATGTGGCTTCATCCATACATAATCGACTTCCTATATGCTTAATCTGCTCTTTTAGTCCCATTAATGTGTACTGTACTATCATTTGTCTTTTGGATATAGATTGTCAAGTCATATTCTCATATAAACTTTATTTTCTGAGGTCATGATGTATCATGTATATAATCGTGCCACGTTTTAATCAATGTCGCAGGCTCATGTCTCCTGCATATAATTTTGCCACGTCTTAGTCAGTGTCTCAGCCTGACAACTATTTGATTTGATTGTATGTGTTATGTCACAATGATTTGCACTCTAAAGTAGCAAAAAAATTTCTCCATATCCTTTAGGGTCTCTTTCGTTGCCGTACCTATTGCACGCTGCTGTATAGTTATCTGTACATATATTCTGTTAACGTAACTACGATATCTGTCAGTTATTAGGAATACATGAACACTTCCATTAAATAGTTCGTTAATCTCTCTCGTGTGTCCTTCTATAACCATCCGCAGAATAATACATTGCCTTTTTATGTTACTGCCTAACTTTTGCATCGTAACTGCGTATCTATCTCTATGTCAAATTTTTCTAATCGCCTCTCAAAATTCCACATACAGTAGCAATGTTTCTATTTCTTTTCCTGTTTTTAGTATTGCTTCGCACGTAAATCTTCGGCAATACTACAGAATGTAGTGATCATCGATCAAAATTTCACAACCACCAGAACTATTCCTATTTCTTAGCACATTTTAATCAGTGTACCACAGACATGCCTGCAGTAATATTAAAAATTCGAAATGTCCCTAACTACTTCGTATATTTTTGTACCTCTTGCCTACTTTTAGTTCCTGCAGATTGCTATCATTTCAAATGCTCCTCTTCGGTTATTTACTAACTGATTACAAAAGCTTTACTCTTCGGCAATATACAAGATTGGCAGGTGCATTATTTTTCCCTGATCATGCTTTTCCTCTTTCACAGAGTATTGTTGTTTCCTATTCTTCTTTTTTAAACAGTGGATATTGTTCGTTTCCATTGGATACTGCAGTTAGGTACTATCAGTTTATGCTTAGCAAAAGGAAATAAAAAATATGTACTTCTATAACCAATCACACAATAATACAGTTTATGTAACTGTGTTGTTTCCGCAGCATAACTACGTATGTGTCCCTGTGGCCATTTTAGTGATCACCAATCAAAATTTCACATCCACCAGAACTATTCCTATTTCTTAGCACATTTTAATCAAAGTATACCACAGACAAACCTGCAGTAGTATTACAAATCCGAAATGTCCCTAACTGTAGGAACACGGGTAGGCTACACTAGCATAAATTCAAAAATCTACCGCGCAACCAAGGAACCTCCGCTAGTAATAGATTACGGGATTACCACTAGACGCGCAGATTCGCAGCGGAAGAAGAGTCGATGTAGCGCGTTGGTGCGGTTGTAGTCGTACTAGTCTCACGCCTCCTCCAAGTGCTCCCCGTGGCCGTCACAGATTGCGGATCGTCCTAGCGTTGAAGCCTCGCAGCAACGCCTCCAAGGTATCCACACGTACGGGGCAGGAACACCACGCGCCGAAGTGCTAGCGACGGCTGCGCGGTTTTGGGCGAAGGAGGTGTGGTGGCTAGGGTTTCGGGAATTCCGAAAATCACACTTGACCCTATGCCACCTCCTCTCTATATATAGGCATCCATGATGGATCTCGAACTTAAGGCCCATTAGGAACTCGTGGCCCATAAGAATTCGGATCACCATCCAAAACATGTCCCGGCCCTTTAAGCGTGCGACCCTATAGGTTCACGTGCACTTGGACATGGCCCGAGTACTCCTACTCGTCCACTAATCGGTAGTGGCCCCTAGCAGGACATGCCGACTCCCAAGTAAACGTAAAGATCACATCGGACGAACCTCAATAAATCTCATATGTATTTCCCTTTGCCTCACGATATCGGTCAAACTCAAGGCGAGTATGTGCCATCCTTGTTGGTTAGCTCAACCACTCTTTCTCGATCACGTGATTCAAATTCCTCGACTATGGTTAACTCTTTAACCATGAATAGCATGACCATGCATTTCTGGAATCCGATCACTCGAGAGGCCTAGAGATATCTCTCCCGTTGCATGGAGGGGCAAATCCTATCTTGATCGGCCATGCCTCGACGCATGTGTCATGACAAACCCGAAAGCTACCTTTATAACTACCCAGTTATGGAGTAGCGTTTGACAACCCCTAAGTAAGTCACTATACATCTTGAGTGCATGCAACGATCTCAAGTCTAAGGATATAACATACATATTGTAAAAGAGATCAACTGATGACACAAAAGAATACAACATTCTCGCAGTGTCTCATGGTGGGTCGATCCAACCCCATGTTCACTAACATGTGTCATATTATTGGTTTGATATCTCCATATCCATGATCCGTGAAACATGATCATCAACCAATACATATGCTAGTCTATTCATATGTGTCCTCATATGTTTCCGACTAGGGATCGCTTTAGAATAATTATCACAAAGATAAATATAGAGTTTCACAATCAAGTCACATACTTGATAATAAATATTAACGATATTATTCAAGGAACAAGATAATAAATTATCCAATAAATTATGAACATATAACCATCTCCATGATTGCTTCTAGGGCATATCTCCAACACTAACTACTTCGTATATTTTAGTACCTCTTGCCTACTTTTAGTTCCCATGACTGCTATCATTTCAAATGCTCCTCTTCAATTATTTACTAACTGATTGCAAAAGCTTTGCTCTTCGACAATATACAATATTGCCAGGTGCATTATTTTCCCTGACCATGCTTTTCCTCTTTTCACAGAGTATTGTTGTTTACTATTCTTTTTTAGACAGTGGATATTGTTGGTTCGTCAACTTGAGCTTAGGTTGAGCTTCAGCAGAAAAAGTAGTTGTCTTACCACTCCAGGAAGATATTTATTATTTTTACCTAATTTTTTTGGTCTATTGCCTATGAATCCTCCATGTATTCTTTGTTTCGTTTTTCTTTTCACCTTATACGTCTTTTGTATACTTCCTATCAATGGGATGCATTTTCCTTCTATTATATTGCTTGACTGATGGGACCGAACTACAGTCCCTTTTGGTTTTGTTTACAATCCATCAACGGTTCATTTCCTCTACTTTTCTTATTTAGCATCATCTATAGATTTCCTTTTGCAGTCCTTAAATAGCTACTCCCTACAGTTTGTCAGTCCCGGTGATTACTGTACCAGCGTATACCCTCTATCCATGTCGGTGTGCTGCACGTCGTGTGCCTTCACTTCGATCGTGCAATTTCCTGCTGTTCTTGCTTTAGTCTTTGATCTTTCATGCTAGAATTCCTGTGTAAGTATGTTATCATTCTAGATAGTTACCTATGTTCGATATCGTTAGTCCTATCCACTTATCATGTAATTTCCTGTTATATTAGCTACAAGATACTCATCCTCAACCAACTCCACCCTTAGTGATAAGGCAACCTGTTCTGCCTACAGTTTTGCCCAGGTATTCAGCTCTAATTCTGTCCTGCATGCTTTATTTTATTTGGTTGCTAAGTAACTTCCTGTCTGATTACAACATCAAATTGTGTAGGTTTCCACTAGCTTCTGTTTACGCACAACTTTAACACATATTTATATCATGATCTACCTGTACTTATTTACTTTACAAAAAAGATAGCATGCTTATTTTTTTTACTTTTTCCCCTATAGATGCCACTGCTTACTAGGTGCAAATACAGTTCGCGTTCCAAGCACTACCCTCATGAGTCCACACAAACACCAGCTGTGCTGGCACTGTAAGCCATAACTCAACCATCACCCATATAGCTTCTGCCTGTACCCAAAAAAAATGCCACTGATCGTCATCAGGCAACGCCGCTTCTGGCAGCTAAACAACCAACAAAAAAGAACAGTCCCTCCGGGTATTTTCTTTGGTTTCAGTTCATTTAGATATATCAATAGCAACACCTTATTCTTACCACCGTTATTTTTTATCTACAAAACCGTGTCTGTTTGCTGTTTTATGCAGCGCAAAAAAGCAACCCTCCATCACATCTGATTCGTAGAAGCTTGTTTCCTTATTCTGCAGCTCCAGATCAGTCCATAGACACAGAGGTATACCTAAAAATCCTATGTAGCGATTCTATATACGATTTACCTAAATTACCACCATTTGCACATCCCTAGAGAGCATCTGTTGTATGAGTTCATACTGTTCTTAACTTACAAAATCGCATGCTTAAAACAGCAGCTGTATATGTTTATTTGCTACATCCTTTTAATATCTGACGTCAATGTCGCTTTTATGTTATATTTACTCATTGTGTACAACTGCTTGCATCTAACCACTGCGGTATCACTTTCTAAGATTTCATGCATCACAGATCACACACACGAGATCAATAAGATCTCAAGCGAAAGATGAACCGCTATCACCTATGTGTACACTTACTCTGCCTTCGTTAGCATTCTAGCCTTCTATACATTTGCTTACAGACATAAAAATATCATTAGGTTCTGCCCTCCTTGAAAATATCTTTCTCCTATTTATAGACCCATCGCCAGGTAACACACCCTTGAAAAACTGTTGCTCACCTGATAAAGCTCCAGACTGTTCCATCTAAGAGGTTTGTTACCATTGTCCTCTGGAGCATGCGCTATATAAAAAAATCTTTACATTTAATGCCTTTGTTTCATTGCACGGAACGTTGAAACTTATTTATTTAAACAGACCTGCGGCGCTTCCTACCCACTCTACAACTGATCCACCTACCAAGAAAACACATCCATCTACCAAAGAAAACGTTGAGTGATCGAATAGCTCTGAGCAACACCAAAACCTCAGGTAGAATACACTGCCGCTTCCCGTTGGAAAAAAAAATGCTTTACGCTCTCTTCTAACTTACTGCTGCTCTGTACAGTTTTTGCAAACGTCGTCTCCAACCGCCTCAGCGAACAAATCTTCCCCAGGAGCATCAGATTTCTTCTGTGTTAACGTTTAGCATGTCTTATGTATCGAATCTGTACAGTCTGTTGCTCCTTTGACATGTCCTGTTACCGCTTTCGAGACCTATTTTGTAACCGTTACTTAGCTATAGTCGTTGTCAGCATCGCTTCAATTGTATGCACCCTTTCAAGTCTTCCTTTGTGGGGATCCCGGTAATTATCTCCATAAGACCGAGATTAGACAAGGTCTTAGGGACATAATCACGGGTCTCCGGTAAATGAATTCCAATTTAACTCTATCCAAGTGAGAGGATTAGCCGAATGCTAGAGCCTCAACGATCATGCGCGCTGCTCCTTTGCGAGCGCTACATGATTGTCGATTCTCTTTCGATTCGAAGAACTACACTTAGTGAGTTAAATAGGAATTCATCAACAACGAGTATGACTTATATTGGCTCCCAAGATCAACGACCAATATACTCATACTCTCATCCAACGTTGATTACATCCGCACAACGCATACAACAAGAGATCAAAAGACATCTTGCATAATAGTCAAAGTCTCTGACTTATTACATACGGCCGACCGGCCAAATTCAAAGTAAAGTATCAAGTAGCAGCGGAAGCAAATAAATAAAGCAAAAGACCAGTAGTGGTATGCCCATCACCCATCGGCAACCGACTGGGGGTTAAATGATAGTACACTACTCGTTAGTGTCACCCAAGTCCATACTAACAAGATCGTCAGACTCATAATCTTGGAAAGGCCAACAAACATCTGGCTGAGTACAAGTGTACTCGCAAGTCTTACACAAATAAAATTAGTTATGCATAAAAGTCATTCAAAAGGTGGCTCATATTGGTTTAGTTTTGCGAAAGAGACGCAACAATTAACATCCTACACATACTAGTTTTTCATGTGCCCATTTTAAAATCAGATTTGAAATAGAAGTAAAGCATATGAATAAGTAATGAACTGAGTAACAAATAAAGCATACAAATGGCAAAGTGGCTTCACACATTGATACTACACAAACATGAACATCCCATTCATGATAATTACCAAGTTCACCCACAATTTTAATTCCAAGTCTAACAATAAGCAGCCACAAATTTCAAGCGGTCGTCCATAACCGTGGACACGGCTATTCGAATAGATTTATACCCTGCAGGGGTGTACTACATTACCCACACGACTTGATTAGCCCGTAAGCCTTCAGATGCCTCCGAATGTAGCATACTTCCTATGGTATACCGGCCGGGTAAATCAAGATATGGTCATTTTTAGCAAGACGATTCCATTGGCTAAGTCCCCCAACCCAGGGCTCCTAGGAAACACAAGACGTTAACATCTCCATCCTATCGGCCCAAAAGGAACATGGGATTTCATGGTCCCATGCCCTTACAATTTCACCACCGTGGGACTCAACACAACAGAACCTTCCCCCTACTTAACCATACGACACCCATATACCGCGTGTGATAGCACGAGTGTTGCTTGAATAGTAGGTACCCAAAGTTCGGTCCTTAATTGTCCAGACAAGTCAAACCACATACCCAAATCTCGTGCACAAAGCACCATCACTAACCAACACTTGTCCAGACCAAGAACTTCTTTTAAAATGTCAAATTTAACTCATAAAACAGGTACAAAGATCTGAAACAAACATATGTAAGGAAGGTTGTGTGTATCCCATAATTGTCGGGTTATTCCGACAATCAAACTACCGGTTCTAAACTTGCATGGCTAAGCAAACCCGAATAATATAATTTCACACATCCTACCTTAAGCATGTGGTGCTGGAATAATTCAAGGATAACCTCAATGAATTAGGACATAACTAAACTACACATCACAAAAATAGCGACAATATCAAAATAGCATGCAAGCAATTATCATTGCATATATCCTAACAAAGCGGGATCAAATATGATGCAAAAGAAAGTTCAAATGATGCTTGCCTTGCTGGTACAGTAGCTGCTCGCTCTCAGTGGCGTAAGTGTTGATATCAATATGCTTGGGATCTATATAATTATAACATCAAATAAATACCGAGAAAACAACTCAAAAACCAAAATGCTAAAAAATGCATGATTTTTCTACAGTAGTTAGGTCATGATTTTAGATGGATTTAGGTAAAAGAATTATTCCATTTGGAGTTATGAATTGAGAGTTATGCTATTTTGAATTTCAGGTTTCATTAACCCTAAGTTATGTAATTTAATTATTTGGTCAAAATTTGTAGAACAGTGGTGGGGGTAAAGGATTACATAGGTAAATAGGTAATATTAATACAAGTTCAGAATAGTTGAGTTTGTCCCATTTGGAGTTCTTATGATTTAGTTATTGATTTTCAAAGTTATCAGCCTTTTATAGTATAAAAAATAATGGAGTTAAAGATTATATTCTCCCAAAAATAGTTTCTGTGACAGAGGTAATATGGAGACCATTTTTAGAATTAAGTTCACTGAAAATGAAAATTATCAAAAGTGGTCTCACTGTTTTTGGAGTTTCCAATAATTACTTATGCATTTTTGAAGTTATCGGTCCCTTTTTATTATAAAATAATAGCTTTAATGGATTAATCTCCAATCAATACTTTCTGCTACAGAGAAAGGGTTGAAACAAATTTTAATACAAAGTTTACTAAAAGTGAAAATTTCCAGGAGTGGTTTCATGTGATTTGGAGTTAAAATCAATTAGTTATGCATTTTAGAAGTTACCATGTTTTTGGTGTGTAAATAACCCGATTTCAAATTTCATACAACATTTACTACTTTTCCTACCGAGGCCTACGCTAGACGCATACAATGACTTGCGGGACCCATGAATAGTATATTTTTCATTTTATCTCAGATTTAATTTGCGTTCTGACCAGTGGGTCCCACTTGTCAGCGACACGGTCCATTGAAATTGGTCCACCGGCGCACGCGCACGGCGCACGGGACTTAAGGCCTATGGCCCATATGTCAGTCACTTCTCGCTTTTGTTTAACTCCGCCGTTTTCTGTGCTCGGACCCACATGTAAGCGACTATTGTTTCTCGCTAAGACAGCGCTTAAATGCTAACTCAATCATTAAGCAGTAATGATCGTCATTTGCCATAAACGGACAACTACAGTAGCTGCCCGCGTACGACAACGTGTCCTGCGCGGTTGCCCAGCGACTCGCTAGCGCTATACGCCACGGCGGAGCCGGCCAAGGCCTGAGATAAGTTCGCAATAGACTTGCGCAACTTTGGGTAGTGGTGGCGAGGCCCGGGATGCCCTACACCGACGGCTAGCCGGAGCTAAGCGGCGGCGACTCTTCGGCAAAAGTACATGCAGTAAACACAGAGCTCCGCGGCGCAAACAAGCGGGTGCCCGAGTGTGTAAAGGCCACTGGAAGGTTACCTGGGCTAGATGGAAGCTCGGGGAAGCTTGGAGAGGGCTGGAGCAGTGACGGTGCCGGAGAAGACAAGTGCGGAAAAAGGGGCTTCACGTGGAGAGGATGCCTGAAGCCAAAAGGAGGTAAATGAAAGCTAGGTATAGCTCAAGGATCCATAGAGGATACTCCAGGAGCAAGGAATCGAAGAGGAGCTTACCAGAATGAGGTGGGAGATGAAAGGTTTGCTTGAGGTCCGAAAATAGTCAAGGCTTCGATCCACTGGACTCATGCGTGCATTGTCAACATAAGATTAGGGGAAATGATCAGGGACCCAAGGCACGCGATATGACGCGCTCGGTTGAGGACCATACCTCCTGGAAGCGAGGAATGGCACGAGGTGTCTTCGGGAGCACGCTCTGGACACGAGCTAGAGCACGAAAGTGAACCAGAAGCTACAAGCAAAGATAGGAGCTTGCATAAGCAAAAATGGACACGGTATGGATTGTAGAGAAGTGTGGGATCACCCTGAGGAAGCTTACCCGAGAGACGAGCTCAAGCTGGCTTCCCTCCCCTCTGTCAACCGAGGAGAAGTGAGGGAGAAGGAGGGGGTTGCGAGGGGTGTTATGCTCGTGCGTTGACGGGGATGGAGGCGGCGTGAAGTGGGGAACGCTCCGGAGTGGTGGAGGGGGCGGTGGACGGACGGCGTGAGCATCGCCGTTACTGTGCCTGTCGGAGCAGCGCGAGCGCGTGGCACTCGCTTTCTGCGCCCGCAACGGGAGGTAGGGGACGACTCTGACAGCGCGGTCCCGCAGCGTCAGTCACACGGCGAGGTGGGGTTCAAGTGGTTTTCAATCGGCCGTTGGATTGCGGAGGGACGGATCAGATTAGAAAGGCGTTCGGACTGGTCGACAGGATGTGAGATCTGGACCGTTGGATGATGATCTAACGGTTGCATGTGACGGTGCGTTTAGGTGGTTCGGCCGAGTCGGCTCGCTGAGTCGGACTCGAGCCAAGGTGTGGTTCAGGCCCAAGGAATAGTACCAGGGTTTGACTGAGGTTTAAAAGGTTTTTACCACTTTGACCAGAGGCTTAAAAATAGAAATAAATTTCCAAAAATCATGAAATAATTTGTGTGGGTTCCTGGGAGTATATAGTTCCCATAAAAATTATGAAACCCCACTGTTCATATTAAAATTTGTGACATTTAAATTCAAACATGTTGTATGTCTATGAATGTTGTTTGAATTTTAATTAGGTTCAAACTAGTCCCAAAAATTTTGGAAAAATTATATTTATTCATGAGAATTAATTTAGTATTTAAATAAATTACTTCCAGATGATGATCACAACTTTTTATTACAGATGCTAAAAGAAAACCGAAATTTGAAGTGTATGTTTATATGAAATGAGATTTTCCAAGTACAATAAATTATGAAATGGTTTGAATTTGATAATGCATGTTAGTGAGATTATTTATAATCCATTTTAATAGTTGGGGCTGTGACAAACCTCCCCCCCTTACAAAAGATCTCGACCGAGATCCGGTGGAAGAAGAATTAGAAGGTTTTCCTTAGAAGTTATAATTTATCTTGTCTTGATTTCCTTCAAAGATAGTGTTGACATGTTATAATTTACATTAATATGTTTTACCTTTCCTTTCTTGATACGAAGGCACTTCATGTAGAGAATAGGTCTGGATATGCCGCTCGCATCCGGTCTTCACGTTCCCAAGTTGCTTCATCTTCTGTGTGGTTGCTCCATTGGACCTTGACGAACTTGATGTTACGATTCCTCGTCTTGCGATCGGTTTCTTCGAGGATACGAATCGGGCTCTCTCGATAAGATAGATCGGGTTGCAAGTCGAGTCCGTCCAACTCGGTTGCTTCCGTTGGGACTCGAAGACATTTCTTGAGTTGGGAGACATGGAAAAAGTTATGCACGTCTGAAAGTGATGGTGGCAACTCCAACTGGTATGCCACCGATCCCAACTTAGCTAGAATACGGAAAGGTCCAATATAGCGAGGTGCTAATTTACCTTTGATTTGGAAGCGACGAACTCCTTTCATAGGAGAGACTTTAAGATATACATGATCGTCCACTTCGAAACTCAACTCGCGACGACGACGGTCGGCATATGACTTCTGACGTGATTGAGCCGTCCTAAGTCGTTCGCGAATGATACGAACTTGTTCTTCAGCATCTTCCACCAAGGTTGGGCCATAGAATGGCCTCTCCCCGGCTTCGGACCAGTTCAAGGGTGTTCTACAAGCTCTCCCATACAATGCTTCGAAGGGCGACATCTGAATGCTTGATTGGAAACTATTGTTGTAGGAGAACTCCGCAAATGACAAACACTTCTCCCAATTTTTGCTATAGGACAGCACACAAGCTCGGAGAAGGTCTTCTAAAATCTGATTCACTCTTTCAGTCTGTCCATCTGTTTGCGGGTGGTAGGTGGAGCTGAAAGATAGACTGGTCCCCATCGCTTTATGTAAGCATCCCCAGAAATAGGATGTGAATTGAGGGCCTCTATCGGAAACTATCACCTTTGGAACACCGTGGAGACAAACAATTCTTGCAATGTAAAGCTCCGCTAACTTGTCCCCATGGTAGGTGGTTTTGACAGGAATGAAGTGAGCAACCTTCGTCAAACGGTCTACAATTACCCATATAGAATCAAATCCAGTTTTAGTTCTAGGAAGGCCGGTGATAAAATCCATGCCAACTTCTTCCCATTTCCACTGGGGAATGGGCAGGGGATCTAGAGTACCAGCTGGCTTCAAATGTTCGGCCTTAACTCTTTGACATAGATCACACTCGGCCACATACTGTGCAACGTGCCGCTTCATTCGGCTCCACCACAGTTTCTTTTTCAAATCTTGATACATTTTCGTACTCCCGGGGTGGATAGAGAATTTTGAGTTATGAGCCTCCTTGAGAATCAATTCTCTCAAGTGGCGATCAAATGGTACCACCATACGGTTTCCAAACCATAGAGTACCTTGTGCATCTTGCTTAAAACATTTAGCCTTGCCTTGTTTCATTAGTTCTAAAATTTGAGCCACTTCTGAATCAGTTTTCTGGGCTTCCTTAATCTGGTCCTCAAGTGTGCAAGTCATATTGAGGGCTGCAAGCGAACCTTCTTCAACTATTTCCAGGTGTAGGCCTTGCAATGCAGCACATAAGCCCGCAGAAAAAGGAGTTACCGACAAACAGTTGCATTGAGATTTTCTGCTCAATGCGTCGGCCACGACATTAGCCTTCCCTGGATGATAATGGAGTCCCATATCATAATCCTTAATCAACTCAAGCCATCTTCTTTGTCTCAAGTTCAGGTCGGCTTGGGTGAAAATATATTTAAGGCTCTTATGGTCGGTGTAGACCTCGCAACGATTACCGATGAGGTAATGTCGCCAAATCTTCAAGGCATGAACCACAGCAGCGAGCTCTAGGTCGTGTGTGGGATAATTGGCCTCATGGGGCCTCAATTGCCTCGATGCGTAGGCCACCACTCGGCCGTCTTGCATAAGTACACAACCGAGCCCATGGCGAGATGCATCACAGTAGATATCAAAGCCCTTGTGAATGTCTGGCAGAACAAGCACAGGAGCCTCTGTCAGGCATTCTTTCAGGGTTTGGAAGCTTTGTTCGCATTCTGCTGTCTACTCAAATTTGTTTTCTTTCTTTAGAAGTTGGGTCATAGGCTTTGCAATTTTCGAGAAATTCTTGATGAACCTACGGTAGTATCCCGCAAGTCCAAGAAAACTACGAATGTCAGTGACGCTCTTGGGTTGCTTCCACTCAAGGACATCTTGCACCTTACTAGGATCAACAGCGACACCGCCCTTAGATAGGATATGTCCCAAGAAACTAACCTCTCGAAGCCAAAACTCACATTTGCTGAATTTGGCGTACAGCTGATGGTGGCGAAGCTTTTCTAACACAAGTCTCAAATGTTGCTCGTGCTCAAGATCAGACTTAGAGTAGATGAGGATATCATCAATGAAAACCACTACAAACCGATCCAAGTATTCCATGAACACCGAATTCATGAGGTTCATGAAATAGGCTGGGGCATTGGTCAAACCAAAGGACATGACTGTGTACTCGTACAAACCGTAACGAGTAGAGAAGGCGGTCTTCGGAATGTCCTCGGTTCTAACTTTAATCTGATGGTAGCCTAACCTCAAGTCAATTTTGGAGAACACCTGAGCTCCACTAAGCTGGTCAAAAAGGTCATCGATCCGCGGAAGCGGATACTTGTTCTTAATGGTGACCTCATTCAACACATGGTAGTCAACACACATCCGTAGACTCTTGTCTTTCTTCTTGACAAAGAGAGCTGGGCATCCCCAAGGCGAGGAGCTAGGCCTGATGAAACCCTTGTCTTGCAACTCCTTAAGTTGTTCTTTCAGTCGCTAGCTCATTGGGCGGCATCCGTCTGGCCTTTTGAGATGGGCGCGGTACCGGGTGCAAGCTCAATGACAAACTCTACCTCTCGGTCAGGGGGCATACCTGGAAGTTCCTCAGGGAACACATCAGGATACTCTCTCACTATTGGTACCTCCTCTAGCTCGAGAGAGGTACTCGCCTCTAAAGCATATAGGTGAGAACTACCCACTAAAGGTGCAAAGATGACACGGATGCCGTCCTCGCTAGTCATCGAAATAGACCACTGGGCACAATCAATCTTCCCCTGATTCTTAGATAACCAATCCATCCCTAAGATAACATCGATGCCCACTGAACTTATCACTATTAAGCTTGCTGAAAAGTTAACATTTTGTATTTCAATTTTTACGTCCCTGCAGACTTGATCGGTGTAGAAAACCGACCGGGACCGAATATGATAAAGCGGGTGAAGTGTATGTATCTTGAATTGGTTAATCTGCAGCATACTCGTTTTAATAAATGAATGAGATGCTCCGAATCAAATAAAACCGATCACGAGGCACGAATTAACAAGTAGTGTACCTAGCACAACGTCAGTCGTCGGTCGCCTCCTCTGCCGAGGCGTGGTTGACGCGACCACGTGCATCTTTGGGGTGGAGTAGGTGCTGCCCTCGTGGTGGTGGCGGTGGCCTTCTTTGGAGCCGGGGCTAGTGGCGCTGGAGCAGAGTATGTCCGGGCATCCTCGCCGCCGCGAGGCATGCAGCATAGTGGCCCGACGCCACGATGGAAACAAGTAACACCGGGCTTGTATGCCCCGCCAGTCTGTGGTCTCTCGCCCCAGTTGTCTTCTTGAGCTGCCGGTGGAGAAGGTCTTGGAGGTGCCATAGGAGACCTCGATGGTGCTGAAGCTGGGGCACGAGGTGCCTGAGGTAGTCTGGCGTGGCACAGGAAAGCGCCACTCGCCACTGCCGTCTATAAAGCCCTCCTCCTCTTCCTCGACTCATCCACTGTCATGCTCTCATGCTCCACCACTATCGCCTTGTTGACCAGATGCTGGAAAGTCCTGAAATCATGTGCAGTTAAAACAAGCCGCAACTCCTCGGACAACCCATGGAAGAACCTGTTCTGGCGACGAGCGTCTGTCGAGACGTCGTCCGGAGCATACCTGGCCAAGTAGTTGAAATCATGCAGGTACTCAGTGACTGTCCTCCGCTGTAACAGCCCTAACTTAGGGTTTGTATTTAAAATGTAAAATTTTGAAGAGAAATAAAAACTTTTGTTGTCTCATCAAATCATTTGGAAGTTTTCCAAATTTTCCCTAGCAATTTCCATTTTCTAGAATTAAATTCTCGTGAATGGAAATTGTTCTCAGCAAATTCTTAGCTTTCAAACTTGTGATCATCCTCTGAAATTATTTTTCCTATCATCTTGATCATCCTATCTACCTCCCTGAATTATTTCACAATTTTTAGATTTTAGTTGCTATTTCAAATGCCCAAGTCAAACCAGTTTAGAAATCTGGTCAAACCCTTAGGCAGCAGCTTGTGAATTTTCTTGGGAGAAATCTAATGCATGAAAATTCCTGGAAAATTTACACAAGGATTTCCTCTGTCCCAGGAAGCTACCATAAAAATTTTGAAAATTTTGGAGCTCTGGAACTACCTCTAAAAATTCCTCAAACCTTCTCTGTCTTTTAAAACAAATTACGAAACACTGCCTCGGCCCAACCCAACTCGGGCTCGAGTCCGACCCGCACCACTTGACTCGGTCGCACCGCCTGGTTGCACGTCGCGAGCCCGATGGTATCGGCCGTCCGATGAAGATCGAATGGTCCACGTTGCTTGTCTCGCCGACTGTCAGAATGCATACATCGATCTCACCGTCCGTTTTAGATCCAACGGTCGGTGATCTTGATCGAGTCAAACCATTCCATCATGCTGCACGGACCCGTCTCGAGCCGTTTGCCACCGTCGGCGTGTGGGCCCTACATGTCGGTCGTCACCTACCTTTCGCATGAGTCTTGAGTGCCGCGACATCGCGCATGGTCGCCACCTCGCCTCATTGTTCGTCACCGCTTCCGATTTTTAATGCGCGCATTGCCTCGGCGCATCTTCCGCCGAGAGGCCATGCCTGCGCAGCATTAATCACCCACCATTCCTTTCACCACTTGTCAAGACCGTTCTTGAGCTCCCGGTGCGAAAGCGTCGCCGCTCGTTTTCCTCGCCTCGCCCCTACTTAAGCTCACCCAAAGCTCCCTCTTTCTTCTTTAGACACCATTAAACAATCCCGATCACCCATTGCTCTTCGAGCTCAAATCATAGTAGTGCTCAAATTCGGTTCCGCGGCCAGTGCGCTCGCCGTGTCGGCACCACAACCGGTGAAGCTCATCTTCTCCTTTTCGCGTCATATCGTGTTCCAGATCCCTATCATGATTTCCCCTCAGCTAATTTTGAGTTTCAATCGCAGGGGGCCGTTGAATTTAGGTGTCCCTCTTCTTCGGCCGAGAGTTGGGTTCTTCGTCCTCAGCTCCGGTGAGTTAGTTCCTAGAGCAATTGCTCGCGCTAGCACCATCTAGTGCACTCACTCGAGTTATCTCCGTCCTCGGTGACCCCTTGATCGCCGCGGCGGTTCTCGTCGCGGGCCATCTCCGCAGACCTCTTGAGCTCCGCGTCATTCCGGTGAGTTCTCGGTAACTCACGATGCCCATCTTGCGCTAATTTTCATTGTCTACCTATCGGTGCGGCCGCACCTTGTCACCCCGCTACCGACCGCGTGCGTGCTCGTCGCCGCGCCATGCCGTGCTTCTCCGTCGAACCCGCGACCACCCTTAGCTTCGATAATCCTGGCGACCCATTTTGGCTGTCGCATAGCCCGCGCCGCCACTCCTTCACCGGCGTCGAATCCAGGTCGAGCCTCTGTTCTTCCTTGTGCTCTCAATGCTGTTGTGGTGTGATGGGGGACCACCTCCCGAGGCTTGGTAGTTAGTGCTTATCATGCTTATGATTGTTCATTAGTTCACTCTCATTGCATGATCAAAAATTGGTATTGGAAGTTTGGAAATATTTTAGTTCTCTGTATGCTTGTTGTTGTCGTTTTTATTGTCGATGGCTGAAATTGGGTTCATTCTTATGCTATTCATATCCGTTTAGTGCTTGGTGACTCCTTAGAAGTGGTGCTTAGCAAGAAGTTAATGAGATAATCTCCATAGGTTTCAAATCACTAGTTGGCTTTTGATCTATGAAGTCATTATCGAATTTGAGGTTTTGCCTGCATTGCTTGTGGTGTATTTTCGATGAGGTAAGGTTTTGTAGTAGCGCATCTTTGAAAATCGTTAGCATTGCAATATCTTGGTGCGATGCTTAGGAGTATGAATAGCTGAGTATCTTTAAAATCCTATCTTGGATAGGAAAGGGTTGTTAGCGTCTCACAGTTGAATACTTGACTAGTTAGTGTTTTCAGTAGCTCCTTGTAGGTTACTGTGCTCTCACGATAATGGTTGTTTTAGAGTAGCTATTTGTTTTGATATACTAACTTGATGATTAAATAATGGGTGTACACACAATCACCATCAAAGTCTGTCCAAAGTTTAAATCATATAAGAGGATTGATTTTGTGGTTAACACGATAATAAGTGAGTGGATAGATCAATCACTTGAAAGCATGTCTTTTGAAGCATCCTTGTAGCATTAATTGTTACTCCTTTTGTGTTGGTCTAACCTCTGTGTATAAATTGGTGTTTGTGTTTGATTATTGAGTTTTGCGGTGTTATTCGTTCTTATTCATTGTTTTGTTCAATCGTTAGGATTCGATATTTGCGGCAACCACAGAACGACCCTCCGCAACAAATTGAGCAACAACGACCGAAAAAGCGCTTTGATCATGTTTATCGATATTTTAAAGTCTAATATTTTTTCAACTGTATGTATGCATCGCTTAATTTGTGTTAAATTGATTAGTTAAATCCGTAGCTGCATATCCTATAGACAAAATATTGATCTTTACTACAGAGCCTAGGTTAATTCTTTGTGATTAGAGATCATTGGATGATCTCTTGTCACTTAGTAGATCCGGTCAATCGCTTAGACTTGCTTAGCTATCGGTAGAATCGGGCGGTTATCGACTTTAGTCGGTAACCTTGATCACACAAAATTTGCTATAACTTTATATTTCAAATTTACTATGTTTAATTGCAAAACTAAAAATGAAAACAAAAATGATTTAGACGCGCACAATGGTAAGATTGGTGTGATCTATTGGGTGTGGTCGAAAGGTGCCCGGGTCAGTGGGGACCGAACATCTTGTGAGTGGATTGTTATCGGACATTTTTGCGTGCTAACCACACTAGAGGGTATGGGACCTCTCTTGACCTAGTACTTTGGCGTGTATTGGCTCCGGGTCGCAGGAGGTCGCAGGAGGGATGGTGTTGGGAGCATGGTAGTTGTCCGAAAAGCTTTATCCTGAGTGGGTAGTTGTCTTTTCGGCTTTACCATGTAAGCGTATGGATTTCTATCCATACGAGCGGCTCGTAGTTAATACACAATATTGGAAAAAGTCTCGTAGGACTTAGCCAGGCTGACATACCTTCGGTAGTGTGTTTCGGCTTAAAGGCGGTCTGAGGTGTGGGTACAGTGGTACACCCCTGCAGGGTAAAAACTATTCGAATAGCCTCGTCCTAGGTTATGGACACGCTTGGGTAAGCTTTTCAAGAGTTAGACTACAACCTTTTGAATTAAAACTTGCAGGGTGGTACGAACCTGGGGATTCGTGCTATATTGTGGTGACTATTGGGATAGTCACTTCTAGGTGGTTACTTGTAACGTCCCAAAATTTGGCTTTTCAAAAATCTTTTGAGTAGTTTAGGTCCCTGGAAAATTTCACCAATTTTATTTGAATTAATAAAGCTTAATTGGAATTTTCCTAAATTAAAAATATTTAATTTGACTAATATAAACATTAATTAAAGAAAAACCTGTGTTATTTGACTTCCTTGTCTTTCAAGAAATTTTTGGGTATTTTTGAGATTTTTCCGGATTTGTTTGCTATTTTATTTGATCTCCTTGATTTTTGGGATTTCTTTTAATTCCAAAAATCTAGATTTTCTCTCTCCTGCCGATGCTACAGTAACGCACGAAACACTGTTCATTGTGTTCCTCTGGCAGAACCGAACGAAGAGTCCAGTACGTGCACGTTTTGGGTTGAAACTTCAAATTTCCATATCTTCCTCCACGGTGCATATAAATGCAAGCCGTTTGCGCTCACGCGTCCTTGTTGATCCCCTCTTCCAATCCCCTGAATTAGTTTCCTCCAAACCGATCTATTTTCGTCGCAATCTCCAGAAAACCGAGCTCCAACCAAAAGTCTTCTCGTGACTGCGCTTCGTCCGACGTCCGTTGGCCAAACCGTCTGCGCGTTGGCCGGCGTCGTCGCCCTCTACGTCATGGTTCCTTCCTCTTCGCTCAAGATCACGGAGCACCGTCGGCCATGTCAAGCCCTAAAGCCGAAGCGTGTTCATCGCGTTCCTCGCTACCTCGGTGAGTTTTCCAAAATCCGATCGCGTCATCTTGTGCCCTCGTCAATACCTATCTTTCCCCTCTTGTAGATTCAAGTTTCATCCACCGTCGTCGAGAATCGGGCGTTCTCTCGCCTCTTGTTCGTCGTCCTTCTCCGGCCAATTACTCCGCAACCGTTGGTCCCCGCCTTCAACTCCACCACCGTTGAGTTCGCGTCGCGCGTTCTCGCCGTGCTCACCTCCCTTCGCATGATTGTCACCGGAAGTGTTACGCGCCGTGAGGCCGCCGTCGTCGGCGTTCTTCGCGTCGCTGCCGTCGCATGGAGCGAATCTCGGCGTCCGGACCGCGTCATCATCTCGGCTCGTCGTTTCCTTTCCGTTTGCCCTTCGCCATGCTGGTTCGCCTCCGTTCATCGGCACCACCGTGAGCAAGAATCATCCAAATATATGTTTACTTGCTCATCTTTGTTGGTTCATTGCTCTGCTTCGTTTCATTCATTTGCTTCCTCCTGTGGGCATTGCTCTCTATGACAATGGCCCCAGTATGTCATACCGGATAATATCTATCTCCCACAATTACATGTAGACCCCATGTCATCCTCCTAATTAAACACCTTAATTATTTATCTCACTTACATACGGGTCCCGCATGTCAGTCAACCTTGGTCAAACCTTGTTCATGAGCTTGGTCCACCGTGGACTAGCATATCTCCGTGGACCCGGCCCATAGACCAGTGGCCCACATGTCAACCCCTAATTCTATTTTCGGGAATTAATTTAATTCTTGAAAATCCTTTTATCTTATTGGTCCCGCTTGTCACTCTCTCTACTTTATTTCTGGAATTATTTTAATTCTAGAAATCCATAAATCTGATCGGTCCCACCTATCATACACTTATTCTTTTTCTAATATTTTCGGAATAGAATATTCTGGGAATATTCCGTAGAGCTTTTTCATCATTTTATGTGAATTCCAATCTTCCAAAAGCCATATCTTCTTCATCCGAATTCCGATTGAACTCATTCAAGTTTCTAAATTCATCTAAATTCAATATCTACCTTCCAGTACCATTCAATTTCAATTTGGAGTTTATTTGATTTGTCTTTTGAATTTAGTTTGTTTTGCGCTTTCTTTCTCGTTAGACGCCGAAGTCCCGGAATCGTCCGAAGGAGCTGAAGATCAAGCAAGTAGAAGATTGAAGATAAAATAAGATCATCATTGCTATAGCAAGGCAAGTCATACCTTTGATCATCTTGAACCCAGTTTTCAAATTACTTTGTTTCAAAGTATTGCATTCTACTTTAATTATGTATTTAAATGCTTTTGGGTTTAGCTATTAATCCCATTTGTTATATCCACTTTGTCTATTGTATGTCATAATCTCTTGTCACCCTAGATTGGTTCATATTTAGTTGGTGCTATGGTATTACCAACGTGGGTTGGTTAGTACGAGTAGATTGCTTAGCCATGCTACGAGTCTCACATCTCATGTAAGTTGCAATTATAAATTTGACTATGTGATTATGGAACTTTGTGTAAAACTGTGTGCTATGTGTTATTACTTCGTGATGGCATGTGTTGCACTAAAACCAACCGGGTGGTAAAGGATTTGGGTAGAGGCAAGTGGTGGAGGCGTGTGACATGGTGGACTATGTGATGGGAATGATAATCTTTGTGACTTAGTTAGAAAATGGAAGTCTTGCCTTGGTCAATTAAGGACTTAACTTTGTGTGCCATTGAACTGAAGTCTTCTTTGTGCGACCACATGCACGGTATGGGGCGGGCCTAACTTAGTAAGTTATGGATTCTCGGCATTGATGTTCGGTGGTTGGTTAGGCTTTGTGATAGGGTGGAGGTGTGACTACTTGGTGGTTGCATTGCGGGAGGATTAAATCGTCCCCGTCCAGCGGTGTGTGTTATGCATGGGCTTTGTGATATGTATAACGGTTTGTAAGCACATCGGAGTGTCAATGTTTGAGATAAAGTTTCTGAACTGTTTTGTTATGATCAGTGCGGCCACACTGGTTATATCGTGTGGGTAAAGTGTACAACCTCTGCAGAGTGTTAAATAATCTATTCGAATAGCCGCGTCCGCGGTCATGGACATGCTCGGTGATTTCACACGAGGGGTAGATTTTCATAAAACCTTTGGGAAGGGAGCTGTGTGACCTCAATCATATGGCTATGTGCAAAATAACCTGTTTAGCTTTGTGTCTTTGTGAAAACAACTGTTAAATTATTATTGTCTATTTGTTTTGAATTATGCTTTCAATCTATTATTCATATTCAATTGCAAATGTTGCATTTCTGCAAAAAAACCACAGAAGTCATTTCCTTTGGAATAAGCCTGCATCTATACATTGCATTTTGTGGTATGACTTGCGAGTACGGTTGTGTACTCACGCTTGTTGTAAAACTTGCGCCCAAACCTACAGAAATAGAGAAATCGTCGGTCAACAAGGTCTACTTCAAGGATCGAGAAGAACTAGGTCGCCTTTTGGTACCATTGCTGTGGGCATATGGATGGGCTTCAACTGAGTTATTCCGTTTCGTTCATTGCAGTTTCATTGAGCTATTCGCCTTCGAGGCATTAATTGTAGCTTTGACCTTAAGGTCTTTACTCGATATTTATTGTTATTTGCCTATTTATTAGTCATCTTTGTATATGGAAATGATATTTCATCGATGTTGCCACTTGTGTGCACTAGCGTGATCTGGACTAGTGCAGTACACAGAGGGTCCGAGTGTAATTTTGGGTCCCGGCGGAGGTGGTATCGAGCCATATCATTGTAGTCGTGACCTTAGTTAGAATGGCCGTTGTAAGGAAAACTTCAAAACTTATTTTACAAATGAAAATCTTAACGATGTGCTATTCTCATCTTGTCTAGCTTCTATACTCTTCCATTCTATTCCTTTCTCATCTATATTCGTCCTCACCATTTTGAGTATTAAATTGGACTCTCTCCCCTCATAACTTCTATAGTCATCGTTATCCATGTCAAATGTCTTGGTGGATGCCCAAGAGCAGTTTTGAGCAACTCTTTGAAGACCGTGCAACCAACAACAACATAGCAACGTCTCCCCAAGTGTTCAAGACAAGCTCGTCGCAAGAATTAAAGACTAAGAAGAAGTTGTACGTCACCTCCATCTTTCTCCAAGCTTCGCCTGCAAGGATCGCAAGCAGTCAACGTTTGACGAAGACCGTGATCAGATCGAGTTTTCTTCAGACCAACCATATAGGATAAATCAGCATAGATTCCTCCCGTGTGTTGAACCAAGTCGCCCTGTTAAGTTAGAGTTTAATCGACTAGACGATTAGATCTTTGTTTCCCTTCTTCGGTGTAGTTTGGCTGTGAGTTTTATGCTTCTTAATAGCTTTCCGGCTATTTCTGTGTTCTTTGGTGTTCTTTGGGTTAAACCTGCTTCCCCTTAGTAGATTGTCTTCCCTTACCTTGTGCTTTTCCCTCTCATCTATAAGCCCTGGTCAGCCAGCAGATGGAGAACCCCAGTGAAGCCAGCCTTGTCAGTAATCTTGAGACGATGCATGTACGGCTCGACACTGTCAATCCCGATGGGCGATTGTCGATTACAGGAGTAGCGAGATCGGTCATGGAACAATTCTTGGTAGCTCAGACTCAACTCATGTGCGATGATGCAAAACATGAACAACATGGTGACCTGGTAGGATCAGACCACCGCTACCTTAGTTCAATTTGATGAATCAGAATAATCAAGCAGGTCATCATACCATTGCGATGTCGCGATGCAGAGCGTATGATGACCAACAACTATCTCCATGCGGTGTGACACCTCGTAACTCGAGCGGTTCCTGCAGCCCGAGAATCGGATCATGCGGCGCGATGCAACCATCAGACAGTATTACCGTTTGCAATGATGCACAACTCGTTGCCATCTCAACGGCATGCCCTCAGTTCCAATCTTCAAAGTTCATGATGACCAAGCCGTCTGTCTTTGAAGGATAAACCATGCAGAATCTTGGATTCGCACAGTAGAAGAAAAGTTAATTGTTGTGCAATGCAACGATAATGAGAAAGTTCTCTATGCCGCTCATCAATTCGAAGGAGTTACATTAGATTGATGGGAAAACTTTCATGCCGTCCATCAGGACCAGAAGACCATCACATGGTTAGAGTTCCTCGCTGCTTTTCGCCAACAGCACGCGACATCAAGCAAGAGTGATCAAGAGAAACTTGCTATTCCGATATCCTACACCAAATCTAGCCGTTGTCAGTTGAAGTGCTGCCAACCAGATAAGTCAGAAGATTGTGCATGTACCCACTGCGGAGAAATAGGCCATAGTGCCGATGAGCACAATATCAATTGTTCCAGTTGCGAAGGAAACCATTCCGTTGGAAAATGTCCTATGAGTAAGATCACATGTTTCTTGTGTGAAAGCGATGATCATTGTTCGAGCCAGTGCCCTATGTATTCCGTGTTGACTTTTGCAATGCAACGTCAGCGAGAAAACTTTCGAGCTACTATCAGAACATTAGCAAGAGAAGGAAAACCATTGTCAGTACAAGATATGTCAGCTAAAGAATTACAAAAGCAGAATATTGACCTCAGCAGCCCACCTCAAAAGAGAAACAAGCCAGTCTCGTCACTAGTGTGTTTCAAGTGTGGTAAGCAAGGCCACTATGCCAAGAGATGTCCTGTGAGGACCCCAGTTTATTTGGTTTGTAATGCTTAACCAACCACCTGGTCCTAGCATCACAAATCAATTAAACTGATCCTCGAGATATGTATACTTCCCAGAAAGCAGTATACACACCTCGGTACAAAATTAGACATCAACTCCATTCCACACATAGAGTCCAAACACAACACTACCAAACGGAAGATAAACAAATAGTAGAGATATTACAGACAATGGCCGACTGGCCACAAGATACACAAATAACAACAGAAAGACAATAGGCGAAAGTGCCATAAGATGGCTATAAACAAAGCCAATCGCGTGCCTTCAACCCACAAGGCATCCGACCGGACCGCCAAGTCTAGTCGTCCAAGAAGCGGCAACACGACTCACGTATGAGGACCACGAGGCTCACCTTCTTCCTCTGCAACAAAACATTAAGCAAAGCACACGAGTACAAAGATTGTCTTTGTACCCGCAAGACTGACGTGTGAACTAGCAGACCTGTTCATATGCTACATGCAGGCTTGTTTAGTGGAGGCCATATGTTTTATTTGCATAAAGCCAATTTTCATTTGCAATAATGTAATACAGTTTAAAAGCAAGTTTGCAATTCATTTTTAATGTTGAAATACAGTAAAAGTAATAATAACAAAAGAGTAAGTAAAAACATCCTAGAAGTGACTATCCCAATAGTCACCACCACAATAGCACGAATCCCCAGATTCGTACCACCCATCAAGTTTTAATTTAAAAGTTGTAGTCTAACTCTTGAAAAGCTTACCCAAGCGTGTCCATCACCTAGGACGAGGCTATTCGAATAGTTTTAACCCTGCAGGGGCGTACCACTGTACCCACACTTCAGACCGCCTTTAAGCCAACGCACACTTCCAAAGGTATGCTGGCACAGCTAAGTCCTACGAGACTTTTTCCAATATTGTGTATCGACCCCGTGCCGCTCGTATGGATAGAAACCCATACGCTTACATGGTAAAGCGAAAGACAACTACCCACTCGGGATAAAGCTTTTGGACAACTACCATGCTCCCACCTCCATCCCTCCTGCGACCTCCTGCGACCCGGGACCAATACACGCCAAAGTACTAGGTCAAGAGAGGTCCCATACCCTCTAGTGTGGTTATGCGCAGAAATGCTGGATAAAATTCACTCACAAGATGTTCGGTCCTTAATTGACCGGGCACCTTTCGATCACACCCAAAAGATCACACCAATCTTACCATTGTGCCCAGTCCAAATCATTTTTGTTTTCATTTTTAGTTTTGCAATTAAACATAGCGTAAATATCAAACATAAAGTTGTAGTAAATTTTGTGTGATCAAGGTTACCGACTAAAGTCGATAACCGCCCATTCTACCGATAGCTAAGCATGTCTAAGCAAGTTGACCGGATCTACTAAGTGACAAGAGATCATCCAATGATCTCTAATCACAACAAATAACCTAGGCTCGGTAGTAGAGATCAATATTTTGACTACAGGATATGCATCTACTGGATTTAACTAATCAATTTAACACAAATTAGCGATGCATACATATAGTTGAAACAAAATATTAGACTTTAAAATCTTTGGGATTTTCATGATCAAATCTGCTTGCTCGTGCTTTGTTGCTCAAGTTGTTGCGAGGATCGTCCTCGGGGTTGCCGCAAATATCGAAGCCTAACGATCGAACATAACGACAAATAAGGGCGAATAACACCGACAAAACTCAATCATACAACAACATCAAAACAAGCCAAAACTCACACAGCAGCCTAAGCACGATATAACAAAATTTAAGAAATAGAGAACAAATCATTTTAAGTTATTAGCAATTTTTCCATGAATTTTCTAAGCTAAAAACACAACAAGTCACTAGTTAATTCCTTAACAAATTCTCATGAACAGAACAGTGTATAAAACCTATCCTAATAGTTAGTATCTGAAAATGAAATTTTACTGAATTGGGTTCATTTAATTTGGACAATTAGTGGAAGAGATATGCATTTTCTAATTTAGAAGATACATAAGACATCATTTTATTAGCTAACAGATTTTTGCTACAGAGACATGGGTGAAGTTAATTTTATCAAGTAGCACACTTAAAATGAAAATTAACGGACTGGTTTCATGCAATTTGGATAAAATTGAATTAGTTATGCATTTTCTAAGTTTAAATGAATTAACGATTACAAATGAAAACATATTACGAAATACTAAAGCATTAAATCCTTTTTCTACCCACAGCTATCTAGCCCCGACATCGACAATGGGCCCGCGACGCGACAGGGCAGCGCACTCGCTTAAAGTGGCGTCGAAGCGTATTCAAAGAATACGTCTTCGGCTCACTAAAGTGCAAACCCAAAACACTCTCACAGTGAAATACGCTTCCCATCAGAGAAAACGCATAACCAGAACTACACAAACCTAACTGACAACATGGACCCACATGGCAGTGACACAAAGTGAAATGCAACGGTTGGATTAAACGATTTCTAAACGTGATTAACCAAAGAGGCCCACAAATCAGAGACTCAAAGAAGACATGATTAGAGTTAAACTAATCTTCACCGGCGGTTCACGGCGAGCTGCGAACGCGGTGGCGCGCGGCGCGCGCAAGCGATCTTGCAAACGGAGGTTTCGGCGAAAGAGTGGTACCTTCCGGTTCGCAAGGACCTAGCGAACTTCGGCAGCGGTGGCGGACTCACGCGAAGCGCGGCGGTGGCGCGAGCGAGAGGCGGAGAAGAAGGTGCGGTGCGCGCGGAGATGGCGCTACAGGACGGCGAAGCCGAGAAGGTGCGCCACGAGATCGCGGAGACACGGGAGCGATAAGCCCACGATCTTGATGATGGAGGAGGGCGGTGGCGCGGAATTGACACGGCGCTTTCATCGAAGTTTGGAGAAAGCGCGCCTGACCTCGGTGATGCACCAAAGAGCGAAACAAGGTCACGGTTAGACTCGGCCGCGGTGATGCGATCCTAAGGACCAAGTAGCGGCCGAAACTCACGAGCGCCAATAAGCTGCGAGCCGAGATCACCGAGGCGGAGGCAGCGAAGTGGCTCGGATGATTCAGGGTGCTACGAGCTCGGGCGGGCAAAATGGATGCGGCGAGGAGAGTGGATCACAGCGGTGCGATCGGCGGGCTCGGCGGCGCTAACATCGGCGGCATTGCTCTCGGGTTCTTCTCCGCGGAAGGAAATTTGGGCGGAGAAAACACGAGAATGGACGAAGGTAGTAGATGGGCTCGGTGGGTAGATGAGATCCGGCGATGCTTCACGGTGACACGAGGACAAAAAGGTGGCGGCGGCGAGGACGTGGCAAGCATGCGCACACGGCCGTGAGCTCCGGTGAGGTGCGGAGAAGACGAGGTCGATGCTGACAGGTGGGACCCACATGTCAGCGACAGGAGCAAAGCGGTGCGAGCCGGTGGTTTGATTTGATCAGCAACACACCGACCGTTGGATCTGAAATGGACGGCTGGGATTGGTGTATGCATTCGGACAGGTCGGTTGCATAGGCGACACGGATCGTTCGATTTGCATCGGACGGCTGACAGTCATCGGGCTCGCGCGGTGCAACTAGTTGGTTCGACCGAGCCAAGCGGTGCGAGTCGGACTCGAGCCTGAGGTTGGGTCAGAGCCGAGGAACGATGATTTTAGTTTTTGACTTAAAAGACAGAGAGGGTTTGGGAAATTTTTAGAGGTAGCTCCAGAGCTCCAAAATTTCCGAAATTTTTATGGTAGCTGCTAGGGACAGAGGACAACCTTGTGAAATTTTTCCAGGGGTTTTCATGCACTAGATTTTTCCCACTAAAATTCACAAGCTGCTGTCCAGAGGTTTGACCAGATTTCTAAACTGGGTTGACTTGGGCATTTGAAATAGCAAACAAAATCTAAAAATTGTGAAATAATTCAGAGAGGTAGCTAGGATGATCAAGATGATAGGAAAAATAATTTTTGAGGATGATCATGTGAGGACCCGGAATATTTAACTAGTAACACTTAACCTCCAATTGGTTCTAGCATTACTAATTAAACATTCTAAGCCTCGATGGGCATATGTTTCCCAGAATTGCAACATATGCACATCATCACAAAATTACACATCATTTCCATACAGCTTATATCACTAAGTTCAACAACGACATACATAAAGTAAAGTTATTACAAAAGAGAGCCGACCGGCCAAATATAACATTATACAAGAATGACAATGAAGCGTAGCGCCATAAGATGGCTAGAACAAAAGTCGACCGGTTAGCCACACACCCACAAGGCAACCGACCGGGCCGCCAAGCTAGTCGCCCCGCAAGCTACCACAACACAGCTCACAAAAGTGAGGCCCTCGGGCTCACCTTCTTCCTCTGCAACAAAACAATTAAGCATAGCATCTGAGTACAAAGATTGTCTTTGTACCATAAGATCGACGTGTGGAATAGGACCTATTCATAAACTACATGCAAGCTTATTTAGGTGGAGGTTGTATGTCTCATTTTGCATGAAGCCAACTTTATTTACAACAATGTAATACATTTTAAAAGCAAGTTTGCAAATCTGTTTTGTTATCAAAGTAACATAAGTAAAGATACATATAAGTAACCACACAGTGACTATCCCAATAGCCACCACAACATAGCACGAATCCCGATCGTACCACCCATCAAGTTTTAATTTAAAAGGTTGTAGTCTAACTCTTGAAAGACCTTGCCAAGCGTGTCCATAACCTAGGGCGAGGCTATTCGAATAGTTTTAACCACCGCGGGGTGTACCAATGTACCCACACTTGGACCGCCTTCAAGCCACAAGCACTACCGAGAGGTATGCCGGCCGACTAAGTCCTACGAGACGTTTCCAATCTTGTGTATTAACTACGAGCCGCTCGTATGGGTAGAAACACCATACGCTTACATTGCAAGCCGAAGACAACCACCCGTTACGGGGAAACCTTCGGACACTACAATCTCCCACCTCCATCCCTCCTGCGACTCCTGCGACCGGAGCCAATACACGCCAAAGTACTAAGTCAAGAGAGGTCCCATACCCTCTAATGTGGTTAGCACGCTAAAATGCTTGGTTTAGTGTAACAAGATGTTCGGTCCTTGTTGACCGGGCACCATTCGATCACCCAAAAATCACACCATCATACCATTGTGCCCAAGTCTAAATCATTTTGTTTTCAGTTTTAGTTTTCATAAGTAGACATAGCACAAGGTGGAAATCATAATCATAATAAGTTTGATGTGATCAAGGTTATCGACAAGTCGATAACCGCCCATTTCTGAAGCTAAGCATGGCTAAGCAATTAATTCATAACTACTAAGTGACAAGAGCCCATCCACGAACTCTAAATCACAGCCCATAACCTAGGCTCATGGTAGTAGAGGATAATCATTTGCTAAGGAAATGCATCTACTAGGCCAACTATTAAAACAAAGTAGCAATGCATACATAGAATTTGTAATCAACATAAATACTTAAAATCTGGGATTAACATGATCAAGCGCTTGCACGCTTGCTGTTTGCTCAATTTGTTGCGGAGGGTCGTTCTCGGGGTTACATGCAAATGTCGAATCCTAGCGAAAAGGCAAAGAGAACCAAGAACAACCAATAAGACTAGCAACACTTAAACAAAGAGCAAGCAAAAATTATCCAAATACAACGAAATTTATACACAAGGTAGAATACAAATATACCAAGACATAGAAACTGGAAAAACCTAATTTGGATTTGTGGCATAAAGATATTACTTAAAAACTCATTTCGACCATAATTAGCACTGTAGCAAAAATATTTTCTAGAAAGATTTTGAAGCTGAAATTTTATGGTAGCTACCTACTGGTATAGTGGTAACCCATATAAAATTTTAGGTCATTTGGAGTTAAGATGATTTAGTTATGATTTTTCTAAGTTCTACAACTAGCATATATCATTTCTCAGGAACATGAATAAAGACAAAGCCTAAATCAATTTAAAGCATGTCTATAGGCCAAATTTACCAGGTTGAGTTTGCTCACTTTGCAACTACAGAGAGGAAGTTATGTGGTTTACAAATTTTTCATGAATTTCTAGACCTCATTTTTCATTAAACAAGATCATGCTATTAAAATCATTTTACTGCTACAACACGGGGCCTAATTTCATTCTCAGATTAAGGTTCATACCATAACAAAGCTACAAAGAACTGGAATCATTCAAAAGGAGTTAAAATGACAAAGTTATGCACTTTTGAAATTTGAAACGACAAAAGACTTAGGAAACTTTGAGCTCGGGAGGTCCAACGGATCGGAAGACAAAGGAGAGGTCGTGGGCCGTTAGATCAGGTCGGCTGACTCACGAGCCTCGACGCCGCAGCCAGCGCCTAAGACCTCCTCCCGCGACTGGGAGGTGCGGATCGTTGAGATCTGATCCAACGATCACGACCGGTGCGTGCACGGCGCGCGCAAGGAGGTCTCTGCGCCTAACAGTGCGTGGCCGTCGGATCGAGATCCGCGGTCCCGAACACTAGGGGAGGTCTTAAGGCTTTAAATCCAAGGAAGGAGGTTGGGGCGGTCGAGAATCTCACGAGAGGAGGTCCCAACGGTCTAGATCCACGTAAGAGGTGCAGGCGGTGAGATCGGAAGGAGGGAGGTCTTTGGCGGCTAAGATCTCCCGAGGAGGTCTTAGCGCCAATGACCCTACCGCGGATTTAGATCAATGGCCAACGTGAGATGGGATGTTCGGCCATCCGAGCGCCTCAACGAATCTGGGCCTTGGATCTTGGGATGGATGGCCTGAATCAAGATTGCATCGGAGGGTCAGAATGTTCTCGGTCCGGCGTAGATCTAAAGACGAGCGATAACGAGAGAATCAAAGCGGTAGAGTTGCAAATAGGTGAAGAGGTCTGCCCGTTAGATCTCAATCTAATGGTCCGAGGCGGGGGGAGGTCCTACGGGTTTTATCGGAGGAAGTGCGGGCGGTTCGATTAGACCTAGGGAGGTCTTGAGCGGTCGGAGCAACGCGAGGAGAGTCGTGTGACTAAAGATTTTACAAATAAAATCCAACGCTCCGATCTAAGCGGGAGGTCGCGAACGGCTAAGATCAAGATTGGGGAGGTCTGAGGGTTTTCTAACAAGGGCCGGGGTGCTCTTTTGCAAAGAGGACCACGAGGAGGTCTTTTCAACGAGGACCTCGGGAGGTCGAAGGTGGTTTTACAAAAATGACCTCGAAGAGGTCTTTTTGCAAGAATGGTCCTAGTGGCTCGGATGGAGTTCAAGAGGTCTTAAACGGCTAGGATCTCACCGGGAGGTCCAAGCGCGTAAGATTTTACACGAGCGGATCTAACGGCTAGAGCTAATCCCGGGAGGTCTTTAAAGGCCGAGGTGGAACTAGGAGGTCACGGGACTTAGAAATTTTCGCGGAAACCCATCTCGATGCAGATCTAACCGAGGTGGTCTTAACGGCCGAGATTAACCGAGGGGAGGTCTTACACTACGGGTTTTCACGGGAAGATCTAAAGGTCGGATCTAAGCGTGGGGAGGTCTTAGACGGCTACGAAGAGCTCGAGGAGGTCAAAGGTCTTTGTGTAAAGCGCGGGACCTCGGGACAGCGACTAAAAGGTGGCGGCTAAGACACTCACTCCACCGATGATTGGTAATAAATGGGTATTTAAGGCGTCCTAACAAGATGGCCAGCGGGAGTTTTGAGCGGCAAAATCGGCGGGCTCAACGGTTTGCCGCGGCGATGGGGACCTCGCGGCGTAAACCAAGGGCATGGTTGGATTCCAAATAACGTCGGGAACCCAAAGGATGTGCTCTCGGCGGCGACTCGAGCGCCACGGCCAGAGAGGGTGGTAATTAAGTTTTCGGCAAACCGACAAACACTAAAAGGCTTGCTACGCTTTAATCTAGCTAACCCGAGCTAAAAGGACCAACGAGGACTCACTAGGGCCAAGGTGAGGTCGGAGGAACTCGGAGGAGAGGTCGATGCGAAGGAGGTGCTCTGGTGACGGTGGTGCTTGCGAGTTGGGGAAGACGACCGGCACAACTCCGAAAGCAAGTTCCCGAATCGTCCACCTCTGAGAGGTTAAACAACACAAGTTAGGGGACTTGAGTGACCAAGAGAGCAAAGTGACAGCCAAAAGGTAATGAGGAACCACTGGGCCGGAGGTCTTCAAGGAGAGCTCCAAAAGTGACAATGGAGCGGGGAGGTGGTGGTGTTCTTGGTGCTTGAGTTTGGGCTCACACTCACGCCAGAGAGTCTAAACGACACCAAGTGACGGGAAAGAACAGAGGAAGGAACCACTGGCTATACATAGCCGGGCGCTTAGGCAAGGCTAGGGCAACCCATGCGAGCAAGAACCATGCCCGCCAGCGGCACGCACGATGGACAAGAGGCGAGGCGGTGAAGACTTTGGAGGTTAAAGGCGGTGGCAATAAATGCATGTCGGCCGAAAGAGCCGTTGACAAGAGGCAAAGGTGACATCTCACGCCCCCACCGCTCGACCACGACACGCCACGGGTGCGGGAAAACCATGATGACCGGGGGCTCGAGGAGGTCTAGAGGAAGAAGAACAGAGTCGAAGGAGAGGTCTGGACGTCCCGGATGTGCTCGGGAGGTCACGGACGTCCAAGAATCGCCGAGGTGGGGAGGTCTTGCGCGGCGAGGAGGTCTGGGAGGTCGTGACCGGCTGGATGGAGATCCGTGGCTTGGACCACCCGAGCGGCGAGGGCGCCAAGAGGTCCTCGGTCGGTGGGAGGTCGTGGCGGTGGATTGAAATCCAACGGCTAGAGCAGCGCGACGAGATGGAGCTCGGGTGCGGCGCTGCGCACTTGGCTCGGCCGAGTCGATCGTCGGCTTGGACTCGGTCGACTCGAACCCAGTCCGACTCGGACCTAAATTGAGTTTCAACAGATTTGGAGTTTGAGGATTTGTTTGAGATAGCAAACTCACTCCAAAAATTATGGAATTTTACAGGAGCTTGCTAGTTGAGTCAATGACCTTGTCTAAAATTTTCAGAGGTTTTTGTGCTATGCTTTTCCTCCAAAAATTTAACAAGGCCTTTGGTCCAAGGTTTGAGCGATTTTGAATTGGTTTGGTGACCTCCAAAATATTCAAACATTTTCTAAAAATTGTGAAACTTTTCAGAGGGTCCACATACCATCCCAAGAACTTAGGAAAATATTTCCAGGAGATGATCAAGAGGTTTGACAAGATTGTTTTGAAAGTTCAAGATTTGGATCAAAAGACTTGTGACTTCAGTATTTCCATAACTTCTTGTACAATACTTGCTTGGTACAATAGGAAATACAGGATGTAAGAAAAAGTTTTAATTTCTACTCATTTTCTTACATTTGAAACACAAGCCTAAAATTGGGATGTTACAACACCGGTTTGAAGGCTAATAATTTGATGACAACAATTTCCAATCACAAGAATTAACTTCTAGAAAATTGAAATTGCTAGGAAAAATTGGAAAACTTCCAAATGATTTGAAGAGACAACAAAAGTTTTATTTCTCCTCAAAATTTTACATTTGGAATACAAACCTAAGTTAGGGCATTACAAATCTCCCTTACAGAATCTCGCCGAGATTACGATCACCTTTGGGAGAAGAAGGATGGGTAATCTGCTCGGAGGCGATCTTCCCGCTCCCAAGTGGCTTCATCCTCGGAGTGGTTCGACCACGAACTTTAAGGAACTTGATCACACGGTTCCTCGTTCTTCGTTCGACTTCTTGAGGATACGAGCAGGGCGCTCACGGTAAGGCAGATCTTCGTGCACATCGATATTTTCCAATGGTGTTTCCTCAAGCGGAATACGGAGGCACTTCTTCAATTGTGACACATGGAAAACATCATGCACCCTTTAAGTGTAGCTGCAACTCAAGCGGTATGCAACGGCTCCCATTTTCTTGACGACGCGATACGGCCCGACATGCAGAGGAGCGGTTGCCTTGACAAAGCGACGGTGTCCCTTCAAAGTGAAACTTTGAGATACACAAAGTCATTGGGCCGAAGCTCAACTCACAGCGACGCCGACTGCATAGCTCTTCGCTCGGGTGAGCCACGCGCAAGTGCTCACGAATCAAGCGCACTTGACTTTCGGCCTCATTGATGGAATGCGGGCCAAGAAGCTGTCTCTCCCGTCTCGGCCGGTTCAATGGGGTTACGCATCGCCTCCATACAAAGCCTCAAGCGGTGCCATACGAGACTAGCTTGGAAGCTTTGTTGTTGTAGGAGAACTTCGGCAAGCGGTAGGCACTTCTCCCAATTCTTCCCATAGGAAAGAACACAAGCACGGAGCATATCTTCAAGAACTTGGTTGACTCGCTCAAATCGACCATCGATCGAGGATGATAATTCGAGCTGAAAGAAAACGGGTCCCCATGGCTTCACTGTAAAGCCGTGCCATAGCCGAGAAGTGAAAAGAGAGCCACGATCGACACAATCGTTCGTGGCACACCATGCAAGCTCACAATCACGGGAGATATAGAGATCGCCAATCGGTGACGAGAGAGTGGTAAATCTGGCGGGAAGTGCGCTACCTTCGTCAATCGATCGATAACAACCGGATAGCATCCTTCCACTGAAGAAGTGCGGGGTAGACCGGTGATAAAATCCATGCCTCTGATCCCACTTCCACTCTGGTATAGGCAAGGGTGAAGAAGACTCGCTGGACGTTGATGCTCAACCTTGACACGACGACATACGTCGCATCGGCAACGAACACGGCAATCTCGCGCTTCATGCGAGTCCACGAACCTCTGTCGCAGATCTTGGTACATCTTGGTGGCCCCGGATGGATGGACAAAGGCGAATCATGGGCCTCTGAAGAATCAAATCCGCAACTCGGGACCTTTGGGACCACAAGGCCTTTACTCAAACCATACAACACCGTGCTCATCTTACATGAAACACTTGGTGATCCATCCTTGATATTACGCTTGATTTTGCCCACACCATCATCGATTCTTTGTCTTTGCCTTGATTTGATCCACCAAGGTTGGTTGCACAACCAAGGCGACAAAGGAACCATGCTCAACCAAACCCAAGTTGAGGCTGAAGTTCGCAAGAAGTGCGGTTTTTGCTCTTGGATCATCAAAGTATTGCAAAGACACCTTTCGGCTAAGTGCATCGGCAACCACATTGGCTTTGCCGGATGATCACGAATACCCATGTCATAATCTTTGATCAATTCCAGCCATCTCCTCTGCTGAGGTTCAGATCTGGTGAGTGAATAAGTATTTCAAGCTCTTGTGATCGGAATACACCTCACAATTCTGATCGATAATGCCGCCAAATCTTGAGTGCATGAACCACAACAGAAGCTCTAGATCATGGGTGGGATAGTTGAGCTCATGAGGTCTCAATCGCACTGGATGCATAGGCAAGCGCCTTGCCTTCCCGCATAAGAACACACCAGTCCTGACGAGAGGCATCGCAATAAATATCGAAGCTCTTGTGGATATCGGGAAGAGTAAGGATGGGGTGAAGTCAATGTTGTTTGAGCTCTGAAAGCTCTTATCATGCAAGCAGAGGACCACACAAACTTCTTGTCCTTCTTGAGCAATTCGGTCATTGGCTTTGCGATTTTGGAGAAGTTCTCGATAAGCGGCGGTAGTAGCAGCTAAACCAAGAAAACTCCGCACATCGATGTTGACTTGGTGACCCCAAGATAGAACATCGCTGTAACATCCCAATTTTCAACTTGTGTTTCAAATGTAAGAAAATGAGGGGAAATTAAAAAAAAAATTCTTACATCTTGCAATTCTTGTATGTTCTAAAGGATTCTTGCAAAAGAATTATGGGATTACAAGTCACAAGTCACTCTGATCGAAAACCTTGCCTTCCAAAAACATTCTTGTCAAACCTTTTGATCATCTCCTGGAAATATTTTTCTGAGTTCTTGGGATGGTATGTGACCCTCTCGAAAAATTTCACAATTTTAGAAATTATTCGAATGTTTTGAAATTCGATCAAACTTATTCAGTCTGGTCAAGCGGGAACCAGCACCTTGTTGAATTTTGGAGGAAAATGTATAGTACAAAAACCTCTGCAAAATTTACACAAGGTCAATAACTCAACTAGCAAGCTCTGTTAAAACTTCATAATTTTTGGAGTTAGTTTGCTGCCTCAAATAATTCTCCTTAGATCGGCTCTTGTTGGAACTCAGTTCCGGAACCCTAGATGCGAGTCGACTCGGACCGAGTCGGGCTCGATCACCTGTCGAGCTCGGTTGAGCCAGCTCCTAGACCTCCTCGGCTCGGTCTGGTGTTCGCGTGGTGGGCGTCGGTTGTGGTCGTGAGGCTCACGACCACCGAGTCTTGCTAGCCTCCGGAGGTTTGAGGTACTCGTGGCGCCCATCCCAATCTAAAGGCCCACGACCTCCCAAGACCTCCTCACTCGCATAAGGACCTCCCACCTCGGGTGATGCGGGGCGTCGGGACCACCCGAGTGCATCGGGGGCGTTCGGGACCTCCCTCGGCCTGTTCTTCTTCCTCCCGAGCCTCCACGAGTGCGGTCATCTCGGTTGTCACGCGCTTTGTGTGTGTGTCGAGGACCAGGCGGTTGGGGCGATGAGATGTCACCTTTATGTCCTTGTCAACGGCTACCTCGACAACCTTTATTTCGTGTCGGCACCTTTTTCTCAAAGTCCTCCTTTCCACCTTACTGTCGTTTCATGTACTTTCATGGCGGGGACTTTTGACTTAAGTGCACCATGGAGCTCCACCTTGCTCCCCTCCTTTGCTCTCTCGGCTTTATTGAAACCCTGAGCTCCTCACTCAATCTTTTAGACTTCCTCTCCCTCATCCAGGCCTCTTTGTGGTCACTTGGGTTCATTTCTCAAAACTCCGAGACCTCCATTGTCTGGCTTTGAAGCTCCTTGAAGACATCAGAGCTCCAGTGGTTCAATTGCATTTCTTGGCACGCCGACTTGTCCATTTGGGCACTTTGGGCATTTCCCTAACTTACCTTGTTTGGCCTCCTCAGGGATTGTCAAAGTGGGAACACGTTCCTTGAAGTCGGAATTTCTTTCTTCCTCATCTCCGGCTTGCACCATTGTCGTCGAGCTCTTTCGCCATCCCGGACCTCCTCCATTCTCGGTGAGTACCTTAGCTTTGGAAATCCGCTCTGTTGGTCCTCGTTAGCTTTCCTTTTGTCGTTCTGTACCTCCGTGGTTATCTCGACCAGCCGCTTGATGGGTGAGCTTTGCTCTAGTTTTTGGCACCCTAGATCCTCCTCGTTATTTAGAGTTCACCCTCGTCCTTGGTTCCGTGGCATGGACCACGTCGCGTGGCGGAGCCGTTGGCGCTTCGGGATGTTCTTGGTGCAAGCTCCCATTTTCGTCGTCTTTTAGGACAGCTTTAATGCACAATCATTGCTAATCATGGGTGCATTAATCGTGTAATAATCCATTGTGGTGTCAGCGGCATGTGGGCCATGGGCTTAGAAATTAAATCGAAGCCTTTTAGTGCCCTTTTTGGTTCATTTATTGCCAATCATCAAGGGCAATAGATTTGTCTTAGCCGCCTGTTGTCATTTGTCCGGAGGTCCCGCGCCTTTATGACACCTTGGACCTCCTCGGGTTCTTCGTGACCGTCTAGACCTCCCAAGTTTAGATCTGGACCTTTAGATCTTTCCTTGAAAACCTTTTAGTATAAGACCTCCTCGGTCCTTTTGCAAAGGCCACCTCTGAGCCACTCCCGAGGTCCTCTTTGTAAAGGACCACCCCCTGCCGTGTTGCCAAACCACCCTCTCGGACCTCTTAGAGGTCCTCTTTACAAAAGACCTCCTTGGTCATTTTGCAAAGACCACCCTCGAGTCCTCTTTGTAAAAAGCCACCCACGGCATTTTACCAAGAAAACCCGCTCAGACCTCCTAGGCTCAATCCTAGCCGTTCACGACCTCTCAAGATTAGATCTGGGCCTTAGGTTCTTTTCATAAAAACCTCGGTCTCTAGGACCTCCCCTAGATCGAGATCCTAGCGCGTAAGACCTCTGGTTTCAATCCCGGCCGTTTAGAAGCTCCCAGTTTTGATACAGTGCCGTTGGGAGTTTTCTATGAAAACTCTTGGTCGCGAGGACCTCTTGATTTTGAACACAGGCCGTTAAGATCTCCCCCAGGAGATCTTAGCCATCGGGGTCCTCCTCGCTAAATCCTCACCCCTAAGGCCTCCTGTCAAATCCCAACCGCTAGGGCCTCTTCCTCGAGTTACCTCCACCGTTTAGGACCACCCCGGGTTCAATCTGAGCCGTGGGCTCGTTTCAGTACAACGTTAAGTCTTCGGGACCTCCTCGTGCAATCTGAGCCGTTGAGGACCTCTTGGCGTAGATCATGACCGTGAGGTCTCTGTTCGCGAGGAACCTTAAGTGCTCACGACCTCACTTGGTTAGATCTCGGCCGTCCGGGGCGTCCGAGATCTGTCTCGAGCCGCTAGAACCACTCTGTGCAAAAGACCTCCTCGAGGTCATTTTTGTAAAAACCATCTTCAAGACCTCCCCGGGGTCCTCTTTGTGAAAGATCTCCCCGAGGTCCTCGTTGGAAAAGACCTCCTCGAGGTCCTCTTTGCAAAAAGAGCACCCCCGGTCCTTGTTAGAAACCCTCAGGACCTCCTCCTTTGGATCGATGAGTTAGACCTCATACGTGGATCTAGACCGTTGGGACCTCCTCTGTGAGATTCGGCCGTCGACCTCTTTCCTCAGTTTAAACCCTTAGGACCTCCCCTAGTGCTCGGGACGCGGATCTCGTCGGCGGTCCACGACCTCTGATAAGCGCGTGGACCTCCTTTGCGTCTTGTTGTGCATGCACCGTCGTGGCCGTTGGATCGATCTCAACGGTCGGACCTCCTGTCGCGGAGGAGGTCTTTCCGTCTTGTTTGTTCTTCAAGTGCAATGGCCTGCGATGCAAGATCAACGGCCCACGACCTCTCCTTTGTCTTCAGTTCATTTGGACCTCCAGAGCTCAAGTTTTCTAGTCTTTTGATGTTCCAAATTTCAAAAGTGCATAACTTTGTCATTTAACTCCTTTTGAATGATTCCGATTCTTTGTAGCTCTGTTAGAATATGAACTTTAATCGAGAATGAATTTAAACCTTTGTTATGAAATAGAAAATGATATAAACTGCATGAACTTATTTAATATGAAATAGTGGTTTAGAAATTCATTGAAAATTTGTAAAGCATAATTTATTCTCTGTAATACCTAGCTGAGCAAACTGAGTTTTGTTAAGACCCACTAGGATTGTCTTGTAATATAGAATGGGTCTTCATTTGATCCTTGCCACTTGAAATTAATGGTTCACTAGTTTTAGCACTTAGAAAAATCATAACTAATTCATTTCAAATCCAAATTGTGCAAACTCAGTTTTGCTGTTGTTAGGATAACCATACCTACCCACCATAAAAATTTCAAGTTCCAGATCATTCTAGAAATTTTTGTCATGAACAATAACAGTAATTAATTTAATTATGATTTTTAGTGAGAGAACTTAGATTAGCCATATCATTTTCATGCTAAGTCCAAATGACCTGTTTCTTGTTTCTAAATTTGTCTAAAATCAACCTCTAGCTGCTGTAGAAATTTCATTGCATTTGGATAACTTTTGCTGTTGAGTTTTATTTGGAGTTCTTGTTCTTATTTGGTTATCGCCTTTTAGCGTTAGGTTCGAAGGAATTATTGATTACGTGAGTGAATCCTCTGCAGCAAGAAAGTGATCTACTGACAAGGCAAGCAGTTTGATCATATCCACTCCATCCCATTACTTTTAAAATCTAATACTTTGTTTTACTTGTATGTATGCATGCTCTTGTGTCAATGATTAATTTTGCCGAATAGAGGTAGCTAATCCTATTGCATTGTTTCCTTAAATTGTTCACCCCTGCCACTACCTTAGGAGTATTATCCTCACAGGTGAATTAGAGCCGGTGAATGATTTAGGGCCCCTTATTTGTCTTTACGTTATGATGCTTAGCAATGCTTAGTTACAGGTAGAATTGGGCGGTTATCGACCTAGTCGATAGCCTTGATCACATACAACATATTATAAACATGATTTCAGCCTTGTACCATGTTTACTTGTGAAAACTAAAATCTAAAAACAAAATGATTTAGACTTGGGCATAATGGTATGTTGGTGTGTACAGGTGTGGCTGGAATGGTGCAGAGTCAACAAGGACCGAACATCTTGTTACATTGAACCAAGCATTTTAGCGTGCTAACCACACTAGAGGTATGGGACCTCTCTTGACTTAGTACTTTGGCGTGTATTGGCTCGGGTCGCATGAGCGCGCGGGAGGATGGTCTGGGAGCATTGTAGTGTCAGAAAGGTTTCCCCGTAACGGGTGGTTGTCTTCGACTTGCAATGTAGCGTATGGGTTTCTATCCATACGAGCGGCTCGTAGTTAATACACAAGATTGGAAATGTCTCGTAGGACTTAGCGGTGCCGACATACCTTCGGAAGTGTGCGTGTGGCTTAAAGCGATGCAAGTGTGGGTACATTGGTACACCCTGCGGGGTTAAAACTATTCGAATAGCCTCGTCTAGGTTATGGACACGCTTGGCAAGGTCTTTCAAGAGTTAGACTACAACCTTTTAAAAATTAAAACTTGACATGGGTGAGTACGAATGCGGGATTCGTGCTATGTGTGGTGGCTATTGGGATAGTCACCAACAGTGAGGTTACTCTTGTACTTATTGTATCATTTGTTATTTCAACAATTACAATCAGTTTGTCAAATTGCTTTGAATCTATTACATTATTGCAAATGAAAACTTGCTTTATGCTAAAAGTCGGTCGAGCCCCTCCACTTAAATAAAGCTTGCATGTAGTTAATTATAGTTACATTATTCCTACACGTCGGTCTTGCAGTACAAAAGCAATTTTTGTACTCGGTTGCTTTGCTTAATGTTTTTGTTGCAGAGGAAGAAGGTGAGCCCCAAGGGCTTCCCTTTTGTGAGGCGTGCTTGGGTTTGGCGACTAGCTTGCGGCCGGTTGGTTGCCTTGTGGGTAAAGGCACACTAATTGGCTCTTTGTCTTTGCCATCTTATGGCCCTTTTGCTTCATTGTCTATTTGTTATTTTGTTGCCTTTGGGCCGGTTGGCCCTTGTTGTAATAAATCCCTATTATGTATGTCTTTTGTTAGATCTGTTGTATGGAATTGATGCATGATTTTGTAACGGGGTGTGTATACTGCATTTCTGGGAAGTATACATATCTCGGGGCTTGGTTTATTTGATTTGTGATGCTAGGGTCAATGGAAGACTAAGCCTTACAAGTCGAATAAACCGGGGTCCCCACAAAGTTGGTATCAGAGCCATACTGACCGTAGAAACCCCTAGCTTGGTCGCCTCTAGGATATTTTGAAAACTTACTTTCAAAAGATTTGAAAGCTTAAGTAAGTCCTCATATTTTATTCCTTACCTATCTTAGCTTTCTTCTCTCGTCTTGCTCTAATTTGAGTTTAAAAAGTGGTTTCCCTTTCCTTCTTTCAAAAGATAGTGTTAGCATTTAAATTGGGTTTTGGGAACCAATGAGTTTGGCAAATTGAAGTGTTAGTTTGCCTTTCTACAAGGTTTTGAAGCTTGGAATGGTGAATTTCGACTAGGAGCTCGGATGCAAAATCTGGACAGCAGCGTCAATTTCGGACGACAAGCTCAAGGTTCAAAAAAAAAGTAGATAATGAGAGGAAAATTCACCTAAAACTTGTGGGAATAAAAGGATAAAAAGTGATATTAGTTGGCTAAGTATCTAACACTATTATTAGTAGTTCTACCTGCTATTTGACCTATTAGGAATTGAGTTGCAGGCTGAAATTTACCTTCCTAAACCGATTGCTCGTTCCTCCATACGAGTTGGTCGTGCAGGAAGTTGACCTTGTGATTGAAGCCTTGTGTTGATTTTGCGGTTGTTTTGAGCTTTTGGAGTTCGTTTCTTAGTGGTCTATGGTTTCTTTGCCTTGAGCTTTGGGTTGATCCTTGTCCATCTTAGTATCTATCCCCACCCTAACGTTCATGAGGACCCCACTGTCCTTGGTGTTTCCTCCGCGTCCTTGATTTCTAATCTTGGGTTCGCGCTAACCCATCTCTTAAATAACAGGATGTCGGACGGGCGGGCGGACTAGGTCGACAAGTGGGTGGGATGAAGGTCTCCTAGCCCCAAGCTGTCCGGACAAGGATTGCAGCGCCTCCCCTCGGCGATTGTGATGGATTGTGGTCTCCCTTTCTTTGTGACCATGGTAAAAGAGCCATGTCGCGAAGGTTGCAACCACAGGAAGGCCAAGGTCTGCCGTGTGGTGAGGAAGGACACTCTGACATCGGGTGTACCACAGCTTGCCCAAATTGCAATGAAAACCACCTACCGGAAAGCGTCCATTGCCAAAGTCACTTGTTTTCTCTGTGAGGAAGCACTCACTCTTCCAAAGAATGTAGCATGAGTGCAGTGATCGCGGGTCATTAAAGCTTCAGTATTTGCTTCTTGATGCGTCTACAAATATCATGTCGCCAATGCTTCGGACCGGAGAAGTTCTTGGATGATTTGTGCGTGGAGCTGCGGGACAAATTACAGTCTATACCTTTCGAGTTTCAACTTACGATCGAGAATCCGTAGTTCTTTGGGGCGAGAAAGAAGAAGCCAAAGGATCGTCATGGCGTCAGCGAATGGCGGATGTCACTTGCTATTACGTAACAACGAGGGTCACTATGCGCATAGTTGTCCTAAAGAGGTTGTGGTAGCCCCTCACCCTCCGCGGTCGTGTTTGATCTCATGAACCTCTGGCCCGGCGGCAAGGTGGCCCCGTCGGCGAGGTCACATGCTTTCATTGCCTCGAGATGGGGCACTCGTAACAAATGCCTGTGAAGAATCAAGATCGAAGGCGCTAGTGATCAAGCCAACTTCCTCTCCACCAAGGAAGCACGGGGGCGCCTAACGCCATGTTAGGTGCGCTTCTTGTCAACTTTTAGCCTTGCTCTTTGCTTTGTTTGAATTGAGATCCTCGGCCCCCCTTGCGGAAGGAATTCCAGTAGGGAGTGGTTGAGCATGGCCGTCGTCTTTGCCTTGGTTGTGCCACCGCCTTGGTGGATCGTATCTAGCCCGCTCGGCAATCGTTTGGCTTGGCGGCACCTCTCCTTTCCTATACCTCCCGGTGTCACCTGCTTGGTATTACCTCAAATTTACGTGACACGATTAGCCATGGTCCCTCTAACCAACTAGCTGCGGAGGGATGACTCGTATAGCTAATTATCAAGCCGAGCCCCATTCGTTAGTGGAGTAACCGGACAAATCGCTCCACCAACCAACAACGATCTTGCCTCACCACCCACAAAATCAAGGAAGAATCTCTCGATCTGTCAATCCTTGTTATATCTAGACACAGTAAGTTTTCCCCTTATCGACTTAAGTGGCACCTTTTCTCACCGATCAAAACCCGGATTTGTGCTTGGTCCCTTGCTTGAGCTCCTTGTCTCGGGGAATCATGCCATCCAATCCCTTCAAGTTCAGTGGTCGAATCGTTCCAAGGATGAAGCTTCTTGGAAAAACGAAAAGACCGTCACCATACAGACTACCCCTCTCTTGTTCCTGAGCAAGTCAAATCTCGGGACGAGATTTTTGTAAGGAGGGGAGTGTTGTAACATCCCAATTTTCAACTTGTGTTTCAAATGTAAGAAAATGAGGGGAAATTAAAAAAAAATTTCTTACATCTTGCAATTCTTGTATGTTCTAAAGGATTCTTGCAAAAGAATTATGGGATTACAAGTCACAAGTCACTCTGATCGAAAACCTTGCCTTCCAAAAACATTCTTGTCAAACCTTTTGATCATCTCTTGGAAATATTTTCTGAGTTCTTGGGATGGTATGTGACCCCTCGAAAAATTTCACAATTTTAGAAATTATTCGAATGTTTTTGAAATCGATCAAACTTATTCAGTGCAGTCAAGCGGGAACCAGCACCTTGTTGAATTTTTGGAGGAAAATGTATAGTACAAAAACCTCTGCAAAATTTACACAAGGTCAATAACTCAACTAACAAGCTCTGTTAAAACTTCATAATTTTTGGAGTTAGTTTGCTGCCTCAAATAATTCTCCTTAGATCGCTCTTGTTGGAACTCAGTTAGGAACCTAGATCGAGTCGGCTCGGACCAGTCGGGCTCGATCTGTCGAGCTCGGTTGAGCCAGCTCCTAGACCTCCTCGGCTCGGTCTCGTGTTCGCGTGAGTGGGCGTCGGTTGTGGTCGTGAGGCTCACGACCTCCGGGTGCGCTAGCCTCGGAGGTTTGAGGTACTCGTGGCGCCCATCCCCAATCTAAAGGCCCACGACCTCCCGAGACCTCCTCGCTCAAAGACCTCCCACCTCGGGTGATGCAGGGCGTCGAGGACCACCCGAGTGCATCGGGGCGTTCGGGACCTCCTCGGCCTATTCTTCTTCCTCCCGACCTCCACGAGTCGGTCATCTCGGTTGTCCGCGCGCTGTGTGTGTGTCGAGACGAGCGATTGGGAGCGATGAGATGTCACCTTTATGTCCTTGTCAGCGGCTACCTCGACAACCTTTATTTAAATATCGGCACCTTTTTCTCAAAGTCCTCCTTTCCACCTTACCTGTCGTTTCATGTACTTTCATGGCGGGGACTTTTGACAAGTGCACCATGGAGCTCCACCTTGCTCCCCTCCTTTGCTCTCTCGGCTTTATTGAAACCACAGGCTCCTCACTCAATCTTTTAGACTTCCTCTCCCTCATCAGGCCTCTTTGTGGTCACTTGGGTTCATTTCTCAAAACTCAGAGACCTCCATTATGCGGCTTTGAAGCTCCTTGAAGACATCAGAGCTCCAGTGGTTCAATTGCATTTCTTGCACGCCGACTTGTCCATTTGGGCACTTTGGGCATTTCCTAACTTACCTTGTTTGGCCTCCTCGGGGATTGTCAAAGTGGGAACACGTTCCTTGAAGTCGAATTTCTTTCTTCCTCATCTCAAACTTGCACCATTGTCGTCGAGCTCTTTACGCCATCCCGGACCTCCTCCATTCTCGGTGAGTACCTTAGCTTTGGAAATCCGGCTCTGTTGGTCCTCGTTAGCTTTCCTTTTGTCGTTCTGTACCTCGTGATTATCTCCGACCAGCCGCTTGATGGGTGAGCTTTGCTCTAGTTTTGGCACCCTTAGATCCTCCTCGTTATTTAGAGTTCACCCTCGTCCTTGGTTCCCGTGGCATGGACCACGTCGCGTGGCGAGCCGTTGGCGCTCGGGATGTTCTTGTGCAAGCTCCCATTTTAAATCGTCTTTTAGGACAGCTTTAATGCACAATCATTGCTAATCATGGGTGCATTAATCGTGTAATAATCCATGATTGTGGTGTCAGCGGCATGTGGGCCATGGGCTTAGAAATTAAATCGAAGCCTTTTAGTGCCCCTTTTGGTTCATTTATTGCCAATCATCAAGGGCAATAGATTTGTCTTAGCCGCCCCTGTTGTCGCTGTCCGGAGGTCCCGCGCCTTTAACAGCACCTTGGACCTCCTCGGGTTCTTCGTGACCGTCTAGACCTCCCCAAGTTTAGATCTGGACCTTTAGATCTTTCATGAAAACCTTTTAGTATAAGACCTCCTCGGTCCTTTTGCAAAGGCCACCTCGAGCCACTCCCGAGGGTCCTCTTTGTAAAGGACCACCCCTTGCCGTGTTGCCAAAACCACCCTCTCGGACCTCTTAGAGGTCCTCTTTGCAAAAGACCTCCCCTTGGTCATTTTGCAAGACCACCTCGAGGTCCTCTTTGTAAAAGCCACCCACGGCATTTTACCAAGAAAACCCCGCTCGAGACCTCCCTAGGCTCAATCCTGGCCGTTCACGACCTCTCAAGATTAGATCTGGGCCTTAGGTTCTTTTCACCAAAAACCTCGGTCTCTAGGACCTCCCCTAGATCGAGATCCTAGCGCGTAAGACCTCTGGTTTCAATCCCACCGTTTAGAAGCTCCCGGTTTTGATGCATGCCGTTGGGAGTTTTCTATGAAAACTCTTGGTCGCGAGACCTCTTGATTTTGAACACAGGCGTTAAGATCTCCCCCTTGGAGATCTTAGCCATCGAGGTCCTCCTCGCTAAATCCTCACCCCTAAGGCCTCCTGTCAAATCCCAACCGCTAGGGCCTCTTCCTCGAGTTACCTCCACCGTTTAGGACCACCGGGTTCAATCGGGCCGTGGGCTCGTTCAGTACAACGTTAAGTCTTGGGACCTCCTCGTGCAATCCCGAGCCGTTGAGGACCTCTTGGCGTAGATCATGACCGTAGGTCTCTGTTCGCGAGAACCTTAAGTGCTCACGACCTCACTTGGTTAGATCTCGGTAGTCCGGGGCGTCCGAGATCTGTCTGAGCCGCTAGAACCACTCCTGTGCAAAAGACCTCCTCGAGGTCATTTTTGTAAAACCATCTTCAAGACCTCCCGGGGTCCTCTTTGTGAAAGATCTCCCGAGGTCCTCGTTGGAAAAGACCTCCTCGAGGTCCTCTTTGCAAAAGAGCACCCGGTCCTTGTTAGAAACCCTCGGGACCTCCTCCTTTGGATCGATGAGTTAGACCTCATACGTGGATCTAGACCGTTGGGACCTCCTCTGTGGTCGGCCGTCCGACCTCTTTCCTCAGTTTAAACCCTTAGGACCTCCCCTAGTGCTCGGGACGCGGATCTCGTCGGCGGTCCACGACCTCTGATAAGCGCGTGGACCTCCTTTGCGTCTGTTGTGCATGCATTGTCGTGGCCGTTGGATCAGATCTCAACGGTCGGACCTCCCAATGCGGGAGGAGGTCTTTCCGTCTTGTTTGTTCTTCAAGGTGCGTGGCCTGCGATGCAAGATCAACGGCCCACGACCTCTCCTTTGTCTTCGATTCATTTGGACCTCCAGAGCTCAAGTTTTCTAGTCTTTTGATGTTCCAAATTTCAAAAGTGCATAACTTTGTCATTTTAACTCCTTTTGAATGATTCGATTCTTTGTAGCTCTGTTAGAATATGAACTTTAATCGAGAATGAATTTAGACCTTTGTTATGAAATAGAAAATGATATAAATGCATGAACTTATTTAATATGAAATAGTGGTTTAGAAATTCATTGAAAATTTGTAAAAGCGCATAATTTATTCTCTGTAATACCTAGTGAGCAAAGCGAGTTTTGTTAAGACCCACTAGGATTGTCTTGTAATATAGAATGGGTCTTCATTTGATCCTTGCCACTTGAAATTAATGGTTCACTAGTTTTAGCACTTAGAAAAATCATAACTAATTCATTTCAAATCCAAATTGTGCAAACTCAGTTTTGCTGTTGTTAGGATAACCATACCTACCCACCATAAAAATTTCAAGTTCCAGATCATTCTAGAAATTTTCGTCATGAACATAACAGTAATTAATTTAATTATGATTTTTGGTGAGAGAACTTAGATTAGCCATATCTTTTCATGCTAAGTCCAAATGACCTGTTTCTTGTTTCTAAATTTGTCTAAAATCAACCTCTAGCTGCTGTAGAAATTTCATTGCATTTGGATAACTTTTGCTGTTGAGTTTTATTTGGAGTTCTTGTTCTTATTTGGTTATCGCCTTTTCGCGTTAGGTTCCGAAGGAATTATTGATTACGTGAGTGAATCCTCTGCAGCAAGAAAGTGATCTACAGCAAGGCAAGCAGTTTGATCATATCCACTCCATCCCATTACTTTTAAAATCTAATACTTTGTTTTACTTGTATGTATGCATGCTCTTGTGTCAATGATTAATTTTGCCGAATAGAGGTAGCTAATCCTATTGCATTGTTTCCCTTAAATTGTTCACCCCTGCCACTACCTTAGGAGTATTATCCTCACCGGTGAATTAGAGCCCGGTGAATGATTTAGGGCCCCTTATTTGTCTTTACGTTATGATGCTTAGCAATGCTTAGTTACCGGTAGAATTGGGCGGTTATCGACCTAGTCGATAGCCTTGATCACATACAACATATTATAAACATGATTTCAGCCTTGTACCATGTTTACTTGTGAAAACTAAAATCTAAAACAAAATGATTTAGACTTGGGCATAATGGTATGTTGGTGTGTACAGGTGTGTTTGGAATGGTGCAGTCAACAAGGACCGAACATCTTGTTACAACGAACCAAGCATTTTAGCGTGCTAACCACACTAGAGGGTATGGGACCTCTCTTGACTTAGTACTTTGGCGTGTATTGGCTCAGGGTCGCAGAGAGCGCGGGAGGGATGGTCTTTGGGAGCATTGTAGTGTCCGAAGGTTTCCCCGTAACGGGTGGTTGTCTTTCGGCTTGCAATGTAAGCGTATGGGTTTCTATCCATACGAGCGGCTCGTAGTTAATACACAAGATTGGAAATGTCTCGTAGGACTTAGCCAGTGCCGGCATACCTTGGAAGTGTGCGTGTGGCTTAAAGGCGATGCGAGTGTGGGTACATTGGTACACCCTGCGAGGTTAAAACTATTCGAATAGCCTCGTCTAGGTTATGGACACGCTTGGCAAGGTCTTTCAAGAGTTAGACTACAACCTTTTAAAAATTAAAACTTGACATGGGTGGTGCGAATGCGGGATTCGTGCTATATGTGGTGGCTATTGGGATAGTCACCAATAGTGGTTACTCTTGTACTTATTGTATATTGTTATTTCAACAATTACAATCAGTTTGTCAAATTGCTTTGAATCTATTACATTATTGCAAATGAAAACTTGCTTTATGCTAAAAGTCGAGTCGAGCCCCTCACTTAAATAAAGCTTGCATGTAGTTAATTATAGTTACATTATTCCTACGTCGGTCTTGCAGTACAAAAGCAATTTTTGTACTCGGTTGCTTTGCTTAATGTTTTTGTTGCGAGAGAAGAAGGTGAGCCCCAAGGGCTTCCCTTTTGTGAGGCGTGCTTGGGTTTGGCGACTAGCTTGGCGGCCGGTTGGTTGCCTTGTGGGTAAAGGCACACTAATTGGCTCTTTTGTCTTTGCCATCTTATGGTCCTTTTGCTTCATTGTCTATTTGTTATTTTGTTGCCTTTGGGCGGTTGGCCCTTGTTGTAATAAATCCCTATTATGTATGTCTTTTGTTAGATCTTTGTATGGAATTGATGCATGATTTTGTAGCAGGTGTGTATCTGCATTTAGGAAGTATACATATCTCGGGCTTAGTTTATTTGATTTGTGATGCTAGGGTCAATGGAAGACTAAGCCTTACAAGTCGAATAAACCGGGTCCCCACAATGCTGACCTTGCTGGGATCCACAAATATGCCTCAATTTGAAAGAACATGGCCCAAGAATGCCACTTCCTTCAACGAAACTCACATTTCTTTGAACTTCGCATACAGTGGTGCTCCATAATTTGCCCAAAACAATCTTGGATGCTCGGCATGCTCGGCTTGATCTTGGAATAGATAAGAATATCATCAATAAAGACCACCACAAATTTATCCAAATACTCCATGAATCACGAATTCATAAGGTTCATGAACAAAGTGGAGCATTGGTTAAACCGAAAGACATGGCGGTGTACTAAATGCAGACCATAACGAGTAGTGAAGGCCGTCTTGGAATATCCTCGAATCGATCGACACGATGATACCCCATTCTCAAATCAATCTTTGAGAACACACAGGCTCCATCAAGCGATCAAGCAGATCATCAATGCGGGGCGAGGATATTTGTTCTTCACCGTCACCTCATTGAGAGGGCGGTAATCAACACACATGCGCAAAGTCTTGTCCTTCTTCTTCACAAAGATCACCGGACAACCCCAAGGAGATGGCCGGGCGGATGAAACCCTTTGCTTGGAGCTCACCAAGCTGCTTCTTCAATTCTTCTAGCTCATTGGGAGGCATCCGTCTGGCGCCTTGAAATCGGAGCGGTACTGTGCAGCAACTCAATGACAAACTCAAGGTCTCGAGCGGAGGCATCGAGCAAATCTTCCTGGAAAGACATCCACAAAGTCGAGATACTATGGGAACATCCCGAATCGCAAGGTTGGCTTCGCTTCTAATACACATAGATGTGGCCCTGAATGCGCGCGAAAATCGACTGTTCGCTGAAGGGTGGTGAGATAGACAATCTTCTGGCACAATCGATTTGCCCCAAGTGTTGGGACAACCAATCCATGCCAAGAATCACATCCGGGCTCGAATCGCTAGGCGAGAATAAGGTTTGCCAAAACCCCACTCCTTGGACTATGATAGGAAAATCACGACATGTGATCGGCTCTCATTTCCGAACCCGGGAGCGGATGAGCAAAGGAACTCCCAAAGGAACACAGTGAAGACTACTAGCAGCAAATGATCTTGAAATAAAGAATGCGATGCTCTGAATCAAATAATACTGCGGCGAGGCGAGAATTAACAAGAAGTGTACCCATCACGACATCCGCGCCTCCGAGCCTCCTCACCAAAGGTGGTTGACTCGACCATTGCTCGCCGCACCGGGGCTTCGGATCATCTTAGTCAGGTGGATGACCACTCCCGCCCGCGTCCTCCATTAGGACGAGGGGCTGCTTCGCAACACTCGAGGCGGGCATTCGCATAATGGCCCTTGTTGTGACAAATAAAACAAGTAACCTCGGCGCCGGATTGCGAGAGCCGCTCTGCTCTTGGATCGCGGCGCCGTGGCTGAAACACGGCTGCGGTGGGCGAGGAGGTGCGGATGGCCTCGGTGCTGGTGGAGCAAAGAGCGGGCCAGTCTTGGTCGGCCAGAGGCGCATCGAGGCCGGTGTGAGTAGGTAGATCGCCTCCCATTTGCGCTATGGACTCGCCCAGCGCTTTGCCTTATGCTCGGCAACAATGGCCTTATCTACCTAGGCACGAAAGTCGGAGAAGTCTACAATAGATAGCTTGTCCTGCGACTCCTCGGACAAGCCATCCATAAACTTCTCTGCTAGCCTCATCGAGGCCACCTCTCCGGAGCATAACGAGCCAAATGATTAAACTCGTAGAGGTACTCATTATCCAGTTGCGCCCTTGCTTGGCGCGAGAAACTCCTTCTTCTTGACTTCATCGGGCCATCGGGGATGTGGGCCCGACGAAAAGCGATCTCGAACTCCTCCCGCGACCACATGGCGCGGGGCTGCATGGCGAGATAGTTCTCCCACCATGAGAGTGCTGCGCCCTCAGGCGGTGGGACGCGAAAAGTGCCTTATCCGTGCACGGCATCGAGCTATGTTGAGCTTCGCTCAACCATGCGTAACCAATCATCCGCATCGAGAGGGTCCTCAGGCGGGAGAAAGTCGGCGGTGTGGTGCGAGGAACTCGCAAGTCCCCGCGAGTGGCCGCCACCACCGGCGAAGGAGTGAGTATTCCTAGCAATAACCTCCAAGATGCGCGTCGGTCCATGCGGTTTCGCTCGATCTGGCGAGCACCTCGACCATGGTCGGAGGAGGAAAGCTCCTCATCATGACCACCACTGTTGGCCCACGCTGCTTCTCCCGGCCATCTGTTTTACTAGGACAAGTTAGCAACAAATTTAAGAGCAAGAAAGCCCAAAATTCATGAAAGCGAGTCAGAAACAAACACAAGGCGAGGATAAAGTTCGACCCGCAAAAATGGACACATAACTACTCCTTTACATCTTACCTATTATCCCCACAAGTTTTAGTTGGATTAAACTTCATGGTTCTCCCCAAACTAATTCCACCAGTAGTAACTATCTTTTGAAAGGTGAAGAGAGAAACCAAGTTTCAAAACTTAAATTAGAGTAAGATGAGAGTAAAAGCTAAGATAGGTAAGGAATAAAATCGAGAATCGCCTAGGTTTTCATAAACCTTTTATGATTTGAAAATAAGACTTTCAAAATATCCTAAGGACGACTATGCTTGGTTACTACGGTCGAATGGCTCTGATACCAACTTTGTAGGACCCAGGTTATTTGGTTTGTAATGTAACCAACCACAGGTCCTAGCATCACAAATCAATTAAATGATCCTCGAGATATGTATACTTCCTGAGCGAGTATACACACCTCGGTACAAATTAGACATCAACTCCATTCCACACATAGAGTCCAAACACAACACTACCAAGCGGAAGATAAACAAATAGTAGAGATATTACAGGACAATGGCCGATCGCCACAAGATACAAATAACAACAAAGACAGCGAGGCGAAAGTGCCATAAGATGGCTATAAACAAAGCCAATCGTATGCCTTCAACCCACAAGGCATCGTACCGACCGCCAAGTCTAGTCGTCAGAAGCGGCAACACTGACTCACGAAGTGAGGACCACGAGGCTCACCTTCTTCCTGCGCAACAAAAACATTAAGCAAAGCACACAGTACAAAGATTGTCTTTGTACCCGCAAGACTGACGTGTGAACTAGCGGACTGTTCATATGCTACATGCGAGCTTGTTTAGTGGAGGCCATATGTTTTATTTGCATAAAGCCAATTTTCATTTGCAATAATGTAATACAGTTTAAAAGCAAGTTTGCAATTCATTTTTAATGTTGAAATCTGATAAAGTAATAATAACAAAGAGTAAGTAAAAACATCCTAGAAGTGACTATCCCAATAGTCACCACCACAATAACACGAATCCCAGTTCATTGCCACCCATCAAGTTTTAATTTAAAAGTTGTAGTCTAACTCTTGAAAAGCTTACCCAAGCGTGTCCATCACCTAGGGCGAGGCTATTCGAATAGTTTTAACCTGCTGAGGCGTACCCTATGCTCACACTTCGGACCGCCTTTAAGCCAACGCACACTTCCAAAGGTATCTTGCACACTAAGTCCTCGAGACTTTTTCCAATATTGTGTATCGACCCGTGCGCTCGTATGGATAGAAACCCATACGCTTACATGGTAAAGCGAAAAGACAACTACCCACTCGGGATAAAGCTTTTCGGACAACTACCATGCTCCCACCTCCATCCCTCCTGCGACCTCCTGCGACCGGGACCAATACACGCCAAAGTACTAGGTCAGAGAGGTCCCATACCCTCTAGTGTAGTTATACGCCGAAATGCTGGATAAAAATTCACTCACAAGATGTTAGATGTCCTACAAGCGACTATCCTTCTTGAAGGTTGAAGAACACCAAAATAATCGTTACGCCTTGACCTCTTGAGAAAAAGTCACAAGGTTCGACATGTCTATGCTACAACAATCATGGAAAAGGTCACTACATCAGCTAGTGTCCTCGGTGGAACGATCACTCACTCCCGGATGCAAGAATACGGAAGTTAGCTCGATTAAGATTTTAACTCCTAGAGCGGTTGGTAACGCTTCCGAGATCCGTTTGCCCAATGAAGTAGTCAAAGAAGAGGCGTTTGAATGATGATGTTACCAAGAAAGTCTAGATTGGTGATACGAGATCATGCAATGTCATGCCTCTGTTAGTAGCGATGCGTCGGGGAATCATTGTAACCTTTCCTTTGTTAGAAAGCAAAAATGTGGACATCTTTGCATGCAAATTCTGAGAAAAAAGAAATTGTTGGATATTAAATCATTGGATACCTTTCCAAGTGCGCCTTTGCAAGTTGAGTAATCAAGTGTCAAGTCATGATGATGGAAGGCCGTAGAGCGTAACTATGGAATGTGATGTTGAATTCCAACTCATCATTTTGCATAGCGATGAAACAATAGTAAATGATTGAAGAATCTAATCAATGGATAATGTACGTATCCGCAAGAGAATATGCGATCTTCATTGCAAGTGGTCTATCAGACATGCAACCATATTCAAAGTCAAGTTCGTCTCGACTTGGTACCTAGGATCGATCAATTCGGAAGGAATTACGTCCGCGAATGAATTATGACAAAAGTTGCCAGCGAGTTTGCCAAAAATGATGGAGTAGATCAGATGACTTTATCAGATAAAGGCAGTGGCAAATCAAACCCGTCAGCTTAGAAGTGTCAGTTGAATACCAGTGAAGCAGTCGTTTCGAGACATTGTTAGTGAAGATCAATGAGACAGTCGATTCAAGTTAGCCAAGACCCCTCACGGTTTATGCAATTTGAAGAGATTAATCGCAACTCCGGTGTTTGTATTGCGGATACGAAAGAATCTTGATAGCTTTTATCACGGAACCTCCAAGAATTTGTGTGTTAAGAAGTTTTAGCGTGCACTTCTAACAAGCTGAAGTGTCAAGCGATAAATTATCTAGTCATAGTTCGAAGTTGCTACCATGGGGCAGCAAAAGCGGTTATTGGATTGAGAACCGTGAAGTTGAAATCCATTCCCTCTAGCCGGACGATGCAGTGGCGAATACTTTGAAGCGGAAGAGCTACGCAAGAATGCATTGATTAGTCAACCAAGGTTGCTTGTGAAATTGAAGTTGGATCTTGAGTCGATTTGCAAGGATATCTGTGAAACCAATTTGAGCGATGCTAGATATCGGTGTTGACGAACGATGGAATGACGGTTTTGCCAATCGTCCTCACGTAAAGCCAAGAAAGTGTGAGAACCGTGAAGGCGGTGGATGATCCATGGATCAATGAGCATATCGCATATCTAATGAGAAGAAACTCAAGTAGTTGACGCTCATACCAACATTTGAGTGCAAGCATTCCAGTTTCCCTGAAAGTACCAAGGCGTACAAAGATCTCAAAGTTGCATTATGTTGACTCAAAATAAAGCGAAATATCATAGAATGGGTTACTATGTGTTTGGTATGTCAGAAAGTCGTAAAATGTTGGAGACAGGTCAGTACTTCTATCTAAAAACTCGGATATAGGATCTCCGGGACCCAATCGGGATATAATTTCTTGAAGGATAATTGTTGATCATTTGACGAAATTGGTCGCTTCAATCTGTCAATATCACCTAGTTTGGGCGTATCAGCAGTGGTATCTGACGAGAGGTTGTATCTGAAAGAGATGGTATACGTCGGCATGAGTGCGATGTTAGATCTGAGAGATGGTCAAATTGCACGATGTCGGAGAAGTTAGTGTCGGACCAAGGATCGGCTTATCTTGTGTTAGCGGCGAGTGCGCATGATGCTTGGGTGATCATTTCACTTGATGTTGTGAATCATGCTGAATCAATGAGCGAGTTGAAAAGATTAATGAGTTATGCCTTAACTCATAGTACCGTCGAGCAAGTAAGTGTTGTGTGCGAGTTTCCCTACAACGGATGTCGGCCATGCGTAGTTGTCACCCTCTGAAGTTGAGTGGTTGATCGTGTAAGTCATCGCTCATTTAGGAGCGGATGAATTTACAAAGTATGTGGATGTTGCATTAATCATGAAGCGAAGACCAAGTGTCCTTAATCTTAAATGAAATTTAAGTAGCAGTGTTCAAAAGGAAAGCTACAGACTATCACAGTTATCACCTTGACCATGTCTATCTTGAGAATACCATCCAGTTACGTACTAAGAATTGTATGAGGTGAAAAAAATGTGTCGATTAGTTCGATTCGAGCCGAGAAAAAGAGTTAGTTTGCTAACTTTGAGTTGCTAGTCGGCAAGATTTCCTCCACTCCACAAAGTGCCCTCAAGCAGGTAAGTAGCCGGTAGAAGCAATCAAGTTTCAAGATGCCTTTCGGCCAAGAGCAGGTTGTCAAGTTTCCGATGAAGCGAAGTTTAGCAAGAAGCAAGGCGTTGTTTTGTAAGTGGTCGGAGAAGCGATTAGTCAAAGTCAAAGCAATTTGAAAGCAAGAAGCGAACAGAAAGTGAGTTCCTCATCCTATTCTATAGCCGACTGAATCTAGGGGATGAGATTCCTTTAAGAGAGGAGGTTTGTAGCGTCCCAAAATTTGGCTTTTCAAAATCTTATGAGTAGTTTAGGTCCTGGAAAATTTCACCAATTTTATTTGAATTAATAAAGCTTAATTGGAATTTTCCTAAATTAAAAATATTTAATTTGACTAATATAAACATTAATTAAAAGAAAAACCTGTGTTATTTGACTTCCTTGTCTTTCAAGGAATTTTTGGGTATTTTGAGATTTTTCCGTTTGTTTGCTATTTTATTTGATCTCCTTGATTTTTGGGATTTCTTTTAATTCCAAAAATCTAGATTTCTCTCTCTGGATGCTCACAGATGTCGCGAATCACTGTTCATGGTGTTCCTCTGTGAGAACCGAGCGAAGAGTCCGATCGTGCGTTTTTGGGCTGAAACTTCAAATTTCCATATCTTCCTCACGGTGCATATAAATGCAAGCCGTTTGCGCTCAGCGTCGTGTTGATCCCCTCTTCAATCCTGAATTGGTTTCCTCCAAACCGATCTATTTTAGTCGCAATCTCCGAGAAAACCGAGCTCGACCAAAAGTTTTCTCCGTGACTGCGCAGCCGTCGAAGCGTCCGTTGGCGAACCGTGCAGTGGCGTTGGCCCGGCGTCGTTGCCCTCGTCATGGTTCCTTCCTCTTCGCGAAGATCACCGAACGCAAATCGGCCATGTCAAGCCCTAAAGCGAAACGTGTTCATCGCGTTCTCGCTACCTCGGTGAGTTTTTCCAAAATCCGATCGCGTCATCTTGTGCCTCGTCAATACCTATCTTTCCCCTCTTGTAGATTCAAGTTTCATCCACCGTCGTCGAAATCGGGCGTTCTCTCGCCTCTTGTTCATCGTCCTTCTCCGGCCAATTACTCGCAACCGTTGGTCCCGGCCTTCAACTCTACCACCCGTTGAGTTCGGCGTCGCGCGTTCTCGCCGTGCTCACCTCGCTTTTCGCGATTGTCACGGAGTATTCTGCGCGTGAGCGCCGTCGTCGGCGTTCTTAGCGTCGGCCGTCGCATGGGCCGAATCTCGGCGTCCGGACGGCGTCATCATCTCGGCTCGTCGTTTCCTTTCCGTTTGCCCGCCATGTATGGTTCGCCTCCGTTCGCCGGCACCACAGTGAGCAAGAATCATCCAAATATATGTTTCTATTCATCTTTGTTGGTTCATTGCTGTTCGTTTCCTTATTGCTTCCTCCTGCTGTGGCATTGCTCTCTATGACAATGGCCCCGTATGTCATACGGATAATATCTATCTCCTGTCAATTACATGTAGACCCCCATGTCATCCTCCTAATTAAACACCTTAATTATTTATCTCACTTACATACAGGTGCATGTCGGTCAACCTTGGTCAAACCTTGTTCATGAGCTTGGTCCACCGTGGACTAGCATATCTCCGTGGACCAGGTCCATAGACGATGGCCCACATGTCAACCCCTAATTCTATTTTGGAATTAATTTAATTCTTGAAAATCCTTTTATCTTATTGGTCCTTGTCACTCTCTCTACTTTATTTCTGGAATTATTTTAATTCTAGAAATCCATAAATACTGATCGGTCCCACCTATCATACACTTATTCTTTTTCTAATATTTTCGGAATAGAATATTAGGAATATTCCGTGAGAGCTTTTCATCATTTTATGTGAATTCCAATCTTCAAAAGCCATATCTTCTTCATCAATTCGATTGAACTCATTCAAGTTTCTAAATTCATCTAAATTCAATATCTACCTTCCAGTACCATTCAATTTCAATTTGGAGTTTATTTGATTTGTCTTTTGAATTTAGTTTGTTTTGCTTTCTTTCTCGTTAGGCCTTGAAGTCCGGAATCGTCAGAAGAACTGAAGATCAAGCAAGTAGAAGATTGAAGATAAAATAAGATCATCATTGCTATAGCAAGGCAAGTCATACCTTTGATCATCTTGATCCAGTTTTCAAATTACTTTGTTTCAAAGTATTGCATTCTACTTTAATTATGTATTTAAATGCTTTTGGGTTTAGCTATTAATCCCATTTGTTATATCCACTTTGTCTATTGTATGTCATAATCTCTTGTCACCCTAGATTGGTTCATATTTAGTTGGTGCTATGGTATTACCAGCGTGGGTTGGTTATGCGAGTAGATTGCTTAGCCATGATACAGTCTCACATCTCATGTAAGTTGCAATTATAAATTTGACTACGTGATTATGGAACTTTGTGTAAGCTGTGTGCTATGTGTTATTACTTCGTGATGGCATGTGTTGCACTAAAACCAAGCTGGGTGGTAAAGGATTTGGGTGAGGCAAGTGGTGGAGCGTATGTGACATGGTGGACTATGTGATGGGAATGATAATCTTTGTGACTTAGTTAGAAAATAGAAGTCTTGCATTGGTCAATTAAGGACTTAACTTTGTCGCCATTGAGGCGGGCCTTACTATCGACCACATGCAGTATGGGGCCGGGCTAACAATGAGTTATGGATTCTCGGCATTGATGTTCGGTGGTAGGTTAGGCTTTGTGATAGGGTGGAGGTGTGACTACTTGGTGGTTGCATTGCGGAGGATTCGTCGTCCACTGTCCAGCGGTGTGTGTTATGCATGGGCTTTGTGATATGTATAACGGTTTGTAAGCACATCGGGAGTGTCAATGTTTGAGATGAAGTTCTGAACTGTTTTGTTATGATCGATCGGCCACCTTTGGTTATATCGTGTGTGTAAAGTGTTGTATGCATTGCTACTTTGTTTTAATAGTTGGCCTAGTAGATGCATTCCTTAGTAAATGATTATCCTCTACTACCTTGAGCCTAGGTTACTTGCTTTGTGATTTAGGGTTCGTGGAGGGCTCTTGTCACTTAGTAGTTGCGAATTAATTGCTTAGCCATGCTTAGCTTCGGTAGAAATGGCGGTTATCGACTTGTGATAACCTTGATCACACAAAACTTATTATGATTTATGATTTCCACCTTGTGCCATGTCTACTTGTGAAAACTAAAACTAAAGGCAAAATGATTTAGACTTGGGCACAATGGTATGTTGGTGTGATTCTCGGGTGTGACTGGAATGGTGCCTAAGTCAACAAGGACCGAACATCTTGTTACACTAAACCAAGCATTTTAGCGTGCTAACCACACTAGAGGGTATGGGACCTCTCTTGACTTAGTACTTTGGCGTGTATTGGCTCGGGTCGCGAGGAGGTCGCAGGAGGGATGGTGTTGGGAGCATTGTAGTGTCCAGAAAGACTTCACCGGGATGGGATTTGTTGTCTTTCGCTTGCAATGTAAGCGTATGGTGTTTCTACCCATACGAGCTGCTCGTAGTTAATACACAATATTGGAAAGCGTCTCGTAGGACTTAGCCGTGTTTGCATACCTACGGAAGTGTGCTTTTGGCTTAAAGGCGATGCCAAGTGTGGGTACATTGGTACACCTCAGGTTAAAACTATTCGAATAGCCTCGTCCCAGGTTATGGACACGCTTGGGGAGGTCTTTCAAGAGTTAGACTACAACCTTTTAAATTAAAACTTGATGGGTGGTACGAATCGTGGATTCGTGCTATGTTGTGGTGACTATTGGGATAGTCACTTCCGTGGTTACTTGTATGTATCTTTACTTACTGTTACTTTGATAACAAAACAGATTTGCAAACTTGCTTTTAAAATGTATTACCTTATTGCAAATAAAGTTGGCTTCATGCAAAAGAGACATACAACCTCCACCTAAATAAGCTTGCATGTAGTTTATGATTAGGTGCCTTATTCCACACGTCGGTCTTGCGGGTACAAAGACAATCTTTGTACTCGCTTGCTTTGCTTAATTGTTTTGTTGCGGAGAGGAAGAAGGTGAGCCCGAGGCCTCACTTTTGTGAGTGTGTTGTGGTAGCTAGGGCGACTAGCTTGGCGGCCTACGGCCTTGCCTTGTGGGTGTGTGGCTAACCTGTCGACTTTTGTTCTAGCCATCTTATGGCGCTTTTGCTTCCGCTGTCATTCTTGTTTATTGATCTATTTGGCCGGTCGGCTCTCTTTTGTAATAACTTTACTTTATGTCGTTGTTGAACTTAGTGATATATGTTGTATGGAAATGATGTGTAATTTTGTGATGATGTGCATATGTTGCAATTGGGAAACATATGTCCATCGAGGCTTAGAATGTTTAATTAGTAATGCTAGAACCATTTGGAGGTTAAGTGTTACTAGTTAAATATTCCGGTCCTCACAAAGTTGGTATCGAGCCATCTCGACTGTAGAAACCCCTAGCTTGGTCGCCTTTGTAGGATGTTACAAAACCTATTTTCAAGAGTCAAATGGTTTATGAAAGCTAAGTAAGTTATCGATTTTACTCTTACCTATCTTAGTTTTCTTCTCTCATCTTGTTCTAGTTTGAGTTTTGAAAATTGTTTTCCTCTCATCTTCTTCCAAAGAATAGTCCTTATCGTTTAATTTGGGTTTTGGGAACCAATGAGTTTGGCAAATTGAAGTGTTGGCTGCCCTTCTACAAGGTTTTGAAGCTTACGAATGGAGAATTTCGACTAGGAGCTTGGATGCAAAATCTGGACAGCAAGCATCAATTTCCTGACAGCAAGCTCAAAGGTTCTAAAGAAGGTAGATAATGAGAGGATAATTCAACTAAAACTTGTGGGAATGAAAGGGTAAGAAGTGATATGAGATTAGCTAATGCCTATACTCTATTAGGTGGTTATACCTTGATCTTTGGACTGTTTGGAGCTAGAATTTAGTGCTGAAATTTTGGGTCTTCTCAAGCGATTACTCGCTCCTCCATACGGGTTAGTCGTTTCGGGAGTTGATTTGTTGATTTTGGTCTTGTACTCTTGGTGGTTATTCTTGAGTTTTTTTATTGAGTTCGGGATGCCTTGCTTTTTATCTCGGGCTTGTAGCTAACTTATCTTAGTGAATCGGGATGGTGGTGGGACACGAGCGGCGGAATCACCGGTAGTCCCGATGAGCTTCCCCCTCCTCAGACCATGGCGGAAGTCCTCATGCGAATCGAGCGCAATCGTTCGGAGGACCGCAGGTCTTGGAGGTCATCGCCGGGAACACCTCTACTCCCTCGGTGCCTCGGATGCGGAGGTGGTCACCGAGCTCGTGGGGACTTGCGGAGTTCCTCCGTCGCAGACTCCCACCTTCTCCCGTCCCGAGGATCCCTTGGACGCAGACGCATCGGCTGCGTCGTTGAGCGGAAGCTCAACGTTGCTCGATGTCGAGCAGGAGCGGGCACTTTTCGCATCTCATCGGTGGAGGGTGCGGCACTCTCATGGTGGGAGAATTTCCTCGCCATGCGCCGCGGACACGTGGTCTCGTGGGAGGAGTTCGGTTAGCTTCGTCGGACCCATGTCCCCGCCGGATGATGGCAAGAAGAAGGAGTTCCTTGCGCTCAAGCAGGGCGCAGTGCGTGGCGAGTACCTCCATGAGTTCAACCATTTGGCGAGGTGCGCTCTGGCGAGGTGGCCACGGTGAGGCCAAGCAGAGAAGTTCGTGGAGGTTTGTCTCGAGGAGCTTCGTGACAAGCTCTCTATTGTGGACTTCCGACTTCGGCACCTTGGTGGACAAGGCCATCATCGCCGAGCACAAGGCGAGCGCTGGCGAGTCCCATAGCGCAAGTGGGAGGCCCCGTCCGCATGAGCCGGCCTCGCTTCGTCCCGTGTTGGACTGCACGTGGCCCGTCCTCGAGCTTCCCTACCGCCGAGGCCTTCGGCACCAGCTCCACGTCCTCCGCAGCCGTGGATCGATCACGTCGCGCTGCGACCAAAGCAGGTGTTCTCGTAACCCGCGCCGACGCCACCGCTTCATCGCCACGACAAGGGCCACTACGCGAGTAGTTGTCCTAAGAAGATGGAGCGGCCCCTCGCCCTAATGGAGGACGCGGCAAGGGAGTGGTCACCACCGACCGAAGACCCGGGCTTGGGGAGCGCCGAGTCAACCACATCTCGGTGAGGAGGCACAGAGGCGCGGACGTGGTGTTGGGTACGCTCCTTGTTGATTTGCGTCTGCTACGCTTTATTTGACTCGGGGCCTCGCATTCTTTTATTTCGAGGTCTTTTCTTTGTTGATTGTGGGCTTCTTTGTGTTCCTCCTGGGATTCCACTGCGATTCGCTCTCGGGTTCGAAATGAGAGCCGACTGGTATGCCGGGATGTTCCTATCCACATCGAAGCGTAGGGTTCTTGGCGAATCTTATTCTACTCGACTCGCGCGGCTTGGATGTGATTCTTGGCATGGATTGGTTGTCCCAACACTTGGGGCAAATCGATTGTGCCGGGAAGATTGTCTATCTCACCACCCTTCGGTGAACAGGTTGGGTTTTCCGCGATTGCTAGAGCCCCATCTTTATGTCCTTGAAGCCAAGCCAAGATTGGAGATTCATGGCGACCCCACGGTGTGGGACTTCGCGGATGTCTTTCTGAAGATTTGCCGGGATGCCTCTGTTCGCGATCCGAGTTTGTGATAGAGTTGCTGCCCTGCATCGCCTATTTCTAAGAGGCCATATCGCATGCCTCCTAATGAGTTGGAGGAGTGAAGAAGCGGTGGGTGAGCTGCAGGAGAAGGGTTTTATCCGTCCTAGCTCATCTCCTTGGGGTTGTCCATTATCTTTGTGAAGAAGAAGGACAAGACCTTGCGCATGTGTGTTGATTACCGTCCGCTTAATGAGGTGACGGTAAAGAACAAGTATCCTTTGCCCGTATTGATGATCTTTTCGATCAATTGACCGAGCACGAGTCTTCTCAAGATTGACTTGAGGTGGGCTATCATCAAGTCGATCGGGGCGAGGATATTCCTAAGGCGGCTTTGCTACTCGTTATGGCCTTTACGAGTACACCGTCATGTCTTTTGGTTTGACTAATGCTCCCGCTTTATTCATGAACCTAATGAACTCAGTATTCATGGAGTATTTGGATAGGTTTGTGGTGGTATTCATCGATGATATCCTTATCTACTCCAAGAGTGAAGAAGAGCATCTTGAGCATCTTAAGCTTGTGTTGGGCAGGCGCGTGAGCACCATTGTATGCCAAATTCGGCAAGTGCGAGTTCGTTGAAGGAAGTGGCGTTCTTGGGCCATGTTCTTTCAAAGCAGGAGGTGTGGTCAGGATCCTAGCAAGGTCGGTGATGTGCTATCTTGGGGTCGGCCCAAGTCGGTCCACCGATGTGCGGAGTTTCCTTGGTTTGGTGGCTACTATCGCCGCTTCATCGAGAATTTCTCCAAGATTGCCAAGCCTATGACCTGAATCAAGCTCAAGAAAGACAAGAAGTTTGAGTGGTCCGCTGCTTGTAATGTGAGTTTTCAGAACTCAAGAAGCGGCTGACCTCACCCAGTGCTTGTTCTCCCCGATATTCACAAGAGTTTCGATATCTATTGTGATGCTTCTCGTCGTGGTCTCGGTTGTGTTCTTATGCGGGAGGGCAAGGTTGTGGCCTACGCATCGCGCGATTAAGGCCTCATGAACTCAACTATCCTACTCATGACTTGGAGTTATGCGTGGTCCATGCACTCAAGATTTGGCGGCATTACGATTGGTAACCGTTGTGAGGTGTATTCGACCACAAGAGTTTGAAGTACTTGTTCACCCAAACAGATCCGAACCTCGGCAAAGGAGATGGTTGGAATTGATCAAGGACTATGACATGGGTATTCGGTACCATCCGGCAAGGCCAATGTCGTTGCGGATGCACTCGATCGGAAGGTGTATTGCAACATGTTGATGCTCCAAGAGCAGCAGCCTGCTCTCATTTCAGAATTTCAGCGCCTTAATTTGGGTTTGACCGAGCACGGTTCTCTTGCTACATTGGTGGTGCAACCAACCTTGGTGGACCAAATCAAGGCGGCACAACGATGCAGATGTTGGTGTGCGCCAAATCAAGCGTAACATCAAGGATGGGATAGCCAAGTGCTTTTCGGAGGACGAGCATGGCGTTGTGTGGTTCGGACAAATGTCTTGTGGTTCCTAAGGTCATGGAATTGCGGAATTTGATTCTCCGCGAAGCCCATGATTCTCCCTTGTCTATTCATCCCGGGCTACCAAGATGTATCAGACCTTCGCCGAGGTTCCGTGGACCCGAATGAAGCGCGAGATTGCTGTGTTCGTGTCGAGAGTGCGGCGTGTCTTTGTCGGGTGAAGGCCGAGCATCGGCGTCAGAGGTCTTCTTGACCCCTTGCGGCTGCGAATGGAAGTGGGATTCGATTGGCATGGACTTCATCACGGATTGCCCCGCTCGTCAAAGGGAATGATGCTATTTGGGTCGTGATCGACGGGTTGACTAAAGTGGCCCATTTCCTTCTGTCAAGACTTCGGCCGTGTGGGGCCTTTGGCGAACTTTATGTCTCGAGGATTGTGAGCCTTCACGGTGTCACCGAGGCGATTATTTCGATCGTGGTGCGCTTTTCACCTCGCGGTTTTGGCATAGTCCGCAGAGGCTATGGGGACCCGCCTTCACTTCGCTGACCTTTCATCCTCGATCGATGGTCGACGGGCGAAGTCAACCAAGTGTTGGAAGATATGCTCCGTGCTTGTGTTCTTTCCTATGGGAAGAAGTGGAGAAATGCCTACCTTTGCTGAGTTCTCCTACAACAACGGCTTCCAGCCGCCTTGGCATGGCACCATTTGAGGCTTTGTATGGGAGGAGATGCAACCCCATTGAACTGGTCGAGATCGTGAGCGGCGATTTTCGGCCCGCATTCGATTAATGAGGCGAAAGTCGTTCGATTGATCCGCGAGCATCCGCGCACGGCCCGATCCGAGCGAAGAGCTATGCGGTCGTCGTCGCCGTGAGTTGAGCTTTGAGCCCAATGACTTTGTGTATCTCAAAGTCTCACCCTTGAAGGGCCATCGGCGTTTTGGCATCAGGGCAAGTTGGCTCCTCGATATGTTGGGCCCACCGTATCATCGAGAAAGTTGGGCGATCGCGTACAGATTGGAGCTACCAGCTGCACTTGAGGGTGTGCATGATGTGTTCCATGTTTCACACCTGAAGAAGTGCCTCCGTGTCCCAACTGAGGAAGCTCCATTGGAGGTTCTCGATGTCAGGAGAATTTGACCTACCGCGAGCATCTGTTCAGTATTCTTGAGAATGAAGCGGAGAACAAGGAACCGTGCCATCAAGTTCCTTAAGGTTCAATGGTCAAACCATTCCGAAGATGAAGCAACTTGGGAGCGAGAAGATCGCCTTCGTGCAGATTTTCCTTCTTTCTTCTCCGAGTGAACGGAATCTGGTCGAGATTCTTGTAAGAGGAGAGTTGTAACATCCCAAATTTTGGGCTTGTGTTTCAAATGTAAGAAAATGAGTAGAAATTAAAACTTTTTCTTACATCATGTGTTTCTGTTTGTATTGCACAAGTATTGTACAAGACTTATGGAAATGCAAAGTCACAAGTCTTTTGATACAAATCTGTTCCTTCAAAAACAATCTTGTCAAATCTTATGATCATCCTCTGGATATATTTTTCCTAAGTCTCTGTGGTGGTATGTGACCCCTCTGAAAAATTCCACAATTTTTAGAAATTGTTTGAATATTTTTAGAGGCAGTCAAACTGTTTGACTCTCACCAAACATTAAAACAGAGCCTTGTAGAATTTTGGAGATTTATTCGCGGCATAAAACTCTCTGAAAATTTTACACAAGGTCAATGTCTCAGTCAGCAAGCTCCTGTAAAATTTCAGAATTTTGGAGTTATTTTGCTACCCCAAATAAATCCTCAAAAGTCTCACAATTAAAAACCTAAAAACCAAATTCACTATTCATTGGGTTCGAGTCGGGCTCGAGTCCGAGCCACTTGACTTGGTTGAACCACCTAACTGCACCGAGCCGCGGTTTAAAACGCGCGTGCGATATCAGCCGTTGGATTCAAATCGCGTGGCCCATGTTCGTGTAAGCATTCGGACCCTCCGGTTGCATTGGTCAATAGGGACCGTTGGATCTCAATCCAACCGTCCAGATCCTTGAGAGCAATCGGACTGTCCGGCGAACTTGTTTAATCGTGACCGTCCATTTTCGATCCGACGGTCACCGTTCGTCTTTCTGTTCTTCTTCCTCCTCTGCTTCTTCGAGCGCACGGGCGGCAATGGCAGAGAGCGAGAGGGCACGGGGCGGCGTTGATGTGTCACCTCCACGTTGCTTTTGTCAACGTCTCTCTGCAATGCATTTAATGCGCACAGGCTTTCTCCTCCATTGTCACCATGCTCACTTGCTCCCATCATTTCGTGGTCTACAACCGCGCCATGAACCGAGCTCACCATGGGCTCATGTTCTTGCTCGAAAACCCTAATCCCCTTTCTATAAATTGGCTCCCCTAGGTCCTCCTGGTGTTCTTTTGCACCACACCTAGCTATTCTCTGTGTTTGAGCTCAAGAACACCCCTCACCCTCAAAACACCATTGTTGGCCGTAGAGCTCCAATGGCGGCCTTGGTGTCGATGGTTCATCCCCAACATTTCTTGCACCTTTTGAACCCCTCAACCTCCTTTATATTTCCCTAACTTGATTTTGGGTTGCATTCACAGAATCACTCAATTTTAAGTTTGGAGATTTTCAGTTAGTTTCACCCCTTTTTCTCCACTCAGGTAAGTGATTCTTTTGCAATTACTTGCTTTTGGAGCCTCTTTGAGCTATAATGAAGCTGTGGTAATGATGTGGTTCCACTCATTTTGCTCGAAACCTCATTTCCCACTTCATCTTCTTGACTCGGTGGACTTCATCGTGTTCAAGTCTTCCCCGGCCATCTTTGGAGCTCCTCTCGGTTAAGGTAGCTCCTATGTAGTCCCTAGAAGTCATGGCACTCGCTTCCTTGGACTGCAGCAGAGCATTTTGCTATTTTCGTGTTTTGCCGTGTCGGCCTTCATCTTTGTTTTCCGGCTCGCGGCGTTCCTGAACCTCCACCGCGGCGAGGTCACCACCGTTGGGTCCGCAACACTATTGCGAACCCATTTTGATAGTTTGTGGCGCGCGCACGGCCGGAGTCGCCGGCGACGGTACCGCAAAGCCACTCGGGTTTTGTCACCGAGAAGCTCCGTTTTAAATCGGATCATTAGGACACATTAATTACCAATCATTAGCTGTTAATTATGTCTTAATCATTATTATTGGGCCACCGACCAGTGGGCCCAATCTCCTTAAATCAATCTCTGTTTCACTCCGCACTGTTCCGACATCATTAATGCTTAATCATTGATTAATAAAAATGTCGGCACTTAATCCTGTCGGAAACCTTCTCTGGGTCGCTGACTTGTGGGCGATGCCTTTGTCTTGCGCGTGGGTTAAATCGTTGCGGTCGTGACTCGTAGTCAGCGACATGCGGTCCCACTCGTCGGTACCTTTTTGAACTTCGATCTATAGCCGCCGTCCATTTTGTGATCTGCGCCCGGATCTGCATGCATTCGGACCATCGGTTCCCTCGTCGCCTGGCGTCGATCTTGCGATCAATGGTGAGATCGTGTGTGCAATCGGACAATCCGGTTGTTGGTGCGTTACGGGCCGTCCATCCGCCGATCTGCGGTGGGATTGGCCTAAGCAACCGCACCGTCGGTTGCATACACTCGTCGCGGCCGTTGGATCTTGATCCAACGGTGGGTTTCGTTAGGGTTTCGCGGCGTCTTGCTGTTTCGTAGCGTGAGCCGTGGGATGTCGATCAAGGGTTGCTTGGCGTCCACGTCATTTTCTTCTATTAGGTTGTTACGTATTTGGTAAGTATTTGTTTGACAATTGAAAATGATATAAAAACTTTAGAAACTCATAACTAATTCATTTTAATCGCTTTTAGTTAATTCCAATGGAATAAATTATGTTATCACTTTAGCTCATTATAAAAATGGATTTAAGCATGTTCGATGAGCAGAAAAATTGTATGACTAGGAATAACTTGGTTTCGTCATTTTGAATATTCCGAAAATGGATAAAACGTTAGAAAATGCATATCTTGCTCTGTGTATATCCAAAATGAATGATTCCAACTTTGATAAATTTGTTATCAACCCAATGTTAATGTAAAAATGATGATAGGTCCAAGATTGTATGAAACCTTGATTAATGAGTTAGTACCTATTTTTAGCAATTAGAAAATTCTAGGAGACTTATAAAATGCACCAGTAATTCTCTGTAAATGCAAAATATATATGATAAATTCTAGAGAACCCTCTGTTGGTATACTTCATTTGTAAAATTAGCTTTGAACATATTTATGCTCTGGAAAGTGCATTATGCCAATTTTGCATCTTAGAAAAATCATAACTAAATCACTTTAACTCCAAATGACCTGAAATTTTATATGGGTTATTTCAATACCAGTAGGTAGCTACCATAAAAATTTCAGCTTCAAAATCTCTCTAGAAAATATTTTTGCTCTGAGTGCTAATTATGGCCGAAAATGTGTTTTTAGGCAATATCTTTTGCACCACAAATCCAAATTAGGTTTTCAGTTTCTATGACTAGGTATATTTGTATTCTACCTTGTGTATAAATTTAGTCGTATTTGGATAATTGTTGCTTGCTCATTGGTTTATTTGTGGCTCGTCTTATTGGTTGTTCTTGGTTCTTTTGCCTCTTCGCTTAGGATTCGACATTTGCGGTAATCCAGAGAACGATCCTCATGCACCAATTGAGCAACAACAAGAAGGCAAGCGATTTGATCATGTTAATCCCAGTATTTTAAGTATTTATGTTGATTACAAATTCTATGTATGCATTGCTACTTTGTTTTAATAGTTGGCCTAGTAGATGCATTCCTTAGTAAATGATTATCCTCTACTACCTTGAGCCTAGGTTACTTGCTGTGATTTAGGGTTCGTGGAGGGCTCTTGTCACTTAGTAGTTGCGAATTAATTGCTTAGCCATGCTTAGCTTGGTAGAAATGGGCGGTTATCGACTTGTCGATAACCTTGATCACACAAAACTTATTATGATTTATGATTTCCACCTTGTGCCATGTCTACTTGTGAAAACTAAAACTAAAGGCAAAATGATTTAGACTTGGGCACAATGGTATGTTGGTGTGATTCTCGGGTGTGGCTGGAATGGTGCCTAAGTCAACAAGGACCGAACATCTTGTTACACTAAACCAAGCATTTTAGCGTGCTAACCACACTAGAGGTATGGGACCTCTCTTGACTTAGTACTTTGGCGTGTATTGGCTCCGGGTCGCAGGAGGTCGCAGGAGGATGGTGTTGGGAGCATTGTAGTGTCAGAAAGACTTCACCGGGATGGGATTTGTTGTCTTTCGACTTGCAATGTAAGCGTATGGTGTTTCTACCCATCTGAGCGGCTCGTAGTTAATACACAATATTGGAAAGCGTCTCGTAGGACTTAGCGTGCTTGGCATACCTACTAAGTGTGCTTTGGCTTAAAGGCGATGCAGAGTGTGGGTACATTGGTACACCCTGCAGGTTAAAACTATTCGAATAGCCTCGTCTAGGTTATGGACACGCTTGGGAGGTCTTTCAAGAGTTAGACTACAACCTTTTAAATTAAAACTTGATGGGTGGTACGAATCGGGATTCGTGCTATGTTGTGGTGACTATTGGGATAGTCACTTCCAGTGGTTACTTGTATGTATCTTTACTTATCATTGCTTTGATAACAAAACAGATTTGCAAACTTGCTTTTAAAATGTATTACCTTATTGCAAATAAAGTTGGCTTCATGCAAAAGAGACATACAACCTCCACCTAAATAAGCTTGCATGTAGTTTATGATTAGGTGCCGCTATTCCACACGTCGGTCTTGCGGGTACAAAGACAATCTTTGTACTCGGTTGCTTTGCTTAATTGTTTTGTTGCAGAGGAAGAAGGTGAGCAGAGGGCCTCACTTTTGTGAGTCAGTGTTGTGGTAGCTATGGGCGACTAGCTTGGCGGCCGATCGGTTGCCTTGTGGGTGTGTGGCTAACCGGTCGACTTTTGTTCTAGCCATCTTATGGCGCTTTTGCTTCATTGTCATTCTTGTTTATTGATCTATTTGGCCGGTCGGCTCTCTTTTGTAATAACTTTACTTTATGTCGTTGTTGAACTTAGTGATATATGTTGTATGGAAATGATGTGTAATTTTGTGATGATGTGCATATGTTGCAATTCTGGGAAACATATGTCCATCGAGGCTTAGAATGTTTAATTAGTAATGCTAGAACCATTTGGAGGTTAAGTGTTACTAGTTAAATATTCCGGGTCCTCACAGTCATGACCACAAGGGGTGGTCGTGGCAAAAGAGGGTGGTCTTTGCAAAAAGACCATAAAAGAGGAGGTCCATAGGACTGAGGAGGTCCTGACGATTGAGATCTCCCGAATGGGAGGTCTTAGCGGCCAAGATCTGAATAAGGGAGGTCTCGACGGCTAAGATCTCATAGGGGAGGTCTTAACGGTCAAGATCTAAACAAGGGGAGGTCTCGACAGCTAAGATCTCACAGGGGAGGTCTTAACGGTCAAGATCTAAACAAGGGGAGGTCTGGACAACGAGGAGGTCCAAACCTGGGATGGTCTAAACAAGGAGGTCGTCCAGAGAAGGATAAAGAACTAGACCGAAGGAGAACACAAAATGAACAGAGATAAGGAAGAACTCCAAAGAAACTTCCAAGAGAAACCAACCAATTTAGTTGGAGTTTGATTTAATCATTTAAAGTTCTTGTAAAATCTCGATTAAGCTTGAATTCTCATCAAAACCAAATGATTCTTTTTATTTTAATTTTTTGAAAAGTTCCAAAACTCGGGATGTTACAACTTACTTATGAATCCTCGGATTACATTTAGTTGGGGTTATCTTATATTTGTGTTTTTGGCGAAGCCATGGCACGTTATTCACCTTTTTCTTATTCGGCATAGTATAATAGGATCTATTTAATGTGAGAGACCATGTGGAGGTCCTCTCCTTGTTGTGATGGATATTTGACAGCATTTGAGACTTATTAATTAAGGTTCGATAGTTGTTAAAGTTTGCGAAGTCAAGTTTTGAGTTTCACCTAGGTTGCATGGGATGTTGTGATGCATGTTTTCACTAATGATGGTTAAGTGCGCGGTACTTGTGCCAAGAAAACGATTTATTCGTCTTTGTTGACTGCAGGTTGACTTGATGGCTTAGATGATCATCGACACGGGATCGAGAGCAAGCTTAGAGAGCTTAGCATCGAGTATGATCATGGAGATCGAAGAGATTATCGGGGATCAAGTCCGGTCATGAAGATGGAGTCTTCATGAAGATGGCACGAGATGGGTCTGTGCGGTGACTCGGGGTGACTTGACAGCATCCAAGTGTCGTCGAGGCGTTCCGAGGGTGTTTGGAGCTCGAGACACAAGGCGTGGACGTGACAAGTCAATGAGGAGCGAAGACCGTTAAGGTGGAGCAGTGTGGTAGCTCCAGGTGGCTTATGTTGACCAAAGTCAACATAAGGGTATTGATGTAATTAGCATATTACGGGAATCCAAAGCATGCAACACTCTAGGACCAAACATATAGATATTTGGTATCATTTCCTTAGAGACCATGTGAAGAAGGGTGACATAGTGCCTTAGTTTGTTGAGAGTGACCATCAGTTAGCTGACATTTTCACCAAGCCTTTAGATAGCTTGAGGTTTACAGCTTTGCGGGGAGAGCTTGGGGTTGTGTGTCTTTTTGGCATACTTTGAGGGGGAGCATCATGTTGTTTGTGTTTCATATATTCATTTACTTCTTGTTTTACTTTCTACACCATGCTTGTGTGTGCTTTTGGTTTAGTCTTTCTAGCATAGATCAGAGTTATTATCTTTCTATGCAGTTCAGATTTCTTCCTCTCATCTTGTGGCTTTAGGATGATGTTTATTAGTTGTTCTCTTCTCACTAGATTGAGTTCACTCACTTCTTATAGGTCTAGCAGGTGTTGGACCCCTTGGGTAGACAGAGAACGTGTTTACTCCCTTGTGTTTAGATGATCAGCTAGCCCTAGAGTCAAATGGGGTGGATGAGAGCGAGCCTGCACCTTAGTGATGCCTCTATCTTGTCTATGCTTTATGGATTGCCATTTCTTCGTTTCCCAAGCTTCTTCTCTCTTTCTTATAGCTTTGGTTCAGAGGGAGTTCGTTTGAGATTTGCTTGAGCTTAATGTTATCATAACTCAACTTTAACCAAAATGTCTCTAATTGACTCGTTGTTCTTGATCTAAAATCTGTGGAGACGCCTGCAGGTCTAAGATCTAATGACACTAGTCAAAACAATTATTAATCACTCCTTTAACTCTCTTGAAGATAACTCACCTTAAAGGTGAAATACCTCATGAAGAGGTTCATCATAAAGATGAAAACCCCAGCAACTTGATGTGCACATATTGCAATGCTGGAAATGCGGAACAACCAAGAATCTTTTGTTTGGAAAATGACAAAAATCTGGTTAACACTGAGATACTCTCAATTCGGAGGATATAGGAGAAAAGTTATCGACAATGCATTTGCCTCTACAATTGGTAAAGTTTCTCTTATGAGAACACGGATCTGGAACCAAAATTTATGGCCGAGTGCTTGAAACGTTCATATTGGATCACATAATGAAGCATACGACGCTAAACTAATTGCTAAATAAAAGTCTTGGAACTTGGTGGTTTAGACTTGATGGGTCATTATGAAGATAATGAAGTGGTGAAAGTTATGGTTCAAAGATCCCCGTAGAGACCGTTACTCTCCTATTATGAATGATATAATATTCCGTTGCATAATAATTCTGGCAAATAGCATGAACAAAATATGCAGTCAATGGGTTTTGAAAGTCCTTGATGAGATCCTCGAATGACTCAAAATTCCTAGTAAGAAAGGAAACAAAATCGCAATATATATAAAACTTATACCCAATAGTCACTTACCTATAGTAAGAGTATCTTCCAGAAGAGAGAGCATCTCCTAGAAGGAAAATTATCTTACCAATCGATTTCTTAATCACACCAATAATCATATGATCCCTAGAAGTGGACAATGACCCATCAAGACTTGAAAGAATAAAATGAGGAATCTAAAAACCAGAAGTGCACCACATAAGCTCTTATAAAGTACATCTTTCACCAGAAATTAGTGGAATGATGGTTTCCTCTAGTACCATGAATGTACGACATACATTGGTGATGTTGGCAATTAATCCCCTAAACACCAAAACTAAGACTGTTTATATTTTACTCTAGAGTGGTACAACTGTGAGATCCCGGGGTATTTAGCTTGTAATGCTTAGTCTTCCATTGACTCTAGCATCACAAACAAAATATCCCGTGTCTCGGGAAAATGTATACTTCCCAGAATTGCAGTATACACACCCTTTTACAAAACAATGCATCAATTCTATACAAGATCCATACAACCGAACTAAAGCTTTACAAGCAAAAGACATACATAGTAGTTATTACAAAAGGGACAACCTGGTCACAAGACAAGCTAAAGAGCTAGAATAACAGCGGAAGCAAAATGCCATAAGATGGCTATGAACAAAAGCCAACCGATTTGCCATATACCCACAAGGCAATCCGACCGGGCCGCCAAGCTAGTCGTCCACACCGCAGCAAAACTCACAAAAGTCGATCCCTTGGGGATCAACCTCCTCTACAACAATTAAGCAAAGCAAATGAGTACAAAAATGTACTCACAAGACTTACGAGTAACAAACCTAGATATTACTACATGCAGGCTTTAATTAAAGGAGAATGCTAAAGGTTTATTTTCAGCATAAAACAGATTTTATTTGCAATAAGTAATAGATTGAAGGCAGTTTTAACAATCTGAATTTTATTGGTTCAAATAACAGCGAGACAAAAAGTAGTAACATAAAGACATCCTAGAGATGACTAACCCAATATCCATCATAACAATAGCACGAATTACCCATTCGTACCACCCACATCAAATCTTAATTAAAAAGTTGTAGTCTAGTTCTTGCGGGAAATAACCAAGCGTGTCCATAACCTAAGACGAGGCTATTCGAATAGATTTAACCCTGCAGGGGTGTACCAATGTACCCATACTTCATACCGCCTTTTTGCCACTAGATTAAGCACACTTCCTTAGGTATGCTGGCACGGCTAAGTCCTACGAGACGTTCCTAATGGAAAATGCTAATTAAGAGCCGCACGTATAGGGGTTATCATCTAGCGGACCGTCGTTACGGGCTCCCACTAAGGACCCATACGTAGAGTAGGATGCACCAGCCCAGCCTAAGCAACTATGGGTGCTTTCCTCCTTTCCTTGTCCCATGTTGCATATAATCAAATATACAACCCACCACGCGACTCATTAATTAACACCCTCCAAAGTACTAAGTCAAGAGAGGTCCCATATCCCTCTAGTGTGGTTAGCACGCAAAATTGCTTGGATCAATGGCGCAAGTAACTCGGTCCTTGATGACCCGGGCACCATTCCAGTCACACCATAAGATCACACCATCATACCAATGTGCCCAAGTCTAAAACATTTTGTTTTCAGTTTAGTTTTCACAAATAAACAAGGCACAAGGTACTGAACATAAGTAATAATAAGTTTTGTGTGATCAAGGTCATCGACTAAGTCGATAACCGCCCAATTCTACCGGTAACTAAGCATTGTTAAGCATGATATCGTAAAGACAAATAAAAGAACATAATTAATTCACCGGGCTCTAATTCACCGGTGAGGATATTAACTTAGGGTTGTGGCAGAGGTGGATAATTTCAGGGAAACAATTCAATAGGATTAGCTATCTCTAATCGACAAAAATTTACTTCGACACAAAGAAGCATGCATACTTATTCTTTGCAAACAAGATATTAGACTTTAAAAGTAATGGGATCAATATGATCAAATAATGCTACATCTGCTTGCATTATTGGAGATCACTTGATTGCTGTAGAGGATCACTCTCGTACTCAACAATCTCTTCGGAACCTATCGCAAGAACGAGAAAATCCAATAAAAACAACAAACATCGAAAAAGACTCAAAATTCAAAGTCAACCAAAATCTATGAAATTTACACAACGGGTAGAGCATGATTTTAGATGAATTTAGCAACAAGAACCAACTGATTTGGACTAAGCATGCAAAAGTTACAGCCTAATCAAGTTCAATCGGCTGGAAATTCAATTTAATTAATTCTCCATTACTGTTCATAGCATAAATTTCTAGAATGTTTTTTAACATGAAATTTTTATGGTAGGCAGGTAATGACATCCTAAGAACAGCAAAAATTAGTTTACTACATTTGTAGTTAGAATGAATTTATTATGATTTTTCTAAGTTATGAAACTAGTGTCTAATTACTTTCAAAGGCAAAGACCATATTAAAACCTATTCTACACTAAAGCATTTTAATAAAGGACCCTAACACATTTTAGTTTACTAGATTTGAAGTTACAAGGAATTACTTATGCATTTCTTTAAGTTAACTGGATTTTTAGAGCAATAATTAAAGTCAAACCTAAATTAAATCTACTAACACATTTTTTTGGAGCAGAACTAAGCTTACAACCTTTTTTTAGATTAGTTAAAGCCAGAACTAACAAAATTGGAATCAATCGAAAAGGATTTAAAATGAATTAGTTATGAAATCTTAAAGTTTTAATAGCATTTTCAGTTGACAAATGAAAGTTTACCGGAATTTAAACAAACTTATCTCAACGGAAAAGACGTGGACAAACGTGGGCCGTCGATATCGAATCCCACGGCCCACGCGCACTGAAACTCAGCCGCGCGCGCAGCCCACGCGAAGCCAAATAGTGCCCACCGTTGGATTTAGATCCAACTGTCCATAAGAGATGGAACATTCGGACTTCCCGAATGCCTCACCAAATCTGGGCCATGGATCTAAAAAGGAACGGCTCAGATCAAGATCACATTCGGAGATCCGAAAGTTCACGAGATCTGAACCGTAGATCTAGAAATGAACGGTCCAAAGTGACTGGGTCGTTAAAACTCTGAACGCGTCGAGGAGGCCTAGACCGTTGGATTTAGATCTGATGGTCCAGACCTACAAAGGGGAGGTCCTAAAGGTTAAGATTTACGAGAGGAGGTCCTAGACGGTTAAGATCTCACAGAGGAAGGTCCTAACGATAAGATCTAAAAGAGAGGAGGTCCTGGATGGCTAGGATTTACAAGAGGAGGTCCTGGATGATATCTCTACAAAAGTCCAAGGGGTGGTCTTGAGGGTTGTCTTTGCAAAAGACCAACGGGGTGGTCTTTGCAAAAACACCAAAGGTGGTCTGGGGGTGGTCGTAGGGGAGGTCTTTGGGGGTGGTCCTAGTAAAAGACCAGGGGTGGTCTTGATGGCCCAGATCTGCACGGAGGAGGTCCGGGACCGCCAAGATCGACCAGTGGTGGTCCTGAAAGTTGTCAAAAGGGTGGTCTAGCCTACGACAATAGGACTTCAGTACAACCCGGTTTCGCTCACCGGCTCACCGCCGGTGACTCCGGCCACGGCAGCGCAACCCAAAGGCAGCAAAACGCTCGCAATAACATTGCGCACACTTTGAGGATACTTTCAACGACAAAGCCGGCCCAGAACGTCGGTGAGCCGAAAAACAACGGCGATGACAAACATGGCCAAAACGAAAAGCAAAAAGAGAGCTCCGCAGCAGTTCAGAGAAGCAGGTGCCAAGCTTCTAGGGGCTACTAGAAGGTTACCTTAGCACGGAGAGGTCCAGAGGAGGGCGGATGAGCTCTGGCGACGGTGACCAGTGCCGACGCTAAGGGAGGCAACATGGAGAAGAGGTCCTGAGCAAAATGAAAATGAACCAATGGTAAGGATAGCTTCAAAAGACCTCCTAGATGGTCCAGGAGCAGGTAATTGAAGCACAGGTGTACTTACCGGAGCTGGGAAAGAAATGGGCGATTTCGGTCGAAGAGGTCCAAAACTCAAAATTGGGCAGCTCCTGTGAAGGCAATTCAAAATTAAGTTAGGGCAAATGACCACGGTGTTAGATCCACAAGGCGACGCGAAAAGAAAGAATGAAGAACCACTGGTGCACTGTCGTCACCGAGGAGCTCCGAGGTCCAACAATGGCGGCTAAGGGATTTTCTAGTTTGGGAGCTCACTTGAGCAGAGCTAGAGCTCAGAGAAAACAAGGTGGTGCTGAAAAGAACCAAGGAGGAGCTCAAGTGCTACTTATAGCCGGAGGAGCAACGGTGGTGCAAGGACTGGGCTTTAATGGCGGACAAGCCCTAAAGCACTGCCAAGGGCGAAAAAGAGGAAGGGAGTAGGTAAGGACTTTGTGGGCTAAACACTGACAAAGAGTGGAAAACAATGTTTAGAGCCGTTGGCGAGGACGCCAAGGAGGTGACAAGCCAATGCCTCCTTTCTGCCATGGCGCACGCGTGCACGAGCTGAGGAAGATGACCAGGTCCAGCGGTGATCCCACCTGTCAGTGAGACAAACAAATGGGATCGAGCCCGAAGTGAACCAAAGGGTTGAGTCGAACCACATGACCCGAGTCAAAACTTTGGACCGCTTGATTGAAAATGGACGACTCAGATTGAATTTGATCTCGGGTGGTCCGAACGTCCCTCCAATCTGGAGCGTTCAAACGAAATGTGAGGACCCTAATTTATTTGGCTTGTAATGCTTAACCAACCGCCTGGTCCTAGCATCACAAATCAAATAAACTGAGCCTCGAGATATGTATACTTCCCAGAAAGCCGTATACACACCTCACCACAAAATTATGCATCAACTCCATTCCAGCATAGAGTCCAAACATCACACTAAGCGTAAGTAACAAAGATAAAGTTATTACGCACAATGGTGGATCGCCAAAAGATACACAAATAATGTAAGAACAACGGCGAAGCAAAGTGCCATAAGATGGCTATAAACAAAGCCAATCGTGCCTTCAACCCACAAGGCATCCGACCGACCGCCAAGCCTAGTCGTCGAACACGGCGGCGTGAAACTCACGAAGTGAGGCCCTTGGGGCTCACCTTCTTCCTCTGCAACAAAAACATTAAGCAAAGCCAATGAGTACAAAGATTGTCTTTGTACTGCAAGACTGACGTGTGAACTAGCGCACTGTTTATATGCTACATGCAGCTTATCCGTGGAGGTCATATGTTTCATTTGCATAAAGCCAACTTTATTTGCAATAATGTAATACCGTTTAAAGGCAAGTTTGCAATTCATTTTCTTGTTGAAATAATCATAAATAAAGATAGATACAAGTAACCACCTAGAAGTGACTATCCCAATAGTCACCCCAACATAGCACTAATCCCAGTTCGTACCACCTACAAGTTTTAATTTAAAAGGTTGTAGTCTAACTCTTGAAAAGCTTACCCAAGCGTGTCCATCACCTAGACGAGGCTATTCGAATAGTTTTAAACCTGCGAGGTGTACCACTGTACCACACTTGAGACCTTTAAGCCAAAGCACACTTAGAAGGTATGCATGCACACTAAGTCCTACGAGACTTTTTCCAATATTGTGTATTAACTACGAGCCGCTCGTATGGATAGAAATCCATACGCTTACATGGTAAAGCCGAAAGACAACTACCCACTCAGGATAAAGCTTTTGGACAACTACCATGCTCCCGAAACCATCCCTCCTGCGACCCCTGCGACCGGAGCCAATACACGCCAAAGTACTAGGTCAAGAGAGGTCCCATATACTCTAGTGTGGTTAGCACGAAATGCTGGATAAAAATTCACTCACAAGATGTTCGGTCCTTAATTGACCGGGCACCTTTCGATCACACCCAGATCACACCAATCTTACCATTGTGCCCGCGTCTAAATCGTTTTTGTTTTCAGTTTTAGTTTTGCAATTAACATAGCATAAGCTAACATAAAAACAAAGAATAATAATTTTATGTGATCAAAATCATCGACTAAGTCGATGATTGCCCAAATCTACGGAAGCTAAGCATGGCTAAGCAATCAACTCGTAATCTACTAAGTGATAAGAGTTCATCCAACGAACTCTAATCACAGCAAGTAACCTAGGCTCGGGTAGTAGAGATCAATATTTCACCTACAGGATATGCAGCTACGGTTTTAACTAATCAGTTTAACACAAATTAAGCAATGCTTACATACAGCTGAAACAAAATATTAGACTTTAAAATACTGGGATAAACATGATCAAACTGCTTGCACAGTCAACTGCTCAATAGGCTCAACCTGTTGTAGAGGATCACTCTCGATAGAACCAGAACCGTCGCAATCTAACGATCGAGCAAAAGCAACGAATAAGAACAAATAACACTGACAAAACTCAAACATTCAAAACCATCTAAAGAGCACAAAATTCACACAGCAGCTAGAGCATGGTTTAACACAAATTTTAGAAACAGAGAACAATTCATTTTGATTTGTTATGAATTTTCTAGGAATTTTCTAAGCTAACAATACACATAAAGCACTAGTTAATTACTTAACAGATTTTTATAGACAGAAACAGGATCAAAAGCCTATCCTGATAGTTAGTACACTAAAAATGAAAATTTACAAAATTGGATTCATTGGATTTGGACAATTATTGAGAAAGATATGAATTTTCTAATTTGGATAATACATAATACACCATTTAATCAATCAACAGATTTTTGCTAACAGAGACATGGTTGAACTAATTTTAGTAAATAGTACATTTAAAAAGAAAATTAACAGAACTGGTTTCATGCGATTTGGAGAAAAATTGAAATAGTTATGAATTTTCTAAGTTTAATTGAATTATCAACAAACCAGAAAAGCATTTCAGAAAAACTAAAGCATTAATTCCTTTTTCTACCGACAGCTAGCTAGCCACACCATCGACAAAGTGGGATCACAGCGCAAACGCGACTAGGTCAAACTTGACCCAGCCGCGCCAACGGCGACGTCGAAGGCGTATTCTAAGAATACGTCTTCGGCTTAACAATATGTAATCCTAACATATACGCACAGAGAAATACGCTTCCTAAAAGAGAAAGCGCAATAACAAAGTTTACACAACCCTTAACTGACAACAAGGGCCCACAAGACAGCGACTCAGAGGTAAAACATAACGACTGGATTAAGACTTCCTAAACGTGATTTACTCGGGAGGGCCCACAAGTCAGCGACACTTCTAAGCAAAGATTAGCGCTAAACTATTTGCCACCGGCGGTTCACCGGCGCGCACGGGGACGGCGGCGCGGCCGCGCAGTGGATCTCGCGAACCAGAAGGTTTCAAGGCGAGTGGGTGATACCTTGAGGTTCGCAATGCTCTCGCGAACACTATGACGGTGACGCGGAGCCTCGAGGATGCCGGCGGCGAGCTGGCGGCGAACGGAGGCGGAGAAGAAGGTGCGGCTTCCGCGGAGAAGGTGCCACAGACTTCCAGAAGACTCCGGAAGGTGTGCTTAAGCTTCGCCTCGACTCCAGGAACAATACACCCACGATAACGCCGATGAAGAGGGCCTGAGACGGCCGGAATTGCCACGGCGCAGAAAACCGAGCTTGGAGAAGAATTGGTCGCACGCCCTCAACGATGCACCAAAGATAGAAACAAGCCCACCGTCAGACTCAGTGGAGGATTGCGATCACGAGGGACCAGGTGCCGAGGCAAGAGACTCACCAGATCGCAAACGAGATAACGGAGCCGAGATCACCGGAGGTGGAGACGACGAAGTCGCTCCAAGCGATACACTAGACACCGAGGGTCCGGGTTGGGCAAAATGGACGCGGCGAGGTGAGAGGAACACAGCTTCGGGGCCGCGGGCTCGAGAGCGGCGCTAACACGACGGTGCTGCCTAGGGGTTCTTCTCCCACGAAACCAGAAGCGACGCGAAGAAGGCACGAATGGGGTAGGTAAGGAGTGAATGAGCTCGGTGGGTAGATGAGATCCCGACGATGCTTGGAGATGGACACGCGGCAATAGGTGGCGGCGGCGAGTGCGTGGCGAGCATGCGCGCGGCCGCGAGCTCGGTGAGACGCGGAGAAGACGAGGAAGGATCGACAAGGATGGCCCACCGCCGCTGAAAGCGACGGCGGTGCGAGCCGAGTCCGGCGCGCGTGAGCAGCTTGGTTAGACTCGATCAATAACGCGGCCGACCGTTGGATCTAGGATGGACGGCGAGATCAATGTATGCATTCTGACAGTCGACAAGACAAGCAATGAGGACCGTGCGATCTTCATCGGACGGCTGATAGCCATCGGGCTCGCGCGGTGCAGCTAGGCGGTGCGACCGAGTCAAGTGGCGCGGTCGGACTCGAGCTCGAGTTGGGTTCGAGCCCGATAAACAGTGATTTCAGATTTGATTTCAAAAGGCTGAGCAGGTTTGGGGAATTTGTAGAGATAGCTCCCGAGCTCCAAAAATTCTGAAATTTTTATGGGAGCTTACAGGGACAGAGGAAAACCTTGTGAAATTTTTCCAGGAATTTGCATGCAATAGATTTCCCCCAAGAAAATTCACAAGCTGCTGAGCTAGGGTTTGACCAGAATTCCAAACTGGTTTGACTTGGCCATTTGAAATAGCAACCAAAATCTAAAAATTGTGAAATTTTTCAGAGAGGTAGCTAGGATGATCAAGATGATAGGAAAAATATTTGCAGAGGGTGATCACAAGTTTTAAGGCTAAGAATTTGTTGGCAACAACTTCCATTCACAAGAACAAATTCTAGAAAATGGAAATTGTTTAGGGAAAATTTGGAAAACTTCCAAATGATTTCATGAGGCATCAAAAGTTTTTATTTCTCCTCATAATTTTACATTTTAAATACAAACCCTAACTTAGGGCTGTTACAAATCTCCCCCCTTGCAGGAATCTCGCCCCGAGATTCTGATCACTGGGAAAAGAAGGACGGGTAGTCTGCTCGAAGACGATCTTCCCGCTCCCAAGTGGCTTCATCCTCGGAGTGGTTCGACCACTGAACTTTAAGGAACTTGATCACACGGTTCCTCGTTCTGCGTTCAGCTTCTTCGAGGATACGAACGGGGCGCTCACGATAAGACAGATCTTCCTGCACATCGATATTTTCCAATGGTGTTTCCTCAACTGGAACACGGAGGCACTTCTTCAATTGCGATACATGGAAAACATCGTGCACTCCTTCGAGTGTAGCTGGCAATTCTAACTTGTATGCAACAGCTCCCACTTTCTTGATGATGCGATACGGCCCGACATATCGAGGAGCCAGTTTGCCCTTAACACCGAAACGACGATGTCCCTTCAAAGGTGAGACTTTGAGATACACCAAGTCATTGGGCTGGAAACTCAGCTCACGACGACGCCGATCTGCATAGCTCTTTTGCCTGGACTGAGCTACGCGCAAGTGCTCACGAATCAACTGCACTTGACTTTCCGCCTCATTGATTGAATCTGGACCAAAGAACTGTCTTTCCCCAGTTTCTGACCAGTTCAATGGGGTTCTACATCGCCTCCCATACAAAGCCTCAAACGGTGTCATACCAAGACTAGCCTGGAAGCTGTTGTTGTAAGAGAACTCGGCAAGCGGTAGGCACTTCTCCCAATTCTTCCCATAGGAAAGAACACAAGCACGAGCATATCTTCAAGAACTTGGTTGACCCGCCCCGTCGGACTGTCTGTCGAGGATGATAGGTCAATCGAAAGAAAGACGGGTCCCCATGGCCTCTCGTAAATCGGGCCATAGCCAGAAGTGAAAAGAGAGCCACGATCGACACAATCGTTCGTGGCACACCATGCAAGCTCACAATGCGAGAGATATAGAGATCGCCAATCGACCGACATCGAGTGGTAATCTTCGGCAGAAGTGCGCTACCTTCGTCAATCGATCGATAACAACCCAGATAGCATCCTTCCCTGAAGACGTACGGGGCAGACCAGTGATGAAGTCCATGCCCACAGAATCCCATTTCCACTCCGGTATAGGTAAGGGCTGAAGAAGACCCGCTGGACGCTGATGCTCGGCCTTGACACGACAACATACGTCGCATCTGGCAACGAACCTGGCAATCTCGCGCTTCATGCGAGTCCACCAGAATCTCTGACGCAGATCTTGATACATTTTGGTGGCCCCGGGATGGATAGACAAGGGCGAATCATGGGCCTCATGGAGAATCAAATCCCGCAATTCCGGAACCTTTGGAACCACGAGACGCTGCCCAAACCACACAACACCATGCTCATCTTCTGTGAAACACTTGGCTGATCCATTCTTGATGTTCTGCTTGATTTTACCCACACCATCATCTGATTGCTGTGCTGCCTCGATTTGATCCACCAAGGTCGGTTGCACAACCAAGGCAGCAAAGGAACCATGCTCAACCAAACCCAAGTTGAGACGCTGAAATTCTGCAAGAAGTGCAGGCTGTTGCTCTTGGATCATCAAAGTATTGCAATACACCTTTCGGCTAAGTGCATCCGCCACCACATTGGCCTTGCCAGGATGATACTGAATACCCATGTCATAATCTTTGATCAATTCCAACCATCTCCTCTTCCTGAGGTTCAGATCTGGCTGGGTGAACAAGTATTTCAAACTCTTGTGATCAGAATACACCTCACAGTGATTCTGATCGGATAATGCCGCCAAATCTTGAGTGCATGAACCACAGCAGCAAGCTCTAAATCATGGGTGGGATAATTGAGCTCATGAGGTCTCAACTGCCTAGATGCATAAGCAACTGCCTTGCCTTCCTGCATAAGAACACACCCGAGTCCCTGACGAGAGGCATCGCAATAAATATCGAAGCTCTTGTGGACATCGGGAAGAGTAAGAACTGGAGCTGAAGTCAATCGCTGTTTGAGCTCCTGAAAGCTCTCATCACAAGCAGAGGACCACACAAACTTCTTGTCCTTCTTGAGCAATTCAGTCATTGGCTTTGCGATCTTGGAGAAGTTCTCGATAAAGCGGCGGTAGTAGCCCGCTAAACCGAGAAAACTCCGTACATCGATGGATCGACTTGGCTGCCCCAAGACAGTAACATCGCCGACCTTCTTTGGGATCCACACTACACCTCCACCGAAAGAACATGGCCCAAGAATGCCACTTCCTTCAACGAGAACTCGCATTTCTTTGAACTTTGCATATAGCCGATGCTCCATGATTTGCCCAAAACAATCTTCAGATGCTCAGCATGCTCTGCTTCAGTCTTGGAATAGATAAGAATATCATCAATGAAAACCACCACGAACTTATCCAAATATTCCATGAATACCGAGTTCATGAGGTTCATGAAATATGCTGGAGCATTGGTTAAGCCGAAAGACATGACGGTATACTCGTAAAGACCATAACGAGTAGTGAAAGTCGTCTTCGGAATATCCTCAGCCCTAATCCGGACCTGATGATATACCAATCTCAGGTCAATCTTGGAGAACACCTGAGCCCCAGACAACTGGTCAAAAAGATCATCAATACGGGGAAGAGGATATTTGTTCTTCACCGTCACCTCATTGAGCGGACGGTAATCAACACACATGCGCAAAGTCTTGTCCTTCTTCTTCACAAAGATCACCGGACAACCCCAAGGAGATGAACTGGGACGGATGAAACCCTTTGCCTGGATCTCACCAAGCTGCTTCTTCAATTCTTCTAGCTCATTGGGAGGCATCCGATACGGCGCCTTCGAGATAGGGGCGACTGCACGGTAGTAACTCAATGACAAACTCGGATCTCGAACCGAGGCATCCTGTAAATCATCGGAAAAACATCCTCAAAATCACAAACGGTGGGAACCTCACGAATCTTCAAAGCGGCTTTGCTACAAGTGCACAAAGGTGTGACCCTTGCAACAAGCGAGGAAAAGCCAACCTGTTCGCCATAAAGGTTGGTGAGAAAACCATCTTCTTGGCACAATCGATCTGTCCCAAGTGTTGGAACAACCAATCCATGCCAAGAATTACATCCAGGCTCGCTGAGTTGAGAAGGATGAGATTTGCCAAGAATCCCACTCCTTTGACTTCGATAGGAACATCCCGACATTCTAAATCAGCTCTCATCTCCGACCCCGGAGATCGAATGAGCAAAGGAATCCTCAAAGGAACACAAGAAGACCACTAGCAGCGACAAACGATCTCGAAATAAAAGAATGCGATGCTCTGAATCAAATAATACCGCAGGGCGAGAATTGACAAGAAGTGTACCCATCACGACATCCGCGCCTCCGAGCCTCCTCGGTGAAAGATGGTTAACTCGACCACGCTCGCACCACGGCCTTCGGATCATCTTACGTCGGTGGTGACCACTCCGCCGCGTCCTCCATTAGGGCGAGGCTTCTGCAACACTCGAGGGCGAGCATTCGCATAATGGCCCTTGTTGTGGCGGCGAAAACAAGTAACCTCGGCCGCCGGATTGCGAGGCCACCTGCTCTTGGATCGCGGCGCGTGTGGTCAAACACGGCTGCGGTGGGCGAGGAGTCGCGCGGATGGCCTCGATGCTGGTGGAGCCAAAGAACGGGCCCAGTGCTTGCCCGGCGAGGACGAGTGAGGCCGGCTGTGCGGTCGATGGGCCTCCCATTTGCGCTTGCGGGACTCACCCAGCGCCTTTGCCTTGTGCTCAGCAACAATGGCCTTATCAACCAAGGCCTGAAAGTCGGGGAAGTCCACAATAGACAGCCTGTCCTGCAGCTCCTCGGACAAGCCATCCATAAACTTCTCCTACTTAGCCTCATCTGAGGCCACCTCCCCTGGAGCATAACGAGCCAAATGATTAAACTCGTAGAGATACTCCGTCACAGATTTGGGCCCTTGCTTGAGCGCGAGAAATTCCTTCTTCTTCAGCTTCATCAGGCCATCAGGGATGTGGGCCCGACGAAAAGCAGACCTGAACTCCTCCCACGGGACCACATGGCCCGTGGGCTGCATGGTGAGGTAGTTCTCCCACCATGAGAGTGCTGCGCCCTCAAGCTGGTGGGACGCGAAGAGTGCCTTATCCTGTGCCTGGCACTGAGCTATGTTGAGCTTTCGCTCAACCATGCGCAGCCAATCATCCGCATCGAGAGGGTCCTCAGAGCGGGAGAAAGTCGGCGGCTGCGTACGGAGGAACTCTGCAAGTCCTCCGCGAGTCGGATGCCCGCCACCTCCAGATCCGGAGGCACCGGCAGGAGTGGAGGTATTCCTAGCAATAACCTCCAAAATACGCGTCTGGTCCATGCGGTTTCGCTCGATCTGAGCGAGAACCTCAGCCATGGTCGGAGGAGGGGGAAGCTCCTCATCATGACCAGCCGGCTGACTGCCACGCGTCCTCCCAGTCATCCTGTTTCACTAAGATAGGTTAGTGATAGCCGGAAAACATGAAGTCGATAACTCACTGCAAATAACTCACTAACAGCACAAAATAAGCACAAGACTTTTAAGTTACAAAACCAACTGACAAAAATTAGACACTTAGCAGACTCACAACATATCTTACCCTTATGTTCCCACAAATTTTAATTAGACTAATCTTCTATGGTTCTCCCAAAGACTAATTCCACCGGTAGTAACTACCTTTTGAAAGGAAAGAGAGAAACCAAGTTTTAAAACTCAAATTAGAGTAAGATGAGAGTAGAAGGCTAAGATAGATAAGGAGTAAAACCTGAGAATCTGCCTAGGTTTTCATAAACCATTTTTATACTTTGAAAATAAGCCTTTCCAAAATATCCTAAGGACGACTATGTTTGGGTTACAACGGTCAGAATGGCTCTGATACCAACTTTGTGAGGACCCTAATTTATTTGGCTTGTAATGCTTAACCAACCGCCTGGTCCTAGCATCACAAATCAAATAAACTGAGCCTCGAGATATGTATACTTCCCAGAAAGCAGTATACACACCTCACCACAAAATTACGCATCAACTCCATTTCAGCATAGAGTCCAAACATCACACTAAGCAGAAAGTAACAGCAGTAAAGTTATTACAGACAATGACTGACTGGCCAAAAGATACACAAATAACAGAAGAACGACAGCGGAAGCAAAAGTGCCATAAGATGGCTATAAACAAAGCCAATCAGCGTGTCTTCAACCCACAAGGCATCTGACCGGACCGCCAAGCCTAGTCGTCGAACACGAAGCGGCAGCAGAACTCACAGAAGTGAGGCCCTTGGGGCTCACCTTCTTCCTCTGCAACACAAACATTAAGCAAAGCCAAAGAGTACAAAGATTGTCTTTGTACTCGCAAGACTGACGTGTGAACTAGCAGACCTGTTTATATGCTACATGCAGGCTTATCTGGTGGAGGTCATATGTTTCATTTGCATAAAGCCAACTTTATTTGCAATAATGTAATACCGTTTAAAGGCAAATTTGCAATTCATTTTTACTGTTGAAATAATCTGCAAATAAAGATAGATACAAGTAACCACCTAGAAGTGACTATCCCAATAGTCACCCCAACATAGCACGAATCCCAGTTCGTACCACCTACAAGTTTTAATTTAAAAGGTTGTAGTCTAACTCTTGAAAAGCTTACCCAAGCGTGTCCATCACCTAGGGCGAGACTATTCGAATAGTTTTTAACCTGCGGGGTGTACCACTGTACCACACTTGAGACGCCTTTAAGCCAAAGCACACTTCCAAGGTATGCAGCACATGACTAAGTCCTACGAGACTTTTTCCAATATTGTGTATTAACTACGAGCGCTCGTATGGATAGAAATCCATACGCTTACATGGTAAAGCCGAAAAGACAACTACCCACTCGGGATAAAGCTTTTGGACAACTACCATGCTCCCGACACCATCCTCCCGCGACCCCTGCGACCGGAGCCAATACACGCCAAAGTACTAGGTCAAGAGAGGTCCATATACTCTAGTGTGGTTAGCACGCGAAATGCTGGATAAAAATTCACTCACAAGATGTTCGGTCCTTAATTGACCGGGCACCTTTCGATCACACCCAACAGATCACACCAATCTTACCATTGTGCCCGTCTAAATCGTTTTTGTTTTCAGTTTTAGTTTTGCAATTAACATAGCATAAGCTAACATAAAAACAAAGAATAATAATTTTATGTGATCAAAATCATCGACTAAGTCGATGATTGCCCAAATCTACCGGAAGCTAAGCATGGCTAAGCAACTGAACTCGTAATCTACTAAGTGATAAGAGTTCATCCAACGAACTCTAATCACAGCAAGTAACCTAGGCTCGGGTAGTAGAGATCAATATTTCACCTACAGGATATGCAGCTACGGTTTTAACTAATCAGTTTAACACAAATTAAGCAATGCTTACATACAGCTGAAACAAAATATTAGACTTTAAAATACTGGGATAAACATGATCAAACTGCTTTTTCTTGCTCTTTGCTCAATAGGCTCAACTTTGTTGGAGAGGATCACTCGATAGAACTGCAACTGTCGCAATCTAACGATCGAGCAAAAGCAACGAATAAGAACAAATAACACCGACAAAACTCAAACATTCAAAACCATCTAAAGAGCACAAAATTCACACAAAGAGCTAGAGCATGGTTTAACACAAATTTTAGAAACAGAGAACAATTCATTTTGATTTGTTATGAATTTTCTAGGAATTTTCTAAGCTAACAATACACATAAAGCACTAGTTAATTACTTAACAGATTTTTATAGACGAAACAGGATCAAAACCTATCACGATAGTTAGTACACTAAAAATGAAAATTTACAAAATTGGATTTGGACAATTATTGAGAAAGATATGAATTTTCTAATTTGGATAATACATAATACACCATTTAATCAATCAACAGATTTTTGCTAACAGAGACATGGTTGAACTAATTTTAGTAAATAGTACATTTAAAAAGAAAATTAACAGAACTGGTTTCATGCGATTTGGAGAAAAATTGAAATAGTTATGAATTTTCTAAGTTTAATTGAATTATCAACAAACCAGAAAAGCATTTCAGAAAAACTAAAGCATTAATTCCTTTTTCTACCGACAGCTAGCTAGCCACACCACATCCATCGAGAGCAGGATCACGCGCGCGGACTAGGTCAAACTTGACCCAGCCGCGCCAACGGCGACGTCGAAGGCGTATTCTAAGAATACGTCTTCGGCTTAACAATATGTAATCCTAACATATACGCACAGAGAAATACGCTTCCTAAAAGAGAAAGCGCAATAACAAAGTTTACACAACCCTTAACTGACAACAAGGGCCCACATGACAGCGACTCAGAGGTAAAACATAACGACTGGATTAAGACTTCCTAAACGTGATTTACTCGGGAGGGCCCACAAGTCAGCGACACTTCTAAGCAAAGATTAGCGCTAAACTATTTGCCACCGGCGGTTCACCGGCGCGCACGGGGACGGCGGCGCGGCCGCGCAGTGGATCTCGCGAACCAGAAGGTTTCAAGGCGAGTGGGTGATACCTTGAGGTTCGCAATGCTCTCGCGAACACTATGACGGTGACGCGAGCTCGAGGATCGCCGCGGCGGTGGCGCGCGAACGGAGGCGGAGAAGAAGGTGCGGCTTCCGCGGAGAAGGTGCCACAGACTTCCAGAAGACTCCGGAAGGTGTGCTTAAGCTTCGCCTCGACTCCAGGAACAATACACCCACGATAACGCCGATGAAGAGGGCCTGAGACGGCCGGAATTGCCACGGCGCAGAAAACCGAGCTTGGAGAAGAATTGGTCGCACGCCCTCAACGATGCACCAAAGATAGAAACAAGCCCACCGTCAGACTCAGTGGAGGATTGCGATCACGAGGGACCAGGTGCCGAGGCAAGAGACTCACCAGATCGCAAACGAGATAACGGAGCCGAGATCACCGGAGGTGGAGACGACGAAGTCGCTCCAAGCGATACACTAGACACCGAGGGTCCGGGTTGGGCAAAATGGACGCGGCGAGGTGAGAGGAACACAGCTTCGGGGCCGCGGGCTCGAGAGCGGCGCTAACACGACGGTCTTGCCGCTTAGGGTTCTTCTCCGTAGAAACCAGAAACGAGCGAAGAAGACACGAGAATGGGGTAGGTAAGGAGTGAATGAGCTCGGTGGGTAGATGAGATCCCGACGATGCTTCGGAGATGGACACGCGGGCAATAGGTGGCAGCGACGAGGTACGTGGCGAGCATGCGCGCGCGGCCGCGAGCTCCGGTGAGACGCGGAGAAGACGAGGAAGGATCGACAAGGATGGCCCACTGTCGCTGAAAGCGACGGCGGTGCGAGCCGAGTCCGCGCGGCGTGAGCGCTTGGTTAGACTCGATCAATAACGCTACCGACCGTTGGATCTAGGATGGACGGCCGAGATCAATGTATGCATTCGGACAGTCGACAAGACAAGCAATGAGGACCGTGCGATCTTCATCGGACGGTGATAGCCATCGGGCTCGCTCGCGGTGCAGCTAGGCGGTGCGACCGAGTCAAGTGGCGCGGTCGGACTCGAGCTCGAGTTGGTTTCGAGCAGATAAACATGATTTGATTTGATTCAAAAGGCTAAGCAGGTTTGGGGAATTTTTAGAGATAGCTCCCGAGCTCCAAAAATTCTGAAATTTTTATGGGAGCTTACAGGGACAGAGGACAACCTTGTGAAATGTTTCCAGGAATTTCCATGCACTAGATTTCCCCCAAGAAAATTCACAAGCTGCTGAGCTAGGGTTTGACCAGAATTCCAAACTGGTTTGACTTGGCCATTTGAAATAGCAACCAAAATCTAAAAATTGTGAAATTTTTCAGAGAGGTAGCTAGGATGATCAAGATGATAGGAAAAATATTTGCAGAGGATGATCACAAGTTTTAAGGCTAAGAATTTGTTGGCAACAACTTCCATTCACAAGAACAAATTCTAGAAAATGGAAATTATTTAGGGAAAATTTGGAAAACTTCCAAATGATTTCATGAGGCATCAAAAGTTTTTATTTCTCCTCATAATTTTACATTTGAAATACAAACCCTAATTTAGGGCTGTTACACGAAATCAAACGGCCGACAAGCCCCACGCCTTTCAGATTGGCTCGGGTGCGCTTAAGTGGGTTGGGTCGCACCAAGAAGGCCGAGTCGGGCTCGGGTCTGACCCAAGTCCAACAGGACTTTGACTAGGGTTTTGAAATAAACTGAAAACTTGAAAGAATTTTTAGAGGTAGCAAACTAACTCCAAAAATTCTGAAATTTTTTACAGGAACTTGCTGACTTTAGGATTGACCTTGTGTAAAATTTCCAGAGGCTTTTATGCAAGGTATATTTCCCTAGAAATTCTGCAAGATTTGTTCTAGGGTTTGACTAAGGGTTAAAATGGTTTGACTGTCTCTTAAAATATTCAAATAATTTCTAAAAATTGTGAAAATTTTCAAAGGGATCACACAACCTCCCTAGAACCAAGGAAAATTATTTCTAGTAGATTATCACAAGATTTGACAAGGGTTAAAAAATGAGGGTCATGACTTTAGTCAATTGGAGATTGAAGTTTTTGAATTCCACAATTCCTTTACAAAAATTACAGAAAAGTTCAAAAACGGCAAGATGCAAGAAAAGTTTTAATTTCTACAGATTTTCTTACATTTGAAACACAAACCCAGATTTAGACTGTTACAACAACCATACTTTATAGTTCAGCAGAACTAACTATTAGTTGTAACTTTAACCACCTATAGATAGTTACAAAATAGTAAGATCTGAAAGATTTTGATAAATCGCATCCAGAAGGCATATGACTTTGCAACTAGTATTACCTCGTATCCTCTGTAAGGATAATCTACTTGTGTTGCACACTCAAATAGTGGTATTTGATAAGTTAAGCACATTACTCCCGAATAACGTTTATTCTAAACCTCCAGATGAGTAATAGGATATTTATACATAATACTCTACATTGTGGTAATCTAGTTGATGTGATCACAATATTCTTGTCTATGTTCATTTTTGAAAAATGAATGAAAGACATTGGAGTAACAAGACTTCAACGGAAGTTGTCTTCAGGGGGAGCATATACTAAACACTGATAATCATACTTGAGATTTTAAAAATCTTAGTCAAACCTAGAAGGTGTTAATACGATGATTACTGATTAAATTCACCTTGAAGGTTTTACCACTTAACTTTTTAGATCCAGTTGGTCAACAATGCAAAGATCACGAAGATCATGCATAGATCCTGGTGATCATTACTAAATTCTAAAGATATTTGTCAAATCTCTATAGTGCTAATTGTATAATAAATTTATAATAAATCTCTATTTCTATCAACTACTCAGAAATTATTGTACTATATGAAGCTTTACATGAATGTGTATGGCTCAGACGTGTGATTAGCCATATCGAGAAGGCATGTGACATTAACACCATCAATACCCCCACAATTATCTATGAAGATAACGCTGCGTGTGTTGCACAAATCCAAATGGGTTATGTTAAAAGTAATATCACGAAGCATATTGCTCTTAAATTCTTCTATCCTTATGAACTCCAGAAGAACGATGGGGTGAAGATCCTGCAAACTAGATCTTGTGAAAATCTAGCTAATTTATTCACTAAGTTTTTGTCTATGTCCAACTTTCAACGATGCATTCGTAGTATTGAATGAAGAGATTTGAAGAGTTACAGGAATCAAGGGAGAATCCACTGAATCACAATATACTTTTACAGTCAGAATGGAATACTACAATATTTAACTGTGAAGAACAACATGACTTGTATGGCTTGCATTATTTCGATCCCCTTCCAAAAGTTTAGCGATCACAACGAAAATCAGAAGTCTGAAATCCTGCTTGCATATCTAGATCCTAAACAAAGATTTAACAATATCGGGAGAGCTTATTTGAGAAAGAAAGCTTGCTTGCCTGATAACAATTCTACAACTCTACACAGAACTGTTCCTCAAAAGAGAACTACAAAGAACTGTTGAACAAACATGGCAGTGGTAGGTGAAGCTAATCTAAACTACAAGGTCTAAAAAGCTCTTGAATCATCACATGCAAGAGTTCATATGTTTGATCTCAGTCAAACTTAAGAAGACTATAGAAAGAGCATAGAATTGTTAGCAAAACAAGATTCAGTTGAATAAACCACCAAGCTCAAATTGCTACATTTGTGTATAGCATTGCGCAAGTGCTTTACAAATTAGAAAATGTATGTAGCTGAGACCTATGCACTACCTTCTGGCATAGATATCCCCTGCTCCCTAGCAAACGACCAGCAATCTGCCGAGCTAAGAAATACTGTAGCATCTTGTCCGAGTCAGCGAGTGTCTCGTACACCGCTCTGTGCTTCTTGTCCTCCATATCTTTGAAATCACCCTGCGAGTTCAAAGAAATCATACCATGACTTCACTAGCATTCCCATCAATTTGATTCTTGCAGTGTTCTACAACTTTTAGGAGCACGGAAGCAACAAGAACATCTAAATCTGATAAGGGATTGGAGAAAAAGACGTATACCTTCAGCTTGGAGCCACGCCACCGGCTCATCTTCTCACCGCCCACCTCCATCTCGGCGGCTCGTGGATCGACGGCGCCACCACGCCGAGAGAGAAAAAAGTGCCCAGCCGCCACTCCTCCGTGCTCACCTCGCCTCCGTCTCCGGCCGCCGGCGTAGCGAGGCCGGGCTTCCTCCTCCGCCTCTTCACCGCCGCTCGGCGGAGAAGGCCATGAGGAGCGCACCGTGGGCGAGGGCGTGGGCGCGCCACGCCGCGAGAGAAGGGGTGAGAGGCAAGGATGGGGGTGGGCGGCGGCGGTGGAAATCGCCCATCGCGAGAGCTCTTGCAGGTCTTGCGAAACGGTTCGCTCGCGGGGGGGGGGGCAGATGAGCCGGGTAGTTTGATGGCAATGGCTGGTAAATACTAGGAACTTCAAAGGGTATTTTTGTTGTGCAAAGCTGGATTCTCACAAGAATCTGCGGAAAGGCTGCTTCTCCTTACTAGTTCATTTTTGAGACAGCTCCTCGTGAGAATTAGAATCAGGTGGTTTTGAGAAGCTAGGTGTTTGGTATTGCTCCACGAGATTCAGACGAGAATCTAGAATCTGGAGCTATACCAAACAGGGCCTTAAAGTCCTAAAGTTTTATCTTAATTCTGAATATTAACCCAGAAGGTAAACATGTTGCACTCTTTTTTTCCCCCTTAGTGAGTTTCCCCTGAATGTTTTTCATATAAAGGTTTTTAATGAGGAAATGATGCAATACAACTAACAGATACAATGAACGTTTTTCTCCGATTCCTTTTTTCCCACTGAGTTTTTTGAGAGAAGTTTTTAATGAGACATACGCATGACACGATATTCGTCCAAGGGGGAGTGTTAAGAAACCCTGAATTAAGGGTTGATGGGTATAATACCGAAATTACCCCTGGTGGGTTTTAGTCTATAAGTAGGACCTACATGGATACAGAAAGAGATTGATCTATGAAAAAAGGAGTTACTCCATATTATGTCTTCATCTATTATCTGATGATTGGTTGATTATCTCCCCGCAACGAGGACGACGTTATTTAACGTAGAAAACCCCCGTAATCGTCCAAACCCAGCGGCGAAGCGAGATTGAAAGAAGAAGAAGAAGGAAGATGACGTGGCAATCCCCGCTGGCTGGCACGAGCAATTTAATTTATATCGGCCGTGGGATCCTGATCGGGCGGCTCTCCGTCTCCGTTTGAAGGCGCAGGCGGAGGTGGAAGAAAGAAGAGGCGAGGAGAGGAGGGGATTATTGATTTATTTCCTCCTCCTTGTTACGAGAACGAGAGGAGGAAGGAAACCCTAGCGGAAGGAGGAGTCGATCGCTCCCGACGAGACAAGGAAGAATTCAGTTCAGCTCAGTTCAGTTCAGTTCAATTGCTGCTGCACCGCAAATCTGCAACCGCAGCTGCAATCCACCCACTCCTCCAGCCACAGCCAGAGGCAGTCGCACCGATTGACTCGATTCCACCGCCACCGCCACCGCCACCGCCACCGCCCTCCGATTGATTCCCATCTCCCCTCCCTAGGGCTACGCAATCGCAACGCAAGGTCTCCTCTCCTCTCTGCCACAGGTTCGCCTCTACGCGGTTAGGGTTTCCCTCGCCACCGCCCCCTGCGGCCCAGGGCCTCGCCGCCAATGGCACCCGCCGGCAAGCGGGGCGCCAAGGCGGGCCACAAGTGGACCTCCAGAGACCCGCAGCTCGGCGACCTCGTCCTCGCCAAGGTCAAGGGCTTCCCCTACTGGCCAGCCAAGGTCCTCCTCCTTTCTCTCTTCTTTCCTCCCTCCGCTCTCTCCTGCTATGCTACTGCTATTGCTATTGCTATGCTTCTTCCTGGGCGCCTCCCCTTCCCCTGCTTGCCTATAATTCCCCTCCCTCCCTACCTCTTTCTCTGCCCACCTCTTTGCCCTGATATGCTGCTGCTGCTTTGCTTCAGTTCTCTCCTCCTCTTGTCATTGCAGGTGAGCAGGCCCGAGGACTGGAACCAGACGCCGGTACCACGCAAGGTCTTTGTCGTCTTCTTTGGCACCAAAGAGATGTAAGCCTCGCTCCTTGCGTGGCCGTTTTTTTTCCCGGTATTGTACTTTAACTGCCATTCCTATAACCGACGATGAGATCTCATCGGATAATAAATCAATCTCATGTGCGGCACGTGCTTGATAAACGCGTCACCTGATACTGTCATAATAGACTGAATATGCGTGTGGAGAGATGCAGCCTCTTGCCTTTTTAGTGTTTGATTCATGTTAGGCATGGTGCAAACATGGATTCGGGAATTGCTGTTTCTATGGACGCAAGGTGTATACATGGTGCAAACATGGATTCGGGAATTGCTGTTTCTATGGACGCAAGGTGTATATGCGTGTGTCACATCTAGCATGCACCTACTCACAGAGTCATCTAGCTGCAAAAACTAACACGGTTGGTTGAGATCATGCACAGGAGATACCGACAATTTCTTGTAGAGATTTATTCCCAATTTATTGCCCCAGCTGTCAATTTCACACTTGTACAGCTCTCAAACTGGAAACTGCGCAAAGCTCATACCTATTGGGCCATGTGTGGATAAGTAGGTACATACTTTGTGCTTATGGTACATTACCATTTAGCAGTGCGACTGGTGTAGGGAGAACATGTTATTTATTTTGGGCAAGATGGCCTTTACATGTGTACTAATTGAAGTAAGAGGGCAAATTCAGATAATTAAGTAGGATTTTAGGTTCTGATTATACTCGTTGATCGTGAGGTGAAGTGATAATTTGATTTCTGATTTAAATAACAACTTGCACTGCAGAACTTGCAGTTTTTAATTCTACCTATTTGACCTGGGTGTTTACTTTATCTTACTATTTCTGCTTAGGTGGGCAGATATTCTTTTGTATGTCTATACCACATCAACCCATTAGTGTAAAAATGTAGATCATGTGATTATCGTCTCAGCGCAGATCTAAGGTTGCTTGTTGCTGTGCAAGGTCAGTCTAGGAGGTATAATTCTTTTGTTAGGCTGAGATGAAAGTAATACATATTGCTAGGAATTGATTTCGGAAGTCTCCTTACTCTTTGTCTCAAATTACAATTAGAGAAAATTTGCTTGGTACCATCGCAAAGATGCATAATTGGAAAATACCATCCCATGTGATGTGAAGCTGAAAAGTGGGGCCTGGGGCCACATGGCAGTGGTACATTGATGGTAGTTTCCAACTCGAGTGATCTTTGCGATGGTACAGAACAATTCGCCCCCAATTAAGCCTTTTCTTTTATTCGTATGATCTTGAAGTACTCTGGTCCACTCCTAAGGCCTTTTTTTCCCCCGTAAAGTAAAAAAATAAGAATGGTTTTAATTCTTTTGTACGTTGAGCCTGTTGTAGCTTGACAGAGCTCGCCTAAGCTTTTTCGACCTTGTTATTCTTTTTTAGTTTTTTTGGTAGGTAACTGTAGATCTCTTTCGATAACTTTGGTGCTCATAGAGCAGTTAATTACTCAATTTGATCTATTCACTAGGTTGCTTTAATTTATAAAGTGCTTGCTACATAGAACATTTGTTTGGTTGTTGTTATATCCTATCATCATTTCCTCTAGATTCGATGTTGGTTTGTTGCCTTTGCTGTCTTTCATTCATTCCTTTTCTTTGCTATGTTGTGACAATTCTTTGCACACTTAAGTACTAGCATCACTTGATTGCTAATGAATGAATACTGTCCTGCAGTGCTTTCGTAGCTTTGCCAGATCTTCAGCCATTTACTGAAGAGGCGAAGAGTGAGGTGGTAGATCGAGCTCGGGAAAAACGATGCCCGAAAAAATATATCAAAAGTTTTGATGAAGCTGTAGTGGAGATCTGCAAGGCCTACGATGAGCTGCCAAAATCATCTGACACTGCAAGCTCTGTATTGCCTGATCACACTCTTGATCAGAGTGAAAAACCTACAGAGCACCTTGTAAAGTCACCTGATGACGGCGAGACCCCAAAATTGGGGCAAATGGAAGGTGATAGCGCTATCGACAACTTGAATACTTTAGGGAAAGGTTCAGGAACTGAGGATGTGAAAGATGGTGGTCATGACAGAAGGGATTCTTCTCCAGCAGCTTCTAAAAGGAAACAACCTTTACAAAAGGATTCCGATCATCCCAAGAAAAACAAGTCTGTCGCATCCAAGTCAGCTCTCGACATGCACCTTGAACAGGAGCGTTCACCAACCTCTGTGCATGCAGAAAGAGAGACTGAAGAATCAGAAGTTGAAAAAGGGAACCATCCAACTGAAGGTTTAGTTTTGGACCCTACTGTACAGATAGTTTGTGCCCTTGAAGTGCCAAAGAAATCTAAAGCTGAGAAGCAGTTGAAGAATGCTGAAAGAAAGGAGAACAAGCGTGGTGATGTCGCTGGTACTGGGAGGACTGCTCCTGGGGTTCTACCTGATATTGGACTGAACAAGAGTGCTGACAAAGAGAGCAGAGGATTGAAAAAGTCGAAAATGATGACGAAACAATCACTTGCAAATGAATCAGAGAAAAGAGACCATAACAAAATAATGCTCAACAAGCCTGACAAGCAGTTGACTGGAAAATCATCTGCAGTCTTTTATTCCAATAAGAAATCTCTGCTTGGTAGTGGGCAGCGAAAGCTGGACAGTAGCACTGATATGCATCCAGCAAAGAGGCCAAAACTTATGGACAGGGCCAATGAAACAGTTAAGACAGTGGCAAAGAGTGAGACCAAGTTACCTGTTGATAATGAAAAGGATAGTGCTGTGAAAAATGAGAAATATACTCCTGTGGACGCTGAAAATAACACAGTTCCTGAGATTGGAACCAGTGATGATAGGGCACGAAAATCAGGTATTCTTGTACCACCCCTATCAAGGCTGCATTCTGAGGGATTGGAGCAGGCATCTGGTTCTGCAACTCGACTAAGTGCTGTTGATACTGCTAAAAAGGGCTCCAGCATGAAGGAGGATGGCGCACGTGTTGGTAGGCCCTTGGCAAAGCCCAGGAGAAGAGCGTGTCGCTTTGATGATGAGGAGGGGGAAGAACAACGGACACCACCTCATAAAACTTCTGCCAAATCACCTCATAAAACTTCTGCCAAATCAATCTCCTCGCATGTAGTCCCAACCGAGAAGATCGAACAGACAGGGACTCGGGGGATTTCTTCATCTCAAGTTGGTAATGTTTCTATAAAAAAATCTGGTGGGGCAAGAGAAGAGAAACCTAGAAGTGTCGGGAGGTCACCTGTGAAGCATGAGCAGGTTTATTCTTCACCAAGTCAAGATAAAGTGCATGTTAGACCACAGATCATGGGGAGAAGATCAACCACAAGTTCGGTTGATGCTTCTGTTGGTTTGGGTAACAAAATTAACCAGGCAGATCGCAAATCCTCTGGACAATTAAGAATGTCAGCATCCTCTGAAGTGAAGAAACCACAAGGTAGTTCGTCTAAACTATTGCACCAGACATCTGGAAACTCCCATTCTCAAAACCAAACTGCCTCAGAAAAGAATGTGCTGCTGTCTAAATCAGAAAATGCTAAAGCTAAACCTAAGCCTAGCACACAGATAGCTATGGCTGTTGAGAATAGGGCAAGTGTCGCTTTGTCAGCTGAACGAATTGGCAAGCTGGATCACTCGAAAGAGGAAAGGTATACTGCTTTGCACCAACTAAGTTTCTTTCTTATGCTCTTTTTGTTTTACATTCAATCGTTCATACAGGTTTAGCTATGCACTTTGTTGATAGTTTGCAGTTTCCTCTTATGCAGATCAAATTTTGTTGATAAAGCAGCTTTTGCTGAACCTAGTCCTGATTCTGTGAAGTCAATGAAGCATCTTATTGCAGCTGCTCAAGCAAGGAGAAACCTTATTGCGTCTACTCAAGGAAAGTCTGATGGGTCTTCTGCCGACAATGCTGTTATTGCCTCCACACCATATGGTTTGCCTGGACTAAGTCCTAGTCCTGTTTTTCACATTCCATCTGCATCTAGAATTGCTATTCCAGAGAGTGACAGCATGCAATTTCCAGACTCCTTTTGTTCTATGACTGAACATGGCCAACGAGTTGTTCTGAAAAACCCAGCGGAGACTGACCTTGAACATGGAAAGAGTCCGAAACCTAGGCAGTCCAGCGGTTCACTAAGTGGTGGTACGGATGCAGCAATTGCACGTGATGCTCTGGAGGGAATGATAGAAACACTTTCAAGGACAAAGGATAGTATAGGACGTGCTACACGTCATGCAATTGAATGCTCCAAACATGGCATTGCTGGAGAGGTACTCTCTATCTCTCTCTCACACACACGCACGCACATTTTTTGATCTTGTGCATTCATGCACCCACATGTCATCAGCATTTCTTTTTCATCATTAGTTGACTTTGTATCTGTGTTAATATATTTGTCAATCAGATTGTCGAGCTTCTCATAAGGAAATTAGAGAATGAGCCTAATTTGCATCGCAGAGTTGACCTCCTTTTTCTTGTAGACTCCATAACACAGTGTTCTCACTCTCAGAAAGGTAAGTTTCCTTTGTATTGTATCACACCTATTCTCAGAACTATTTGTTTTCTTAAGGCCAAAATTTTATTATTTATCTGAATTCTGAAATGTTCAGGTGTTGCTGGGGCTTCATATGTTCCCACTGTTCAAGCTGCATTACCTCGTCTTTTGGGTGCTGCTGCTCCACCTGGAGTTGGTGCTCGTGAAAACCGACGCCAGTGCCTCAAAGTAGCAACTTTACTACTAATTTTTATTGTATTTTCCGAACAGTCGATCACCTTTCTGTCCCCTGGCTTGTAGGTTTTAAGATTGTGGCTCGAGAGAAAGATTATGCCGGAAGACATACTCCGAAGATACATGGATGACATTGAGGTGCCAAATGATGATACTAACACAGGTTTTCTTCTGAGGCGGCCATCCCGAGCTGAACGCTCTGTAGATGATCCTATTAGGGAGATGGAAGGCATGCTTGTTGATGAGTATGGAAGGTATTCTCTGATCTGATCCACTATTTACTGGTTATGTACCTCAGTATAACTGATTTTGTTTTTGTGGCTTGAATTATAAGTTTTTCTGATGGATTCTGTTACCCATATCTTATATTTAAAATGCGCATGGTTAAAAAGATAAGCATATGAGATATGACCAATTGATGAACCACTTAACAATGAGGTTTTTCTAAAGTCTAGGATTGCGCTCTAGGTTGCCTTGATATCTCTTCTGAGTAGGTCTGGCACACATCGGACATGTCACATGTGACACAACTGCAACTGATATGAACTAGAGGTGTCTATCTTTTTCTCTTTAAAATGCCAATAAACACGATAGTGTCAGAAACATGTTCTGCACAAGATATGAAAAAAGGCACTGTGTTTTGTAGTTCTCTGATTTGCTTGTGTTTCACCAATTTAGTTATCTTAAACTTGAAGAATGCTATGTTTTCAATATGTACAAGTTGGGTACACATGAATATTTTTGTAGTATCTATACAGTATGACATGTTGCCTTGTTGCTGTTCTGTAAAACCATGTATGCCCGTATCTGTATCATATCATAGAGTACAGGTGTCATGTATTAGTATCATGCAACCTAGAGTTTGCTATGGGAACGTCACATGCTTTGACCTCATTAAGCCACTTAAGAGGTATCTAGCTAACTTCGTCTGATTCCAATCAATTCAGCTGATCTCGAGCTTAGATAGTTGATTATGGTCGATTGGTTAGCCAATTTTCTGTTTTATCCTGCTACTTCATTTGTTTATATTCATCTTGCGAGTGATTTTCATTACCAGGTCATAGGGTTATGTAGTTCAGATATATCAAGGATAACAGTTGCCATAGCCTACAACCTACATTGACTCGTGTTTTGCTACCTTTTGCATTCTCCCTGGTTTAGAATTATTCTTAAGTTGTTCCATTTCATATGAATGTGAATAAAATGTTTGTTACTTATGTGAGTTAATCTTCTTCCTACTCATGTTTATTCTATATCTGATGCAATCATCCTTTTGGTCTTGTTTTTTTTTTAATCCTGAACTTTATGGAAATAAGATTCATTGTATGAGTAAAGACGTTGTAAATTGCTGAAGATGCAAAGATCCTTAAATCTTCAGCCTGCCTGACTTGACTTACGATTGACTCTTCCTTCTGACGCTATTATTTGATGGATTGACTGATATCTAGATGTGATGGCATTTGTATGCGATAGCATGTTAGGGGCACACATCACAAATTAGTACTTGCATACTAGCAAAATTATCAAAATATGCTTTATGTTATAAGAAACTCAACACGCCCCGCTTATTTATATTGCAAAAGTTTGTTAATCACAGTGAATAGGCTGGTAGGAACTAAGGATACTTGTGTCAAAGAAATAAAGTCCCAGTTCGCATGTTGGAAATGTTCTGCTTTCTTAAATGATCTTTTAGAGATGTTTGTTTGACTTTTGAAGTGGAGTTCCTGGAGATTTTAGTCAGCGTATTTGTGTTATCCTCTCTCATAATTGACATTTTTGACATGTGCTATGTGGTTTCTTGTGTTTGCGCAGCAATGCAACCTTTGAGCTCTCTGGAATTTTATCATCAAATGTCTTTGAAAATGATGAAGATTTCCCTTTAAATAATGGATCACCACCAGTTATATCACTTCCAGTTGAAAGTGGTGTGATAGAAGAAAATGAAGAAACTATTGCTCCAAAATCTGTTGAGGAACACATCATGTTACTAGAGAGTGTAACTAGTGACGCTGTAATGGAAGACGTTTCAGTTTTACGAAGGAACAAGCAACAGATAGATGGAGCTGTCCTCATTGAGCATGATTCAAGACAGGAAACAGGTTCAAAGCAGGCATTGACTAATCAGAATGAGCTTCCCCCTCTACCTGAGGGCCCTCCACCGCTTCCATCCGATTCACCATCTCCCCCACCTCTACCTGAGGGCCCTCCACCGCTTCCATCGGAATCACCTCCTCCCCCACCTCCTTTGCCTCCTTCACCACCACCTGCTACACCACCGCCGCCGCCGCCACCACTTTCACCATCTTCACCACCTCCGCCGCCACCCCCACCGCTGCCATCTGGACCACCTCCTCAGCCTGCTCCACCACCTCTGCCAACCCAGCCCCTAGCGCTTCCTTCTATCCCACCGCCTGTTCCATCATCTCCATCATCATTGGGTTATCAGACTCCTGTGCCAGAATATTTCAGGACTCCCAATGTAATATTTTTCTTCCAACTTACTTTATTTTGCAGATCCTTGTGTGTTCCTGGTTAATAATAAAGATCTTGTGATGCAGGGTAACCAACTAACCCAGATGACAGGAAATTCATCAATTCAAGGCATTGGAAATACGGCAAACTTCATTCCTGGTGGGCCAGTGAATGCACAAGCTTCAGTTAATTTTTCCCCATCAATGCCAGTAGAGTATGGAAGTAATAATGTATTTATAGCATCGCAAGCTAATGGTAATTACCACTTTCGACCCGGCGTATCTTTTCAGCAAGGGAATTTCAGTGCTTTTCCATCAGCACAAACACCGCCAATTCATTCCCACACCCGTCTCCCACAAGTGAACCCCATGGGCCAACAAGCTGTACCACCTCCGTGCAATCCTTATGGTGTACATTCCTTTCCAAATAGTCAGAGCCAGTATACATCTGACGAACAGTGGCGAATGATATCTGGTAACTTCAGTCCAGATGACCAGCATAATACTTGGTTACCAGGTGGCAGACCATTATCTTGCTCAGAGGGGTCATTCATGCAGGATGGTATGTTTGTCTGTAACCTGTTTTAATGTTATTTTGCACTCAGATTTGATATAATAATGATTCACTTTTCCAATAGGATATTCGAGGGCTAACATTGACAGATCTTCAATGAATCCTATGAGTCATCAACATCCTGTACTCAACCATTTGCCATCTGGAGCACCACTTCCAGGTAAGGCTTCTTAAGAGTTTACAAATTGCCACCATTATTTCCTTCTGAAGGTCTGTGCATTCAAATGAATATTCTTAGTGAAATAATAAGATCCACTGACAAGCAGGTCCCTTGAAACCCAGTGTGCTGTGATGCCTACTTGTCAATTAATCTTATAAAATTTGGTGAAAAACAGTTCCTTTGATGCATAGCAGCTATATTTTCCTTTGTTTTTATTTTTGAAACATTTTCTTTCTATTCTTGTTTTTGACAGGTCATGTTGTTCCTCAGATGCTGCCAGTCAGACCTGATATTCATACACTTAATTGCTGGAGGCCTTCTTGATGAAGTTGTATAATTTAACTCCTTACTTGCGGTACTCTCCTGTCTGTTGATACTTCGTAGTGTTCTTTGTATTTTTCCCTGTGTTATCTTCGGATATCTTTCCTTTAGATAGACCTTTCTCAATTATTCCTTATGTACAGGTTTTGACATGGGAAATTGGGGGCGCTGGAAGCCATTTGAATTCGAGATGCAACAAGAGGTGCTTGTGTTAGTCTGTTTTGTGATGAAGATGCACTTTTGCCTGGGGAGTAATGATGAGACCTGACGTAGTATTTGGAATGGACATTTTGCATTGTAATTAGTCTTGACAGCAGCATCCAGCAGACTAATATCTCTTAGTGTAAGCGCAAGTTTCACATGACAGAAGTATTCTCTGTTTTTTAGATGTTGCTTCTGGTGTGTTTGTTTGAAGACTGCAAACTGTGTTTATTGTATCTTACTCAGATGGTGCATTAGTCATAAGCAGCGGGCCTGATAGTAAAATAATGGGACTTATTTATACCATTGCATCTTATTGATGGTATCTGTGGTACTTTCAGCAGCTCGTTTTACTTGGACTATTGTGCCCACTGTGCAACACTATTTGAAATTTCAAGTAGATAAACACATCTAACTAAACACAGAAAAGCTCTAGCACTGTGCTTACTCCTATTCGTTAAATGCTGCGAGTTTGCTCTTTAGACAAGTTTAGCTTCGCCTTACCCAATTATTGGGTAGCAGACAAGATTAGTTCTAACAATGTTTGAGTTTGTTAGAGGGAAAAGGGTGGTAAATTTTATTCGGACAATGAAATATGTGAGGACATTTAAGAGCTCTAGTTTATTTGGCTTTCCAAAGATTGGCTGATATTGTTGTGTGCTGATAATTTTTTTTTCCAACAGAAGTTACCTGGTGTCCCCTTGGGTGCAGCCCCCATTTGCGAAAAATTGTGAAAAGTGCATGATGCACCATTCCAAATTTGTAGATTCATGGATGCATTACATGTAATCTTATGCAAACATGCCAAATTTCATGGTCAAATTCGTCCATACTGTATAGCTGCTATAGCAGAAAATAAAAATAGACTAGAACCTTATCATGCGCTGCTTGTCATTTTTGGTTCTCTACATTACAGACAAATTGACCTCAAAATTCTTCATGTATGCATAACATTATACTACATTCAGGGATTTTTTTTTGGAACAGTTACATCATGCTCTTTTCAAAAATATGGGGGGTGATGCCCATAGGGACACCAAATTTGTATTTTATTTCCAAATAAGTTTACACATCCAACATATGGTCACTGATTATATGAATATTTAAGGAAATAAAACAAGTTGTACTAAATTATAGGCATGCAAAGTAGGTTCTTTGTTTTGAAGGTCCAATGCGTATCTTGATTTTCTTATGTGATGCATAACTGTGGGCGGCTGATCTCTCAAAGGAACAAAAAACTGTGGGATAGTGTGAGTTATGAAATTTAGGATAGTGTGAGTTATGAAATTTAGAAACTGTATGGTATATCTTCCTACTTCAGATCTGGTTTTGTCCTGTTGCAATTTTCCCTTGATGTACATGACTATTATTTGAATTTGCGGTTATTCTCCAGTGGATTTTAGAGTATTTTAATCTTTGCACAAGCTGGGTAGTATACTCCGAATGATCTGTAGCATCGCCTGAATGCTGTATAGCATTGCTCCTTCTAGTTTCATGCGTGCAAAGAAGAAAATGGAGGATTTTTTTTTGTTGTCAAATTGCATGTCTACTTTCAGAATTTTTGTTGCTCTTTAACAGTATTTTGTCTCTGTCTATTAATGAATTTGATGGATTTCTTTACTCTGGGGAATGATGGATGTGAACATGTTTTGAATGTCATTCATGTTTACTGCACTAATCAAGGTCATTGATTTGATCTATTTGTATCATTAGCTGTCGAATTTAGGTTTTTCAACTTAAAATCTAGTTGGTTGCAAGGTTGCCATTTGAGATTTGCGCATGCTTTTGAGTTTTGACTGAGACACGGTATATATTTCTTGCCAGCTTATGGCTGCACTGCTTCTAGGTGATCTTCGTGATGGTGTTCTGTTCTGTGAAAAATACCTTGTTTGGCTAAACTTTTTTGTCGACATATGGCAGGGCTGGAGGATATATGACTCAATGGCGAGAAGGGTTTTGGTTTGTTCGATATGGCTGGCTGTTGGTGGCCTTGATGAAGTTGAGGGGAGCTTCTGCGGCGAGTTTAGTGCTTCATTTGAGGAGGTAAAATGTAGAATTGTACAAAAAGATATTCCATGTACAGTTGATAACATTATTATGTGTTGTAGTCCCTTGGCGCAAGCTAAGGCGGATGATAGATGGGATTTGTGAACCCCTTTTGGTTGGATAATTGTTTAAGAAAAGAAAAGAAAAGAAAAAGCTCACCAGTTGAACATGCAATGCAATGATGGATTATTATCGGTATTCTCAAGTAGGATTCCTCTCCGGAGAAGAGAGCTCCCGTTGACTGGTAACAAGGACAGCTGGTCACTATAATGGCGTGGAGAGCAGAGCAGAGCATATTTGGAGAAGGCGAAGCCATGCAAAATTGCAACGCATCAGCCAGCAGAATTTTGTGTCTTTGTGTTCGGGCCGGGGCACTGGAATTATGTATTTTTTTTTCTTCCCTTTGGAGATGATCTTGTACTAGTACCAGGCTGTTTTGAGATGGACAGACTGATTCGGCTGCTGGCTCTCTTCGTTGGTCGATTACTGTATGCATAATGGTCGATGTTTTGCATGCCATGTTAAACATATGTGTATACTATCACTCCATGATTTCAGAAGTAGGTGTTCAGAAGAGGGGATCTCTAGTCTTTGGGATTCTCTTTGTTTAAATATAAACTGTAGATTACAAGGGTTTAACTATAGCAGAAACTGCGTATGTGCATGCCAATCTATGGGCAAAACAGGTAAACACAGTGGGGAGTAACGTGAACAAATAGGGCGGAACAAATGATGAACAGATATGATAATTCTCATGTGTATATGACCTGCATTTCACATACCAAAATGGACAACCGAATTTTTGTCATAGCGATCTACATGTAACATATCAAAGGTAGCAAAAATATGTTTACATATATTTCACCAAGCTGACACGATTTTGTCTGAGTTCAATAGTGTCAGGACCCGGATTTACATATCCGAAACCCTCTGTGTATTCTGAACTAGTCCACGTTGAGGGAAACCCAAACTATTTGGGCCGGCTCCACGAATTAAGCCTTCCTCCGAGGTATCAACAACTCGCTCCATTAGGGTTGCTCTTACTTCACTCCGGAGATGAAGAGCACCAAGCCACTCACAAGCCGCTTGGGTCTTCTCACAAGCCTTCTTTGAGAAGATCACCAACGCACGACGTCTCTACACTGTCTAGGTGTCGGCAAACACCAAGAGTAATAAGCCAAGCCCCTTACTTGACTCTCACCAAATGCAACACATGCACAATTAGATGCTCAATCCAATTCTAGTTGCAACACATGCAACTAGACCCTCTCCCTTTGCTCACAAGGTGCAACACATGTACAATAGAGAGGAGAAGCTCACACTAGCTCAAGAGAATGAAATGGGATGCCAAGAGTTACCCCCCCAACCGGCCAAGGTGAGTATTTATAGCCCACACACAAAAACTAACCGTTGGAAGAGAATTTGTCGAAATTCAGGGAAACCCGGTCATCCACAGCACAGTCCGGTTAGTCAAGTTACTGATGCAACGGCTATAAAAAATGTTACACACAATTCCTATCGATCCGCCCTCACAGTCCGGCTCGATTGGAACCCGGCCATCCGGGCCTTCCGGGAGGTAGGAAACCGAAAAACACGCTCTCTGGAAAAAGCTGACCAGCCTTACAAGGGCGGTCAATCCGCAGGCAAATGGACGGTCAGTCCGGGCTTTCAACTGCGGTCAGTCCGCACCTGGATTTCACCACAGGCGACACTCGGAAAAACGATCATAACTTTTGACTCCGATGTCAGAATTGAGTGATCTTGGACTCTATTGAAAGCTTATTCAGAGGGCTACACAACCCACCTATTTGATTTGATCTCAAACACATTTTATCAAATCAAAAAGCACAACTCCAAAGAGTCACTATTATGGTCTAAGTCCAAATAATTAGCAACAAGCAATCTTAGACCATGTCAAGGGAAAATACATGAATCCAAACAATTTGTAAAACACATTTGCAAACTTAGATTATGCCATAAGGAGCAGGTACATGGACTTCAACCATTTGCAAAACACATTTGCAAAGTATAGTCACATGCTACAAGGATTAGACGCATGAGCCTCAACTATTTGCAAAACACATTCGCAAATAATAGCATCATGCCACGGTGAGCTAGAGCAAGCAAGATTGAGCTATCAACACATGATGAGACTCAAGCTACTAGACAAGACCACTCTTAATAGTACGACAACCTATACTAGCAATCCGGTCTTCCTACCAAATACCAAGATCGGTAAAAGACTAGGAACACATTCTTAGCCCTAGCTAGTCATACCTTTGCCTTGAGCATCTTCTTGAAGTTTGATGACGCACATCTTCACTTCAAGTCCGGGTCCTTGACTCGATGATCATCAACATATGATGATTTCCTTTACTTCGGGATCTTGGCTTGATGCTCATCAACACATGATGACATCCTTCATCCCGAGTCTTCATATGCATCAACACATGATGCATTCTTCACTTGATGTCCATCAACACATGATGGGTTTTCTTTTAACTTGATGATCAACTCATGATCATCTCCTCTTCTTAAACATCATCAACACATGATAACTTCCTTTTCTTGAACCTTGACTTGATGACCATCAACTCATGATGCCATCCAAAGTCTTCAACCACCTAGAACATAACCTAATCATCCAACTCATGGAAAAGGTTAGTTCTACAAGGTGATTGTCATTAATTACCACAACATACCATTATCTCATAATGGTGGGATAAGATACCACAATCTTTCCCTCTTTGGTAATTGATGACAACCAACACAATTACAGATAATTGAATGTAATTGGTATGAGTATATATAAACCACACAAGTTATATATACTCAAAAGGTATATGAGCATATATGAACTTTGCAAGCCTCATATGCTCATATGAATATATACGAACTACACAAGTTGTATATATTCAAGGATATGAGTACATGTGAACTACACAAGTTACATATACTCATATGAATATATTAACTACACAAGTTGAATATATTCAAAGATATGTTTCAAAGTAAGGATCCCAAATATATGTGGACAAAAGAATATGGATCAATACTAATGAAACCACAAAACATAGAGTGAACTCCCCCTAAATGTGTGCATACACGAATGTGTAATAAAAACATATGCACATATTCAAGTTAAACTTTTAGTGGAGTTCAACCTATATTTTGGATCCGAGGAATGCAGCAAGATATATAAATATGAAGTAGAATGCATACCTTTTGTTTTTTTCACCTTTATATCCAAATGAGACTAAACAATAGGTAATCAATAGAAGTGTTAGTCTCACAAATAGATTTGTCATTATGAATGCATACCTGTTTGGATTTTTCCTTTTATATCCAAGTTGAGACTAATCAGGGTATAATAATAAGAGTGTTAGTCTCATAAATATATTTATCATTAATCATCAAAATACTCCGTTAACACATAATGACGGGTCTAGATCCTTCAATCTCCCCCTTTTTGGTGATTGATGACAAATCCATCATCAATCGCAACATTTGGATATAAATCATCATAATATAATAATTTAAGCTATTTGAACTATATCTATGCATGTCCTTAACCAATATAAGACCTATGCGTATAATAAATTCTTAAGCATACAAATGAGACATGCATGAAAAGTCATCCAAATGTAGCTCATACGAATTCTCCCCCTTTTGACATTAATCACCAAAAATCCAAAACAAATCTAAGCCAAAAGAGAGTCTTTGCAAAAACATGAGCTTGGCAATAGAATTTATTTTATTTTGCTCATAAAGAGTATGAAATAGATACATATAACCAATCTTGAAATCTTCTCAAAAAACATTTTCATGAAGATACCATGCTCATTTTCTCAAAGTCCAAAGAGACATATGCATTGGGAAAAGTGTGGAAACAAGCTCCGAAAAATCTGAAATAAATCATGGAGCTAGTAATTACAAATACACACAATTTTCATTTTGGGAGGATCAACCAAAAATCAACCATTTTTAAGATATGAAAATCACAAAGTTTCAGAAAACTGAAAATTTCAGGTTTTTCAGTTTTTGACATTCCATTTAAGCTTCAAAAGACCACTGAAAACCTAGTTAAATGAGCTCCAATAAATATGAGAAATTTTTTAATATAATATAAACTATAGAGGATCAAGTTTTATTATTATATCTTCCTCAAATTATGAACCAAATTAGAGATACAAAAATCACAAAACTGCTCAAAACATTACAAAAGTCTGAATTTTCAGCATTTGACCAAAGTGAGAAAAAGTCAAAACTTTTTCAAATCAAGTCGAAATACTTTAAAATTTTTCAGAAACAAAATTTGGAATCCTAAGAATCTTTTCCAACAAGAATTTTTAAAAAAGGAGTCTCCATTCAAAAGATATGCTAAATTGAGCTTTGTAGGCAAGATTTTTGTTTAAAGAGAAGAAAAAGGCAAAACCTTTCCAAATGAAGTCCAAATACTTTGAAAATTTCCAGAATTTAACTTTGGACTATTTCAAATGTTTTCCAAAAAGAATTTTTGAAAAATGATTTTTCTTTCCAAAGATATGACAAAAAGCACTTTGTAGGCAAGAAAAGATAATGATTTTGCATTAAAGGTTCAAAATGCAAACCAATTTGAATTTCATGGATTTTTTCACTTTATTGGTTTTGTATGAGTTAGAAATACTATTTTAAGCCAAGATACTCAAAGAAATCCGGCTCAAATAGCTAAACTCACTATATGCAAGAATATGCTATTTTGCGTCAAAACTAGTTTTTCGGTGAATTTCAAATGAATATAGCTTTTCAACGGTTAGTCTTTTGTAAAAACTTTGTTCTAGAGAAATATTTGAAATGATCAACCCTTCGAGTTTGGTGTAGACAACTTTTTCAAAAAATCAATAAATTTTGATTTATGGAAATATGTCATTTAATTAAAAAATAAGATCATACACAATCCTTTTGAGGCCAAATTTGCTATTTTGTTTCTAAAATAGGAGTTTTTACTTCAAAAGCATTGGAAAACATTTAAAATACATATTTAAGTACTTTTATGTAGTTTTTCACAAATTTGAACCTTTTAAGCAAGATTTTTGACTTTTGACCAAAGAGGATCTTTAAAAAGCTAAACTTGCATATTATTAACAATGTCACTCTAAGAATACCAAATGAAGCAAATGAGAATGAAAACATGCATTCGCAAGATCCATAAACCATTTTGGACAAAATTTAAATTAGTTTTTCTATAAAATAGAATACCCATTTTAAAGTAAAACTCAAAAAGATTTTCATTATAGATTTTACAAAACTTTTTAAGAAAAACTCCCCCTTACACAAAGGTTCTTCTCCTTGACATTCTTCTCTTTTGGTTTTGACACACAAAAACTTCTCCATCTATTCAATATCTCCCTCTTTGTCATCTCTTTGAAATATGTCCATCCAAAACTCATGATGATTTTAATATTCTCTCTTTTGACAAAAAGATTTTCAATTAAATTCTCCTTTTTTTACATTAGGCACCAAAAACATTCTTCCCCATTATCTTTATGTGAATCACACTTGAAAGATAGTCTTTGAACTTCACTTGTGGATACCACGAGTCGACGATACCACTTGTAGATACCACTTGTAAATCTATATGTCGACATGACTTGAAATCTCAAGGTGTTTGAACTTCTCTTGCAATGATCTTCAAGGAAAGCATCCAAAGAGAAGAGAGAAAGAAATAATCCATTTGTAGAGACTTGGTACCACTTAGAGAGATATCACTTGTTGATACCATTTGTAGATACCACTTATAGAAATATCACTTGAAAAGATATCAGGTATCAGAGAGAGCTTGGTTTGAAAAGAATTGATCGGCATGGTATGAAATAGATATCACTTAAAAGATATTCACATGAAGGGATAAGATGATATCTTGAATGAATAACACTTGTAAAAACAAGGATACCACTTGTACAAACAAATATGATTCTCATGCTGAGGTCAAAGATGATCAAAAGAAGCTACCACTTGAAAAAAATACCATTTGAATGATAAATATATCACAATGAGTTCAAAATGGCATATGGAGTTAATAAAGTATATTGGGGTAGCTAGCAAAGATAGCAAGGATCAATTTGACCAAATAGAACAAAGGGAGTGGCTGCAAAGAATGAGAAATAGACAAGTTTGGACAAAACAGCCAAATTCTCTAGGTTCGGTCAGACTGGTGGCACAGAGGCGGTCAGACCGGATTCTTGCGGTCAGACCGGCTGAATAACGGCGGTCAGACCGGCCGAAACTGTAACTGACAGTTTCAGTTCTGAAATTTTTGGAGAAAAGATTGAATTATTGTACATTGCTCCAAATTTTCACACAAACATCTAAATAAACATATTTGGAGCATTTCTAACTTATCTAGCCTTTAGTAATCCAACTTTCAAATAGTTTTTATGAATTAAGCTTTTGATTTTGTAAATGAAAACATATTTTTGAGACTTTTCACAAAAAGAGCCAAATTGATCATTTGATGAAATCTATAGCATCCAATTGCATGTATGAGTCATAAATACTATCATGGACCTATTCATGTGAATAATTTAGGCTCAACTGGCAAAACTCACTTAAGTGCTAGAAAGTGACCACTTAGGTCAAACTAGTATTTTGGACGAGTTTCAAAATCAAATAACTTTTGATGAGTTGGTCTTTTGGAAATCATTTGAATACGAAAAATGTTTACAATAGCCAACTCTAGGATTTTCCTTTTGGGACAAATGTCAAATTCCTTTTAGAATAGATTTTACACAAAAATCTAGTTTATGTCAAAAACAAGATTATATAATCTAGAATTTTGGATAGAAACTCATTTTTATTTGAAATAGCTTTTCCTTAAGACAAAACCTTTGGGAAATCTTTAAAATGCATTTGTATACATTTTGCAACTAATTTTTCAAAGGATTACTAATAATTAAGAAAAAATTGACTTTTGGCTAAATGACTTAATTTTAAAAAACATTACTAGCACTTAATTAATTTGGGCACACTTAGAGTTGTGATATACATGATTATGACTTAGTACTCCCCCTTAATGTGCCACTACCATCTTGCTAAAGATTTTAATAATGAAGATTTAGCACAATAGCAAGAACAACCCTTTTAAGATTTTCATGGAATGCAACCTACACAAGGTAAAAGGTCTAGATACTTCAATGTTAGTACTTGTTACCGAAATGACATTGGCTTATGATATGACTTGATCATCCTTAAGCTTGGCTCCAATTTTGCATATGGTGAATTCCACCTCTTCATGTGTGAGCCAAACCTCCAATGCATCTCCAAGTACCTATTGAGCATATAAGCGTATTTGGTACCCAATACTTGGTTGGGTCCATAAATGTTAGTCACAATAGATTTGGGCACCCAAATAGCCCTTCTAATAATAGTCTTAGGTGAACTAATATTTCTAGCAAACACATTGCCATTCTTATCCTTTCTAAGCATATAATGATCATTATAGATAATTGGCTTAGGAGTGATACCTTTGGGACATTCCTTACTAAAATATCCTTTCTCTCGGCAATTGTAGCAAGTTGAGCTTTTGCTTCCACTTGATGTCTTTTTATCTTGCTCATTTTCTGCCTGCCTCTTCTTCAATGACAATTGCTTGTCATTTAACTTGTTAGGACACACCGATGCAATGTGTCCCTTCTCATAACATCCAAAGCATTTGATATTCGTGTATTTATTTCCTTTTTGCTTTGGGATGCTCTTCACCTTTTTATTGGCAATGAAGCCAAGTCCCTTCTTGTAATCTTCCTTATTAGGGCATATGGAGGAGAGGTGACCCTTTTGATGACAATCAAAACACTTGACATTCTTCGTGTGTCTTGCATTGTGTCTTGTCTTGCTATTCTCCCTTTTCTTCATGGGAGTAAACCCAATTCCACTCTTGTCGTTCACATTTTGTTGCTTGCTTAATATTTCATCAAGAGTGGCTTTTCCTTTGTAGCTTTTAACCAAGTCATTTTTCAAATTTGAGACTTGGGCCTTGAGCTTTTTGTTTTCCTCTACAAGATTAGTCTCACAAGACATAGAGGAAATAGAAATATTTTCACTAGAGCAACAAGGCATATCAATTAAATCATCACATGAAGTGGATATATTGACTTTAGATGAATTGCAAGAAATAGGAGCTATGCATGACAAATCATCTATTAAATTACATGTAATTCCGATATCCACATTATACTTTTTAAGCTCATTTAGAAGAAGAGTTTCATGCTCATCTTTTAGCACATCATAATTATTTTGAAGAGAGATATGCTCTTTCTCTAAAACCTTGAATATCTTCTTTTCTTTTCCAATATATTCATTTAATTCTTCTAACATCTCCATCAATTCATCATATGAAGGCTCATAATTATTTACCTCATTTTTACCTTTAGCCATAAAGCAATGAGACGATGTTGATGGAGTTGATGTGTGATCATTATCGGATCTAGAAGTTGAGCATTCTTCTCCCGACATCCATTCTTGTATGCCATCCTCATTTGTGGAGGTGCTTGTGGACTTATCATCGTCGGAGCATGAGATTGAGCATTTTTCTCCCGACGTTCTTTCTTGTATGCAATCTTCATTAGTTGAAGTGGACATTTCATAATGAACTTGAAGTTGTGTCCACATCTCATGAGCGTTCTTAAGATCGCATACTTCATCGAACCCCTTTATACTCAAAGCAACAAATAAAACGTTAGTAGCTTGAGCGTCGAGATGTAAACATTTCTCTTCCTCAATTGTTAGACCAAGATGATCCAATAGAGGAGAAAAGCCTACATCTGCAATCTGCCATATATTTGGGCCTATGGCCTTAAAATAACATGACATGCGGATTTTCCCAAGAGCATAATTTGTGCCATCAAATTGAGGTGCTTCACCTAGGAGTATTAAATCACTAGTCGCCATCCTTTACTCTCTAGACGGTTAAGTCTAACAAATGAGAGACCAAGCTCTGATACTGTCACAGCCCCAACTAATTAAATTGGATTAATATGTTGTGAGGACCCGGAATATTTAACTAGTAACACTTAACCTCCAAATGGTTCTAGCATTACTAATTAAACATTCTAAGCCTCGATGGACATATGTTTCCCAGAATTGCAACATATGCACATCATCACAAAATTACACATCATTTCCATACAACATATATCACTAAGTTTAACAACGACATAAAGTAAAGTTATTACAAAAGAGAGCCGACCGGCCAAATAGAACATTATACAAGAATGACAGCGGAAGCAAAAGCGCCATAAGATGGCTAGAACAAAAGTCGACCGGTTAGCCACACACCCACAAGGCAACCGACCGGGCCGCTAAGCTAGTCGCCCATAAGCTACCACAACACACCACAAAAGTGAGGCCCTCTGCTCACCTTCTTCCTCTGCAACAAAACAATTAAGCTTAGCATCCGAGTACAAAGGTTGTCTTTGTACCCGCAAGATCGACGTGTGGAATAGCGACCTATTCATAAACTACATGCAAGCTTATTTAGGTGGAGGTTGTATGTCTCATTTTGCATGAAGCCAATTTTATTTGCAATAATGTAATACATTTTAAAAGCAAGTTTGCAAATCTGTTTTGTTATCAAAGTAATGATAAGTACGATACATACAAGTAACCACTGGAAGTGACTATCCCAATAGTCACCACAACATAGCACTAATCCCGATTCGTACCACCCATCAAGTTTTAATTTAAAAGGTTGTAGTCTAACTCTTGAAAGACCTTGCCAAGCGTGTCCATAACCTAGGACGAGGCTATTCGAATAGTTTTAACCTCGCAGGGTGTACCAATGTACCCACACTTGCATCGCCTCTAAGCCAAAGCACACTTCGTAGGTATGCCAAGACGGCTAAGTCCTACGAGACGCTTTCCAATATTGTGTATTAACTACGAGCCGCTCGTATGGGTAGAAACACCATACGCTTACATTGCAAGCCGAAAGACAACAAATCCCATCCCGGTGAAGTCTTTCTGACACTACAATGCTCCCAACACCATCCCTCCCGCGACCTCCTGCGACCCGAGCCAATACACGCCAAAGTACTAAGTCAAGAGAGGTCCCATACCCTCTAGTGTGGTTAGCACGCTAAAATGCTTGGTTCGTGTAACAAGATGTTCGGTCCTTGTTGACTCAGCACCATTCCAACACACCAAAAATCACACCAACATACCATTGTGCCCAAGTCTAAATCATTTTGCTTTTAGTTTTAGTTTTCATAAGTAGACATGGTACAAGGTGGAAATCATAAATCATAATAAGTTTTGTGTGATCAAGGTTATCGACGAGTCGATAACCGCCCATTTCTACCGAAGCTAAGCATGGCTAAGCAATTAATTCGCAACTACTAAGTGACGAGAGCCCATCCACGAACTCTAAATCACAGCAAGTAACCTAGGCTCATGGTAGTAGAGGATAATCATTTGCTAAGGAAATGCATCTACTAGGCCAACTACTAAAACAAAATAGCAATGCATACATAGAATTTGTAATCAACATAAATACTTAAAATACTGGGATTAACATGATCAAACTGCTTGCCTTCTTGCTGTTGCTCAATTTGTTATGAGGATCGTTCTGGATTACCGCAAATGTCGAATCCTAAGCGAGAGGCAAAAAGAACCAAGAACAACCAATAAGACGAGCCACAGATAAACAAAAGAGCAAGCAAAAATTATCCAAAAGCGACGAAATTTAAATATAAGGTAGAATACGAATATACCTAGACATAGAAACTGGAAAAACCTAATTTGGATTTGTGGTGCAAAAGATATGACCAACAAATACATTTTCGGCCATAATTAGCACTGTAGCAAAAACATTTTCTAGAAAGGTTTTGAAGCTGAAATTTTTATGGTAGCTACCTACTGGCATAGAGGTAACCCATATAAAATTTCAGGTCATTTGGAGTTAGAGTGATTTAGTTATGATTTTTCTAAGATGCAAAATTAACATAGTGCACTTTCCAGGAGCATAAATATGTTCAAAACTAATTTTACAGTGAAGTATACCAACAGAGGGGTTTTCTAGAATTTATCATATATATTTTGCATTTACAGAGAATTACTTGTGCATTTTATAGGTCTTCCAGAATTTTCTAAATGCTAGAAATAGGTACTAAATCATTAATCAAGGTTTCTGTTACAATCTTGGACCTACCATCATTTTTATATTAACACTGGGTTAATAACAAATTTATCAAAGTTGGAATCATTCATTTTGGGCATACATAGGGCAAGATATGCATTTTCTAAAGTTTTATTCATTTTCTGGGATATTCAAAATGACAGAAATCAAGTTATTCCTAGTTATATAATTTTCTGCTACTGGAACATGCTTAAATCCATTTTTATAATAAGCTAGAGTGATAACATAATTTATTACAGTTGGAATTAACTAAAAAGTAGCTAAAATGAATTAGTTATGAGTTTCTAAAGTTTTTACATCATTTTCAGTTGTTAAATAAATACTTACCGAAATACAGAACAACCCAAAACAAGGGAAACGACGTGGACGCCCGTGGGCCGTAGATTTAAAATCCAACAGCCCACGCACGCTGGAAATAGCGCACGCGCGCGAAACCCAATTGAAACCCACCGTTGGATCAAGATCCAACGGCCCAAACGAGTGCATGCAACCGGACGATGCGGTTGCCTCGGTGAACCACGACCGCAGATCTAAAGATGAACGGCTCAGAACCCACATCTAACCGGAAGGTCCGATTGCACACATGATCTCAGCCGCGGATCGCGAGATGGGCGGTCCAGGATGATGAGGGGAACCGGATGGTCCGAATGCACTCACGATCAAGGCCGCAGATCTAAAGATGAACGGTGGATAATGATCGCAGTTCAAAAAGGGATGCTGACATGTGGGACCGCATGTCAGTGACTTCGAGTCACTCACGCGCTGGTTTACCCCTCGTGCACAGTGCACTGGACCCACTTGTCAGCGACTGAGAGTGGTGGTTAGGACAGAATTAATGCCACTAATGATGATCATTACATAGACACTAATGACTACTGGAATTTGATTTTAATCCCTCGGGCCCACCAGTCAGCGACCCAGAGGAGTTTTCCGACAGGATTAAATGCCGACATTCTTATTAATCAATGATTAAGCATTAATGATGTCGGAACAGTGCGGAGTGAAACAGAGATTGATTTAAGGGGATTGGGCCCACTGGTCAGTGGCTCAATGACAATGATTAAGACACAATTAATACTAATGATCAGCAATTAATGTGTCCTAATGAGCTGACGAAAACGGGAGTGCTGTGCCGGCAAAACCCGAGTGTCTTTGACGGCTAACCGCCGGCGACACTGGCCGCGGCGGCGCCCACCAAGGACCAAGATGGATTCGCAATAGCACAACGAGTCTAATGGTAGCATTCTCGCCGCGCGAGGATCGAACGCCGCTAGCCGGAAATGAAAACGGAGCTTTATCGCTAAACATGAAAATAGCGAAAGCTCACTGCGTCCAAGGAAGCGGGTGCCAAAGCTTCTAAGGACTAATAAGAAGCTACCTTAGCGACCAGAAGCTTCAAAGATGGCCGGAGATGCTTGATCAAGGTGAAAGCTCGCCGGACTTGGAGAAGAAGGTTCGAAAATGACACCCTGAGCCAAATGAGTGATACCAAGTATCAAAATGGCTTCATTAAGGTTCACAGAAGCTATAGGAGCAAGTAATTTGAAAATGGAGCACTCACCTGAAATGAGGAAGAAGATGACCACTTTAGTAGAATTTGAACAAACCCCAAATTGGACAATTCCTGAGAATCAAATCCAAAATTAAGTGAGGGGAAATGTTCAAGGTGATAAATAGATGAGGTTAGGGCAAAGAAACGTGAAGGAGGACCACTGGAACACCAAGAACACCAATGGAGCTCCACGGGTCAACAATGGCGATTTGCCATTTTTGAGGTATTAAGCTCCAATGCTGTGAGTGAAGCTTGGTGGTGGTCTAAAGAGATACTAGGAAGCAATGAGGGTGCTTATAAAGCCATGAAAGTGTTAGGGTTTGCACCACTCCTCTCTCGGGCGGCAAAACACAAAGCACCACGCACGGCCGACAAGGAAAAAGGGGTGCAGACGTGCATTAGGGCATGGCCTAGCTCAATGTACCGCCCATACCCCTACACGTCGGCTAGGGTGGCTTTAGGGAGCAAGAAATGACCTCACCATGCCTTGCACTGTTTTCGCACGGCGGGAGGTTGAAGATGACCAGCGCAAAAGCTCGGGCGATTCACAGCCGTTGGATGAGACGCGGACGGCGGAGATAGCGCCACGCCTACGGGCTTTAAAACACAACGGAGAGGATGCGAACCCTACGATTAGAATTGAACGGCTCAGATAGCTCCACGTTGCAAACTTAAATTACAGCGAAGGGGTACGCGAGCGTTGGATTTTAATCCAACGGCCCCGATTCAAAACTGCAACCGGAGGGTCCGAAGGTTTCGGGGAATCTCATCGGTTGGATTGGAATCTAACGGTTGACAATCAATCTTGCAACCGGAAGGTCCGAAGCGGTACACGCGCGCGGGCCGTGCGATTTAGATCTAACGGTTGAGATCCACCGCGCGTTTTAAAGAGTGGCTCGGTGCATTTAGTTGGCTGGACCAAGTCGATTGGCTCGAGCCCGAGTCTGGCTCGAACCCAAGTAACAGTAAACCAAGTTTGACTTTGAAAAGGAACAGAGACTTTGAAAGATTTATTTGAGGTAGCAAAATAACTCCAAAAATTATGAAAATTTTACAGGAGCTTGCTAACTCAGATATTAACCTTGTGTAAAATTTTCAGAGATTTTTATGCTGCGAATAAATCTCCAAAAATTCTGCAAGGCTCTGTTTTAATGTTTGACTGAGAGTCAAACAGGTTTGACTGCCTCTAAAATTATTCAAACAATTTCTAAAAATTGTGAGATTTTTCAGGGGGTCACATACCATCACAGAGACTTAGGAAAAATATTTCCAGAGGATGATCATAAGATTTGACAAGATTGTTTTTGGAATAACAAGATTTGGATCAACAAGACTTGTGACAATGTATTTCCATAATTCCTTGTACAAGAATTTGTTGGCACCACAGGAAATACATGATGTAAGAAAAAGTTTTAATTTCTACTGATTTTCTTACATTTGAAACACAAGCCCAAAATTTGGGATGTTACATATGTATTTCACTAACATGCATTATCAAATTCAAATCATTTCATAATATATTGCACTTGGAAAAATCTGTTAAAAACATGAACCTACCCTTCAAATTTGAATTTTAATTCAAATCAGTAATAAAAATTTTGATCATCATCTGGAAACAATTTATTCAAATACTACATTAATTATTGTGAATAAATATAATTTTTCCAGAATTTTGGGAACTAGTTTGAACCTAATTAAAATTCAAACAACATTCATAGACATACAACATGTTTGAGTTTAAATATCACCAACTATATTATGAACAGTGGGGTTTCATAATTTTTATGGGAACTATATACTCCCAGGAACCCCTACAAATTATTTCATGATTTTAGGAATTTTATTTCTAATTTTAATTCCCTGGTCAAAGTAGAAGAAATGAAATAATTCCAGTCAAAACCCTGGACTCAAACCTGTGCACTGTTCCTTGGGTCCAAACCCGACCCAGCCAAGCTGACTCGGTCGAGTCCACTAAGTGCACCGCACGTGAGCCGCCGGATGAAAGATCAACGGCCCAGAATTCATACCGCTTCACCAACCGAACCACTTAACCCTTTTTAACCTCAGCCCTTGGATCTAGATCTAGCGGTCCACGGTGGGCCACGTTTCCAACCCGCGCAAACGAGGAGACACTGACCTGTGGGGCCGTGCTGTCAGCATCGTCGTCTTCCTCCCGTCGCGTCTGCTCAGGCATCCAGTGCCACGCGGCCGCGACGCTCGTGGTGCTCCGTCGACGCCACAATCCGCCGCATCCGCTGGCTACCCGAACCACCTCCTCTTCACGCCGCCTCCATTGCCGTCATCGCCCAGGCATAACACCCCCTCGAAGCCCTTCCTTCTCCCTCACTTATCCTCGGTTGACAGAGGAGAGGGAAGCTAGCTTGAGCTCATTTCTCTGGTAAGCTTCCCACCCCCGGTACCCTCGGCTCCTCCCTTGCATGCCTTGTCCATTTTTGCTAATGCGAGCCTCTCTCGTTGCTTGTAGTTCTTGTTCCCACATCGTGCTCTCGGCGGCTCTAGAGCGCGCACCCGCGGACATCTTCAAGCTTTCTTCGTTGTCAAGAGGTATTATCCTCCAACCACCGCGTCACCTTGTATGCTTTAGCTCACTAATCAAAACCCCTCACCTTGTTTCAGCAATGCACGACAGGCTTAGTGCAATTTGAAGATTTGATCATTTTCGGCCTAAGGACACCCGTTCATCTCCCACTTCAAATCGGTAAGCTTTTTCTTCAATTCTTTGCTCCTACAGCATGCCCTTAAGATCTTGAAGCTATTCCAAGCATTCACTGGTCTTGGTTTTGCTCAGGATCTCCTCTGGTCGCGAAGCCGTTTTGTCACCGTTCTTCTTCTCGCGCCAACGCAGCTCCCAGCATCTCCAAGCTTCCCGAGCACTCTTCCGTGCTCAGGTAGCCTTCTCATAGTCCCTAGGACCCTGGGCACTCGCTTGTTTGTCGCTGCGGAGCTTCTTTATGCTGCTTGCACTTTGCCGTAGCATCGCCGCCGCTCAACTCTGGCTAGCCGCCGGTACAGGCCGGCTTAGCCGTCGAGACCACTTCCATTGGGAGCGCAGCACTATTGTGCACCTAAGCATACTCTTGGTTCATGCCGCGTGGCGGAATCGCCGGCAAGCCGCCGGTGAAACGCGCGGACAAAATCCGTTGTCGTCGCCGGCGCCATCGTGTAGCACGCCATTAGCGTTAATCGTAATCATTAGCATTTAATTGATGTCGGTGATTGGTTAAGCCCACCGACGTGGGACCCAAGTCTCTAAACACGTGCTCGGAGCTAAATGCACCGGAGTTAATCTAGACCGCCGATGCGAAAGGAACGGTGCGGATTTGTGAGACATTCGGACCATCCTAATGCACCTCGAATGTGGACCGTTGGATCTTGATCCAACGGCTCGCAATCGTAGCCCTAGGACGCACACGTGCGCGCGCCGCGCAGCGGGCCGCTGGCGAGCGGGCCCGCTGGTCAGCGACCGTGGCTAGCAGAGCCTCGGTGAGAAAATCGGTAAATGCGTTATAAAATCCGAAAACCATTTACTGACACACTGAGAAATAGTATAACTTTAGAAATGCATAACTAAATCATTTTAACTCCAAATCACATGAAACCACTTCTGGAAATTTTCACTTTTAGTAAACTTCATATTAAAATTAGTCTCAAACATGTCTCTGTAGCAGAGAGATTTATTTGGAGATTAATCCTTTTAAAACCATTATTTTACAATAGGAAAAGGGCTGATAACTTCAAAAATGCATAAGTAATTATTGGAACCTCCAAAAACAGTGAGACCACTTTTGATAATTTTTATTTTCAGTGAACTTAATTCTAAAAATGGTCCCCATGTTACCTCTGTCACAGAAACTATTTTGGGAGAATATACTCCTTAACTCCATTATTTTTTATACTATAAAAGGCTGATAACTTTGAAAATCAATAACTAAATCATAAAAAACTCCAAAAAGGACAAACTCAACTGTTTTTAACTTATAATAATATTGCCTATTTATCTATGTGATCCACGTACTCGCCACTGTTCTACAAAATTTCACTTCATAATTAAATTACATAATGACGACTTATTGAAATCTGAAATTCAAACCATTATAACTTTCACATGCTAAATCAAAATGAAATAATTCTTTCACCAAAAACCATTTAAAATCATGACCTAACTACTGTAGAAAAATCATGCATTTTTGAGTATTTTGGTTTTTGAGTTGTTTTTCTCGGTATTTATTTGATGTTATAATTATATAGATCCCGAGCATATTGATATCGACACTTACGCTACTGAGAGCGAGCAGCTACTGTACCAGCAAGGCAAGCATCATTTGAACTTTCTTTTGCATCATATTTGATCCCAGTTTTGGTTAAGATAGTGCAATGATAATTGCTTGCATGCTATTTTGATTATGTCAATATTTTTGTGATGTGTAGTTTAGTTATGTCCTATGCTTGAGGTTAATCTTGAATTATGCCAACTCCTATATGCTTAAGATAGGCTGTGTGAATTATGGGTTATAGAATTGCTTAGCCATGCAAGTCTAGATACGGTAGTTCGATCGTCGGGAATAACCCGACGGTTTTGGGATACACACAACTCTTACTTTATGTTTTTACTTCAGATCTTTGAGGCTGTTTTATGAGTTAAAATTTGTCATTTTTAAATGAGATTTGGTCCGGACAAGTGTTGGTTAGTGATGGTGCTTTGTGCACCAGCATTGGGTAAGTGGAAGGACTTGTCTGGACAATTGAGGACCGCACTTTGGGTACCTACTGTTCAAGCAACACTTGTGCTGCCACACGCGGGTTGGGAGCCGTATGGTTAAGTAGGGGGAGGGTTTTATTGTGTTAAGTCCTTGGTGGTGTAAGGGGCATAGCGACCGTGAAATCCTATGTTCTTTGAGGAGCCGATGTAATCATTTATAGTGTGCAAGGGAGCACCAATTCTTTTGTTTTGATTGCATCAGATTTCCAATATAACTTGTGAGCCCCTAGCAAGTGCTATCGGACGCTTGTACTAGGCAAGGAACCATCTCACAAGGGGACTTAGCTCAATAGGGCTTTCTTGCTGAAAATGATCAGTATCTTGATTTACCCGCCGCATACCATAGGAAGTGTGCTATTTCGAGGCCTCCGGAGGCTTACGGGCTAATCAAGTTGTGTGGGTAAAGTAGTACACCCCGCAGGTATTAATCTATTCGAATAGCCGTGTCCGCGGTTATGGACGACCGCTTGAAATTTGTGGTGCTTATTGTTAGACTTTTAATTAAAATTGTGGTTGAACTTGGTATTCGTCATGGACGGGATGTTCATGTGTTTAGTACATCAAAGTGGGCTGCCACTTTGGTCTTTGTATGATTCAATTGTTTATTATCAAATGCTTTACTACATGTTTTACTTCTACTTCAAATCTGATTTTAAATGGGCACATGAAAACTAGTATGTGTAGGATGTTAATTGTTGCGTCTCTTTCGCAAAACTAAACCAATATGAGCCATCCTTTGAATGACCCTTATGCATAACTATTTTTATTTGTGTAAGACTTGCAGTACACTTGTACTCACCCGGATGTTTGTTTGGCCTTTTCGGTGAGGAAGGTTATGATTATGATGATCTCGCTAGTGTTGACTTGGGTGACACTAATGAGTAGTGTGCTGCCATTTAGCCCCATCGGTTGCCGATGGGTGATGGGCATACCACTCTGGTCTTTTGCTTTATTTATTTACTTCATTGCTACTTGGTACTTTACTTGAATTTGGCGGTCGGCCGTATGTAATAAGTCAGAGACTTTGACTATTATGCGGTATGTCTTTATCTCTTGTTGTATGCGTTGTATGGATGTAATCAACGTTGGATGAGGGTATGAGTATATTGGTCGTTGATCTTGGGAGCCAATATATGTCATACTCGTTGTTGATGAATTCCCATTTAACTCACTAAGTGTAGTGCTTCGAATCGAGGGAGAATCGACAATCATGTAGCGCTCGCAAGGGAGCAGCGCGCATGATCGTTAAGGCTCTAGTATTCGGCTAAGCCTCTCACTTGGATAGAGTTAAATTGGAATTCATTTACCGGAGACCCGTAATTATGTCCCTAAGACCTTGTCTAATCTCGGTTTTATGGAGATAATTACGGGGGTCCCCACAGATACCACTTGTAAGATCGAGGTGGTCGACTAGAGGGGGGGGTGAATAGGCGTTTTAAAAACTTCTACGCGCTAAAACCGATTTCTAATGCGGAAGCTAATACAAATACGGTTTTGCACAATTAAAGCCTAAATCAACTAGATTCAACTAAGTGCACCAACAATACAAGTCTATTGATAATAATCAATCGAGCATGGACTTGTAAACAATTCAATTTAAGTAATGTAAATAGCATATAGCATGGCAAGAATTCATACACAATGAATGAGCAACTTAATTATATGAATGTAAATTGCAATATGGTAGAGCTCAAGAATGCAAACCACAAGATGACACGGCGATATTTTACCGTGGTGTTCGGAGACTTGCCTGTCTCCCCTAGTCTACGTTGAGGGAAACCCAAACTAATTGGACCGGCTCCACGAATTAAGTCTTCCTCCGATGTATCAACACTTCGCTCCACTAGGTTGCTCTTACTCCACTCCGGAGATGGCGAGCACCAAGCCACTCACAAACTGCTCGGGTCTTCTCACAAGCCTTCTTTGAGAAGATCACCGACGCACGACGCCTCCACGCCGTCTAAGTGTCGGCAAACACCAAGAGTAATAAGCCAAGCCTCTTGCATGACTCTCACCAAGTGCAACACATGCACAATTGTATGCTCAATCCAATTCTAGTTGCAACACATGCAACTAGACCCTCTCCCTTTGCTCACAAGGTGCAACACATGCACAATAGAGAGGAGAAGCTCACACTAGCTCAAGAGAATGAAATGGGATGCTAAGTGTAATAGCCCCAGTTTTATGAACAGTAAAAAAAAATGTTTTATGAACAGTAAAAAATGTTTTATGAACAGTAATGATGTACTTTTTATAACAGTAATGAGATGCTGTTCATAGCATCACTGTTCATTTTTACAGATTGGGCATTATGTTGCAAATTAAAACTTTCCTTTTCTAGCCAAAATCCAAAACCTATTTGAAGTTTCAAAGGAAATACAAGTTAGAGCTTGTATTATAACTGGGAGGTATTTTTATCAAAGCCTAGATAAATTATCTTGCCCAAAAATAATTTTTGTTGAATTTTTAGAAATTATTTTGACTTGGAAAAAAATATTTGGCTTTAAATAAACCTATTCGGGTTAAGGTAATTATTTATGTATTTTACAAAGTGAAACAGTGGTTTTCAAAATTTATTTGGGACATATATCATCCCAGTAGTATCCTTGCAAAATTTCATGATTTTACAAATTTATTTACTATTTTTACAACCCCAGTCAAACTTTTGTAACTTTAAAATGAGTTAGTCAACTATTCCGGTCTAAACCCAGCCATTTGCACTGTAGCGACCGAGTCTAAGTGCTTTGGGTCTAAACTGTGCAACCGGGCCGCACCCAACACGTTCGGGCATGTGCCCAAACCTCCAGCGAACGTGAGCCGTCGATTTCTTGATGGACGGCCGAGATTCGCAAAGCCGCGCGGGCCATCCACGTACGCGAAGCAATCTCTGCCATTGGATCTTGATCCAACCACATCCGACCTTGATCCAAGATCCTAAACGTATATTCAATTGTGGCCGTTGATTTCCAAACCAACGTGCCGAATCTTTTGTGTCGTTCGGGCCATCCCGTAGGGCTCATTCAATCCTGGCCATAGGATATTGATCGTGCGGCGCTCACTTTTTGGACTATACCATTTTTCTTATGGAAATGTCCAATTAAACGTGAGCCGTTGGATTCTCATTGAACGAGCTAGATCTAGTGGGCCGTTCGGGTTGCCCAAACGCACCACTCAATCTCCACCGTTGGATCTAAATCGGATGAACCACACCCATTGGGCCGTTCGGGACACCGGACTCCTCTTCAATCTCCGCCGTTGATTTTAGATCCAACCGTGCCCTTCTGTTCTTTTTGAACTTAAAGGCGCGGGAATGTTGGTGACCGTCGGACTTTAATCCTACGGTGCCCTTTCAAATCACGTGCGCATAAGTCTGGCTTTGGCTTGGCCGTTGGATACAAATCGCACGGCCCATATTGATTGATACCGGTCAAATGCATTTTGTCCATCTTATCGTCGTCGATCGTTTTTAATCGAACGACTGATGTTCTTTTGATCTTGCGGGTGTGGGTGAGGCTGCGGCTGATAGTGGAGCCCACCCGTCAGTCACATGCCTCTCTTCTTCCTCGCGTCTGTTCACCGCCGCCGGCTTCGTAGCCGGAGTGGAGGCGTTACCCAGTGGTTGTGCAACTATTTTTCGGATATTTAGCATCAATTGGACACCTCATCAGCTCTAGACACTTCTCCTTTGCTCCTATAGCTCAACCTCTATATATATATACCCTAGCTTTTTGCTACCACCATTGTTGACCAAAGAAGCTCTTCATCTTCCTTATCCGTTCCAGTGGAGTTTCTTGCTCTCACACTTTGCTTATCCATCCTAGGTGCTTGATTCATCTTGTAATATGAGTATAGCATCTTTTGTAGGTTGAAACCGAGAGTTTGTTCTTTGTTGATGAGAGCCGGTTAAGGAGCCCTCTGTTGTTTTTCTTGTTCTGGTGAGTTTAGACCCTAATCTTTGTCATCCTAAGTACCTTAAAGACCTCAGTAGCTCACATGAACCAATCATTTGTGCATGTGATGCTCAATTCTTATTATAACCAAAATATTACTTTTATAACTTTTCGGTCTTTCATGTCGTTTTCAAGCTCTAAGGTTTCTTTTGTCATCTTTTCAGCGTAACTAGGTCCTAGCCTATCCCTAGTAGCATAAGTAAAGGTTATATTTGATCAGTTTGCTTCTAAATCGAAAAGGGCCCTAAAACCCTTTTTCTTCTGTTTTGTCGGGTGGACCGACAAAAGTGATAGCATGTCTTTTTCTATTAATCTTGATGATTAGAGATGACCAGGAGTTGGTTTAGGGTGTTAATTCCCTTACAGATTATGTTTAGCTCCAGTAAGTGCCTTAGGTTCAAGTGTATTAGTGTTTAAGCAAAAATCTTCAAACCCCTGTTTTGCTGATTGCTGTCGGCTAAATCTGCTCAGTGCACAACAAGACCTTCAAATCTTTATTTTGTATATTAGTGAATAGTTGATAGGTTAGGCCACCGTATTGATTATGAATACTCTTAGTCCAAACCAAGTAAGTTACTTGATCCTTGTTTAAATCACCCAAACACTCCGTTACTCTCTGTCCTGTTTTCAATTCTTTTCAAAATTTGGAAAACCGTAAATTTAACCTAAACTCTGATTCCTGTCAATTAGAGGCAGTAGGTGATAATATGGGTCATTATCTTTATTGGGATAGATATAACTTAAGCATGCTGTTAATTATGCATTCCCATATTGATCATACATTTTTCTTTCATCCTTTACTTGCTGTCAGCTCTTGTATTTATTGGATTTTATTGTTTCTTTTAGAATCTGGTTCTTCTGAAGTGTTTGAATCCATATCTGAGCAACCAGAACCTGCACAAGAAGTGTATTACTACCAAGGCAAGCATCCTCTCTACATCATGTTGATCCCAAAGTTTTATACTATAGATTTTCAAAATACAATGATAACTGTTGCATGCTAATTTTCTGAAAATGCAATTGTGATCTGTTAGTAGATAGTTATGACCTAACATTGTGGCTTACCTTAAATCTAACCATACACTCAAACTTAGAGTAGTGCTGTATACTACGACATTAATTTCAGAATTTGCTTAGCCATGCAGTCCATAGAACGTTAGAGTTTGGCAAGACTATCTTGTCAAACATGGGAGCAACAAATGAATTTCAGTCATTTTAACTCTTTGTCCAGTTTATTTAAACCAGAACTGAAATTTCAATTTCAATTTATCTGGACAAGAGGATGCTAGTGGTGGTGCCTTCGTACACGAGATTGGGAATTGTGGTGGACTTGTCTGGACCAATTAAGGACTGAACTCTGATTATTCAATTCAAGCCCCAACGTACTTCCACACGCGGTGTATGGGCGATATTTGGTTAAGTAAAGGGTTAATGCTATTGAGTTGGAAACAGGGGAGTAAGGACATGTGTATTGATCTTGTATGGCATAGATGCTTAAGTCTTCGGGCCGTGTCTTATGCCATGTGAGTTTTTATATCAGTATCAGATGTTCTTAGGAGGGTGAGGGCGTATATGCGTTCTATCACATGTACGTACCTTAAAGGTCCCGATTGCAATCTAGTATGTGTAGCGAACACAACCTGTATTTTCTTTTGATTGGGTCGGCGTTCTCGGCGCAACATGTGTGCCCCGGTTAAGCAGATGCTATCAGTCGTTGTTTAAGCGGGATTGGTTCACACATGGGTTATCCAACTCAATAGTGTCAACTTGTTGAAAAATATCAAATCTTAGTTTACCCGGCTAGCATACCAAAGGTTGTGTGCTATTATTCTGGAGGCTTACGGGCTAACTAAGTCGTGTGGGTAAAGATGTACACTCTTGCACGGTATCAAAACTATTCGAATAGCCGTGTCCATGGTCATGGACGATAACTTGAGTTGATGTCACCTGTATAGAATTTTGATTTAAACTTTTGTTTTGGGGTTCTGGTTCAGCATGAGGGAATTCATGCAATGTACTGTTTATATTTACTTTCACTTACTTAATGTTTTAGTCAAATTTTGATTTATTAAAGTTGCTTTATTAAAACTTAGCAATTGTAGGTTAAGATGTATTGCTTTATGCAAAATTGAACCATTATGCCTTCCTGTTGTAACCTTATGCATGTACAAATTCTAATCCTTTGAATATGTCCTATCAAACACTTTCTTTTATTAGTTTGTATAAGTCTTGCTGAGTACCTTCCGTACTCAAAGTGCTATAACCTCTTGTTGCAGGTGAGGATGGTTATCTGTATGAGGTGCCCGTTAGCGTCGATCAGGGTGACGCTAATGAGTGAAGCTATTTCTTTCCTCCACGCAATAGCCTGCGGGTGATGGGGCCATTGGTGGTTTTGTTGTTTTATTCTGCTTCCGCTGTTACTCTTTTGTAGTGACCAAGTCACTTATATTGTAGTACTAAATCGAAGTGTAAACTTATGATTAATTATGTAAATGTATGACTTGTATGTGTATGATGCAATGTTGTTTAAGGATATATGTGCAATGGTCACTGATCCTGGGAACCATTGTAAGACATATATCCGGGAATCCTGAATATTGGATTTGTTACTTGTTAAATTTATGCTTCTAGCATGATCTTTAATAAAGGGGCAGAACTGTTTCTTAATTAAGAATTATGCTACAGTATAATTTTAATTAGATATATTTCCAATATTCCGGGGTCCTCACACCAAGAGTTACCGCCCAACCGGCCAAGGTGAGTATTTATAGCCCACACACAAAAACTAGCCGTTGGAAGAGAATCTGTCGAAATTAAGGGAATACCGGTCAGTCCGCAGGCACAGGTCCGGTCAGTCCGGGCTACAGTGCAACGGCTATAAAAATAGCCGTTACACACAATTTCCGGTCAGTCTGCCCTCACAGGGTTCGGTCTGACTAGACCCCCGGTCAGTCCGGGCCTTCCGGGAGGTAGGAAACCGAAAAACACGCTCTCTGGAAAAAGCTGACCGGCCTTACAAGGGCGGTCAATCCGCAGGCAAATGGGCGGTCAGTCCGGGCTTTCAACTGCGGTCAGTCCGCACCTGGATTTCAGCACAGGCGACACTCGGAAAAACGATCATAACTTTTGACTCCGATGTCGGAATTGAGTGATCTTGGACTCTATTAAAAGCTTATTCAGAGGGCTACACAACCCACCTATTTGATTTGATCTCAAACACATTTTATCAAATCAAAAAGCACAACTCCAAAGAGTCACTATCATGGTCTAAGTCCAAATAATTAGCAACAAGCAATCTTAGACCATGCCAAGGGAAAATACATGAATCCAAACAATTTGTAAAACACATTTGCAAACTTAGATCATGCCACAAGGAGCAGATACATGGACTTCAACCATTTGCAAAACACATTTGCAAAGTATAGTCACATGCTACAAGGATTAGATGCATGAGCCTCAACTATTTGCAAAACACATTCGCAAATAATAGCATCATGCCACGGTGAGCTAGAGCAAGCAAGATTGAGCTATCAACACATGATGAGACTCAAGCTACTAGACAAGACCCCTCTTAATAGTACGACAACCTATACTAGCAATCCGGTCTTCCAACCAAACACCAAGATCGGTAAAAGACTAGGAACACATCCTTAGCCCTAGCTAGTCATACCTTTGCGTTGAGCATCTTCTCGAAGTTTGATGACGCACATCTTCACTTCAAGTCCGGGTCCTTGACTCGATGATCATCAACATATGATGATTTCCTTTACTTCGGGATCTTGGCTTGACGCTCATCAACACATGATGACATCCTTCATCCCGAGTCTTCATATGCATCAACACATGATGCATTCTTCACTTGATGTCCATCAACACATGATGGGTTTTCTTTTAACTTGATGATCAACTCATGATCATCTCCTCTTCTTAAACATCATCAACACATGATAACTTCCTTTTCTTGAACCTTGACTTGATGACCATCAACTCATGATGCCATCCAAAGTCTTCGACCACCTAGAACATAACCTAATCATCCAACTCATGGAAAAGGTTAGTTCTACAAGGTGATTGTCATTAATTACCACAACATACCATTATCTTATAATGGTGGGACAAGATACCACAATCTTTCCCTCTTTGGTAATTGATGACAACCAACACAATTACAGATAATTGAATGTAATTGGTATGAGTATATATAAACCACACAAGTTATATATACTCAAAAGGTATATGAGCATATATGAACTTTGCAAGCCTCATATGCTCATATGAATATATACGAACTACACAAGTTGTATATATTCAAGGATATGAGTACATGTGAACTACACAAGTTACATATACTCATATGAATATATTAACTACACAAGTTGAATATATTCAAAGATATGTTTCAAAGTAAGGATCCCAAATATATGTGGACAAAAGAAAATGGATCAATACTAATGAAACCACAAAACATAGAGTGAACTCCCCCTAAATGTGTGCATACACGAATGTGTAATAAAAACATATGCACATATTCAAGTTAAACTTTTAGTGGAGTTCAACCTATATTTTGGATCCGAGGAATGCAGCAAGATATATAAATACGAAGTAGAATGCATACCTTTTGTGTTTTTCACCTTTATATCCAAATGAGACTAAACAATAGGTAATCAATAGAAGTGTTAGTCTCAAAAATAGATTTGTCATTATGAATGCATACCTGTTTGGATTTTTCCTTTTATATCCGAGCTGAGACTAATCATGGTATAATAATTAGAGTGTTAGTCTTATAAATATATTTGTCATTAATCAGCAAAATACTCCATTAACACATAATGGAGAACACAGCACAGGACAAATATATATGTCAAACGTTCGGCCGGTAGCACATTACCATATTTACTAAAGTTGACGCGAATTGAGAGCGATATGGCTAGCTCTTCATCTGTCCTGTGCTGTGTGTCGCTGTTGCCAATTAATTGTGTGTGCCTTCGGAGAGCGGAGACGACAGGAGTCGAGTAGTCCATTATTTTACTCCTCCGTTCAGGTCGATCTGGCGGTGTCTAACCTCGAAATGATAGCGTGTCACGACGAGAATACGATTGATCCGCGTTCTGCCGAGACGCTCTGCACCGATGCGGGGTCCGTCCGTCTTTCATCTAGTACTAGAAAGTAACCCGCGCCAAATGGCGCGGCTGTAGCTGTTGTATACGGGTGGGAAAGTTCTAACCGAATTTATTTATTTATGAATATTAGGATTCAACATGACATAACTCATAAGACAAATATTCATAAAACAAAAGATGTATGTAACAAACATTAATAGAGCATAATTAATACCCTGACAACCATGCCAAGGGTATCACCACAAAATATGTATTAAACTGAAACATTTGCCCAAAACTACATGCTATCTTGTGTGAAAAACAGAGAAGTAACTGTAAAAACGTACACTTAAGAATAAGCTAGAGCGGAGAAGATGACATTTCTGAGGATTCCTGAGCATCTTTTGAAGACTCTTGAGTATATGGATTTTGCACATGCGCTTTCAATCTTCCATTGCTTTCCATCTCAATTGTATCCACAATCAATCTCAGATCAACAATTTCTGGAGTGAATACACTATCAACTTCTGAGAGGGCAGTATGTACATCAAATTGTCGTAAACCACTTGTTTTCTTAGGGACATCATGTAATATATCTACACCTTTCTCTGTGTGCAAGACAGTTAGGCATAGCGAAATCCTATCTTGCTTACTACTCTGGAAGAATGCAGCTTGAAAACCAGCATCCTCGATAGGCTGAATAATTGCATCCTTGCTAATGGCATAAGCAGCATACTCAACCTCTCCTACTGAGGTTTTCAAGGTCACGGCCGCTCCTTTTACACCAGGTAGCTTTTGTAAGATCTCCTTAATCGAGTCTACACAATTAGTACCTGTCATTACTCTTATCCTAAACTGTGCTGACAAAGTTTTATGTGAATTTGGCTTAGGGACAACAGAATTTGCGTGAATTTGTGCTTTAAATCCGGCATCTTCTATAGCTCCTATTATATCTTCTATCGGTATAAAGAAGTTCCCAAAATAAAAATTCAGTTATTGAAGTGACCTAAATAAGCCAATAAACCTGGGAAGCAATATAACAATTTTCTAGAGCCAAAGAATAGCGCAATTAAATAGCTTTCGTTCAGGAACCAGGCATCAAAACTGGAGTGAGATCTAGCATATGAGAATCAGTGTATAGATTGGAGTTAAATCTTTGGAGGCTAAAAATGAAAGTCTAGAGAATTAATAGAATAGCTTGCACTTTTCTTGGGAAGCATTTGCAACATGCAGTTGCAAAGTGCAATACCAAATGCATGACACTAAGCTAGTTTGTATTAACAGAAAAGTGTAGAAACACACGCGCATGCTCTCGTTATATGTGTATGCATCTTAGACATAATGTGTATGCATCTTAGACATAAATATGATATAATAGCTTGCATAAACTAAATTCCATAAGCTTAGCAAGCATCTTGGCTATTGTATTCAAAGTTTCCTAAAAGTCTTCTTATCTATAGTGAAGTAGTAACGAAAATATGCAGGATTCTGTTTAAAGCGACTAATAATCACTGCAGTATGGTACAGCTAAATGAAGCACTGTAAGAGACTTTAGAAGTCTATATAATATGTCTATACAGGTATGTATGTAGATGTTCGTTTTGGTTGAGCAAGAAGAATATAAATTGTAGAGGATGTATGTAAATTTTGAAACGACGCTGCCTAATGTAATGCATATATCGAATTGAGTCTTTCATGTAAAATTATGAGACATACCTCTCTGTCGGTGGCCTGTTTCGCAGATTCATGATCAGTAAATAAGGTTCTATGAACAGGTTGTGATACAGGAATGTTTTTTTGGCTGCATTCAACAATATATAGTTATGGCTTCAACAATATCAAAAAAATTATGGCAGATACAGTAGAGCGGCATCATAAAATAGAAGATGTTATATCTAAAGATAAATACCTGGGGGAAACGTTTATTGGAGCTTTTTGTTTTTTCCGCTGAGGACGGTGTAGATCGAGGATGATCATCACTGACCTATTACGATGACAGCTGTTACGTTGGCGAAGAGGTAGATTTCTTGCTCTGTTAATGTGCATGATGACGACCGTACTGTATAGATAATGTCTAAATAATTAGGTAGTGTTAACAGTGAATGTGCTATTGAAGCTACTGGCAAAGAGAACTTGTAAAATCTAATTTGAATGGCTATATTTTGAGGTATGAATAGTAACAGCGAGTTCGATGCATAACCCAATCCTTAACCACAGTATTATCCTAAGATCTAAAGAATAAGCGAACTCAAGTATATTTAGAGTGTAATACTGGAGTTTTCTAAACTGAATTAAATAATTGCAATAATGTATAGATAACGTCGAAATAATTTGGTAGCGTTAACAGTGAATGTGCTATGGAAGCTACTGGTAAAGAGAACTTGTAAAATCTAATTTGAATGGCTATATTCTGAGGTATGAACAGTAACAGCGAGTTCGATGCATAACCCGATCCTTAACCACAGTATTATCCTAAGATCTAAAGAATAAGTGAACTGAAGTATATTTAGAGTGTAATACTCGAGTTTTCTAAACTGAACTAAATAATTGCAATGTTTAGTAAAATCAGAGAGCTCTAACTATGAAATTGATAATCAGTCTTCTTATCTATAGTGAAGTAGTAACAGAAATATAAAGGATTTTGTTTAAAGCGACTAATAACCACTGCAGTATGATATAGCTAAATGAATCTTGTTGTTCTGTTGGGTGATAGGATTGTAACACACACCTAAAATTTTGGAAGCAAATGATCACATAGACACACATTTGAGAAAGGTAAGAGCTATGGTGCTGAAGCATTTGAAAACACTGAAGTATAGGCTTGAATAATATATATATATAATCCAAATAGCAAAGCAGATTTGTAGGGAATTTCTGGGACTTTTTTAACATAATTAGGTGGCCCTATCTAGCATCAAACGAAGTAGTATTGTGATATCAATGTACTTGTTTCCTACTTAAGCTGCTAATCCACCGTACATGAATAGGTCAAAAAATTTATCTGAATGAAGATCTTAATGAGCTCGGACAGCAACGTACCAGCACCACTGGACATCATGGGCAAGAGTTCTCTGAATGCCCCTGACCAGCATCGAGATCGAAGAGCGGGAGGCACCGAGCACAGCAAGAAGCAGGAGGGAGGAGGTGCCGCTGTGAAGATAGGGAAGATCTGGAGGTCAAGCAACACTTTGGTTTGCAAAAATGATGGGAGATAAATTTTGCCGAACAAACAGAGTAAAAGATATCACCCAGATGGAAGGATACGCTGACCAAACCCAGTGATGAAGGACATTGCAGACGTGTTGAACAGCTGCCCGACGCGCCTAGGCGCAGCACTAACCGACCAAATCAGCGAGGGTGAGACGAAGAAGAGGATAACAGCGATTTCCGCGGGTGGTTCCCCGCAGATCAACCAGCCGATGGAACCCTAGCTGCAGCGTCGGGCACCCAAATCGGCGCGCAGTCCGGCCAATTCGGTGGGGCGCGACCGGTTGGGACTTGGGAGGGGAGGAAGAGGAGGAGGATGGAGGATGGAGCCATGGAGGTGATGGCGGCGTCAAGGGTTGATGGCCGGGAGTGGAGGATAGCTACGGGGAAGACGGAGCCGGCTACGCGGAGAAAGGAGCACACGGCGACGGGGCAGGGGAAGACGAATCTGCGACTCTGGAAAATGCAAACGGCGGCGGGGAGGAAGACCGAAGTGGCGGGGGGCTGGAAGAGGAAGGGAGCGGCAGCGGCGGGGGAGTGAGGCCGAGGGGGCAGCGGGGAGGGAGACCGAAGGGGCTGGGGGCTGGAAGAGGGAGGGAGCGGCAGCGGTGGGGGAGCGAGAGTGAGGGACGGCGCCGACGCTGCTGACGTGGAGGGAGACCGAAGGGGCGAGAAGTGCGGCGGGGGAGGGAGAAACTGCGGCGCGAGACGGAGCGAGCGAGGAGCCGGGAGGAAAGCAGAAGAGGTGGGTTTCGGGGCGACGTGGCACGCGGCAGACTGCTTCCTCCTTTTTGGCACAAGTCGCTGATAAAACAAGACTTGTATCAGAAACCATGATTTCTCAAGTATGAGAAAACAAGACTTGTAAACTTGATATCTGAAGCAGAGGCATGATTTCTCGGGAAGCCCTTTACTTGGTTAAGGTTTTGGTAGCATGATGGATGGTTTCGGTGTTGTTTTGGTTCTATGGACAAGGGGCTGATATGGCTTCTTGTACAAGGCTTTAAGTTGTATTCATGCTGAAATATTGTTGTAATGATATTTTACTTTTGCTTGCAGCGGGTTATTTAATTAACTTAGAGATGGTACGAATGCGGCGAGTCCTTTTGGAATGAATTCGCATTGCAACCTGTGGAGATGAATTCTTGGTAATATATTTTTATATGTAAATTAATGTTTGGTCATGCGATCGATATCAAGTGAGTTTATGTTTTGTTTACATTCAGGTAAAATTTCTTTACTGCTGAATATTGATCAGTGCTGTTTTCGTTTACTCGAAATTTTCGGGTTCATAAATCTGAGTTTCTAATGACGATGATATTTGAGTTTGTTCTGTGTTCAATTCGTTGGTAATTACTGTGTTGATTAGTTTATTTTACTGTACAATATTGTTTAACATTGCTTAGCTTAATTTGATTTTCCGGGTTCTCACAGCCTACCCCCCTTGGAAAAATTTCGTCCCCGAAATTGCACTCTCACCTGAACAGGCTGCGTTAGGCTTTGCGTCGTGCAATTCACATTAGTTTGTGGTAGAGGTGGTACTTGTTGCATTTTATTTTGACGAGCCTTTTGTTGGTTTTACCAATTGCTTTGCTTCTTTAGCACTCATTTGTGGTAGAGAAGATGATATCATATTTATCTGACAGAAGTTACACTCGGGTGAGTTGCGTTATGCTATACACAGTTAAGCGAATAACATCAAGAAACAATGAGGTGCAAGAAGATCCAAATCCTATACTAGCTGGGTCTTTTGTGCTCAGTCACGCTTGAGATCCCGTTCTCAAGACCGCCTAAACCACGTGTTTGGGACCGCTCAGAGCTCGCCTCTGAGTGCGAATCTACACTACCCTGGATCCACGTGCCCAGGTACGCTCGAGATCCCGTTCTCTTAGTTTTTCTCTTGGTCGAGTAGGATGGTGTTTCTCGCCTCTCAAGTGTTTCACTCTCCTTTGTACCTGCTGTTTTTTTTTTGGTCTTAATGAAATGATGTGCAGAGTTTTTGCACATCTTTGAAGAAAAAAATAAGCGGGGCGTGAGAGTTTCTTATAACATAAAGCATATTTTGATAATTTTGCTAGTATGCAAGTACCTCTTAGAGCATCACGAAAGCTAGAAAGATTTTCACACTGATAATATGCGTACGGTTCCTTTATTTATATCACTCATCGAAAAGGGAAATTAACCTCTTTAAAGCAAACAAGCACACAAGTACCATCCAGAATGATGACAACCCCGTCGTACGTAAAAACCCCACACAAACCACAAGAACGATCAAGTCGGGGGTACACCAGAATCCGGAGGGGACGAGGAGGCCGTGCACAACACGTTGATGATTCCCAGCACTTCGGCGCGCAGCGCCGTGCACAGGCGCATCGCCACCTCCAGGTCGGCCAGCGCCTGGATCAGCGAGGGGCACGGCTGCCAGGGCGGCGTACCCAGCTGCAGGTTGATCAGCACGTTCGCGCAAACCCCCAGCAATACCGCATCCATCGGGCACCGACCGCCGCCTCCTCCACCGGATCCGCCGCCGCCGCCTCCACCACTGCCTCCACCGCCACCGCTCCCTCCTCCGCCCCCGCCCCCGCTTCCACCTCCACCTGGACTAGGGCAGGAACCGCACTGGCAGCCGCAGTCGTCGGAGAGGGTGAAGAAGAGGACGTTGAGGGCGAGGAGAGTGACGATCACTGCCACTTTATTCGCCATGGCTATGGCTATGCCGGCTAGCTTAGATGCATGGCTGCTGTGTGTGGCAGTGCAAGGGAGTTTGGGTGGTGTTTTTATAGGCAGGCCGGCGTTGGTGCCCTAGGCCTATATGTGAAATCCACCCACATATAGGCGTCATGTTGACTGTTTTAGGGTTTTTTTTTGTTTGTTTCATTGCTGCTATAGAAGGCGATTGTACAAAGGTATTTGAAGCTACAATAATAGATGGATGCAATACTTGGGCAGGTTTTGTCTGCAGCTGGACGCAAGATAAGAGGAGAGGTTGCTTATATGTGAAATCCATCGAAGGAAATGTACGCAGGAGGTTAGGTGAAGCCACTTGCTGCGTAGCATCGTAGCACAGGAAACTATTACAGCATAATACGGCAAATAATTTTCAAAAAAAAAAAAACTTTGCCGAGTGCCAAGCCCGGCGGCACTCGGCAAAGAATTTTCAAAAAAAAATTGTAAAAACTTTGCCGAGTGCCAGCCATCCGACTCTCGGCAAAAAAAATTTCAAAAAAAAAATTAAAAAATCTTTGCCGAGTGCCGGCCGGGTTGGCACTCGGCAAGCGCCGCCAACGGGCCGCGCCGTGATCGTGCCTTTTCTTTGCCGAGTCTCGACTCGGCATTTCAAAAAGCTTTGCCGAGTGCCCGAGGCACTCGGCAAAGGCTGCTTTGCCGATAAACCCTAAGAGGTCTTGGACGGTCCAAATGTACCTTAGGGAGGTCCTAACGGTTGAGATAGACTCTAGGAGGTCCTGAACGGCCGATAAGAGATTCAGATGGTCCTAGCGGTCAGGATAAACCTAAGGAGGTCTGGACGGTCCGGATGGAGGTAGAGGACACTACTACGAGCAGACTTTTGGTCCGGGCCTAAGGGCCTCTAGTCCCGTTATAGAGCGGGACTAGGAAATCGGGACTAAATGTCTCACCTTAGTCCCGGTCCCAAGCCGGGACTAAAGGCCGACCTTTAGTCCCGGTTGGTAATACCAACCGGGACTAAAAGGTCCGCCAGACTGGGCCACGGGTCTGGCCCTTTTAATCCCGGTTGGTATTACCAACCGGGACTAAAGGTGTTTTTTTTTTCTTTTTTGTTTCCATTTCAATTCATTATTGATTTTGGTTTTACAATTACATTAGGTTTTCAAATGCGTATTCTTCATTGCTAATATATGTATACTGCGCACATATAATTTAGTTTGGAACATTATTACACACAAATAAAGTATGAAACTATATATATTATGGAGCTATATATATGTATAATATATATATATGCACAAAAATTTACAAAATTATTCATGCATCCTTGGTATTTACAACACAAATGTTGTCCTCCACTTAAATGTCATACAAATGTTCGTCTGGTTTGGCTTCAATGGTTCATCGGGTTAAAGTAGAACTCGGTGCGGGCTTGAGGACATGCTCATTAAGAAATCTGCGATTGTCTCTTGAATTCCTTTGAGGCGGTCCATATCCAACACTGTTCCTTCAACCATATCTCCTTCAATTTGCATTAAACGAAAGAAGTATTAATATACATAAGATTTATTTAATAGCAACAAATAAATAAAATGGATTTATTATATATACTTGTTACGCACTTTCAGATCTGTAGATGGGTTCTTTTGCATACACCATGAGGAACTCGCAAACGTAGTATCCACACAAATTGTTGCTGGTGGCTGCCGTAGAACCCATCATGCGATATAAAAGATTACTCGTCATCCCGCGTGAGTGAAGCATGATAAGGTAAAGGCGCGGGAGCTAGTACAACTTACATCCAGTCGGTGTGGATCGAAGTGGCACTTTCAGATCCGGACGGTGTAGTGAACGAACCAAGCCCAAACCACCGCCCAATAATTGGATCGTTAATTAACTATTGCAGAGTTAAAGAGCAGGAATAAATATTTAAAGATCGAAGTTACCCCGGATAATGTCTATCATATCTTGGTAATGTTCTGCGGTTTTCTCAACGAGTCATAGATTAGCAAATGACCGCTTGAGAGATCGAAGACAATCGATATCGATGAAAGCTGCATTTGTTTATAGAGTCAACATATATATCTTTATGTTGGATTGAGTAAGTAAAGTAAAATGTGCACACGATAACAACACTCACCCAAAGTTGTAGGGGAAGAGTATAAATCTTTTGTTCTTTTGGTTGATCAAGAACCTCCGAAAATTCCTCTCCATTTGAGGTCTCCATTGATCGTGGGGAGTGTTTGGGTCCTTGAATACGATATATGGATCAACGAAACCAATGTTCTTGTCATTTCTAGAGAATGAACCGACCCTCCAACGGCTTCTTCGGGCCTCGTACATTTCTACTCTTCCCCGTTGTTGTCGTCGATCCAGAGGGCTACGAATGTAGAAACACAAAGATTGTAGATACATAAGAGATTGTAGATACATAAGAGATTGTAGATACATAAGAGATTGTAGATAGACCTCATCTTCATAATCGGCAAAGTACTGACTCCCGTCATCTACTTCTTGATTGTTGTCATCACCTTCGACTTGGGCACCTTGTAAGGCGCCATTGTTGATAATATCCATGATGGCATCGTCCATGTTGTCATTCGGGTCGGCCATTTCTGCAAATATATCGGCGTAATATAAAACTTATCATTCAAGAATATAAAATTGTTCTTACGAAAGGAAGCACATATCCACACGCTGCGATAAATGTGATTTGGTGTTTTGCATGCAGTGTATACGTCGGGTTTAGGGAACCCACCTTGAGTTCAAAGAACGGCCTCACGGCGAAATAAGTCGACGTTATGGGCCTCGATGGTGGGCCTCACGGCTCCTCATGAGTGGAGGCGGTGGCGGCGATTTCGGAGTGCGCGAGAATTGGTCTACTACTCTGGACCCGCGGTGATCGCTCAAGGCGATCTTTTGTTTTTGCATATTAGCCCGTAAGCTTTGGGATAATTTGAACTCTACGAACCTTTCTTGCAAGGTGGACTTTTGGTGTCTAATCGAAATACTCAGCAGATGGTGGATCTAGAAAATTTGTGTTAGTGGTGTATTTAAAGATAGGTAAAAGAATGATTGTTAAGTTATTATTAGTTGATCAAATGTTAGCACCGAGTAAACCATGCATTATGAGTACTCAACGTTCAGTATATAATTAGTTGGCCTTTCTTTCTAATTAATTGACTACTTTACACAATTATATGTGAAAACAACTTATTTTATGGAGTGATAAAGATAACAAACACTAACATTGATAAATAAATTTTAAATATGTGCTAACATATTATTGAAATGTATAGTCATTCCATAAATTTTTATTAGTATGCCATATGGCCCATACGATAATTTGCGTACCCTACCACCCGAGAAACATGCATGGTTTTTAGTACATACATACTTAGTAGGCTAGTTGTTTATACAACCAATTTACCTTGAGTTGGTAACACCAACCGGGACTAAAAGTCCCTCCTGCAAAAGCCTGCTACCAGATCCGTTGGGCAGGGGACTTTTAGTCCCGGTTGGTGTTACCAACCGGGACTAAAGATCTTTTTGGTCCCGGACGCAATTTGCTTTGACTGACGTGTGGCCCCATCATTCTTAATTAATTAATTAACCTTTTTTAGTTAATCAATTAACTAATCAATCGCTTAATTCATGCACACGAGCTGCCTTATTTATGATGTGAGCTCGTGTGGGTCTTGTCCAAGAGCTTAGTTGATTAATTAATATCCTCTTTTAATTTGTTGGTTTAATGAGGGGCTACATGAAGCATATAATTCATGTGTGCAGGCACGCATGCATCTATTTGGCTCAGTATATGACCAATGTATCATCACATAGGTCAAGCCCCATCTAGTACTTCAAATATTCTTAAATATTCGAGTACACCGATGTTTTTTTGTCGATGGAATATTATTGACCGTTGGACTATGTGAGTTAGTCCATGTACGTCATAGCAATTTTTTGCTTAAGAAAATTACTTCACAATTTTCAGTTGTTTTATGTTGTGACGGATTTTAGCCGTTAGTATAATTTATTTACTTGATATTATTATTTTTTACATAATTATTTATTCATATTCTAAATTTCAGACAAAATCGGTGTCAACACACACACTAAGATGATGTAAGTTAATGTAACCAAAGAATGAGCTAACAAGATATAAGTGAAAACTAAATATATAGCTCATGTTGTAAAATTTATAGAAAGATGCTAGCTTGTTGCAATTGATATCTAGGGCACAAGATTGCACAAAACATCAACTAAACTCGAGAGGACAATGCTCAAGCTAGCTGAATGGTGTTCGGTCACCACTTTTGTTTTACTTCTATTTTTCTTTCTTTCTTGCTTGCTAGTAACCGAAACCGAGAACCAAGAATCAGTGAGCTAAGACCAAGTTCAACTCTCTCGGTTTTGGAATTAAACGAAAGTAAATGTGCCGCCCATATGCAAACTCAAATAGCTAGTCTTGCATTATTTGGGAGAATATTGTTTGCCTTCAAACCTCGGTCGATGATGCGACGACGAGAGGCGCGGCGACGCGAGAGACGACGCCGGGCGCGAGGGAGAGGGCGGGTCGCGGCGGAGAAGACGGCGGGAGCACGCCGCCGCGGACGCGCGAGGTCGGCAGAGCGGCCGCGCAGCGAAACGGCGAGGAGAGGCGCGAGGAGACGGCGAGGAGAGGGCGCGCGATGGGAAGTGGAGGAAGAATGGAAGACGAAATCGTTGCTTAAGTGCCGGGGACCTTTAGTCCCGGGCGGTTTTACCAACCGGGACTAAAGACCTTTAGTCCCGGGTGGTAATACGGACCGGGACTAAAGGCTGGACCTTTAGTCCCGGGTGGTTCCACGGCCCGGGACTAAAGGTGAATTTTGCGCGGGGACATATTTTCCAGAGAACCTTTAGTCCCGGGTGGTGCCACGGCCCGGGACTAAAGGTGAATTTTGCGCGGGGACATATTTTCCAGAGAACCTTTAGTCCCGGTGTGTTAGCAACCGGGACTAAAGGTCCCCACTATTCAATTACCGCCACAGAGAACCTTTAGTCCCGGTCAGTTAGCAACCGGACTAAAGGTCCCACTATTCAGTTCCCGCCACTATTTTCCAGAGAACCTTTAGTCCCGGGCTGGGTTTTGTATTAAGTTTATTTGTATAAATATGCTAATTCTTGTTAAATGCATAATAAATTAAATATTAGGCATAAATTTTTAAAAAAATAATAGTTTTTTAAAAATAAAACTATTGGTTTTCGATAGGAAATTTGTTTTTGCATCATTTTAACGTTAATCTTTTGGTTTTCCATCATTCATTGTCCAAATGCGCGACAGAGAAATCCACCATCAAATAGGAATTTCATTGGAACTATAGGTGAGATTGGAACTACTACGCTACTAGTACTTTATTCGCGACTTTTGCGGTTTTACTCTTCTTGTCTTCTTGATTAGCCTTTGTGCTACTTTGATCATCTTGTTTTAGGCCTGTTTTAAAGTGCAAGAAATTCGACTAACCGTTTTAAAACCCCAAAAGCAATTTAATCCTTATGTAGCAATACCCCACTAAGGAGAAATTTCCATTTTTCCTTTGCATAGTAGTTGCACTTTACCATTTCTGACATTATATGAGTTTACCCCCTTATGTTTGCAGATCATACCAAAAATTTGCACTGCGTTTTGGAGACAAGATCCCGGAAAGATAAAATTGAAAGCATGTAATGGAAGCATTTGCACGATTGTAGTCACGGATATCCGAATAAGTTAGTCCTCGAAGCGGGTTGGGAGGCATTTGTCGGCACTAATGATATAAGGTCATGTGACTTCCTCGTATTCAGATACAATGGAAACTTTCAGTTTGAGGTTTTAATCTTGATCCAAGTTCTTGTGTAAAAGAATCATCAAATGTTCTTGAGAACATTTGCGATCATGTCCCAGAAAGCACAGAGATCTTATTGACATTTCAAACGACTTTTATAGTGACCACAAGTCAAAGTGAAGAGCCAACTATAAACAAAATGAAGGGCTCAAACCACAAGTCGGGAATTTCATTTGAAGGCATAAATACTTGCTAAAAAATTTCAAGTCATTTTACACCATGGAGAAGACATGCTTCACAGAGGTACATGTGTCCTTTTATCGAATAGGAATTTCATTTGAAACGATAAAAACAAGAAAAATATGATAGAAACATCTGAAGTTACAATTATTACATAAAATCTCTAATACACACTATTTATTAAACATCACTATATATCAAGCGGGCACATGGTGAACTTCTTCTTGACGTATGACCCTTGGTTATGATCATGCCGTAACCATGGAGTGTCCTCGGCATTTAGCGAGATGCTTGGGTCTTTGGTCACACTGAAGGCGGGATTCGATCATCCCTTTCATAATCTTCGACATGTCCGACTTGTCCTCAATTCCCACGATGTTTCTTTTCCCCTGAAAGAACTATGTGGCGTTTTAGCTCATTGGTTGATTTGTCGTCATTTTTCCCTCTCTTGGGTTTTGTAGACATGTCTTTCACATAGAACACCGATTCACATCAGCGAGAAGGACGAATGGTTCGTCTTTGTACCCAATATTGTTGAGGTCCACCGTTGTCATTCCATACTCCTTGTCGATCGTTACCCCGCCTCGGTCATCTTCACCCATTGCCTTTGGAACAAAGGGACTTTAAAATTAGGTGCGTAGTCTAGTTCCCAAATCTCCTCTATGCGGCCATAATATGTTTGTCTCTTTCCATTTGGGTCTGTGGCATCTACGCGACACCACTGCTTTTGGTTCGTGCTCCTTTTATCTTGGGCTACGGTGTAAAATGTATTTCCATTTATCTCGCACTTTGTACGTGAGGATGTGCCACGACGGTTGCCTAACCAACAAATCTGATTGCTCATCAATATTGTCATCACTCGACATTCTTTTCGCAACCAACCGCTGAAAGTTTCCATGTGATGACGCCTAATCCAAGCTTCATTCTTCCCCGAAACCGGGATCGTAGGAATTCCTTGTGTACCTCGACATACGGCTCCACCACGGAGGAGTTTTGAAGAACTGTAGTGCGCTTTATTGAAATAATCGTCCCCGTGCATCGATATATGTTTTATTCCCTAGTGTTCCCTTTCCACTAAGTCTCCCTCGTGTCGCGATTCAGAACACCAATCGGGTCAAGGTCGGGAATGAAGTCAACACAAACTCAATGACCTCCTCTCGTCCCGTAGCCCTTGGCGATGCTTCCTTCTCGCCGAGCACGCTGGTGAACATATTTCTTGAGACTCCCATGAACCTCTCAAAGGGAACATGTTGTGTAGGAACACAGACCGAGAATATTAATCTCCTTGACCAGTGAACTAGGAGGTGTGTCATGATATTAAAGAAGGATGGAGGAACACCAACTCAAAGTCGACAAGACATTGAACCACATCATTCAGAGAGTAGCTAGTTCCATTGGATTGATTGCCTTACGAGAAATTGCATTGAGGAATGCACATAGCTTCACGGTGGCGACGTACATGTGGAGGTAGAATTCCTCTTAAAGCAACCTAAGCAATTGCGTCATAAGCACGTGGCGATCATGGGACTTTAAGTGTAGGAATTTCTTCTCTGGCATTTTTATTATACGCTTTATATTGGAGGAGAATCCAGATGGGACCTTGATACTGTTTAGGCATTCAAACATGCTTTTATTCTCTTCTTTGCTAAGAGTGAAGCTAGCAGGTCTTAAGTAATGGCGTCCATCGTCTGTCTTCTCTGGATGCAGGTTGTATCGTTCTTTCATGTGCTGCAAGTCCTGTCGTGCTTCGAGTGAATCCTTAGACTTTCCATACACATCCATGAATCCTAGCAGGTTCACACAAAGATTCTTTGTCAGGTGCATCACGTCGATCGCGTTGCGGACCTCTAGGACTTGCCAATAGGGTAGCTCCCAAAATATGGACTTCTTCTTCCACATGGGTGCGTGTCCTTAGCATCTTTTGGAACAGTTATTGCCTTGTCCCTTTCCAAAGACTACTTGCACATCCTTGACCATATCAAGTACATCCTCCCCAGTTCGGTTGCGAGGCTTGGTTCGGTGGTCTGCCTTACCTTTAAAATGCTTGCCTTTCTTTCTTAGTTGGTGATTCATAGGAAGAAAACGACGATGGCCAAGGTACACGACCTTTCGACATTTTTTCAAATATATACTGTCAATGTCATCAAAACAGTGTGTGCATGCATTGTATCCCTTGTTTGTCTGTCCTGAAAGATTACTTAGAGCAGGCCAATCATTGATTGTTACGAACAACAATGCTCGCAGGTCGAAGTGTTCCTGTTTGTACTCATCCCACACACGTACACCTGGTTTGCTCCATAAAAGCAGGAGTTCCTCAACTAATGGCCTCAGGTAGACATCGATGTCGTTGCCAGGTTGCCTCGGGCCTTGGATGAGCACCGGCATCATAATGAACTTCCGCTTCATGCATAACCATGGAGGAAGGTTGTAGATACATAGAGTAACAGGCCAAGTGCTATGACTAGTGCTCTGGTCCCCAAAGGATTCATACCATCCGTACTTAAAGCGAACCTTAGGTTTCTTGCGTCATCTGCAAACTCAGGAATTCTCTGTCTATTGCTCTCCACCGGGACCCATCGTGGGTGTCTCAACATGTTGTCTACCTTACGGTCTTCTTTGTGCCATCGCAACAACTTTGCATGGTCCTTGTTTCTGAACAGACGTTTCAGGCGTGGTATTATAGGAGCATACCACATAACCTTGGCAGGGATTTTCTTCCTGGGCGTTCTTCGCCCTCAACATCGCCAGGTCATCTCTTTGATCTTATATCGCGACGCTTTGCATACGGGCATTCATCCAAATTCTCGTAGTCCTTGCCATGATACAGATGCGATCATTACGACATGCATGTATCTTTTGGATTTCTAATCCCAAAGGGCAGACGACCTGTTTTGCTTCGTACGTAGTGGCAGGCAATTCGTTAGGCTTCTGGAAGCATCTTTTTTTGGATCTTCAGTAATTGCCCAAATGCCTTGTCGGATACACCATTCTGCGCCTTCCATTGTAGCAACTCGGTGTTGTACCCAACTTTTTGCCCATCTTCTACGGGCGGGTATAGTAATTTCTTGTGATCGTCTAGCATGCGGTCAAACTTAGCCTTCTCCTTTTCACTTTCGCAATCTCTTTGTGCATCACGAATGACATCACCAAGAGCATCATCTTGGCGAGTGTGTCTTACCTTTGCCTCTTCTTGATTTCGCCCATTGCGGTATCATCGAAGTCACCGTATTGAACAATAATGTCGTCGGGGTCCAATTGTTCTTCTTCACCTTCTTCCATTATAACCCCGGTTTCTCCGTGCTTGGTCCAACAAATATAGTTTGGCATGAAACCCGACTTCAACAAGTGTGAGTGAAGACTCCTTGAGCTAGAATATTCCTTCAAATTCTTACACAGGGCACATGGACAACACATGAAACCATCCCGCTTGTTTGCCTCGGCCACTCTTAAGAAATAATGCACACCATCAATGAACTCTTTGGAGCGGCGATCGGCATTGTACATCCAATGGCGTGTCATCGTCGCATTATATGACATATCACATAATTAAATTTCTCATTTTGTAAACAAATGAAATTAAAAATACACCAAAATTCTCTATTTCTCTAATGAACTAATTGAGTAACATGCCATGGAACACCATCATGTGTCATGGCAAAACAATTTTCAGAATTTTGGATCATTAATTTAGCCTACAAAATTCATGGAATAATAATTAAATAAATAAGCATAAAATAGGTATAAATTCAACTTTGTCCAAATAGCCTCAAAATTTTTATATGGACTGTTCACAGTGTAACTTAGTGGAAAAACAAATTTCATGATTTTTGAAATTTATTGGGGCCTACAAAAATCATGAAAGTTCCATTTATGAATTAATTGGCAATTTTATAACATATAAAAATTATTCAAATTTCACATTTCATATTTTTCATAGATAGTATACATGTCAGAGAGCATACACAAAAACTTTCAGAATTTTTGGAGCTCTAGATTTAATTATACAAAAATCACAAATCTCTGTACTATTCAAAAATCGAAAATAAAAGAAAAATGGACGGCAGCGGTAGATGTCAAATGGGCGGCGGGGTTAGCATCGGAGCTTACCGCGAACACGCCGGTGAATACGGTTGAGTGAATGAACGGCTCGTGGTGGTGACAAAGAAGCGGCGGCGTGTCCCGCGGCGACCACGGCGTTCGGCTCTGTGACGAACGCCAAACAGAGTTTAAATAGAAGGACATTTAGTCCCGGTTGGTGTTACCAACCGGGACTAAATGTCAACCTTAGTCCAGGTTGGTACTACAATCCGGGACTAAAGATTTAGTCCCGGATTGTAGTACCAACCGACTAAAGGTTGACATTTAGTCGGTTGGTAACACCAACCGACTAAAAGTCCCCCCGCAAAGCTCGCTACGAGCCGTTGGGCAGGGGACTTTTAGTCCCGGTTGGTGTTACCAACCGGGACTAAAGATATTTTTGGTCCCGGACGCAATTTTCTCCGAGACTATTGCCCATTTGGCGGTTCGACCAAAGGTCTGTTCTGTAGTAGTGGGAGGTCCTGCGGGTGGTATTTTGCAAAAACAACCCCGAGGGAGGTCCTTCGTGGGACAACTACGGAGCGCGGGGACTTAGACTTTCTTTAGGACATGAATAAATGCTAATGATTAACTCTTAACTCCAGATCTCCTGCTACAGTGTTTGTCCGAATACGACAACGGGATTTGTACAGTGGCTTGCCCGGCGGCTCGCCGACGCTACGCGCCACGGTGGAGCCGGCCAAGGGCCGCAATAGCTAGGCATTAGTATTGCGCACCTCCTGGTGACAACCTCGACGGCGGAGCCGGCCTTCAGCGATGGCTAGCCGGAGTTGAGTAACGTTAACAAATACGGCAAAAGTGCAAAAGACAAAATGAAGCTCCGCATTGCTAACTAGCGAGTGCCAGAGGTCCTAGGGACTATATGGAAGCTACCTGAGCGGAGCAAAGTGCCCGTGGAGCTTGGAGCTGGTTGGAGCAATGTCGGCGCCGGAGAAATAGATTATGACGGCGCGGTTTCGCATAAGAGAAAAGTCCTGCGAAGAACACAAAGAGTAGGTGCTCTGGGTAGTTCAAGGATCTTAAGGACATGCTAAAGGAGCAAAGAACATGATAGTATCTTACCAAAACAAAGTGGGAGGTGAAAGGTTGCTTACGGCCGAAAATGGTCCAAGCTCCAAATTCACCAGATCTTGTCGCGCATTAGCAAAATTGATTGAGGGGAAAACTTTATAATGTCCTAAGACACAAAGTTACCCACAAGGTTGAGGATGAAACTCACCGAGGATGGAAATGTGAAGGAGAGGTCCTCGGATGTGTTCTTCGAAGAACCAGAGGAGCTCAACTAAGAACTAATTGCTACAAGCAAAAATGAGAGCTCATATTAGCAAAAAGGAAATGGTCCTGAACTTGGAGCAGAGAGGAACCACCGGCTTTTAGTTAACCCAAGAGATGAACACAATTGAGCTCCCCTCTCCTGAGCCGAAAAGAGGAGAAGTGAGGGAAACTAGGGTTTGGAGGGGTTATATGCTCGGAAAAATGATGGCAATGGTGACGACATCAAGTGGGGAAACTCTAGGATCGGTCAAAAGGGGTGGTGGATTGACGGCGTTGACAGAGCCATTCTGAGCACATTGGAGAAGCTTGGACACATGGCGAGGAGCTCCTGTGCGAGGTCAGATATGAGTCTGACAATGCGGGCCCACGGCGGCAACGTTTCAATTGCGCGCGCGTGAACCAAAAGAGAAAGGGGTGGTCGTGGGCCGTTGGATGGCCATCAAACGACTCACGACCACCAAGGCGGGCATAAGAGTTATAAGGCAAGGGAGGTCGGGGGCCGTTGGATCTGGATAAAATGACTCACGACCTCTTAGGTGGTCGCGAGCGTTATTAGGGCAGAGGGAGGTCGTGGCCGTTGGATCTGGATCAAATGGCTCACGATCTCCAGCGCAGTTTGAACTGCTGAGCAGATGGGGAGGTCCGGACCGTTGGACTTAGATCCAAAGCTTGCATTTGCTGGTGCACTTTTAGGGGGTTGGACTGAGCCGGTTTACTTAGCCAGGCTCGAGCCCGAGGAACAGTGGTGGTCGGTTAGGGTTAGGGTTTGACTGAGAAACAAATTAATTTCCTCCACTTTGATCAGAGCTTTAAAAATAGAAATAAATTTCAAAAAAATGTGAAATAAATCACAGAAGTTCCTAGGAAGGTCTAATGCCCATAAAAATTACTGAGCACTACTATCCATGAGATAAAGAGTGTAATATATTTTCAATCTTATTGTATGTCTTTAAATTGTGTTTGATTTTTCTTAGGGTCTTAACTAGTCCCAAAAATTTAGGAAAAATTATATTAATTCATGACAACTAATATAATATCTTAATAAATTATTTCTAGAGGAACTTTAGTAGCATTTGCTTCAGTTTGTCTTTTAGAGTTCAATTTAATGTGTATGTTCCATCTTTGTTTGATATCACAAGGTGCAATTTATATATTGAATGCTTCGAAATAATGATGCATGCTAATGAGATGCATAGTAATCCTCTTTATTGATTTGGGGATGTGACAAACCTCCCCCCTTACAAAAGATCTTAACCCCGAGATCTCGGTAGGTCAGAAAATGGATCGGAAGGTTTGGCAAAAAGGTACAACATCTAAAGATCGAAGACATTTCAAGGGAAGGAAAAAGATCTGGATATTTGCTTCGCAACATGTCTTCACCCTTCCAAGTAGCCTCATCTTTAGTATGGTTACTCCACTGGACTTTGAGGAACTTGACGTTGCAATTTCTCGTCTTGCGCTCCTTTTCTTCAAGAATACGAATCGGGCGCTCCCGATAAGAAAGATCGGGCTGTAAGTTGAGTTCTTCCAACTTAGTTTCCTCCGTTGGAACGCGGAGACACTTTTTAGTTGTGAAACATGGAACACATCATGCACATCTGAAAGTGATGGTGGCAACTCCAATTGATACGCCACCGAACCCAATTTCGCTATAATTTAGAAAGGTTCGATATAGCGAGGTGCCAATTTGCCCTTGACTTGGAAACGATGTATTCCTTTCATTGGAGAGACTCTGAGATAGACATGATCATCCACCTCAAAACTCAACTCACGACGACGGCGGTTGGCATACGACTTCTGATGAGATTGAGCCGTCCGAAGTCGCTCACGGATGACACGGACTTGTTCTTCCGCGTATTTCACCAAAGTTGGACCATAAAATGGCCTCTCCCCAGCTTTGGACCAATTCAATGGTGTCCTACAAGCTCTCCTATACAAAGCCTCGAAGGGTGACATTTGTATGCTTGATTGGAAACTGTTGTTGTAGGAGAACTCCGCAAATGGTAAGCACTTATCCCAATTTTTGCTATAAGACAGCACACAAGCTCGGAGAAGGTCTTCCAAAATTTGGTTCACCCTTTCAATTTGCCCATCTGTTTGCGGGTGATATGCGGAACTGAAAGATAAATTGGTCCCCATTGCTTTGTGTAAGCATCCCCAGAAATAGGATGTGAATTGAGGGTCTCGATCTGAAACTATCACCTTTGGTACCCCGTGGAGACAAATGATTCTTGAAATATAAAGCTCGGCTAACTTGTCCCCGTGGTAGGTGGTCCTGACAGGAATGAAATGGACAACTTTTGTTAAACGATCGACAATCACCCAAATAGAATCGGACCCAGTTTGATTCCTTAGAAGGCCAGTGATAAAATCCATGCCAACTTCTTCACATTTCCACTTCGGAATAGGCAAGGGTTGGAGAGTACCAACCGGTCGCAAGTGCTCAGCCTTGACCCTTTGGCATACATCACACCTGGCAACGTATTGAGCAATCTGTTGCTTCATTTGGCTCCACCAAAGCCTTTTCTTCAGATCTTGGTACATCTTGGTACTCCCCGGGTGAATAGAGAATTTAGAGTCATGAGCTTCTTTGAGAATTAGCTCTCTCAAAGCGTGATCACATGCCACCACTAACCGGTTTTCGAACCATAGGGTGCCTTGTGTATCTTCTTTGAAGCATTTAGCCTTGCCTTGTTTCAGTTCTTCCCGGATTTGAGCTACTTCTGTGTTAGTCTTCTGGGCTTCTCTAATCTGGTCCTCAAGTGTAATATTCACTCTAAGGGCAGCATGGTCAGGGAGGGCCTAGATTGAGCTCTTATTCGTAGGCTACATTGCTGCTACTAGCTAGCCTAGATTAATGCATGGACCACCACACAAGTTGGCCAAGTGTTCTTCGGATTTACAAGGCATAAAGTGCGCATAGCATAGGTGGTGTGAGGACCCCCGGGTATTGGAAATGTACTTAATTAAATTCATACTGTAACACAATTATTAATTAAGGAACAGTACTGCCCCTTTATTAATGATCATGCTAGAAGTATAAATTTAACAAGTAACAATCCAATAATCAGGATTCCCGGATATATATATCTCATAATGGTTCCCAGGATCAACGACCATTGCATATATATCCTTCAACAACATTGCATCAAACACATACAAGTCATACATTTACATAATTAAACATAAGTTTACAACTTTCGGTTGAGTACTACAATATTAAGTGACTTGGTCACTTCAAAAGTCTAACAGTGGAAGCAAACAAAACGGCAACATCCACCAATGGCCCCATCCACCCGCAGGCGATTGCGTGGAGGAAAGAAGTAGCTTTACTCGTTAGCGTCACCCTGATCGGCGCTAACGGGTACTTCATAAAGATAACCATCCTCACCTGCAACAATAGGTGATAGCACCTTGAGTACGGAAGGTACTCAGCAAGTCTTACACAAATTAATAAAAGAAAGTGTTTATTAGAACCTATTCAAAGGAGTAGAATTTATACATGCATAAGGTTGCAACACGAAGGTATAATGGTTAAATTTTGCATAAAGCAATACATCTTAACCTACAATTGCTAGATTTTGATAAAGCAATTTAATAAATCAAAGTTAACGTAGAACAGTAAGTAAATGGAACAATTGTAAACAGTACAGAGCATGAATCCCTCATGCTAAACCAGAAAAACCGAAATCAGATTTGTAAATCAAAACTTCTATACAGGTGACATCAACTCAAGTTATCGTCCATGACCGTGGACACGGCTATTCGAACAGTTTGATAACCCTGCAGGGGTGTACATCTTTACCCACACGACTTAGCTAGCCCGTTGCCTTCGGATGTCTCCGAATGATGACATACTTCCTTTGGTATGCCGACCGGGGAAACTAAGATTTGGTATTTTTCAACAAGCTAACACTATTGAGTTGGACCCCCATGTGTGAGCTGATCTCGCTTAAACAACGACTGATAGCATCTGCTTAACCGGGGCACACATGTTGCGTCAGGAATGCCGACCCAAACAATTAAATGCAAACTGGGTTCGCTGCCCATATTAGTTTGCAATCAGCATCTTTAAGGTACGTATATGCTACGGAGCACATATACGCCCTCACCCTTCTAAGAACATCTGATACTGACATACCAGCTCACATGGCATAAAACGCAGTCATAAGACCAAAGCATCTATACCATACAAGGTCAATACACATATCCTTACTCTCCTATTTCCAACCCAATAGTCTTAACATTTTACTTAACCAAACAGCGCCCATACACTGCATGTGGAAGTACGTGGGGGACTTGAATTGAATAGTCAGAGTTCGGTCCTTAATTGGTCCAGACAAGTCCACCACAAATCCCAATCTCGTGCACAAAAGCACCATCACTAGCATCCTCTTGTCCAGATCAATTTAAATATAAAATTCAATTCTGATTTAAAGAAACTGGACAAAGAGTTCAAAATAACAGAAAACCATTTGTGATTCCCCTGTTTGACAAGATATGCTTGTCAAACTCTAAAGTCTCTAGACTGCATGTCTAAGCCAAATCTGAAAATAAATCTTATAATATACAGTACTAGGCTAGGGTTGAGTGTATGGTTATAATTAAGGTAATCCACAATGTCACTCAGGTCATAACTAACTACTACAGTCCATATTTGTATTTTCAGAAAAATAGCATGCACAGATGTCACTGGATTTAGAAAATCTATTGTATAAAACTTGGGATCAACATGGTGCAAAGAGGATGCTTGCCTTGATAGTAATAAACTTCGGTTGCAGGCTCAGGTTGCTCAGAAATAGAGTCAAATGCTTCAGCAGAACCAGATTCTAAAAGAAGCAATAAAATCCAATAAATACCAAAATCGACAATAAGTTCAGATTGAAAGAAACATGTATGATCAATATGGAAATGCATGTTTAACAGCATGCTTAAGTTATACATACCCTAATAAAGATATTAAACCATATTACCACCTACTGATTTCAAAAGGCAGAAACTAGGGTTTAGTTCAAAGTTTCAGTTTTCAGATTTTGAAAAGGGCAGAAATAGGACAGATTGCAGATTTGGGAAAAATGAAAAATAGATCAAGCAAAGGTTCTAAAATGAAGCTTAACCTGATCTATTAGGATAGTTAATACCCTAAACTAACCTTAACCTAACCCTAATCGGTTAGATTACAAAAGCTGAAGAAAAACCTATATTGTCGGTTAAGCCGACAAAAAGAGACAGAGACAGATCTCTGCTATAAAGCTGAATAGATGATGACAAGAATTAAAAGAATAACTTGTTATGCTACTAGGGTTTAGTTGAGACCTAACTAGGATGATGAGTTGACAGGAGAAACCCTAGTTCTTGAAAACGATATGAAAGACCGAAAAGTTAGAATAACAACTTTTCAGTTTAAAGCAAGTTGAAGCTACTGATACTCAGTTGAATGATCCATATGAGCTTCTAAGGTCTTTAAGGTGCTCAAGGTGTCAAAACTAAGGTTTTTAACTTACCAGTACAGGAAAGAAGCCAAAGACTCTGAAAACCGATGTTGATCGACAGAGAAATAAACTCTGGTTTAACCTACAAAAGATATAAAATCTTTATTTCAAGGCACAACCAGTGCTTAGAATGGATGGACAAATAGGAAGGGCAAGAAACTCCACTGGACAGCAATGGCAGATGAACAGCTCCAGTGGTCAACAATGGCAGCAGCTCAAAAGTTAGGGTTATATATAGATGTTGAGCTACAGGGCAAAGTGGAAGGGTCTAGAGTTGCTGAGGTGTCCATTTAGGACTAATTATCCCAAAAATTATTTGCATGAGCTTTGGGATAAACCCTCTCCTCTGTTTACAGAGATGGTTGCGCGCAAAGAGGCAAGGAAGATGAGAGGCAAACCTCTGACATATGGGTCCCAATGTCAGCCACAGTCATGCGCGCCTCCTAAGACTCAAAAGAATCTCAACCGTCCGATTAGAAATGGGCGGCTGTGATAAATAGAGAGGTAAAAAGGTTTTAATCGGCATCATTTAATATGGGCCGTGCGATCTCAATCGGTCGATCGAGATTTAAACAGAGCCCAAAGGGGTTTCGGGATCTACTTTCAAATCTGGATGTTGGATTGGAATCCAACGGTCAAATAAAAGAATACATGTCACCCCTTTAGAGGAGATGACGCGGCACCGTTAGATTTGATTTCTACGGTCGAGATGGAAAAATGAACTGGATGGTCCGAATGCATACACATTACAGGCCCTTCGATTGAAATCCAACGGTCCATTGAATTTGGGCTTTAAAAGCCCACGGTCAAAAAGGCGCACCGTAGGATCTAGATCTAAGGGCTCAAGATAGCTGCGCGCCTTTAATTTCAAAAAGAAAAGGGCAGCGCGGTAGGATCAGGAATGAACGACGCAGATTGAAAGGGGATCTGGAGTTGTCCGATTGCATACACCACTCCCGACCGTCTGATTAAGATCCAACGGTGGGGGTTGGGGCGCACACGTGGACAACTCGCGTGGCGTCGTAGCCTCGCCCGTTCGATTGAAAATCGACGGCTCACATCACGTATGGGATTCGGGCTCGCACCCGAGCGTGACAGAGCCGGGCCAGTTGCACTGGGTTGGACCCAACCGCATGGCTCGAGTCGCTACAGTGCTGAGGGTAAGGTTTAGACCAGAATGGTTGACCAAAACCTATTCAAATGCTTAAATGGTTTGACTGGGCTTTTAAAATAGCAAATAAATTTGTAAAATCATGAAATTTTTACTGGAAACTACTGGGATGATATATCTCCCAGATAAATTTTAAAAATCACATTATCACTTTGTAAAATACATAAATAATTAGTGTAGCCCGAAAGTGTTTATTCAAAGACAAATATTTTTCTTCAAGCCAAAATAATTTCTAAAAATTCAACAGAATGATTTTTAGCCAAGATAATTTATCTAGACTTTAATGAAAACACTTCCCAGTCATAATACAAGTTTTACCTTGTATTTCCTTTAAGACTTTAAATGGTTCTTTTGGATTTTGGCTAAAAAGGAAGGTTTTTAATTTGTAACATACTGCCCAAACTGTAGAAATGAACAGTAATGCTATGAACAGCACCTCCTTACTGTTCATAAAGCATTTTATTACTGTTTATAAACTTGGGGCTGTTACAGGTGGTAAATCGTCTGAACCTAAAGGCGAAATTCACCAAGTGGCTTAGTTCAGTACTTCAGTGCACTTGAAACCAACTTGGAGATGGGGATGTGAGAAGGCATATAATTTCGCCTCTACTGTGATGGGACTTTTTACAATGTTAGTATGCATAGACTTATATATGCATTAGCAAATGGTGTTGCTCTCTACTGTGATGCCCTGTCAGTGCTTCCATTGTTCTGATGTCATTTCAGTTTGTAGGCTGCAAGCAAAATTCACATCTCCTGAAAAATACTGCTTAAAGAAATAGCTGGTTCTCTTGACTGTTTGTAATGTCCCAAATTTGGAATATTTTTGAAGCCTTTTAAAATAAAAATAACCAGTTGGATTTTCTTGGTTAAGTCCCAGCCACCATCGCCGTTGAGTTCTCGTGCCCACGTTCTACCCAGTGCTTCTATATTCTTCGCTCGAGCATCACCGAGCCGTCGACGCCCTTCTTCCCCAAAACCGGCCGTGCCGACACCGTCCCCGACCTCCATCTCCGGTGAGGTTCTCGCCGTCTTGAGTGCGTCACCCTGCGTCCCCGGCCCTCCTCTCTTGTCCCCCCACCTCCTTGGAGCCTCTCTATCCCTGTAGCGTGTTGTCACCGCCCTTTCTCCTCTGTCTCTGACCATCATCGCTGCATCGTTCTGGTCATCCTCCGATTGCCTCGCTTGTCCTGGTGTGGTCCTCATCTCGTCGTCGAGCCGATGCTCCCCTCCTTCCTCTCTGGGCGCCTTTCGCTGCCGCAAGCCTGAGCCGGTCCTCCGCCACTGACATCACTGCTGTCGCCTCGCCGCCGCTCTCACCGTGCCGCCACATCCATTAGAATCCCTAAGGCCCTGGAAATCAATTTTTGCCCTCGGCCGCCCCTGACTCGCTGCCGCTTGCCTCGCCGTCGGCCATTCCCCTTTGCTTTCTTCCTCTCTCTCTCTCTCTCTCTCTCTCTCTCTCTCTTTTCTTTCTCTGACCTGAGGGACCCCTTGTCATTCCCTCTCTTTCTTTCTTTCTTTCTTTCTGTGAGGCCCCGGTTTATTAAGCTTGTAATACTTAACCTTCCATTGGCTTTAGTATCACAAACATAATACACCGAGCCTCGATGACATGTGCTTCCCAGAATTGCAGCACACATACATACATACAAAGTCATGCATCATTCACATACCACAAGTCTAGCAAAGGCGAAGGATAAAAAGAGTTATTACAAAAGGTGCCGACCGGCCAAAAGGTAGCAAAAGAACAAAAGACAGCGGAAGCAACAGTGCCATAAGATGGCTATAACAAAAGTCGACCAGTTAGCCACATAAATCCACAGGGCAACCGATCGGGCCGCCGAGCTAGTCGTCCCACACACCACCACAACACATTTCACAAAAGTGAGGCCCTTGGGGCTCACCTTCTTCCTCTGCACACAACAAGCAATGCAGATGAGTACAATAATATACTCGCAAGACTTACGAGTAACAAACCTATACATAGCTACATGAAAGCTGATTTCAAAGGAAACATGGTCATATGGTTATTTGGACGCATAAAGCAAGTTTCATTTGCAATAATGTAATAGATTGAAGGCAATTTATAAAATCTGTTTCTAACATTGAAATAACAGCGAGTAATCATAAATAACAAGTAACCACCTAAAAGTGACTTTCCCAAAAGCCACCACAAAATAGCATGAATCCCTGATTCATACCACCCATCAAGTTTTAATTAAAAGTTGTAGTCTAACTCTTGAAAAGCTTTCCCAAGCGTGTCCATAACCTAAGACGAGGCTATTCGAATAGTTTTAACCCTGCAGGGGTGTACCAATGTACCCACACTTCAGACCGCCTTTCCACCAGCCACGGTTAGCATACTTCCTTTGGTATGCAGGCACGACTAAGTCCTACGAGACATTTCCAATATTGTGTATCAACTACGAGCCGCTCGTATGGACCGAAGCCCATACGCTTACATTGTAAAGCCCAAAAAGACAACTACCCCTCGGGGTAAAGCTTTTTAGACAACTACAATGCTCCCAGCACAAACAACCTCATTTTACCACAACACAACACACACACGCCCACCTGCGACTGGTAGCCAACACACGCCAAAGTTATAAGTCAAGAGAGGTCCCATTTCCCTCTAGTGTGGTTAGCACACACCAAAATGCCTGGATAACAGGTACTCTCAAGATGTTCGGTCCTTAATTGACCCGGGCACCATTCCAGTCACACCCAAATTCACACCAACATACCATTGTGCCCAAGTCGAAATTATTTTGTTTTTAGTTTTTAGTTTTGCAATTTAACATAGCACCAGGCCGAAAACATAGGTACCATAATAAGTTTGTGTGATCAAGGTTATCAACAAGTCGATAACCGCCCATTTCTACCGATAGCTAAGCATGGTTAAGCAACATTAACTCGTACTACTAAGTGACAAGGATTCATCCAACGAACCCAAAATCACAGCAATAACCTAGGCTCAGGTAGTAGAGGATAATCACATTTGCCTACTGATAATGCATCTAATAGGCCAACTATCGACAATAGTTAAAACAGCATAGCAATGCATACGTAGAATTTGCAAACAACATATTAGAATTTAAAAATAATGGGAGCAACATGATCAAATGATGCTACATCTGCTTGCCTTGCTAGAGTGCAGAATCGGGCTGTTGTGCCTCAGAATCAATATCAATATTATCGTCGGAACCTAACGCAAAAAGCGATAAAACCAATAAGAAGGAAGAACACCAAATAAAACCCAACAGCAACAGATATCCAAATCTTATGAAATTTATACAGCAGTTAGGGATTGATTTTAGACAAATTTAGGAATAAGAATCAGGTCATAAGGACTAAGCATGGAAAAGTTATGCCCTAAACAATTTCCATCAGCCTGGTAAATCAACTTCAATTCTCATCTGTTACTGTTCATGGCATAAGTTTCTAGAATGATCTAAGACCTGGCATTTTTATGCTAGGTAGATAACGACATCCTAATAACAGCAAAATTGAGTTTGCACAGATTGGAGTTAAAATGAATTAGTTATGATTTTCCTAAGTTGTAAAACTAGCATATATCACTTTTCAGGAATATAAGCCTGAGTGACACCTATTTCATACTAAAGTATGCTAACAGAGGAATTTTACACCTTTGAATTTACTCAGATTGGACTTATGGAGACAAAGTTATGCATTTTACAACTTTGATATAATCTCTAAACATGATTTCCTGAAGAGCAATTTAATACATCTTAACCCTAATTTCCAGAACAGATCTATGCCTAAACTCATTCACAGGTTGTAGTTCATTCTACCACAGAGGTAAAGTAACTTGAATCATTCAAAAAGGAGCTAAAATGACAAAGTTATGCACTTAAGAAATTTGAAATAATAAAATACTTAGAAAACCAGAGCTCTCGGGAGGTCCAAACAAATCTAGAGAACACGGGGAGGTCGTGGCCGACGATCATCCATCGCACGGCTACGGAGCATGGAAGCACAGCGCAACCACACGGAGGAGGTCTACGCGCACTAGGGAGGTCTAAGCTGTCAAGATGGAATCTAACGGCCCTAACAGAATGAGAGCATAGCGCACCCAAAGGATCTCCTCGCGCGCTGAGGAGGTCGTGACCGATAGATCAAGATCTGGCGGTCCGAAGCTCCACGAGGAGGTTCTAAGGTTAAAGTTCTAGCGAAGGAGGTCTGAACGGTGAGATCTAAAGAAGGGGAGGTCTTGGCGGCTAAGATTTACCGAGGAGGTCTTAACAGCCAAGAGCTCCACCGATGGATCTAAAGCGCCGAGGAGGTCTAGGCTGTTAGATGGAGATCCAACGGTCCAGAGCTACGGGGAGGTCCTCAAGTTAAGGATCTAATCGGAGGAGGTCGGGACGGTCAAGATCTACCAGAGGAGGTCTTGAACGATCCAGATTTAATCGAGGGAGGTCCTATGCGATAGGATCTAAAGGAGGGAGATCCCGACGGCTAAGATCTCGCGTTGGAGGTCTTCAACGGTCAAGATCAAGTGGAGGGAGGTCCCGAGATTCCCTTTACAAGGACCAGGGGTGGTCTTTTGCAAAGAGGACCCCAGAAGAGGTCCTGGGGGTGGATTTCACAAAATAACCACGGTGGTCTTTTGCGGAAACACTGAAGGTGATCCCTACGACTAAGATTCAGCCTAGGGAGGTCTTAACGATCAGGATTTAAGCTAGGGGGAGGTCCTGGCGCTAAGGCTTTACAAGGGGAGGATCTGACGGCTAAAAGCTAACTCACAGAGGTCCTAAACGGTCCGGATTACACCAAGAGGTCCGGTAGCTAAGAGTTTTCACAAAGAACACCCAACGGCACAGATCTAACCGAGGGTGATCCTAAACGGTGGGGATGAACCCTAGGAGGTCCTGGCAACTAGAGCTCACTAAGGCAAGATCTACGGCTATGAGCTCACCTCCACAGGTCATCAATGGCTGAGATCACCACGGGGAGGTCTGAGGGCTTGTCGAAAACACGACAACAGTACAGATCCCCGGACTTCGCCCGACGACACATTGCCGGCGACCAAGGCCGCGACGGTGCAAGCCAACAAGACCAAAATGTGCCTAATACTACCGCGATCACAGAGAGGGCACCTTCGACGGCGGAGCGGGCCTACATCGCCAGCAAGCCGGAGAGGGGCGGAGAACCTCTTTTGGCAAAAACCGAAAATGCGAAAAACAACGCTACGATCTAATCCTAGCTTGACCTCGAGCTCTAGGGGACTATAGAGGACTTACCAGGGCCAAGAAGAGGACCGAGGGAAGCCGGAGAAGTCCTGGCGGCGGAGTAGTTCGTCGGCGCCGAGGAAGAAACGCGGGTAAGATGTCCTGAGCATAGAGGGCAACACCGCGAGGTCAAAAATAGCTTCATTGAGGCCCAAAGATGGTCCATGAGCCACAACTGAAGAGAGGGAGGTCTTACCGGAGCTGAGGAAGAAATGGGGATGAATTCGGCCGAAAATCTCCAAACTTAAAATTGAGTGATTCTTGTGAATGCAACCCAAAATTAAGTTAGGGGAAATGCAAAGGATGTAGAGGAGATTAAAAGGGTACAAGAAAATTGAAGGAGAACCACTGGACACCAAGATCACCAATGGAGCTTCTCGGGTCAACAATGGTGCATTGCTATTTTTGAGGTTTTGAGCTCCAAAAGTGAAGAAGGAGCTAATGGTGGTGTAAAGGAACACCAGGAGGGGCTAAGGGGGCTATTTATAGAGGAAGGATTAGGGTTTTGAGCAAGAACACGAGTCCACGGTGGGCTCGGTTCATGGCTCGGCCCTGGACCAAGGAGATGATGGGAGCAAGTGAAAATGGTGACAATGGAGGAGAAAGCCTGGGGCGCATTTAATTGTAATACTCCAGAAGTGTGAGAAGCCAATAATCGGGATAAATTAATTTAATCGGTAGAGATTAATTAATCGGGGGAAAGTTTAATTCAGAAAATCATCAAATCAGTAAAAGAGAGGGGGTTTTCCGCTTTTTCACTCCAACCTGGGCCTGGGCTTTGGCCCAGGTGGGCTAGCCGGCCAAGGGAGGGGGTGCCACTCCCCCCCCAAAACCCTAGCCGCCCCTCTCACCCCCCTCCCTCACGCCCCCACCTCTCCCCCTTGTGGCCGCCACTTTCTCCCCACCTCCTCCACCCCTCCTTGCGCACCTCCCTATCTCCCCTCCACCTCCATTGCTGCTGGCCAAAGAGAAGAAGAAGCTCCATTGCAGCCGGCCAAGGAGGAAGAAGAAGGGGAAAAGAAGAGAAGGGAGAAGAAGAGGGAGAAGAGAAGGAAGAGAGGAGAAGGAGAAACCTTTTCGGGGCCTGTTCGTCGTCGTCCAGCACATCATCAAGGGTAACGACGGGTGTCTTGGGTTGTGTGATAGTCATTAGAAGCGATTGCTATTAGATCGATTGCATCGGTTTAATTCTGTTCTCTGTTCAATTCTGTCCAGAATGTTGCGCGGCCAGTTTTATTTATTTAGAGGCCGAATTAGGAGTTTTGGTCTCCTATAGAAACGTAGATCATGTTCTTAGCTTTCAGTGGCCACCAAGATCACCCAAATCCGATTAACGGTCAGGAAGTTATGAATTTTTTAGTATCGCTGCCTGGTAATTCTGTCAGTTTCTGGCAGTCTGTGGTAATCTGGTTAAAACTTCTATTTAAAAGGGGAATCAGGGGATCTCAGTATAACGAAAAATATGGATAACTTCTGTACCTTTTCATAGAGATAAATAACACGATATTTGGACGTTCGTAGCAAAAGTTATGGTGGTTTTAGCGTACTGTCCAGAGAACCCGACGAGAATTCTGTTGTCTGATGATTGGTTTGGTAGGGGTAGTTATGGGCAGAATCAAAAGGGCTCCCCAACTAGGTTTATTTAGGTAATTCAATTACCTCTTCAGAAAGTCTAAGAGCATCTTAATGGGACTCCTGAGCAGAAAGTTACGTATTTTAGAATTTGGCTATTTTCAGTGAGCACCAAAAACGATCGCTAGAAATTGGAGGTTTTGGTTAACACTTGAGAGTTAGCGAGTTCTGTTGTGTTATTATTTATGCGTTTGGTCCAGCATGTTGGTCTTAGATTGGGGTATCTTTATGTTCAGGTGAGAGCGTGATCCCAGGGGCAGCGCCCTCTTCGCGTCCACCGTTCTCGCACTGTTGAGGCAAGTATTCGGGTTGCAGAATATTTATGTTGCTTGCTGAAATTGGTTGTCTTTCCAGTGCAAGTCATATATGGATGATAGTGTGATATATACATGGTGAATGAGACTTGGTTACAACATGTTTGTAATGAAAGAGTAATTTTGGAATGTGGTAGTGCTCTACATGTTATTCGATAAATGAGATGTGGCATGTACTCATGTATTTACTTGTTGTTGAAAGTTACATTCTGGTACATATGCATGTTGAGAGCATACAGGTGCCTTGGTCACGTGGTGACCAAGCACATACAGTTGAGGTCCCCGTCATGTAGATGACGGGCTTGAGGTCCCCACATTCGTGGAATGTGGGCTATGAACAAAGAGGTCCCCATCATTAAGATGATGGGCAAAGGTCCCTATACATGTGGTGTATAGGCTCTTGGTCCCTGTGCCAGAGGGCACAGGCAAGGGTATACAGCGACGGTTATATACCCCGCATTACCGGTAAAATGCGAAAAGAGATAAAGTTCAAAGGAGCATTGCATTGGTTGCATATCATGAGATAAATGGCTATGTTTAGTATAATGCTATTGTGGATTATCGATGCTATGTTTGAGTTCATGTTTATAGCCTTGTTGATACTTGCTGAGTCTTTGGGCTCACTCTTGCTTTAATGTGTTTTAAGTACCAGTGGCAGGAACGACATGCATGGGAGGGAGTAGAAGTTGATGCACTCACTACCTCACACCCCTAAGGCGTTTGCCACTTAGCTTCAATTTTAGAGACAAATAGACTGTTCGATTATCACCCATAGATGGTTTGGTTTGAGTTTCAGATTATTTGTAATAATGAGATTGCCAGTTTTGGTTCATTCATTGGTTATCATGCATGATTGAGTAAGTTTGATTATGAAAATCTGTTATATGCCATGATTTAATGTTGAACTCTTGATATAGCTAATTAAACAAAGGAGGCTCTGCCAAAAATTTGTAGGCTGTGCTAGAATAGTTTAGTTTCAGTAGCATTCCAGGCTCATTGAGAGTTGGGGTGTTACATTAATGCACCACAGAGAGACGTTGACGAGGACAAAATTTGACACGACAACGCGACTCCACTCTCTGCCATCGACGCACGCGAGGTACGGGAGCCAGAGGAGGAAGAAGAACAGAGAAAAGAAGAGAAGGGATCGCGGCCGTCGGATTTTAGATGGACGGCTGCGATTAAGAGACATCCTCATAATAATCGGAGCGACACGAGCCGATGGGGACGGTCAGATCTTAATCCAACGACTCAGATTGACGAGGACTACGCGGCGGTCCGAAAGCAACAATCATCCCGGGCCGTCCGATTAAGATCCAACGACTGATATCAACCGCACACTTCCAAAAGGGACCGGTGCATTTAGTGGGTTCGACCGAGTCAAGTGGCTCGAGCCCGACTCAGGCCGACTCGAACCCAACCAAGTTTGACTAGGGTTTTTAATAAAAGCTGAGAACTTGAGGATTTATTTGAGTTAGAAAAATAACTCGAAAAATTCTGAAATTTTTACTGGATCTTGCTAACTTAGATATAAACCTTGTGTAAAATTTTCAGAGGTTTTTATGTAGTGCATTTTTGTCCAAAAATTCTGCAAGGTTCTGATTTAGGGTTTGACTGAAAGTCAAACAGGTTTGACTGCCCTTTGAAAATATTCAAACAATTTCTGAAAGTTGTGAAATTTTTCAGAGGGGTCACATACCATCCCAAGAATTTAGGGAAAATATTTCCAGGAGATGATCAAAAGATTTGACAAGATTGTTTTTGAAGGATCAAGATTTGGAACAAAAGACTTGTGACTTTGTATTTCCATAATTCTTGTACAGGAACTGTTTAGTACATACAGGAAATACATGATGTAAGAAAAAGTCTTAATTTCTACTCATTTTCTTACATTTGAAATACAAGTCCAGAATTGGGATGTTACACTTTCTCTCTTACAGCCCAGCCCCACTTGTCAATCTCTTTCTTCATCTCTTAACTTAATGATATATGGGATTGTGGTGCGATGTCATTGTTGTGCAACTGTGGTGTGATATCACTGTTGTGTCGATTGTGGTGCGACATCGTTGTTATAAAATTGTGTGCTATGACAGAGATTGTCATTGGTTTGGGTGAACAAAATGATTTATGCTCAAGCGAGTGATCGTGTAATAAAGGGGGGTGTGAGAGGCATATTGTTTTGGATGAGGTAGTCTCGCCTGAGTAGCTTATCAAGGAATTAATCTTGTGTTCCATTGAACTGTGCCATATCGTGCAACTATATGTCCAATATGGGATGAACCTAGCTAATTAATTAGCAATATTTCAATTCTAGCTTTGTTTTTCGAAGCGTGAATTCTGGGATGGATATTCACAATGGCACAAGAGGGGGGCTTATCTGGTCGTGATGACATTCAGTATTGAAACGGGCAGAACTTGGTTGGGAATGAGCTTTGTAAAATCCTAGTGATAATCACATAGTCGCGCACCTACGGAAGTGTGTCATCGAACATTATAAGTTGATTGATCTCTTGTGGGTAAAGTTGTACAACCTCTACAGAGTTAAAACTGTTTAAACAATCGTGTCCACAGTTATTGTAACATCCCAAAAATTTGGTCTGTTTTGAAGTTTTAAAAGAAAAAGAACCATTTTGATTTTCTGCTAAAGTTAAAGGCTTAATTGGAATTTTCAAAGTTCGAAAACAATTTAATATGAATAACATCAACATCAATTATTATCAAAATTATTTTATTTGGGTTCTATGTGCTTGGATATATTTTCTAGATTTTTCTAGAATTTTTCCGAGTGCATTTGCTATTTGCAATTTGTTATTTGCATTTTCCGCTATTTTCTAAAAAGAAAAACTAATAAAAATCTCGAAGCAGTCCTTTGGGCCGAAACCATAAGCCTCGGCCCAACTCTTCTCGCTTCCCGCCCATTTTCGCCGGAGCCCGCTCCATCTCTTTCCGCCCGCGCGCGCGCGAGAGGCCCCACCGGTCAGTCGCCTTCGTGTCGTTTCTCACGCGGTCGCAACCGAGCCGCTTCCGCTGTCTTGTGGGTCCCGCCGCCACGTCAGCGTCATCTACCTCGCGGCCTCCTCTTCGCTTCCACTTTCCTTCGCCGCACCGCGTTCTTCGCGTAGCTGCCTCGGACTCTCCCGGCCAAGGCTTTAAAAGGGGACCGAGAGCCTGCACCCTCCGCATCCCATACCCAGCCGCCTCGACCCCGGAGCGATGCCCTAGCCGCCAGGTTCTGCCAAGGAAGATTTGCGCCACCGCAACTCCGTCGAGCTCGTTCTTCGCCATCGAAGCCGTTCCAGCCTCACCGCCACCTTCTTCGAGGTCGCAAGGTCAAGGGTTACGCTTTGGTAGCCTTGGAGACGCCGGACGACCACCGGATCCCTAGATCCGTTGAGCCCGAGAACCAACCGCCGCCAAAACCTCGTCGCCGGCCGCTCTGGTTGTCCCCGAGCACCCGTGAGCTCATCCCTGAGTTCCCCGTCTCGCCCTCTACCTCCTTGTGCCACCCGTCGCCGCCGGCGAGCCGCCGTTCGCCGGGACTGTCGGGATCCGAGCGCCGCTTCTCTTGCCGTCGTCCACATCAGCGCCACCTCGGCTGCCACCGCACCCTTTTCGCCCGCGTGTCACCTAGTCACCAGCCATATCAGCGCCCGTGTGCCACCTCACCTTCCAATCTCAGATCCGATCTTGTGTGAACCTAGTCCATGTGAGCCGAGTCGCTGACTCATGGGACCCACCTGTCAGGTTGACTTAGCCTTGTCCGAACGTTCTCCGCTGACGTCAGCCGATGTCATATTCCGGAATTTCCAGTAGGAAAATAATTCAGAATATTCTAGAAAATCCTATTAGGGTATTTCTTTAGATTTCAATCTTCCAGAGCCCATAACTTTTGCATCTGAACTCCGATTGAGTCCATTCAAACTCCTAATTTCATCTAAAATCGAGATCTATTTATCTGAGATTTTTATTTAATTTTTAGAGTTTGTTTTCTATCTGTTATTTATTTATTTGTGTTATTTGCTTGTTTTGCGAGTAGACGTCGATATTTCGGGAAGCTTTGAGCAAGGAGTAGCATACCAAGATCAAGATCAATCACAGGATTTATTCCAAGGCAAGTTGTGGTCCTTTGATCATATTGAACCTATGATTTCAAAAGTATATTATTTTATACAATTGCATGCTATCTTTATACAAATTATTTTGGGTTTAGCTATTACCTGTTGTCATTATACCTCCATTGATTATTTGAATGCCATGAATCCTTTGTCAACTTAGCATTGGTAATTTTAGTTGGATATATTTGTATTGCCAACATGGGTATCGTATCAATGCTTAGTACATGCTTAGTTACGATGGGTTTATCATCACATGTGTCATAATGATCAATCTTGACTTAATGAAATATGGAATCGTGGTGGTGAGCCACTCTTGTTAAAATTTGTGTACCATGAAAGGGCGTGTCATTGGTTTTGGTTAAACAAAATGTTTTTTGCTCGGGCGAGTGGATGGTGGATAGTGGGGGGTGTGGATTTAACACATTTTGGTTGTGGTAGTCTCGCCTGAGTAACTTGTCAAGGACTTAATCTTGTGCGCCATTGAACTGGGCCTTAACCGTACAACCACATGTCTGGTATGGGACGGACCTGGCTGAATAATTAGCAATGTCTTAATTTCGGTTCTGCCGTGGGAAGCATGGATATGGGAAATGTATTCTCACGGTGGCGCAAGAGGGGGCCTTGTGTGAGGACCCCGGTTTATTCGGCTTGTACTGTTTAACCATCCACTTGGTCCTAACAGTACAAATCAAATAAACCAAGCCTCGAGATATGTATACTTCCTAAATGCAGATACACACCCGCTACAAAATCATGCATCAATTCCATTCATACACATAGAGCGAAGCAAAAGCAACAATCAAAGACATAGATAATATAAAAGAGAGTTATTACAAAAGAGAGGCCGACCGGCCAAAAATTCATAAAGATAAGTAAATACACAATGAAGCAAAATGGCCATAAGATGGCGATAAACAAAAGCCAATCGGTGTGCCTTTACCCACAAGGCAACCAACCGACCGCCAAGCTAATCGTCCCAAACAGCGCAAGAACACACTCACAAAAGTGAGGCCCTTGGGGCTCACCTTCTTCCTCTGCAACAATTAATATTAAGCAAAGCGGATGAGTACAAAACTTGTTTTTGTACTGCAAGACTGACGTGTGAGATAACGTAACTATAATTAACTACATGCAAGCTTTATTTAAGTGGATGAGGCTTTGGACTTATTTTCAAAGATAAAGCAAGTTTTCATTTGCAATAAGGTAATAGATTCAAAGCAAGTTTGCAATTAACTTTTATTGTTCAAATAAAGAGAGACAATAATAACATAGATAGAGAACAACACCAACCTAGAAGTGACTAACCCATAGTCACCACAACAATAGCATGAAGTACCCTTCATACCACCCATGTCAAGTTTAAGTTTTTAAAAGGTTGTAGTCTAGTTCTTGCACGACCTTACCAAGCATGTCCATAACCTAGGACAAGGCTATTCGAATAGTTTTAACCTCGCAGGGTGTACCAATGTACCCACACGATAGACCGCTTTCCACCACCACGGTTAGCACACTTCCTTTGGTATGCGGGCATGGCTAAGTCTAACAAGACGCTTTCCAATGGACGGTGCTAATTAAGAGCCGCAACCCACGGAGAAGGACACATTAGATGCCCTAACCGGTGCACTCTCGCTCCTCCAACACCACAACCACACACACACAGAACACACCCACCAACCAGCTCATAATTAACACCTCCCAAAGTACTTAGTCAAGAGAGGTTCCATATCCCCCTCGTGTGGTTAGCACGCAATAAGCGCTTGGCTTAGTGACACAAGTAACTCGGTCCTTGGGGACTTAGGCACCATTCCAACACACCCAACAGATCACATCAACATACCATTGTGCCCAAGTCAAGATATAGTTTTATTTTCAGTTTTTGATTTGTAAATCAATAAAACACAAGGGTTGGACATAATGGGGTAGTATAAGTATTTGTGTGATCAAGATCATCGACTAAGTCGATGATCGCCCAATACTACCGATAACTAGGCATGGCTAAGCAATATTCATTCGTAATCTACTAAGTGATAAGAGTTCATCCATCGAACTCTAACCACAAAGAAATAACCTAGGCTCGGTAGTAGAGGATAACCATTTACCTACAAAGTTATGCAACTAGAGGTCTAACTAATCAATTTAACAACAAATAGCAATGCATACATAGAAGTTAAACAAAATATTAGACTTTAAAAGTAATAGGATTAATGGGAAATGATCAAACTGCTTGCCTTCTTGCTGTTGCTCAATTTGTTGCGGAGGGTCGTTCTCGGGATTACCGCAAATATCGAATCCTAAGCGAAAGAGCGAAACAACCAATAAGACGAGCAACACTTAAACAAAAGAGCGAACAAAAAATTATCCAAATGCGATGACATTTACACACAAGGTAGAATACAAATATACCTAGACATAGGAACTGGAAAAACTTAATTTGGATTTGTGGTGCAAAAGATATTCTCTAAAAACCTATTTTCGGCCATAATTAGCACTGTAGCAAAAATATTTTCTAGGAAGATTTTGAAGCTGAAATTTTTATGGTGGCTACCTACTGGTATAGTGGTAACCCATATAAAATTTCAGGTCATTTGGAGTTATATTGAAAGAGCTATGATTTTTCAAGTCATGAAAATGAACCAATTTAAATTGCATGTGAAATCTTGTTAAACACAGTAACATGCCTAAAACCAATTTTATCATTTAGTACTGTATTAGGGGAAGCTAACAAAATTGGTTTCACTAAAATTTTATTTTCAGAGAATTAGTTATGCAATTTACAAGTTAATTGCCAATTTTAGAATAATAAGTAGAACCTATTTCTAAACAAATTTTAAAATCTGTTTTCTGGAGCCGAACTAAACTCCTATTCATTTTTAAATTAAAGTACAACTCAATCTAAAGCTAACAAAATTTGAATCAACCGATTTGGGTTTAAAATGAATTAGTTATGTATTTTTGAAGTTTAATACCTTTTTCAGTTTGCAAATAAAGCTTTCGGGAAACTCATAAGGGCTATTACGACGTGGCTGAATAGGGACCGTTGATCCTGGATCGGACGGCCCACGCGCACGGCGCGCACAGCACACACACAGCGCTCACCGAGGCTCACCGTTGGATCAAGATCCAACGGTCCAAATGATGATGGCATTCGGACCGAACGAATGCCTTCGCAATCCTAGCCGTTGATCTTCGATCCAACGATCTAGATTGAACCACGCCGACGCGTTTGAAAACGCGCGCGTGCGGCAGAACAGCGGCTGTGGACCGTCGATCGTGAGATGGACGACTCACAATCAACGCTACACAGCACACCGCACAGAACACACGAAATCTCGACCGCAGATCTAAGGATGGACGGCGCATGTTGGGCCACGTCGCGCACTGCGCTCACGCGTCCGACAATCGCAACCGAAAGCTTCGCCGGCCAATCGCCGGCGACCAAAGGCACGGCGGCGCGAGAGGATGCTAGCAACGGGTGTGCAATAGCATTGCGCACCCTTTGGCACCACTCACACCGGCGGTGGTGGACCAGAGCGGCGACGCGACGGAGAGGGGCGGTCACGGCAAAGATGACGACGACGATAAGCAGCAAAAGAGCTCCGCATCGGTCCATTCAAGCGGTGCCCGAGCATCTAGGGACTACCAGGGGGCTACCTGACGGACGCGGGGGTGCAGAGGCGGTCGGAGTAGCTCCGGCAACAAAGCTCCGCGACGGCAACAATGGCGGCAACGAGGAAGCGTCCCGACAACTAGAGAGCGACCGCATCATCAAAATAGGTCCCACGTGCTACACCGATGCTCCCAGAGAAAAGAATTGAGGAGATGGACTCACCAAGACCGAGACGAAAAGGGCGCCGCGGCGAATTGGGAACTCGAATTAGCCTCCTCTGCGACGGTAAACCCAAAATTAATTGAGGTTAAGCTCAGGAGTAAGTAGGGAGCCGAGGGAGCAAGAAAAGAGAGGAGAGCCAGCGTGGTACCGCCTTCACCGAGAAGCTCGCGGGCAACAATGGCGGCGAGAAAACAGTTGTTTGGGAGCTCCACGAATGCGGTGGGTGCAAGGAGAGCTCACGGGTGCGTAAAGGAAGGCAGGAGGAAGATGGGAGCTTAAGTAGCCGAGGAAAGCCGTGAGCAACGGCGGCAAGCCTCGGATGCCCACGCCGCTCCACGGCCGCCACGAGTGACGGAGCAGTGGCGATGGACTTTCGGGCGGCTCGCGACGCGCATTTAATGCACCCGCCGTTGGCGCCGAGGGTGAGTGGGCGCCATCGCTCTCACGCAGCCTCTCTGCCATGGCGCAGAGCGAGCGCGAGCGGGCTGGCGAGCGGGCGCGAGGAGGACGACGATGGCCAGCCGTCCGATTTGCATCCAAGGGCTAGCGCGCGATCACGTTGAAACGGCATCGGCGAACGTCGACCGCCCGATTGAAATCCAACGGCTGAGAATCCAAGGGCAACCGGAGTTGTCCGAATGCATACACGAACGCGAGCCGTCCGATTGAGATCCAACGGTCCAGAGCGCGCGCGCCCGATCGACCGCGCCGGTACAGTTAGTTGACTCGACCGAGTCGGTTGGCTCGAGCCCGAGTCTGACCCGCGCCCGAGGAACAGTGCAAACCCATTAGAATTTGATTTTTGAGCTGAAACTTTTGGGGATTTAATTGAGGCATCAAATCAACTCCAAAATTTATGAAATTTTAACTGGGGCTTCCAGACTTAATGATTAACCTCCCATAAAATTTCCAGAGATTTTTGTGCACTGGAATTTTCTCAATAATTTCCAGAAGGTTATTTCAAAGGTTTGACCAAGGTTTGACTTGCCTCTAAAATATTTCAAATAATTTCCAAAAATTATGAAATAATTCAGAGGTGTTACCAAGCAACCCTAGAACCAGGGAAAATTATTTCCAAGGGTTTGACAAAAGATTTGACCAAGGAGGTAGTTGACTTGATAAATGAGGCTTTTGATTTTGAATTTTCCAAGATTCTTTTTACAAGAATTTTCAGAAAAGTTCAAAAGCACAAGGATGTAGGAAAAGTTTTAATTTACCCTCAATTTGTTACATTTGAAACACAAGCCAAAATGGGGATGTTACACCTTGTATGGTCGAAAAGATATTCAGTGTTGAAACCTTGGTGGACAGAACTGGGTTAAGAAGGAGCTTTGTAAAAGACTTGTGATGATCACTTAAGTCGCACACCCAAGGAAGTGTGGTCAGACTCTTTAAGTTAATTAATCTCCTGTGGGTCAAGCTGTATAACCTCTGCAGAGTGTAAAACTATTCGAATAGCTGTGTCTGCGGTTATGGACGTGCTTGGGGATTTCACACGGGAGATAGAGTTTCTTCAAAAATGAGTCGGAGTGTGGATGGGAAGTTCACTTGATGAATATAATGTTCGTTTGGTGAATAGGTCATTCACTTGGTGGGTTGTGTCGATCGGTGAATGGGGAATTCACTTATCATTAGTTTGGTTGGAAAGTGAATAGGGAAGTTCACTAGTTGTTTCGAAGAAATTGTTTATTTACTTATTATTGTTTTCAATTACGTATTTCAATCTATTTATTGTATTTATCGTAAATGCTGTTTTCCACAAAAGAGCTATATAGCTAATCTTTGTTCAAGCCTTGCATGAATATTATTTGCATACATTTCCCCACGGCTTGCTGAGTACATTCAAAGTACTCATGGCTTTGCCCTGTATTGCTTAGTTGAAGAATATGAAGCTGCCCAAGCGTTCTTCACCCAGGAGGACCATGAAGGTTTTGCGAATTAGGATGCGTTTCTCCACTCGATTGCCTGTGGGCATGTTGATTGGCCAATTGAAGAGTTTCGTTCTGCTGCAAGAGTTTATTTGTTTCTTTAGCCCTACGTGGCAATTTAAGTAAACGTTGACCATAAGGTCCAGTTATTATAATTATTTGTTACTTTGAGATCTTTTTAGTTAAATCGAATAAATGGATGGTATTTCATCACTGTCTTCCCTATGTGAGCTAGCTACTGATTTGGGACTAGTTTAGGATACACAGAGGGTTCCTGAGATGCATTTTCGAGTCCTGACAGAGATGGTATCAGAGCCATATCGACTGTAGAATGCAACCTTAGTTAGCATGGTCGTTTAGCTAAAAGCTTCAAAATTTATTTTCGAAATCAAATCAAATTAATTTGACTTGAGTAGTTGTTCTTTTCTCATCTACTCTATTGTCTTCTCATCTCAGTCTATTCTATTCTTACCCTATTCAATTCTTTTCTCGTCTTTGCTGAACCTTGTTTTATAATCTTAAATTGACTTTCTCACCTCACTAATTTCTCTAGTCCGGAAGAAGAAGCCAAGTCATCAACAATTGTCAAGAGTATCTTCGTTGCTTCGTTCAAGATGTTTTGAAGGATTTTCGTTCTCTAGTTTAGATTTGAAGACGCCCTATTAGAGTTTAGTAGCGCTTTTAGATCGTTGTTGCAATAGGTCTTTATTTGGGTAGTGTGTAAGTGGGAGCTGCAGTTTTGCTGTCAAGCATTATGTTGCAGTCACACTAAGGCTTTAATTTGAAAAGTTTTATTGTGCTTTCATAGCGTTTCAACTATGTCTTCTTGTCTTTACCTTTGGGTATAATCTGTTCCCCTAATTAGACTGTTCCCATCTACCCTATCTTGTCTATCTCATCTATTGTGCTATTCCCCCTCATCTACATTGCTTTTCTATCTTATCTACTAAAACCCGTGGAGGATTATCGCAGATGGTTGATACTCGCAATACTTCGAGCCGTACTCAGTCAGAGGATGCCAATGCCAATGCCAATGTCAATGCAAGTGACCAGTCACCAGCCCCTGGAGCCGCAGAGCCAAACATGGCACAACTGCTAGCTGCTTAGATGCAATTCATGAGTGCAATGATGCAGAACATGAACACCATGATGACGCATCAAAGTCAGACCGCCGCTGCAATAGTCAACTTGTTGATCCAAAACAGTCATAATAGTCAGAATAATCAAGCAGCAGCTGTTCCGCCGCCAGTTCATCATCATTCCAAGCTATCAGAGTTTATGAGGACTCGTCCACCTACGTTTTCTCATTCGTCAGAACCTTTGGATGCAGAAGATTGGCTTCATTCAGTGGAGAAAAAGCTCGCCATTGCTCAATGCAATGATCGTGAGAAAGTTCTTTATGCTTCACATCAATTGGAAGGTACAGCCGCAGAGTGGTGGGAGAACTACACCGCAGCCCATGGGAATTCTCACGCTATCACTTGGGAGGAATTTTCCACAGCGTTTCGTCAAGCGCATGTCCTTGATGGTATAGTGGAAATGAAGAAGAATGAATTTCGCGAACTACAGCAAGGAAACATGTCTTTGGGTGAATATCTCAACAAGTTCACTCAACTTTCTCGCTATGCTCCAGAAGATGTTGTTACGGATATTGCACGTCAGAAGCGATTCAAGCGTGGACTCAACCTCAGTTTTAAAGTGCAAGTGGTTGGGAATGATTATGTGGATTTTCAGCACATGGTGGATAAAGTCGTACTCATAGAAGATTCTCATCGTGAGTTGGATGAATCTCGCAAAAGGAAGATGATACAACACGGAGTTCATCAAAATCAACTACAGAGAGCCAGAACCAATGCTCAGCATCCTTTTCGTCCCAATAATTCATCTTTCGGATTCAGGACCCCAGCACCAGTGTCTCATGCAGGAAACACAGGGATTCCTAATGTCAACAACAACAACAATATTCAAACTCAGGGGAACCCCAACCATGGCGCAGGAGTTACTTGTTTCAATTGCCACCAGACTGGTCATTATGCAAACAAGTGTCCCTAGAAGCGAGGGCTGACACCAATTCATTTCAATTTGGGACCAACAGCAACTAGGACTTCCTTGCCAGGAGCAAGAAGAGGAGTGTCTCAGACTCCAAATCAAGCTACCAGGACTCCATCAACTTCCTCAAGAGGAAGACTAAACCACATCACTGCAGAAGAAGCACAAGCAGTTCAGAACGTTGCCTCTGGTAAGTCTTCAGGTTAGACCTACGTCAGAACCTATTCTTTAGTCAACCCAAATCTCGAGGACGAGATTCCCTTTAAAGGGGGTAGGTTTGTAACATCCAAAAAATTTGGTCTGTTTTGAAGTTTTAAAAGAAAAAGAACCATTTGGATTTTCTGCTAAAGTTAAAAGCTTAATTGGAATTTTCAGAGTTTGAAAACAATTTAATATGAATAATATCAACGTCAATTATTATCAAAATTATTTTATTTGGGTTCTATGTGCTTGGATATATTTTCTAGATTTTTCTAGAATTTTTCTGAGTGCATTTGCTATTTGCTATTTGTTATTTGCATTTTCTGCTATTTTCTAAAAATAAAAACTAATAAAAATCTCAGAGCAGTCCTTTGGGCCGAAACCCTAAGCCTCGGCCCAACTCTTCTCGCTTTCGGCCCATTTTCGCCGCAGCCCGCTCCATCTCTTTCATTCATGCATGAGAGGCCCCACCGATCGCCGCTCGTGTCGTTTCGCGACGGTCGCGAACCGAGCCGCTCCATTGTCTTGTGGGTCCCGCCGCCACATCAGCGTCGTCTACCTCGCGGCCTCCTCTTCCCTTCTGCTTTCCTTTGCCACGCCGCGTTCTTCGCGTAGCTGCCTCGGACACTCCTGGCCAAGGCTTTAAAAGGGGACCGAGAGCCCGCACCCTCCGCATCCCATACCCGGCCGCCTAGACCCCGGAGCGAAGCCCTAGCCGCCAGGTTTCGCCAAGGAAGCTTTGCACCACCGCAACTCTGTCGGGCTCATTCTTCGCCGTCGAAGCCGCTCCAGCCTCGCCGCCGCGTTCTTCGAGTTCGCAAGGTCGAGGGTTACGCTCTGGTAGCCTTGGAGACGCCGGACGACCACCGGATCCCTAGATCTGTTGAGCCCGAGATGCAACCGCCGCCAAAACCTCGTCGCCGGCCGCTCTGGTTGTCCCTGAGCACCCGTGAGCTCATCCCTGAGTTCCCCGTCTCGCCCTCTATATCCTTGTGCCACCCGTCGCCGTCGGCGAGCCGCCGTTCGCCGGGACTGCCGGGATCTGAGCGCCGCTTCTCTTGCCGTCGTCCACATTAGCGCCACCTTGCTAGCCACCTCGGCCGCCACCGCACCCTTTTCGCCCGCGTGTCACCTAGTCACCAGCCATATCAGCGCCCGTGTGCCACCTCACCTACCAATCTCAGATCCGATCTTGTGTGAACCTAGTCCATGTGAGCCGAGTCGCTGACTCATGGGACCCACCTGTCAGGTTGACTTAGCCTTGTCCGAACGTTCTCCGCTAACGTCAGCCGACGTCATATTCTGGAATTTCCAGTAGGAAAATAATTCAGAATATTCTAGAAAATCCTATTAGGGTATTTCTTTAGATTTCAATCTTCCAGAGCCCATAACTTTTGCATCTGAACTCCGATTGAGTCCATTCAAACTCCTAATTTCATCTAAAATCGAGATCTATTTATCTGAGATTTTTATTTAATTTTTAGAGTTTGTTTTCTATCTGTTATTTATTTATTTGTTTTGCGAGTAGACGTCGATACTTCGGGAAGCTTTGAGCAAGGAGTAGCATACCAAGATCAAGATCAATCACAGGATTTATTCCAAGGCAAGTCGTGGTCCTTTGATCATTGTCGACGATCAAGTCGCCGATCTTACAATAAATAGAAAAAGGAGAAAATGACGTGGGAAATCTTGGGATTGCAATGGGACTGCTTTCTTATTAGTATGAACTGAGATTTACAAGGGGTGTCTCTTGACAGAAGGACAAACTACTTTTAAAGTACTAGTCTATGCCTCCTTCTGTCTTCTTTCTTCCTCTTTTTTCTTATCCCCCTGGCGTTCCATCTTCCTTCTTTAAATAACCCTTGAAGAGGTGACAGTTACTTCTGGAGAAGACGCCTAATATGAAGCGTTGTGACTGGTCGGAGCCATATGACGGTTGATGGATAATCAACTGTTCGACGGTTATATGCTTTGTAAGATAAGCAACCGCATGGTAGTTGTTCATCTGTGTAAATGTTGTGTGGCATGGAATATGCACGTGTCCCATTCTTCACACGGTAAATTATATATCTGGAATCAGTTCCAGATATCAGTCCATATCTTTTACGAGCAGTTCTCCTGGTCGGAGGCTTGGCACAGGCCTCCGTCCGACCAGGATACCCATTGTGTAACCTCTGGGATTCCTACGACCAATGAGGTCGTGCACCTCACGGGTTACGACCATGAAGACATATGGTCTGTTATGTATCAAAAATAATACATAGAGGTTTTAATCCTCGTCAGCTAGCCCCGAACTTTAAATGAATAGGTCATGTGAACATTATTTTTCCAACTAAGTCGTATCGGGCTGACGCTTATTAAATGTAACGACATTTGGAGCGGTTTATATTCATTTTAAAGTTCAGAACTTGCCTTGGGAACCAAAGAGTTTGTGTGTCCGTTGGACTTTTTTGGTAACTCCTAATTGCGGTTAAAAGTTTTGAAGCTTATAAAACGCCTTTGTAGACTTAGGGTTTTTCTACTTCATACTTTCCTTCTTCGTTCCTCGAGTAAAAAACTGCCTCCAACCTCCTTTCTTTCCCCATCAAGACAGACTTGACCATGTCAGACCAAATTACTAACTGGTCGGTCTCCGACTTGAGCGAGAAGAAGTTGGAGAACCTAGAGAAGATTGGGATGCTTCCCAGCAAGAGCTTGATCTCTTGGAGATCATCAACTGGAGAGCATTCCCCGAGCGGCAAAGATGGAGAAATCCTGGTTTTTCTCGCATATATAGAATGCAGATTTAGGCTACCAATTCACTCCTTCCTTCCCCAAGTTCTGGAGTATTATGGAGTTGAATTGGTGAATCTTGCTCCCAATGCTATCGCCAATCTCAGCATCTTCGCCTACCTCTGCGAAGCGTACCTGGGGATTCCAGCGGATCTGGATCTGTTCAGGTACTACTATAGGATGACGAAGTCTGGGAAGACGATTGGGACGCCTGGAGAGTGCACTTTGTGCCTCCATGATGGAAAAGCCGATGAGTACATCACCATGTACTCGAAATCTTCGTGGTCGTCGTGGAAGAAAAGCTGGTTTTACCTGACGATCACGAAGGAAGACAGTCTTTACAATTTTGGTAAGAAGGCGGTCGAGAATCCAAGATGGCGCTCCTCCACCGAGAAGGAGGGAAAGGTAAAGAGATGGGTCGAAGCTATCAAGCTTCTCAGTGTTAAGGGTCTAACATCCTGGCACGTAGTGAAGGATTTCACCATACGCCGGGTTAGTCCTTTGAAAGCCCGTGCGTACCAGATGCTCTGGTATATTGGTCATGATGATACAACCAGAGATTCAAAAGAGGGTAAGCCATGAGGATTTCTGACCAGTTTGCCTATGTCAGTTAATTACTTCTGTATTCTTAAGTCTTCTTTCTTTTGTCCTTACAGCTCTATCTTCTGATGAGATAAGAAGCCGGATCAAAATGTTCTGCGCTGGAGAGCCTGGCGATAAGGCTAGCTTTCCTCGTATCCTAGCAGTTGTTTCTGCCGAAGAGATGATTGAGAGACTTAAGGTGAGATTATTAACCGTGATATATTGTCATTTATATTATTTTTGGTTAGTATACCATAAATCCTCTTTGATGTATAGTCGGTCGGGTTTAAGATTGTGAGACCCCGGTTTATTTAGTTTAGAATACTTAGCCTTCCATTGGCCCTAGTATTATAAATTAAATACACTGTATCTCGATGGATATGTGCTTCCCAGAAATGCAGCACACATACATCGTACCAAAACATAGCATCATTTCCATGCATCAACATATCGCAAGTCTAGAAAAAGACATACAATACTTAAGTTATTACAGGACAGCCGAACTGGCCAAAAGACAAGAAGCAAAAAATAAAGATAAAAGCGGAAGCAAAAGGTGCCATGAGATGGCTGCAAAATAAAAGCCAATCAGCGTGCCTCAACCCACAAGGCAACCGACCGGGCTGCCAGCTAGTCGTCCCACACACCACCACAACATAACTCACAGAAGTGAGGCCCTTGGGGCTCACCTTCTTCCTCTGCACACACAAGCAAATGCAGTTGAGTACAAATAATGTACTCGCAAGACTTATGAGTAACAAGCCTATACATAGCTACATGAAAGCTGATTACAAAGGAATTGGGTTATATGGTTCTTTGGACGCATAAAGCAAGTTTCATTTGCAATATTGTAATAGGTTGAACAGCAGTTTGCAAAATCTATTTTTAAGTATTTAAATAACAGCGAGTAAGCATAAATAACAAGTGTCCACCTAGAAGTGACTTTCCCTAAAGCCACCACAACATAGCATGAATCCCTGATTCATACCAGCCATCAATTTTTATTTAAAATGTTGGAGTCTAACTCTTGAAAAGCTTACCCAAGCGTGTCCATAACCTAGGACGAGGCTATTCGAATAGTTTTAATCCCTGCAGGGGTGTACCAATGTACCCACACTTCAGACCGCCTTTTTGCCAAGCTATTAAGCACACTTCCTTTGGTATGCCGGCACGGCTGAGTCCTACGAACCCTTTCAAATGGAATATGCTAATCAAGAGACGCACGTATGGGGGTTAATCCTTAGTGATCTGTCGACGAAATATGGATCACAAGGACCCATACGTGGAGCAGGATACACCGGCCTCGGCGGGTGTTCCTCTCCCCACAAACATGTCCATGTTGCATATAGTTAAATATGCAACCCACCACGCGACTCATTAATTAACACAGCCCAAAGTACTCAGCTAAGAGAGGTCCTATATCCCTCTAGTGTGGTTAGCACGCACCAAAAATGCTCGGATAACAGGTACTCACAAGTAGCTCGGTCCATAATTGACTCGGGCACCATTCTAGTTACACCCAAGGCACACCAACATACCATTGTGCCCAAGTCCAAATCATTTTGTTTTCAGTTTTAGTTTTGCAAATAATAAGGCATAAAGCTGAAAACAATAGTCTCATAATCAGTTCTGTGATCAAGGTTATCGACAAGTCGATAACCGCCCAATTCTACCGATAACTAAGCATAGCTAAGCATAATGACACGTAACTACTAAGTGACAAGGGTCCATCCAGCGAACCCAAAATCACAGCAAGTAAGCCTAGGCTCAGTAGTAGAGGATAAAACATTTCCTACTGATAATGCATCTACTAGGCCAACTATCGACAATAGTTTAAGACAACATAGCAATGCATACATAGAATTTGCAATCAACATATTAGAATTTGAAATTAGTAGGAACAACATGATCAAATGGATGCTACATCCACTTGCCTGGCTGAAGTGCAGGATCTGGCTGCTATGGCTCAATATCAAGATTAATAACTTCTTCCGAACCTAACGCGAAAAGGCGATAACCAAATAAGAGCAAGGAACACCAAAAGAAAATAACATCAAAAGAGATCCAAATTCACAAGAAATGCACGCAACAGCAAGGACATGAATTAAGACAAATCTAGGAACAAGAAATTCTGCATTTGGAGTTGGCATGAAAAAGATATGGTGAAAACAAGCTTTCTCAGCCTAATATTCCCTAATTAAACACAGGTACTGTTCATGGCAATATTTTCCAGAATGATCTGGGCCCTACAATTTTTTATGACAGGTAGTATAAGCTATCCTAATTATAGCAAAGTTGAGTTTGGCAATTTTGGAGGTTTAATGATTTAGTTATGATTTTTCTAAGGCATAAATCTAGCATATTACAATTTTCAGAAACATAAACATGCTCAAAGCCTATTTTATATAGAAGTATGCTAACAGAGGGATTTACCAGCACTAAGTTTACAGATTTTAGATTTACAGGGAATTACTTATGTCTTTTATAAGATTAACAGGATTTTCTAAATGCTGAAAATAAGGCCAAAAACCATTAGCTAGTGTTTCTGTTGCTATCTGGGCCTACAACCATTTTTATATTGAAGTTGAGTTAATAACAGATTTATTAAAGTTCGAATCATCCATTTTGGACACACACTGAGTAAGATATGCACTTTATAAGATCTTGCTCAATTTCTGGAAAATGCCAAAATAGCAAAAATCAAGCTCTTAGCGCTTACAGGATTTTCTACAACAGAAAACAAGCTAAAAACATTTTTAAACAAAACTTTAGCCTAAAACAAAATTATCACAGTTGGAAACATCTAAAAAGAGTTTAAAATGAAATTACTACGATTTTATAAAGTTTCTGCACAATTTTTAGTTGTAAAATAATTACTTAACGAAATCCCGATAACCTAAACAAAGATAATGATGTGGACGCATGGGAGCCATTGATTCGAAATCAAGCAAATACAAGCAAGGTCGGAGACCGGCCGAACGACAATTGATCTCCACCGTCGATGCGAGATCAAAGGCGAGGGCGGTGGTCGCGGACCTCGCGAACGTCACACGAATCTCAGCCGCTGATCTCCAGATGGACGACCCACAACGATGGGAGATTCGGGTTACCCGAACAGCCCACTCGATCTTGGCCACAGATCAAGAAGTGGACGGCGGCTAATGATCAGAGTTCAAAAGAAGAGCTGACAGGTGGGACCGCTTGCCAGTGACAGAAGGTCACGCCCGCGGTGTTTTGACCCACGTGCACAGTGCACAGGGCCCACTGGTCAGCGACTAAGAGGGACGGCTAAGACAGATTTATTGCTGCTAATGATTGACATTAACTAAACCTAAACGTGACACTAATGACTTCTGGATTACGATCCTAACCCCTCGGGCCCACATGTCAGTGACCCGGGGTTAACTTCCGACAGCGATCAATGCCGACACATTAATTAACCAATAATTAGTCATTAATGATGTCAGAACAGTGCGGGAAAAACACCAGCGGGGATTTACGGATGCTGGGCCCACTGGTTAGTGGCACAGCGGCCGATTCAGACAAGATTAATACACCTGATGATTAGCAATAATTGGGTAATTAATATGTCCTAATTAAATGACGAAAACGGGAGCTCCCTCCCGGCAAAATCCCGAGCGGGCTCAACGGCTTGCCGCCGGCGAGCCTAGCCGCGGCGGCGCCCACTAAGGATAAAAATGGAATCGCAATAACCTTACGGACCTAGTGGTGGCAACCTCGCCGGCGGTGAGGGATCAGAACGCCGGCTAGCCGGAAAATGAAAAAGGGAGCCTTTACTGCTAAGTACGAAAATAGCGAAAAGCTCAGCTGCAGTCCAGAGAAGCGAGTGCCACGGCCTCTAGGGACTAATAAGAAGCTACCTTGATGGAGAGAAGCTTCGAAGATGGCCGGAGTAGCTTGTCCACGGTGGAGGCTTGCCGGACTTGAGGAAGAAAGGTGGAAAATGATATCCTGAGCAAAATGAGTGGTACCAGAGCATCAATATAGCTTCATTATGGTCCAGAGAAGCTACATGAGCAATTAATTTAAAAATGGAGCACTCACCTGAGCTGAGGAAGAAGATGACCAATTTCGGCCGAATTTGAACAAACCCCAAATTGGATAATTCCTGAGAATCAAATCCAAAATTAAGTGAGGGGAAATGTTCAAGATAGTAAGGAGATGAAAATGGTGTAAAGAAATGTGAAGAAGAACCACTGGAACACCAATTTCACCACTGGAGCTGCACGGGTCAACAATGGTGTATTGTCGGCTTTGAGGAGTTAAGCTCCAAAATTGAAATTGGAGCTTGAGGGTGGTCTAAAGGAATACCAGGAGGTACTGAAGGTGCTTATATAGCTGGAGAACATTAGGGTTTGGGAAAAAATGTGCTTTCGGGAGACATTGCACATAGCACAAGGCATGGCCGAAAGCAAAAAGGTGGTAGATGGTGCACTAGGGCATGGCACGGCCGCATATGTCTCCCATACCCCTAAATGTTGAGTAGGACGACTGTAGGGAGCAAGATTTGACACTCCCATCTCCTCTGCACTGTTCATGCACGGCTGGAGGTAGGAGAAGACCAGGAAAAGCACTTGGAGGATTTTCAACCGTTGGATTAAACACGGACGGCTGAGATCACAAAGTCCTGGTGCTTTTAAAAACAACAGAGAGGATCGTGCGCCCTAGGATTGGATACTGACGGTCGAGATAGCGCCACGCCGCTGCGGGTTTTAAATTCAACAGCAGAGCTCGCGATCGTTGGATCAAAAATGGACGGCCACGATTTAGTGTGCTCTTCGGGTGACCCGAAAGTCACACGCAAGGTCCATCGCTAGATTTTGATCTGACGATCCAAATGCGTGGGCTCTTCGCGGTGGTCCGAACGTCCTCGCACACGTGGGCCGTGCGATTTAGATCCAATGGCTGAGATTGATCGCGGGATTTTCAACAGGCTCGGTGCAGTTAGTTGACTTAACCAAGTCGCATGGCTCGAGCCCGAGTCTGACTCGAACCCGAGTAACAGTACTAACCAGGTTTTGACTTTAAATAGAACAGAGACTTTAGAGGATTTATTTGAGGTAGCAAAATAACTCCAAAATTTCTGAAAATTTTACAGGAGCTTGCTGACTCAAACATTGACCTTGTGTAAAATTTTCAGAGGTTTTTATGCAGTGCACTTTTCTCCAAAAATTCTGCAAGGTTCTGATTTGTGGTTTGACTAAAAGTCAAACAGGTTTGACTGCCCTCTAAAAATATTCAAACAATTTCTAAAAATTGTAAAATTTTTCAGAGGGGTCACATATCATCCCTAGAACTTAGGAAAAATATTTCAGAGGATGATCACAATATTTGACATGATTATATTTTGGGAAGCTCAACGTTTGGATCAAAAAGACTTGTGACCTTGTATTTCCATAACTTCTTGTACACGAATTGTTTGGTACAGCAGGAAATACAAGATGTAAGAAAAAGTTTTAATTTCTACTCATTTTCTTACATTTGAAACACAAGTCTAATATTGGGATGTTACAAAGATCAATGAGGCTACTGAAAGATGTGAGCCAATTGATGATACGACCACCCCTACGACCATACAGGGTATCAGCCTTCCAGAGGTTGGTAACCGAATATAAATAATATTCAGACAAATAAGTTTTCATCGCCTAATTATCTTTGATGATGTATTTAGGCGGTCGTCGTGTCCTCCAGCAAGGTTGCTGAGGACCCTCCAGTAGCTGATGAAGCCGCTGCTTTGAAGGTCGACGAGTCTACACCTACTGACCCGGGAGTCAGGGATCTTATCCTCGACCAACTGGTCGCGGATATTGCTTCTGATTTCCAATCAGTAGATGTGCAAGATCTACTCAACCCTGCCAGTTCAGAACCAGCGAAATCGGTTGAGAAGAAGAGGAAGGCCATCACGACGGATTTTCGTTCGATGCGCTACAAGGTTAAACGTAAAAAATCGACCAGGTAATGAAGAGATTGTATTTGTACATACCTTGGATATTTTTCGAATATTGAAACCTTGACCTTCCGTACCTTCTTTTTTATAGATCTTCTGGTATTCTGGTTATTTCCGACCAGAATACCCCTCAGGATAAAGATCCTGGGGAAGAGGTGGTCGTGGAGGCTATAAAGCAGAATGTCCCTTCGGAAAAAACTGGAGTGGACAACGTGGCTGCAGAAGCCCCCGAGCAGGTTCCAATGACTGCTTAGGATCCTTTAGTGATCCTAACGCCATCTCGGAGGTAACCATCCCCAGAGATTCCCAAAAGGTTCCACCTCCTACTAAAAATACTTCTCAGGCTAACAAGTTCCCTTCCCCCCCCCCCGATTTATCGAGGATAAGGAACTTGATGAAGCCTGGGGGAAGATATCGGACCGTCAAATTCAGATGGGTCCAGATATGATTTTTGCCGATTATAATGACGTGGCAATTAAGGTTAGTGCTCTACGACCGTGTTAATCTTTTGAAGTTTCCTTGAAAACTTACAAAGTACTTATTTTTGTAGCACCTGGTCGAGAACTATGCTGTGATCGGAGGACTGACCCAGCGAATAAAGAATCTGGAGCAAAAATCTTCCGAATTGAGAAGTAAGAACTTTTCTGTCTTAGCTTGACTTCCTAGATTTTATTATCTTGTTCCTCTTCCTTAACTAAATTTTCGCTCTCTATCATGTTTGACAGATTTAGAGAAAATTAAAGAAGAGGTCGTGGCTAAGGAAGCCATGATAATAAAACTTAAGGAAGAAAATCAAAATAAAGAGCGGTCAATCGAGCATGCGATGACCAGGCAGAAAGAAGTTTTCGACTCTTGTGAGCAGAAAATTAAAGGTAACTGGTCGTAGACTTAACCAGTACTCCCCGATTCTAATTAAAGAGTATGTTAACTTCTTTTTTATCCACTCGTGCAGAGAAAACCGAAGCACTTGAACGAGCGGAGAAGACCCTCGAGTTTGAGCGTGGCCAAAAGGCAGCCCTTGTATATAGTCTTGATGAAAAAATCATGGCTTTTAACAAAATGATCTTTGATATGGGATCAGGGTCAAGCTTTCCTATCTTAGGAGTTCCTACGGAAAAGATGTACTATCTTGGCCAACTTCTGGAAAATCTCAAAGGCCTGCTCAAAACTATGAGGGAAAACCATACCCAAACAATGAAGGAAGCTATTGCGAACGGAGTGAGTGTTGCCTTAGCAAAACTGAAGGCTTTCGGCCCCTCTATTAATCTTAAAGCTATTGAAGAGGACTTCGACTGGTCTAAAGACGAAGCAACAAGACTTCTCAAGGAGGTAAAGACTCTCGGAGAGAAGGTTGCAGAGGAAATGGAGGTCGGATCTCCATCGCATAGCGACCAGTCGGGTGGTTCCAATAAATAGATAGATGTAATATTAGACAATGTAAATAAAACTTACTTTTTATCATCAATGAAGTTATTGTTTTGTTTTATCAATGTCATTTAGTACTCTTATATATTCTAGCCCCCGACTGCTTGTTTTAGTAGAAAAACTTTACTAAAGAAGCAGTAGACCAAGAAAACGAGTAAAGCCTATGGTAAAATTGCTGATAATGTTTATAACAACGACCAAGTGAATACTAGGGAATCATGTGGTCGGAACCAACTGATGATTTCGACCAGTCTTGATCGTATCCATTATCGGATCAATGTGAAATACCATACATAGCCCAAAGATAGAACAAAACCGACTTTGATGATAAGGAGACATGTATGAAGAACATATGTAAAAAAGAAAATGAACACTATACTTGTTCATACAAATTATTCCAATCTGGTCGTAATGAACCCCAAGAATTGAAAGATTTATAAAATATTTCGTGAAACGTGCTCATGCTCAAGTTCGACTGGTAGCGAGGATCGTAGGAAAAGGTCCGTCGCTAGGAAGCTCCTTCTAGTGGGCAGGACCACGTGCAGAGAGGAGAGACTTCGACTAGGAGGTTTTCTGTGTCCCGACCAGTAGCCAAACTTTAAGTAGAACAAAATGCTTGAAATAAGATATTAATCTTTGTTTTGTGATATAGGGTCAACCATATATATTGTCTGAGTTGTACTCCATATACTCGAATGACTCTTAAGAAAGAGGGAGTGGTCGTGCGTGTATATCATTGAAGCAACGATCACGACTAAGACCATATGGTATTCGACTTGAAGCCAAAAAACCGATGAGAATTGGAGGTTCCCTTGTAAGGAATATCGGAGAGAATGAGTGTCTTCGCCGACCAACTATTATCAATAAAGGTATATGACCAAGATTAATGAATAATAATGATAAACAAGTATAGCTTATAGAAAAGGAAAATGCATCTTTATTGAAATATGAAAGAAAATAATAATTACAAGGAATTATACAAAGAACTTACGCAATTGATCAATATTCCAAGAATTAGACAAAATTTGCCCATCCGACATAGCTAACCGTACCGATCCTGGTCGGGTTACTTCGACCACAGTGTATGGACCTTCCCATTTAGGTGAAAGTTTAATGCGATTTGCTTGGTTACGAATTTTTAGAGAACGGATCACCTACTGATTAGGTCGCGAGGTTGCACCTTCATTTGTGATCGTGATACCGACGCATGGCTTGTTGGTAGATTGCTGATCGTATCAAGGCTTGATTTCGTCGTTCTTCAAGGAAATTGATGTCATCAAGTCGTCGTTCAGACTGATCATCTTCAGAGAAGCAATCAGTTCGAGCAGAACCAATTTTCAGTTCTAGAGGAAGCATAGCTTCAGCCCTGTAAACTAAAAAGAATGGTGTTTCTCCGGTCGCACGACTAGTTGTTGTACAAACGGCCCATAATACAGAGGGAAGTTCTTGAACCCAAGTTCCTGACCGTGTAATTAACTTGTCGAAAACTCGTCGTTTGATTCCTTGCATTATGATACCATTGGCTTGCTCAACTGCTCCATTGCTCTGCGGATGAGCGACAAAAGCGTAATGTATCTTGATACCCAGATCATCACAGAATTCCTGGAAATTACTGCTTGAAAACTGAGTACCATTATCCGTGATTATACGATTGGGAACACCAAATCGTGTGATCACGTTTTTTGTAAGAAATTTCTTTGCGGCCTCAGTTGTAATTTTCACAACTGGCTCGGCTTCAATCCATTTAATAAATGTGTCAATCATGACAAAAAGGAATTCGAAACCCCCAGGTGCTCTTGGGAAAGGTCCCAGAATGTCTAGTCCCCAGGTTGCAAAAGGCCAAGAAAGAGGGATTGTTTGTAAAGCTTGGGACGGCTTATGTACTTGTCGGCTATGAAACTGACATTGTACGCACTTCGTCACCAGCTCTTTTGCATCATGAAGTGCAGTTGGCCAGTAGTATCCTTGCCTAAAGGCTTTACCGACCAACTTTCTGTAGGAATGATGAGCTCCACAGACTCCTTCATGAATTTCGGTTAGCAATTTAATGCCATCCGATTGAGATATGCATCTCATCAACACTCCATGAGATCCTCGTTTATACAAGGTACGTTCTATTAGAGTGTATGATTTGGCTTTTCGTGCTATACGATCAGCCTCTACATCATCTTCTGGAATTATGTCTTGCTGAAGATAATTGTAGATCGATGTCATCCAATCTCTACCGTGATCGTGACAGCGCCAACCGTCAACGATCTGTGGAGCATCCATGTTGGCAGGATCGAGGTGTGCAACCTCCTTGCGAACATCTATGTCCTCGGAAGGCTCGACTACCGAGGGTGAATCGAGTTTCTCGAGAAAAACTCTGGACGGGACGGATGTCCTCGAAGAGGCTATCCGGGCCAACTGGTCTGCCAAAAAGTTTTCCTTTCTAGGAATATGTTGGATCTGAAAACCGAAGAAATGCTTTTCAAGTTTTCGTACTTCCGCCAGATATGATGACATATTGGTACTAGAGCATTGATACTCTTTCCCTACTTGATTCGCTACTAGTTGAGAATCGCCTTTCACTAGCAATCTGCGAATCCCGAGCGAACGAGCTGCTCGAAGTCCTGCCAGCAAACCTTCGTATTCTGCCGCATTATTTGTAGCAGGAAAGTTTAACTTAATGGCGTATTTGAGTTGTTCGCCAGTAGGGGAAATCAAAACAACACCAGCCCCCGAGCCTTGAAGCATCAGGAACCATCAAAGTACATTGTCCACTGGTCGTGAAGTTCGTACTCGGGCCCTTGGGAGGGTGCAAGGTTTGTCCATTCGGCAATGAATTCTGCTATTGCCTGAGACTTGATCGCTGTTCGAGGGACAAAATGAAGGTCAAACGCCCCAAGCTCAACCGCCCATTTTGCTATTCGTCCTGATGACTCCCTGTTACCTAGGACTTGACCAAGGGGATATCCAATCGGCACGACCACTTTATGGGCCTGAAAATAATGTCTAAGTTTCCTTGAAGTCATAAGGAGACCATAGAGCAATTTTTGTACCTGTGGATATCGTTCTTTTGGTCCATGTAAGACCTCGCTTACGTAATATATTGGTCGTTGAATACGATCACGTTCTACGACCAATACACCGCTAACTGTCTGTGGCGTTGCAGCGACGTAAATTAGCAATGTCTCTCCCAATCTTGGAGAAACTAAGACTGGAGAATTCACAAGATACCGTTTAAGCTCCTCAAAAGCGTCGTTTGCCTCTTTAGTCCATTCGAAACTTCCATGTTTCCGGAGAAGCTTGAAGAATGGGAGTCCTTTTTCGCCTAACCGTGCTATGAAACGACTCAACGCTGCCATACAACCGGTTAGCTTCTGGACGTCCTTTTTTGTGGTCGGGGAATGCATCTGATCGATAGCGGTGATTTTCACTGGATTTGCTTCAATGCCTCTAGCGGAAACTAGAAACCCGAGAAGCTTTCCAGATGAAACTCCGAACGCACACTTCTCCGGATTTAACTTAAGGTTATGGCGTCTTAAATTATTGAAAGTCTCTTGTAGGTCTGGAATGTGATCACCAACGTTGATACTTTTGACGACCAAGTCATCAACGTAGGCTTCGAGATTCCGACCTATCTGTGTACTAAAGGTTTTTTGCATCAACCTTTGGAACGTTGCACCAGTATTTTTGAGACCAAATGGCATCTTTATATAACAGTAGGTACCAAATGAAGTGATGAAGGAAGTTTTCTCTTCATCTTCTTTACTCATATTAATTTGGTGGTATCCTGAGTATGCATCTAAAAAACTCAATAACTCACACCTGGAAGTAGAGTCTACAAGTTGATCAATGCGAGGAAGGGGAAAATCATCCTTCGGACAAGCTTTATTTAAATCTGTAAAGTCGATACACATTCGCCAGTTTCCATTGGATTTTTTAACCATTATAGGATTGGCGAGCCACTCAGGGTGGTCGACCTCACGAATGAACCCAGCTTTGAGAAGCTTGTCGATCTCCGACTGGATTGCTTCTTTCCGATCAGGTGCGAAACGCCTTAGCTTCTGCTTGACCGGCCTTTTATCAGGCTGCAATGCTAGCCTATGCTCGATCACCTCCCTGGGGACTCCGGGCATGTCGGATGCCTGCCAGGCGAATACATCCTGGTTTGCTTGGAGGAAGGAGATGAGCGACTCTTCCTATTTGGGGTTGAGTCCTTCCCCGACCAGAATCTTGGCACCCTCTGAAGCGCTTTCGTCGAGAGGTACCTCTTTTATCTGGTCGGAAGGCTTTGGTGCCATCTTTGGTTTCGAGTGTCTGACCTGCATGGTAGCGGTGTTAGTTCCTCTGGTCGGAAGTTCATCGACCAGTTCTAAGCATTTTCGATCACATGCGTAGGCGATTTTCTGATCACCTCGGACCGTGATGACGCCCTTTGGTCCCGGCATTTTCAAACTCTAGTAACCGTAATGCGTAGCTACCAGGAATTTTGCTAAAGCTAGACGACCAAGGATTGCATTATATGCAGTTTCGAAATTTACTACATCGAATGAAACTTTTTCTATTCGAAAATTGTCGGGTTTTCCGAACGTAACCAGTAGGGATAATTGCCCTATTGGCTTGGCGGTAGATCCAGGAACTATACCATGGAAGGCATATTTCACAGGCTTTACCTTAGAATTGGGAATCTGCATGTCTTCCAAAGCACTTGCAAATAGAATATTTAAAGAACTACCCCCATCTATCAAAACCCAATTAACCTTGCAGTTATTAATAGTAGGCTCAACGACAATTGGAAACCTACCTGGTCGAGTTGAAGGAATGGGGCAATCTTCTTTGCTGAAGGAGATTATTGTCTCCGACCACCTTGGAGGTTTGGTAGCGATCAGAGTTTCGGCAAGGTTGACTTCTCGCTCCATGGCCTTTAGGTGACGTCTGGATTCGTACGAGGAAGATCCCCCAAAAATCACATCGACAGTGTGCTGAGGTTCTTGATACTCCATCTCTTCGTCACCATCTTCGTCCTTCTTGGAGCTTGTTTCTCCAATTTCTTGAATTGAAGGGAGTGGACCTTTACCTGCATAATAATCATCCAGTTTCTTCTGCCAAGCGCGATAGTTGCGTAAGTCGTGTCCTGCTTGTTTATGGAGAGGACACCATTTTTTATTTTTCTTATACTCATTGGTCGGAGCCTTTGCTTTGCCATGACCAGAGTAATCTTTTCTTCCTTTGGGAAATTTTTCAGGAACAGCCAGAACTTCCTTACCGTTAGTTCTGCCGTGTTTCTTTTTCTTGAGAGCTTTCTTCTGTTTCTTTTATGCCTTATCCAGGCCAGGTTGGGGAATTTTATCTTTTCGATCAATGGCCTCGTTCCATTCGACCGTTTCGCTAGCCGTTGCGTATTTTTCAGCCATGTCAAAAAGTTCGATGGTTGTTCGTGGGGGATGAATAGCTAGATCTTCCGTAAACCTTCGATTTCTCAATCCCGCTTTAAAGGCCTGGATAACAGAAGATTCCGCAACCTCCGGAATTGAGTTACGAACTTGGCTAAATCTTTTGATGTATTGTCAGAGAGTTTCATCATATTTTTGCCGTATTCTGTGGAGATCGTCCTCCTTTCCAGGGCGATCATACGTACCCTGAAAGTTTGCAATTAGAAGATCGCAAAGTTGTTCCCAAGTATACACAGATCTGACTGGTAAATTAAGCAACCATGATCGGGCTGATCCTTCTAGTACCGTAGGAAGATAATTAGCCATTACATTTTCGTCGCCGCCAGCGGCTCTAATAGTGGTGGTATATATATGGAGAAATTCTAAATTATTTTGGGTCCCATTGAATTTATCCAAGTTGGCCGGTCAGAACCTATTTGGCCAACGCACAGCCTGGAGCCCTGCAGAGAAAGCTCGACAACCTGTTATAGTCTCGCGGCGCCTTCTTTGAAAGGGTGCCAGATTATAATCGGTCGGGGACCGATTCCTGGGACCAGACCGCTGGTTTTTTGGTATCCCAATTCGGTCGTGGACGTTTCGAGAACGCCTCTGACCGCTTGCCTGGTTGAGATGATATCGAAGATCATCAGGTCCAAGCGTTTGTTCTTCTTGACGAAGTGAGGGTGAGGATTCCTGGAACAGTCTTCTCCGCTCATGACCTGCCGGTCGGAAACGTCGGAGTGGTCCTTCAACACGACCACGTTGGCCTCTGCTTCGGGAAGAATGCTGAGATGAAGTCATGGTCTGACTCTGTGGGTGCCTTCGTTCCCGATGTGCTTCTGTGCGCTGCATAGTCTGTTGAATAATCTCCGACACTTGACCTACAAGTTGTGCAAAACACGAGTCTCGCCAGCGGGCGTAAGTATTTAACATATTTCTAACTCGCTGCAGGTTCTGTATTGTTACCGAAGGTCTTACAGGGTTTCTGCCAGAAGAAGGTGTTCGATGGCCTGAATCCCCTGATCTCCCGGTCGGTCTTGCCTGCTCCCTTGCACTGGCTAGGGCAGGATTAGGCGAATTAACTGATGGATGTCCACCAGTTCTGTTACCTCTGGCATTTGGTGCCTGACCGCTCGTATCATTTCCATCATTATGTGGTGGCGAGGCAATGTGTGGAGGACCGTACACGGCATTTTGATTTGAATCTTCGATCGCATTGACCTCGTGTTTCCAACAATTATCCTCTGAAGAGCTTCCATCGTAATCGATGGAGAGCCTTTCAGAGTTTTCACCAAAAGTTTTCACGATGGAGAGTAATCGGTGATCAGCACTTCCTGAGGTCCCCGTAAGGGTCTCAGTCTGATGCGGCGAACTGCCGATCGTATGCTGAGCCTTATTATCCCCATCTGGTTTATCACTAGTGGGGGTTTCATCGACACCGTCACCAAGTGTCGGTTGGCTCCTGGAATTGCTAGAAGCTGTCCGTGAGTATCTATCAACCATGATCGCAACAAGAGTATATTGGACTTCAAGTTGCTGAGTTGAGTTTTCTTCACCTTTCTTGCCGGTCGCGGAGTCCGGGCTTGCTGAGGCTTTCGGGCTTTCCGAACCGGTCGGAAGTACTTCCTCTGGAAACGCCACTAATCGTAGTGGTGTATCCTCATCCATCCGGTCGATTTCGCTCATTTCTGCGATAGGCGACCCGATGGAAGAGGAGGACGACGAAGAGGCTCCATTCTCCTCCATGGCGTGCATGCATGCATCTATGTCGAGGTTGGCGTAGTCCGCCAGGTCGAACCAATTTTCTCCGTCCCAACTTCCTGACATAACCGCATGAGCGATTACGAATGGGGAATGGACAAAGATTTGGTGAGTAGCACCAATCTTCCAAGATTCCACGCCACGCTCCCCACGGACGGCGCCAGCTGTCGACGATCAAGTCGCCGATCTTACAATAAATAGAAAAAGGAGAAAATAACGTGGGAAATCTTGGGATTGCAATGGGACTGCTTTCTTATTAGTATGAACTGAGATTTACAAGGGGTGTCTCTTGACAGAATGACAAACTACTTTTAAAGTACTAGTCTATGCCTCCTTCTGTCTTCTTTCTTCCTCTTTTTTCTTATCCCCCCTGGTGTTCCATCTTCCTTCTTTAAATAACCCTTGAAGAGGTGGCAGTTACTTCTGGAGAAGACGCCTGATATGAAGCTTTGTGACTGGTCGGAACCATATGACGGTTGATGGATAATCAACCGTTCGACGGTTATATGCTTTGTGAGATAAGCAACCGTATGGTAGTTGTTCATCTGTGTAAATGTTGTGTGGCATGGAATATGCACATGTCCCATTCTTCACACGGTAAAGAATATATATGGAATCAGTTCCAGATATTAGTCCATATCTTTTACGAGCAGTTCTCCTGGTCGGAGGCTTGGCACAGGCCTCCGTCCGACCAGGATACCCATTGTGTAACCTCTGGGATTCCTACGAACAGTGAGGTCGTGCACCTCAAGGGTTACGACCATGAAGACATATGGTCTGTTATGTATCAAAAATAATACATAGAGGTTTTAATCCTCGTCAATCATATTGAACCTATGATTTCAAAAGTATATTGTTTTATACAATTGCATGCTATCTTTATACAAATTGTTTTGGGTTTAGCTATTACCTGTTGTCATTATACCTCCATTGATTATTTGAATGCCATGAATCCTTTGTCAACTTAGCATGGGTAATTTTAGTTAGACATATTTGTATTGCCAACATGGGTATCGTATCAATGCTTAGTACATGCTTAGTTACGATGGGTTTATCATCACATGTGTCATAATGATCAATCTTAACTTAATGAAATATGGAACCGTGGTGGTGAGCCACTCTTGTTAAAATTTGTGTACCATGAAAGGGTGTGTCATTGGTTTTGGTTAAACAAAATGGTTTTTGCTCGGGCGAGTGGATGGTGGATAGTGGGGGTGTGGATTTAACACATTTTGGTTGTGGTAGTCTCGCCTGAGTAACTTGTCGAGGACTTAATCTTGTGCGCCATTGAACTAGGCCTTAACCGTACAACCACATGTCTTGTATGGGACGGACCTGGCTGAATAATTAGCAATATCTTAATTTCGGTTCTGTCGTGGGAAGCGTGGATATGGGAAACGTATTCTCACGGTGGCGCAAGAGGGGGGCCCTGTCTGGTTGGAAAGATATTTAGTGTTGAAACCTTGGCGGGCAGAACTGGGTTAAGAAGGAGCTTTGTAAAAGCCTTGTGATGATCACTTAAGTCGCACACCCAAGGAAGTGTGATCAGACTCTTTAAGTTGATTAATCTCTTGTGGGTCAAGCTGTATAACCTTTGCAGAGTGTAAAACTATTCGAATAGTCATGTCCGCTGTTATGGATGTGCCTGGGGATTTCACACGGGAGATAGAGTTTCTTCAAAAATGAGTCGGAGTGTGGATGGGAAGTTCACTTGATGAATATAATGTTCGTTTGGTGAATGGGTCATTCACTTAGTGGGTTGTGTCGATCGGTGAATGGGGAATTCACTTATCATTAGTTTGGTTGGAAAGTGAATGGGGAAGTTCACTGGTTGTTTTAAAGAAATTGTTTATTTACTTATTATTGTTTTCAATTACGCATTTCAATCTATTTATTGTATTTCTTAAATGTTGTTTTCCGCAAAAGAGCCATATAGCTAATCTTTGTTCAAGCCTTGCATGAATATTATTTGCATACATTTCCTCACGGCTTGCTGAGTACATTCAAAGTACTCATGGCTTTGCCCTGTATTGCTCAGTTGAAGAATATGAAGCTGCCCAAGCGTTCTTCGCCCAGGAGGACCATGAAGGTTTTGCGGATTAGGATGCGTTTCTCCACTCGATTGCCTGTGGACATGTTGATTGGCCAATTGAAGAGTTTCGTTCCGCTACAAGAGTTTATTTGTTTCTTTAGCTCTGCGTGGCAATTTAAGTAAACGTTGACCATAAGGTCCAGTTATTATAATTATTTGTTACTTTGAGATCTTTTTATTTAAATCGAATAAATATATGGTATTTCATCACTGTCTTCCCTGTGTGAGCTAGCTACTGATCTGGGACCTCTTGCTTACCACTACTGCGGCGGAGCATGACGGAGAGGACGTCGGTGATGAGGTTTAGCGGCGGCGACTTTAGGTCGTCGATGAAGTAGATGCTACGATGGTCCTAAGGGCGAACGAAGGTGCACACGGACTTCGCGTTGATGCGGTGATGCTGATGGTGGCGGAGATGAGGTCAGAGCGTCATTGGTGGCGCCGAAATTGAGGAAGAACCGGAGTTTAGCTGCTGGCAAAAAACTTCAAAATTTGGGTGCTACAGAGGAATTCGAGAGAGGAGAGTTGGGGCATTGGAATGAGTGCTTCAAGGCGCTCCTAGGGCATCCTTTTATAGGGCTCAGAGGTGGCTGAATCGGCGATGAGCCGTTGGAGTCCGTTTTGGAGCCGCGACGAAATAGGAGATTGGCGGTGCTATGAGATAAGATAAAGTTTGTTTCGGACGCGGAGAGATAAAGGGATAATATTGGCACATTTTCTAGAAGGAAATCAGTTGGTAATCTCCATTGTCGGACAAAGCTTTAAGCCCTAGCAATGGCAGCTGCGCGTTGGAGAAGAAGGCAAGGGAGAAGAAGGTGCGGGCCCCACCTGTCAGCAACAATAGAGAATGGGAAAGAAAACAACGGGTGAAGTCCTGGCCGTTAGATTTTGATCGGGCGGTCCACATTGAAATGAACGTTCGGACCGCTCCGAACGGAAGTCTTGATCGGGCCATTCATTTTCAATCGTACAGTCCACGTTGGCTGGAACGTTCGGACTGCCCAAATGCCATCGAGATCTAACCGTTAAATTTTGATCTAACGGCCGATGAGGTTTGACGTTATAAAAGCGTGAGCGAGCGAGCCATTTGATTCAAATCGGACGGTCCATGCTGCTTGGGATGTACGGACCGCCCGGAGAGATCATCAAGATCTGGCCGTCCGTTTCTGATCCAACAGTTGAGATGGATTGGAGTTGAAATGCGCGGTGAGGAAGTGAGTGGCTGACATGCGGGCCTCGCGTGTCAGAGAGAAAGAGAGCGAAGGTGAAGTGGGCCGCGTGTGTGAGAGAAGGGTTGGGCTGAGGGACTTTCGGCCCAAACACTCTTTGCGATTTTCTTTTGGTTTAGCAAATTAAATAATTTTGATAATTCAATTAGACTTTAGAAAATAGCAAATAAAATCCAGAAAATGTGAGAAAATTCACAGAAATTCCCCAAGGCATTTAGGACTTAAATAAAATATTTCCAACTTAAATTTGGTAATTAATTTTGCAATTAAATTTGTTTTGACTTTAAAATAATTAAAGAAAAGCTTTTAAAATTTCAGAAAATTCTAGAAATTAATTAAATTTTCCTTTTCAACTTCAAATCCAAGAAAACTTCAATAAATTTTATTTTTGACTTTTAAAACTTAGTAAATTCAAGAAAAGCAATTAAACTCTTTTAAATTTCAGAGAATCAAATAATAACTTTATCAATTTTTATTTTGGTAACAGAACTTTGGGATGTTAGAGTGTGAAGAGGAGAGCTCAGTGGAGGGGTCACGGGTGCTCGAGCGGCTTCGAGGTGGGCTCAAACTCGGTTTCTCTCACAGCCGAAACAAAGAATTGGTCGAAGGGAGCGAGAAACTGTGTGAGGGAGCACGGGGAGAGTCTCAGGAGGTCCAAGGTGGCTAGACGATGCTCCATAGACGGACACGCATGCTCGAGGTGGCGCTTGTGGCGTCGTGGCGCACATGCGTAAGATCCAGCGCCGCTTGCTTTGAGGCGAGGCGAGGAAGAAGACAAGACTGACAAGGTGGTCCCACTCGTCAGCAGCAGAAAAGAAATGGCATTGGTAATGAATCAAACGGTCTGATCCACCGAACCAAATAGCTGAATCTGTCTGTTTCCCAAACCATTCGGTACAGGACCATCCCATCTCTCCATCCAAACGGACCCTTAATCGGTGCCACTGTGGCACGTAGCACCGGCGAGCCGCCGCATGTGCGCGGACGAGGAAGTCTCATTGTCGTACGCGGACCAGCACTGTAGCTCGACAATTTGAGTTAATGGTGATGATTAGTATTTAAGTGTTATCTTAACGTGTTAATGAGTCACTTACGTGTGGGCCTAGCCCTTAAGCACGCACAGAGACGAGAGGATACGCTTCGTTGAGGAGGAAGAAACAATGGCCGCACTGATTCGGCCGAGAGGAATGTAAGATGGTTTTCATGGTCCTTCTCCGACTACAACTGACACAAGATGTGTAACATCCCATTTTCGGACGAGTTTTAGTTTATGCCTTTGTGGTTTTCGGTTTCCTTTCGTTGTCTTTTTGTCTTTGGTCTCAAATCCTCTAGCTTCTTTTCAAGCTCGGGGTTGTGTTTCAAACATCCTTGTTGTCTGTAATCCAATTTCCGGTTTGTTCCCCTACATGAAGATCACCTAGAAGCAGTGCAACCATAAGCTGGCAAGAAATATATACCGTGTCTTGGTCAAAACTCAAAAGCATACTCAAATCTCAAATGGCAGCCTTGCAACCAGCTAGATTTTCAGTTGAAAAACCTAAATTCGACATATGATCAAACTATACAGGCTATTTCTTGCCATTTCAAGCTGGAAAAACTATTGATCAATAGCTGTAATCTTCAAATCAGTCATCAGTGCTTAGCACAGCCAATGACACAAATAGATCAAATGAATAACCTTTATTAGTGCAGTAAACACATGAATGGCATTCAAAACATGTTCACAACCATCATTCCCCAGAGTACAGAAATCTATCAAATTCATTAATAAACAGAGCCAAAATACTGTTAAAGAGCAACAAAAATTCTGAGAGTAGACATAAGCAATTTGACAAACAAAAAAATCCTCCATTTTCTTCTTTGCACGCATGGAACTAGAAGGAGCAATGCTATACAGCATTCATGCGATGCTACAGATCATTCGGAGTATACTACCCAGCTTGTGGAAAGATTAAAATACTCTAAAATCCACGGAGAATAACCGCAAATTCAAATTATAGTCATGTACATCATGGGAAAATTGCAACAGGACAAAATCAGATCTGAAGTAGGAAGATATACCATACAGTTTCTAAATTTCGTAACTCACACTATCCCGCAATTTTTTGTTCTTTTGAGAGATCAGCCACCCACAGTTAGGCATCACATAAGAAAATCAAGATACGCATTGGACCTTCAAAACTAAGAACCTACTTAATTTGCATGCCTATAATTTAGTACAACCTATTTTATTTCCTTTAAAATATTCATATAATAAATGCATCATAAGGTCAAATGAGATGTTTTCTCCTTAACATATTTATGATCCAATCACAAAAAAACATTTTTGTGTTTGCATCTAACACAACAAGCTTCACCCCAACTTCCCTCGATGCAACTGGTATTGCAATTTAGTTAGTGACCATATGTTGGATGTGTAAACCTATTTGGCAATAAAATACAAATTTGGTGTCCCTATGGGTAACACACCCCTATTTTTGAAAAGGGCATGATGTAACTGTTCCAAAAAAAGATGAATTTGACCATGAAATTTGGCATGTGTGCATAAGATTACATGTAATGCATCCATGAATCTAAAAATTTGGAATGGTGCATCGTGCACTTTTCACAATTTTTCGCAAATGGGGGCTGCACCCAACGGGACACTCATATCGTTTATGCCCGTTACTCTGAAAATTTTGAGTTCTACCCTGCCCGTACAACCTTGTAGCTCTACAACTCGACTCCGCTTCTTTTGTTGCTACTCAGGATGAGCTTCTCGGGCTCGCCGACGACCCCGGTGCCGACCCTGCCTTCATGGCCGCAGTGCTCGACATGGATGTCTTGTACCGCGCCGGCGAGACGCACCAGGTAGGGGCGCTGACAGCTAGTCCCAAAAGATGCATTTTTGTTAATTAGTGATAGTATGCATTACCTAGTTATATCACTTGCAGGGTCTCTTTGTCGAACTCGGGAACGAAGGATCCCGAATACTCTGTGTTCATACACTAGTCCAGGATTTCTAGCGTACACAGTTAAACAAAAGTGATAGCACAATCATATCATACACTTTATTAATAATAATTCTGAGTTTATTACAAAAAGGGCCTGAAGCCAAATAAATGACACAGCGGAAAGCAAAATGGTAGTAGACCACACGACTTGCCACAGGCAATCGTCTGGGGGCGTAGCCTAGTCGTCAATATCCTCACCGTTCTGATAGAGGTCTTCTCCTGAATAAAGATTATTCAGCAAGAGTAAGCACAACTTCTGTGCTTGCTAGTTACACCCAATATTGAAAGGTAAATGCATGCATAAGGTAGACAAAGGATATTGGCAGGGTTTATATTGCATAAAAAACATTTTCAGTTAAATACACATATTAATTTCTAAGGCAAATTTTTATATTATAATTAGAATCTGGGTTTAAAATAACAGTTGTATAGTGGATAACCTCCATTAATAGAATGGTGAAGGATACCCTCCTATCACTTGGCTAACCACCCAATTTTTTCCATAGGATTAACCATCCTAAAAAATCATCTGATGAAATCATTTTATAAACCAGAAAACAGAGTCTAACTTAGAGTGGCTTTGCTAGCATTTCCATGACCGCGGACGCGACTATTCGAATAGTTTCTACTCTGCAGAGTTTGTACAGCTTTACCCACACGAGATAATTTGCTTTAATGTCAGCCAGTGCACGCTTCTGAAGGCGTGTGACTACGCAATTATCATGAGGCCTTTACAATGCAGCGTCTTAATGTATTCATGCCCGCTAAGGTTTCTCTACCATTGGACTAACCATCCTCCGGAAGCCCCCTCTTGCGCCAAGTGGGACTAATGTCTAACCGACGCCCATATATTCAACATAGCATAAATAACACCAAGATGCCACAAATTATTTAGCCAAATCTGTCCCATTCCAGACATGTGGTGGTACGGTAAAGCGTAGCTAAATACGCTCAAAGACCGGTCCTTAACTGACTCGGGCGACTTCCACATATAACCCTGGGCTTAAGTCCTAACCAAACTAAGCCCGTGCATGAACCTGCACCCTCCATCTAGCCAATTCGCCCAAGTCCAAACCCATTTTTGATTTTATTTCAAGTACAACCCTCCTTAAGAACCTTTTGTGGTAAGACAATACCACAAAATAAATTTGAATCAAGTTTGCAAAAGATTTGGCTAAACCTTCCCAAATTCATAAGTGTGATCTAAGAATGGCTAGGCATATGGCAAATTTTGGTAGTATTTTACCTAGAGGTGACAAGGTATTCATATTCAACACTCAAATTGGCCATACATTGAAGATTGGTATAACTATATACAAAAATAGGGCATTTAAACAATTATATAAACATATTCATGCAATAATAATTTAAAAACAGGAAGTAAATACTTTAAAATACTGGGAACAATATGATCAATGGTGTAACTTACCTTCGTTGAAGTCTTGAGACTCTAAATCTTCAGAAGGATCTAACTCTCCGGAGTCGTCGAAGTCTATACGCGAAAATACGACAGATTCAACTCAAATTCAAATAAATTCAAAAATATAGTTCAAATTAACTCCAAATTGAAATATTTTGGTTTAGTTAGCTAGATTATAATTTTATATGAATTTTGCAACTTGAATCACCCAATTTGGAGTTCAGATGCAAAAGTTATGAATTTTTGAAGTTTTAAACCTAAATCTGGAATTTAATTGAATTTCTCAAATTATTTTTCTAAAGGAAAATCTATTTACTGCGCAATGCTGACGCCAGCGAGGAATTTCAGAATTTTTAAAGGAATTAAAAATAATTCCAGACATGCGGGCCCCGCGTGTCATAGACACGGCCCACGTGAACCAAGCCCACGGGCTTTTGGCTCGGAAGGATGGGTGGACCGTGCCACGCGGGCGCTGACCCAGCGTGACACGCGGGCGCCACGTGGGTTCCGGTGCCGAGGTGGTGCCGACCTGGCGACGACGTGGTCTAGCCACGTATGCCCAACGGGGAAGGAGGTTCCGGTGAGGGTCTCGCCGGCGTTTTACGCCACGTCGAGGGGTGCGAGTGTACTCAAAAGAGAGAGCGGGTCACGGGGATGCTGTTGCTCACCAAAATTGCGGCGGAGCGGGGCGGGAACGTCGTCGGCGACAGAGTCCTGCGGCGACGGTGTGTGGTCGTCGACGAAGAGGGTGATTCTGATGTCCTACGGCGAAGTGGGTGGCGGCAGCAGCTTCGCAAGGACGGGGCGATGACGATGGTGTCGATGGCGGGGTCGGAGGGGCTCTGGTGGCGCCGAAAACGGAGAAGAACCGAAGGGCTTCGTTGGTGGGGAACTTCGAATTTAAGGCGCTACGGTGACGGAGAGGTTACGTGGGTGGCGGCGCTGAGGTGTGGAGGTTGAGGCGCACCCGGGGCTCCTATTTATAGGACACGGGCGTGGCCGGAGCTTCGTAGGGCGCAAGAAGGTCCGCGCGGTCACGGCGGCGAGATTTTGGGGATTTAGGGCACCGGAAGGGAAAGTGATGGCCGTGTCGGAGGCGGAGGGGATCCTGGGCATAAATACGCGCAACGATTACGGAGATGCGGTCGGATTCACCCGGTTTTGGAAAGGTTTTGAAACCCGGTAATGGCGGACGCGGCGTGAGAAAAAGGAAGGAGGCGAGGAAGAAGAAGGAAAGGAGGACGATGATCCTGGGCCGTCCGATTTTGATCGGACGGTGGAAACAGAACGTGCGAACCAGTAAGTTGGGGGTTGGGTGCAGCCGTTGGATTCTGATCCAACGGTTGAAATAGATCGCGGGGGTGCGGGAAGTGTTTAAGTGCTAGGTCTTATGGGAGCTGTTCGATCTAGATCTAACGGTCACCATTGATTGGGCCGTTCGGGTTGCTTGGAGGTCTGAGCGAGTTTTGACCGTTGGATTTTAATCCAACGGCTGATAGAGGTCGATGTGATGCTGGAGTGAGAGAGAGGGGGAGAGGCTGACAGGTGGACCCTGCTGTGAGTGGGAGAGAGGGCGCGACGCGGAATTGGGCCGCGTGGGATGTGCTCGCACGGGAATGGACTGGGTCGAGTAGGTTTCGGCCCAATGGTTGTTTCGGTAATTTCTTTTGATTTCTGATTTAATTAATTGCTGATAATTCAATTAAGGCTTAGAATATAGTATATTAAGTCCAAAAATTATGAGAAAATTCACAGAAATTCTCTGGAGCATTTAGGACTTAAATAAAAAAAAATCAACTATTATTTGGTAGTATATTTTGCAAATAAATTTGTTTAGCTTTAAGTTAATTAAGGAAAAGCTTTTGAAAATTCTAGAAAATCCACAAAAAAAATAATTAAAAATTTATTTTCTTGAAAATTTGGGCTGTTACAAACCTACCCCCCTTAAAGGAAATCTCGACCCCGAGATTCAGGCTTGGTTAGCAAAAAGGTCAGGGTAGTTGGCTTTGAGCTCTTCTTCTTTCTCCCAGGTGGCTTCACTTTCGGGATGGTGACTCCACTGCACCTTGTACGACCTGATGATTCTGCTTCTGGTAACACGTTCTGCGACATCCAAAATCTTGATTGGTCGCTCCACATAGGTGAGATCTTCTTGAAGGTCACAACTCTCCAGGAGGGTTGGTCTGCGGGTACTCGGAGGCATTTCTTTAGCTGCGATACGTGGAAGACATTGTGCACTGCTGACAAGGCTTCTGGCAGTTCCAGTTGATAAGCTACTTCTCCACGTTTTGCTAAGATCTTGTATGGTCAAATATATCTGGGTGCAAGTTTTCCTCTTGTCTGGAACCTTCTTACTCCTCTGAGCGGAGTAACTCTGAGATAGACAGAATCTCCTACCCCCAAGCTCAATTCCCTCCGTCGGTTATCAGCATAACTCTTTTGGCGGGATTGGGCTACTTTCAGACGTTCCTGTATAGCCTTTACTTTTCTCTCAGCTTCTTTGATCAACTCGGGTCCAAAGTGCTGATGTTCCCCTACCTGATCCCAAAGGAGCGGGGTTGGGCATTTCCAACCATACAAAGCTTCGAATGGAGCCATCTGCAGACTGGCTTGGTAGCTATTATTATATGAGAACTCTGCATATGGCAGATCTTTGTCCCAACCTTTACCAAAGTCTAAGGCACAGGCTCGAAGCATATCTTCAAGAACTTGGTTGGTGCGTTCTGTCTGACCATCGGTCTGGGGATGGTATGCCGTGCTGAAGTTAAGCCTGGTCCCTAAGGCTTCATGTAGGCTTTTCCAGAACCGAGATGTGAACTGAGAACCTCTGTCAGACACAATTTTCTTGGGTACTCCGTGTAGACAGACGATTCTGGCCATGTACAATTATGCTAATTTGCTGCTCTGGTAGGTAGTTTGACAGGAATAAAGTGGGCTACTTTAGTTAACCAGTCAATTACCATCCAGATGGAGTCGTATCCCGATTGGGTCCTCGGGAGCCCGGTGATGAAATCCATACCAACTTCTTCCCACTTCCACTCGGGAATTGGTAATGGTTGCAACAGACCAGCGGGTCGTTTATGTTCTGCCTTGACGTGCTGACAAACGTTACAACGAGCGACGAATTCAGCAATTTCACGCTTCATGTTGACCCACCAATATTTTTCCTTTAGATCTTGGTACATCTTGGTGCTTCCGGGATGAATGGAATAAGGCGACTCATGGGCTTCTTTTAGAATTGACTCTTTTATCTCCGGCTGGTTAGGTACACAGATGCGGTCTCCAAACCACACTGTTCCTTGTTCATCCTCGGAAAAGCCTGGGGCTTTGCCTCTTCTCATATTCTTTTTGATTTCATGAATGTCTTCATCTTCCAGCTGTTTGGTTCTGATCTGACCCTGAAGAGTCGGTTGAACTTCCAGAGCGTTTACGCACCCTAGGTTGACAATCTCCAGGTTTAGGTGCTTTAGTTCTTTATACAATTCTGGTTGATTTTTCTGCACCAAGATGGTGTTGCAGTACGCCTTTCTGCTCAGGGCATCTGCCACCACATTGGCTTTGCCCGGATGATAATGGATTCCGAGGTCGGAATCCTTTATCAATTCCAACCATCTCCTCTGTCGGAGATTGAGTTTGGACTGCGTGAAAATGTATTTCAAGCTCTTGTGGTCTGTGAAAATCTCACAGCGGTTACCGATGAGGTAAATTCCTCTGATTATTCAAAGGTTCAGTGTCATCCTCAGAGTTTGTATGAGTTGCATGGGTCATGGACAGACTTTGACAAGTTCGATAATTCTGGGACTGCAAGGGAGGTAGTTTCAGAATGTTCTCACATAGAGGAGATGAATGAGAGGCTAAGGTTCTTTGTTGAAGAATGCGACCATATTCAGGTCCTATCTTTTCCCAATATACTATTGGTGAACACTCTATTTACAGTTATACTACGGGCCATGTTCACTTATGCAATCAGTGATTTGTGTAGGTGAGGTCTTAAAATTTGAAATTAATTAATTCATACTCCCTCTGTTCTTTTTTACTTGACACAGTTGACTCTTCACGGTCTTCGAGATGTGACTTTGACCATAACTTTTTATAATTTTACATTAAGATGTACTAATAAAATTATAATATTATGAAAGTATTTTTAACAACAAATCTAATAATATAATTTTCATATAGTCAATCTAGATAGTTTTAAATCTATTAGCAGTCAAAATTTAGAAAGTTTGATCGTAAAAAGTCAACTGTGTCAAATAAAAAATAACAGAGGGAGTAATTTACTATAGGGCATCCAGTTTATTGTGGATGATTCAGGAGGGTTTTCCGGTGTAGCTGCATAGTATTTGGAGAATATTGCCGACGATTTGTAACATCCCAAGTTTGGGCTTGTATTTCAAATGTAAGAAAAGTAGAAGAATTTAAAACTTTTCTTGCATATAGTTGTAATTGAGCTATTCTGTAATTCTTGTTCAAGGAATTGTGGAATTCAAAGAAATCACAAGCTTCTAACCTTAGCCTTGGCCCTTTCAAAACTTTTTTTTGGTTAATCTTGTGATAAACCACTGGAAATAATTTTTGCTGGATCCTAGGGCTGCTGTGTGACTCCTCTAAAAAATTTCATAATTTTTAGAAATTATTTGATAATTTTAAGAGGCCAATCAAACCCTAGTTTAGCACCTTAAAGAATTTTTGGGGGAAAATGCAAGTTATAAAAACCTCCAAAAATTTTATACAAGGTCAAGCTTGGTGTTAATACTCTCCTGTAAAAATTTTAGAATTTTTGGAGTTGGTTTGCTACATCTAAAAAAATCTTTCTAAGTTTAAGCCTTTAAATTCAAAGCCCTAGTCATACCAGTTGGGTTTGAGTCAGACTTGAGCTTGAATCAAGTCTGGTGGCTCAACCCAGCCCTCTAGCGCGTGTGTGGGTCGGTCCGAGATGGGCGTGCATTGGGAGCCGTCCGATTTTGATCGCACCGCCTAGATCGCGTGAGACATTCGGACCTCAGAATCCCGCGTTTCATTTCAACCGTTAGATCTTGATCTATGCACTGTTGTGCCTTACCGCTTCGCGCTGAGCCAGTTAAACAGGGTCGAGTCGGTTGGTTGAGCCCGACCAGCTAAACGTATCGGGCCCGTTTTGAAAAAGCACGCGCGTTTCCAATCGTTAGATTTCATTTCAACCGTTTAGATCTAAAGAAACCTTTTGGACCACTGAGAGCCTCTTTTAAATCGTGGCCATCCGTTTCTAATCCAACCGTCTATATTTTTCCGACTCAACTTAACCTAACCCCGTTTCTTTTTGACCGAAGCCCTTCATTTCTTTCACGGACATGTGGGCCCTCAAGGACCTAGTCACCTTCTTCTTCCTCGCGCTCGTGCCTGTGCCAGTGTGATAGAACAGGGCATGGGAGAGGGAGCTTTTGTCAACTTCGTACGTCACCATTCAACGGGTCCTGGTCCTCAGCATTGAATGCCATCAGTAAGTTTTCGCCCTCAAGGTCGCCTTTCTCAGCTGCTCCCATCCTCTCCACCTCGCCCATGGCAGTGTGTGAACCAATTTCACCGTGGGTCTTGTTTTCAAGTTGCCCATTGGCTTTCGGCTCTAAAAATCCTCCGAGCTCCTCCTTGAGTTCCTTTACAACACCCCTAGCTCCTTCTCTATTCTGTGAGCTCAAAACCTGAAGAACACTCTAAATCACCATTGTTGGCCGTGAAGCTCCATTGTGGACCTTGGTGCTCTAGTGGTTCATCTTCAATCATTTTCGCACCCTTTTTCTCCTCTTAGCACCTTGAGTATTTCCCCTCACTCAATTTTGGGTTTCATTCACAGGAATCGTCCAATTTAGAGTTTGGATCTTTTCGGCCGAAATCATCCCCTTCTTCCCCAACTCCAATAAGTGGCTTCATTTGCCAATTGCTTGCTCTTGGACCTTCGGTGGGCTTTAATGAAGCTATTTTGACCATGTCACATCCCCAAATCAATAAAGAGGATCACTATGCATCTCATTTACATGCATCATTATTTTGAAGCATTCAATATATATAAATTGCACTTGGTGATATCAAGCAAAGTTGGAACATACACATTAAATTGAACTCCAAAAGAAAAACAAAAGCAAATGCTACTGAAGTTCCTCTGAAAATAATTTATTAAGATATTATATTAATTGTCATGAATTAATATATTTTTCCCAAATTTTTGGGACTAGTTGAGACCCTAAGAAAAATCAAACACAATTTAAAGACATACAAATAAGATTGAAATTATATTACACTCTTTATATCATGGATAGTGGTGCTCAATAATTTTTATGGGCATTAGACCTTCCCAGGAACCTTTGTGATTTATTTCACATTTTTCTGAAATTTATTTCCATTTTTAAAGCTCTGGTCGAAGTGGAGGAAATTAATTTGTTTCTCAGTCAAACCCTAAATCTAACTGACCACCACTGTTCCTCGGGCTCGATCCTGGTTAAGTAAACCGGCTTAGTCCAACCCCCTAAAAAGCGCACCATCACATGCAAGCGTTGGATCTAAGTCCAACGCTCCGGACCTCCCCATCTGCTCGGCAGTTCAAACCGCACTGGAGATCGTGAGCCATTTGATCCAGATCCAACGGCCACGACCTCCCTCTGCCCTAATAACACTCGTGACCACCTAGGAGGTCGTGAGCCCTTTGATCCAGATCCATCGGTCCCCGACCTCCCTTGCCTTATAACTCTCGTTCCCGCCTTGGTGATCGTGAGTCATTTGATGGCCATCCAACGGCCCACGACCACCCCTTTTCTCTTTTGGTTCGCGCGCGCGCACTTGAATCGTTGCTGCCATGGGCCCGTGTTGTCAGACTCGTCTCTGACCTCGCGCAGGAGCTCCTCGCCAGGTGTCCGAGCTTCTCCGACGTGCTCAGAACGGCTCCGTCGACACCGTCAATCCACCGCCCAAATTGGCCTATCTTGGAGCCTCCCCCACTTGACGCCACCCCCGTTGCCGTCTTGTTCCGGGCATAAAACCCCCTCTGAACCCTAATTTCCCTCACTTCTCCTCTTTTCGGCTGAGGAGAGGGGAGCTAAATTGTGTTCATCTCTTGGGTAAGCTGAAAGCTGGTGTTTCCTCTCTGCTCCAAGTTCAGGACCATTTCCTTTTTGCTAATATGAGCTCTCATTTTTTCTTATAGTAGTTGGTTCTTAGTTGAGCTCCTCTGGTTCTTCGAAGAACACATCCGAGACTCTCCTTCACATTTCCATCCTCGGTGAGTGTCATCCTCAATCTTGTGGGTAACTTTGTGTCTTAGGACATTATAAAGTTTTTCCCTCAATCAATTTTGCTAATGCACGACAGGATCGAGTGAATCTGGAGTTTGGACCATTTTCGGCCTTTAGGCGACCTATTCACCTCCCACTTCATTTTGGTAAGATACTATCATGTTCTTTGCTCCTCTAGCTTGTCTTTAAGATCCTTGAGCTATTTCCGAGCAACCACGCGTTGTGTGGACTTCTCAGGACCTGTTCTCCTCGGAAAGTCGTGCTGTTGCCACCTTCTTCTCCAGCGCCGGTGGTGTTCCAGTCGACTCCAGCCTTCTCCGAACACCGTCCGAGCTTAGGTAGTTTCCATATATCCCCTAGGACCTCTAGCACTTGCTAGTTAGCAATGCGGAGCTTCATTTTGTCTTTTGCACTTTTGTCGTATTTGTTAACGTTGCTCAACTCCAGCTGGCCGCCGGTGGAGGCCGACTCCACCGTCGAGGTTTTCACCAGGAGGTGCGCAATGTTATTTCCTAGCTATTGCGGCCCTTGGCCGGCTCCACCGTGGCGCGTATCGCCGGCGAGCCGCCGGGCAAGCTACTGTACAAATCTCGTTGTCGTACTCGGACAAACACTGTAGCAGGAGATCTGGAGTTAAGAGTTAATCATTAGCATTTATTTCGTGTCTTAACGGAAGTCCATGAGCAACTGACTCGTGGGCCCAAATCCTTAAACCCCGTGCTTTGTAGTGCCCCGTAGGACCTCCCTCTACTTTCATCTGGACCGTCCAGATCTCCTTAGGTTTATCCTGACCGCTAAGACCTCCTGAATCTCTTATCAGCCGTTCAGGACCTCCTGGAGTCTATCTCAACCGTTAGGACCTCTCTAAGGTACATCTCGACCATCCAAGACCTCTTAGGGTTTATCTCAGCCATCCAGGACCTCTTAGGTCCTGCCCCAACCGTTAGGGCCTCCTAGAGCCCATCTCAGCCGTCAGGGACCTCCCTGTGGTCGTTTGACAACAACAACCCTCAGGAACTCCTTTCGGCCCTTTTTCAGAACCACCCCCCAAGACCTTCTCGGGAAATTTTTGCACAGACCTCCCTTAGTTCTTTTTCTGTACACAGAAAATTGTTTAAACTTGATAAATTCATAACTTCCTCAATTCAACTCCATATTAAGTGGAACCACTTCTGATAATTTTCATATTCAATATACTTTATTTTAAAATAGGTTTTAAACTGGTCTTTGTAACAGAGAAGTTACTTTTGGAAAATCCTCTATTAACTGCATTATTTTGACAATAGGAAAAGGTTGATAACTTCAAAAATACATAACTAATTCATAAAAACTCCAAATGAGATGAACCAAATCATTTTGAGTTTATCTTGATATCCACTATTTAACTGTGTAACCCTTATCACCACCACTACTCTGCAAATTTTCACCAAATAATTAAAATATGTTAATAGTGACACATTCTAATTAAATTGGAATTTCCAGCAAACTGAAATTCAAACGGCCATAACTTTCACATACTAAATCCAAATGGAATAATTTTTCACCTAAATTCATCTAAAATCATAACTTAGCTACTGTAGAAAAATCATGCATTTTTGAGCATTTTTATTTTTGGAGTATTTTTCGATGTTTATATCGGTCTTTATTCTTTAGATTCTGAAGCGATCGATATTGACTCTTACGCTACAGAGAGTGAGCAACTACTTTTCCAGCAAGGCAAGCATCCTTTGAACTTTCTTTTCGCATCATATTTGATCCCAGTTTTGTTAAGATAGTGCAATGATAGTTGCTTGCATGCTATTTTGATAAGGTCGCTATTTTTGTGATGTGTAGTTTAGTTATATCCTAATTCATTGAGGTTATCCTTGAATTATCCCAGCACCACATGCTTAAGATAGGATGTATGAATTTATATTGTTCGGGTTTGCTTAGCCATGCAAGTCTAGATATGGTAGTTTGATTGTCGGGAATAACCCGGCAATTATGGGATAAACACAACTTCCATTATATACTTTTGTTTCAGATCTTCGTATCTATTTTATGAGTTCAATTTTGACATTTTAAAAGGGATTTTTGGTCTGGACAAGTGTTGGTTAGTGATGGTGCTTTGTGCACGAGCTTTGGGTATGTGGTTTGCCTTGTCTGGACAATTAAGGACCGAACATTGGGTTTTTGCGATTCAAGTAAAACTCATGCTACCATACGCAGTATATGGGTGCTGTACGGTCAAGTAAGGGGAAGGTTCTGTTGTGTTAAGTCTCACGGTGGTGTAGTGACAATTGTGTCTTTGTCAATAATTGTCCTTAGGAATCGATGTCAATGTTCTATAGTATGCAAGGGAGGACCAATTACCTTTTTCATTACATCGGTGTTTCCAATACAACGTCTGAGCCCCTTAGCAAGTGCTATACGCTACTTGTACTAAGACCGGAAACATCTCACATGGGGGACTTAGCTCAATAGGGTCTTCTTGCTAAAAACGACCGTATCTCGATTCTCCCCGGCCGGCATACCAAAGGAAGTGTGTCATTATCCGGAGGCTTACAGGATAATCGAGTCGTGTGGGTAAAGTAGTACACCCCTGCAGGGTATAATCTATTCGAATAGTTGTGTCCACGGTTATGGACGACTGCTTGAAATTGTGGCTGCTTATTGTTAGACTTGGAATTAAAATTATTGGTAAACTTGGTATTCGTCATGAACGAGATGTTCATGCTTGTTGTTGCATCAAAGTGGACAGCCACTTTGCTATCTGCATGCTTTCTTTGTTATTAAATTCATTACTTATTCACATGCTTTACTTCTACTTCAAATCTGATTTTGAAATGGCACTTGAAAAACTAGCATGTGTAGGTTGGATATTGTTGCGTCTCTTTCGCAAAACTAAGACAATATGAGCCCTCCTTTGAATGACCTTATGCATAACTAATTTTTATTTGTGTAAGACTTGCGAGTACTCTTTGTACTCAGCCGGTTTGTCTACTAGCTTACAGGTGAGGGGGATACCAAGCCCGACGAGCTTGTCAGTGTCAATTTAGGTGACACTGATGAGTAATGCTATCATTTAACTCCCAGTCGGTTGCCGATGGGTTATGTGGCATGCCACTGCTGGTCTTTTGGTTTACTTACTTGCTTCCGCTGCTACTTTATGAACTTATTTGAATTTGGTCAGTCGACCACTTGTATTAGTTGTAATCTTGGATAATTTTGATGTATGACTTTTGTACTATTTATGTATGAATGATGTATGGATGTGATCAATGTTGTATGAGAGTATGATTACATTGGTCGATGATCTTGGGAGCCAATATAAGTCATGCTCGCTGTTCATGGCTTCCCATTTAACTCACTAAGTGTAGTGCTTGACTTGTTGGAGAAACAACAATCATGTAGTGCTCGCAGAGGAGCAGCGCGCATGATCATCGCGGCTCTAGTTATTGGTTAAGCCTCTCACTTAGATGGAGTTAAGTTGGAATCCATTCACTAGAGATCCAGGTTATGTCCTTAAAACCTTGCTTAGTCTCGGTCTTATGGAGATAATCCGGGGTCCCCACGGACCACCTAGTTGTCACATCCCCAAATTAATCAAGAGGATTATTATGCATCTCATTAGCATGCATCATGTTTTGAAATATTTTCATTTAGTATTGCACTTGGAAAATCTCAAAACAAACATTAAACATACACTTTAATTTGAACTCCAAATAAAAAACTAAAAAAATGCTACTAAAGTTCCTCTGGAAATAATTTATTCAAATACTATATTAATTATCATGAATTAATATAATTTGTTTCCAAATTTTTGGGACTGGTTTGAACCCTAAGAAAATTCAAACATAATTTAAAGATCAACATCAAGATTTAATTTAAACTATACACTTTATATCATGAACAGTAAGGTTCAATAATTTTTATAGGCACTAGACTTACCCAGGAACCCCTGTAAATTATTTCACATTTTTAGGAATTTTATTTCTATTTTTAGCACACTGGTCAAAGTAGGAAAAACCATTTAAATCTCAGTCAAAACCCTAAACCCTAACTGACCGGTACTGTTCCTTGGGCTCGAGCCCGACCCAGGCAAACCGACTCAGCCCGACCGCCTAAATGCACCATCACATGCAGACCTTAGGATCTAGAATCGACGGTCCAGATTTCCCCATCTTTTGGGCAGTTCAAAACACCACTTAAGATCTCAGCCGTTAGATCCAGATCAAACGGCGTGCACTGACCCACTTAACTCACGCTTGCGCGCACGCGCTGAGTCACTGACACGATGGGCCCCGCTAGTCAGGCTCATCCCCTACCTCCCGCTGCGGGCTCATAACACACACGCCACGCGGCCGTGTCACTCCGACGCGCTCAGTCGACGCCCCTTGACGCCGTCAATCCACCGCGTCCATTGGCCAGTCCCTGAGCTGCTCCGTCTCACGCCGCCTCCATCTCCGTCATCATTCGGGCATAACACCCCTCGCACCCCCTCCTTCTTCCTCACTTCTCCTCTATTGACCGAGGAGAGGGAAGCTTGTTTTTTGCTCTCTATGGGGGTAAGCTTCCACCGGGTGATGCCAATCTTTTCCTTGTTCAATGCCTTATCCATTTTTGCTAATGCGAGCTTCTCGTGTTGCTTGCAGCATCCAGTCCTTTGTCGAGCTCTCAGACACCTCCAGAGCATGCACCCAAAGACATCCCCGAGTTCTATTCATCTCTGGTAGGGTTCTTGGTTAATTTTGTGTGTCATCTTGTATCTTTGAGCATACTTAAGATTTCCCCTTAGTCAATTTCGACAATGCACAACAAGTTTTCGTGGATTTGAAGAAATTGTATTTTCAGCCGAGAGACTAACTCTTCGTCTCCCACCTTGATTCGGTGAGACATTCTTCAATTAATTGCTCATGTAGCATCCTACTTTGGTCCTTGAGCTACCCCGACCACTCATTTTTGTTGGTTTTGCTCAGGGCCACCTCTCCTCGCGAAGCCGTGTTCTCACCATTTTCTTCTCTGGCACCGATGTTGCTCCAGCCTTCTCCGACCATCTTGACCTCGCTCCAGCGCTCAGGTAGACCCTTAGTAGCCTGTAGAACCTTAGGCACCCGCTTGTATGCGCTGCGGAACTCTATTTTGCTGCATGCACTTTTGTTGTATTGAGCACCGCCGCTCAACTCCAGCTAGCCGCCGGTACAGGCCGACTCAGCCGTCGAGACTACTCCCATTAGAAGTGCAACCCTATTGTGCACCTGTACATGCCTTGTTCATACACAGAGCGCAAATGGGCAAGCAAGCCATCGTGAAGCACGCAGACAAATCCGTTGTCGGTTTCGCGACTCTCGTAGCAAAGGATTAAGGGTTAATGGTAATCATTAGCAGATAAAACGTTGTCTTAAAAGAACAGATGTCTCACTTGCTTGTGGACCCACGCACGGAAAACCAGTTCGTTAAGTAAAACAAAGCAGAGGCTGACGTGTGGACCCAAGTATTTAAGCACGTGTTGTACACTTAAGCGGCCAAATACACTAGAGTCATTGTGGATCGTCAAATGTGGAATCGACGGTCTCGATCTGTTGGGTCGTTCGGAACATCCTAGTGCGCTACGATTGTGAACCGTTGGATCTTAATCCAACAGGCTCACAAGCGCGGCCGATCGCCACACACGTGTGCTCGCGTCACAGTGGGTCGCTGACAAGCGGACCCACTTATCAGCGCGCGAGCGCGTTAGGGAGCAGTGTCGTGCAGGCTGCGCAGGCCCCACTGGCAGTCCTGTGGTTAGCTCGGCGCCTGGTGAGAAAAGTTTTAAACGATTTAGGAAATCCGAGAATGTGTTAATTTGCACACTGAAAATTGGTATTAACTTCTAAAATACATAACTAATTCGTCTCAACTCCGAAATGAGTGAAACTACTTCTGATAATTTTCATTTTTAATGAACTTTATATTAAAATTTGTTTCAAGCATGTCTCTGTAACAGAGAGCATTATTTTGGAAAATGAGCTATTAACTACATTATTGTTACAAAGAGGAAATGCTGATAACTTTAGAAATTCATAACTAAATCATGAAAACTCCAATTGAAGCAAACTCAACTATTTTGAACTTGTATTAATATCCTCTATTTACCTATATAAACCTTGGTCCCACTACTGTTCTACAAATTTTGACCAAGTAATTAAATTACATAAATTAAGACATATTGAAATCTGAAATTCAAGCCACCATAACTTTCATATACTGAATCAAAATGGAATAATTCTTTCACCTAAAATCATCTAAAATCATGACTTAGCTACTATAGAAAAATCATGCATTTTTTAGCATTTTTGATTTTTTGAGTATTTCTCGGTGTTTATTCGATGTTATACTTAAATAGATTCCGAGGCGATTGATATTGACATATACGCTATTGAGGGAGAGCAATTAGCCTACCAGCAAGGCAAGCATCCTTTGAACTTTCTTTTTGCATCATATTTGATCCCAGTTTTGTTAAGATAGTGCAATGATAATTGCTTGCATGCTATTTTGATATTGTCGCTATTTTTGTGATATGTAGTTTAGTTATATCCTAATTCATTGAGGTTATCCTTGAATTATTCCAGCACCACATGCTTAAGATATGATGTGTGAATTTATATTATTCGGGTTTGCTTAGTCATGCAAGTCTAGAACCGGTAGTTTGATTGTCGGGAATAACCCGACAATTATGAGATAAACACAACTTTCATTATATACTTTCATTTCAGATCTTTGTATCTGTTTTGTGAGTTAAATTTTGTCATTTTAAATAAGCTTTTGGTCTGGACAAGTGATGGCTAGTGATGGTGCCTTCGTGCACGAGATTCGGGTATGTGGTTTGACTTGTTTGGACAATCAAGGACCGAACTTTGGGTACCTGCTGTTCAAGCAACACTCGTGCTATCACACGCAGTATATGGGTGTCGTATGGTTAAGTAGGGGGAAGGTTTTGTTGTGTTGGGTCCCACGGTGGTAAAATTGTAAGGACATGGGAAGTATGCTATTTTCGGAGGCATCTGAAGGCTTACGGGCTAATCAAGTCGTGTGGGTAAAGTATGCTATTCGAATAGCCGTGTCCACGGTTATGAACGATGCTTGAAATTTGTGGCTGCTTATTGTTAGACTTGGAAATTAAAATTGTGGGTGAACTCAGTAATTGTCATGAATGGGATGTTCATGCTTGTTGTAGTTTCAAAGTGGACAGCCGCTTTGCTTTGTATGAGTTATTTGTTATTCAATTCAATACTCATTCACATGCTTTACTTCTACTTCAATCTGATTTTGAAATGGCACTTGAAAAACTAGTATGTGTAGGTTGTATTTTGTTGCGTCTCTTTCGCAAAACTAAGCCAATATGAGCCCTCCTTTGAATGACCTTATGCATAACTAATTTTTATTTGTGTAAGACTTGCGAGTGCTCTTTGGTACTCAGCCAGTTTGTCTACTGGCTTATAGGTGAGGAAGATATCGAGCCCGATGAGCTTGTCAGTGCCGATTTAGGCGACACTGATGAGTAGTGTGCTATCATTTAACCCCCAGTCGGTTGCCGATGGGTTATGGGGCATACCACTGTTGGCCTTTTGGTTTATTTACTTGTTTCCGCTGCTACTTGGTACTCTTATTGGAATTTGGCCGGTCGGCTGTTTGTAACCGTTGTAGACTTAAACTATATTGTTGTCTTTTGAATTATTGATGTATGTTTGTTGTATGGATGTGATCAACGTTGTATGAGAGTATGAGTATATTGGTCGCTGATCTTGGGAGCCAATATAAGTCATGCTCGCTGTTCATGGCTTCCCATTTAACTCACTAAGTGTAGTGCTTGGCTTGTTGGAGAACCGAAAAATCATGTAGTGCTCGTAGAGGAGCAGCGCGCATGATCGTTGGGGCTCTAGTTTTCAGTTAAGCCTCTCACTTAGATTGAGTTAAGTTGGAATCCATTTACCAGAGGTTTAGAGTTATGTCCTTAAGACCATGCTTAGTCTCGGTCTTATGGAGATAACTTGGGGTCTCCACACCGGTGGTATTCATGTTGCTCAGGTCATGTTTTCGTCATCTTCTTCCCCAACTCCAGCGAGCTCCTCCGTGGTCAAAGCTTCTCCGACCATCTGGGATCCTCTCCTAAGCTAATGCAGCTCCTTATTAGCCCCTAAAAGCCTGGGCACCCACCTTGGTTGACCTTTGCGGAGCTGTTAGCCATTTTCAGTTTTGGCCGAGATTGTCATCGTTGCTCACCGTGGGCTCGCCGGCGTTCTAGGCCAGTGTAGCTAGTGTGAGTGCTAGCTTTGGGTGCGCAAGGTTATTACGAACCCATTTTGGGCTTGAGTTGCAGTCACGGTGGCCGGAGTCGCCAGTGACGAGCTCATCTTTGCTCTCGGGTTTTGTCGGACGCATACTGCCCTGTTGCGTTGTCATTAGGACAAAGATTCAATCATTAAATGCTAATCATGGTTTAATTACAGTTAATCATTGGTTTAGTAATTAATGGCGGTCCTAGACCGACATTAGCAGTTGCTTGCATGTGGGCCCAGCGCCACTAAAGCCCCGTGCGTGGTTTAACTGCCACTTACAGGTGGGCCCGCGTCCTTAACACCGCGCTGTGCGAGTGTGTTGTGCTTCGTTCGTTGTGAGCCGTCGATTTTGAGATCAATGGCCCAGATCTGCGGGAATGTTCGGACTGCCTGAGTTCCCAAATCGCTGTGAGCCTTTCATCTTGTGATCTATGGCTCAGATTGCGAGTGCATTCGGACCTCCGAACACCACTTCAATCTTAACCCTTCATCTCTAGATCAACGACCCATATTCGTGTGGACGTTCGAACCTCCGAACGTTTTTGTCAATGTGGACCGTTGGATCTAAATCCAACGATGAGTTTCCGTGGGCTGTGCGCGAGTGTGCTGTGCACTGTGCGTTGTGGGCTGTGCTATTGAAGATCAACAGCCCATGACTTTCCGGTTGAGTTAGTTTTAAGTAAAGCCCGAAAGCATTTATTTGTAAACTAAAAATTGTATTAAACTTTAGAATTACATAACTAATTAATGTTAACTCCTTTTCGGGTGACTCAAATTTTGTTAGTTCTGGTTTTAACTAAGCTTTAATCTAAAAATGGTTGTAGGCTTAAATTGGCTCCAGAAAAATTTGCTAATAGGTTTAATTTCTGTTTAGCTTTATTTGTGCTTTAGGAATTGCTTAAAACTTGTAAAATGCATAAGTAATTCTCTGTAACTCCAAATTGAGTAAACTAAAATTTGTTAGATTCCTCTATTAATATGTTTTAGTGGAGAATAGGTTTTAATATTGTCCTTGCCTCTTAAATTAATTATGCACTAGTGTCCTAACTTGGAAAAATCATAACAAATTCATTTTAACTCCTATTGCAGTGAACCAATTTTTGCCATACTTAGAATGTCTTGCTTTGCTCCCACTAAAATTTGTAGGTTCACCAACCCTCTAGAAAATTTTGCTATGAACAGTAGCCCGAAACAACCAGTAGGTGGTTTGTCTGCCAATTTAAATTGATTAGATCATATCTTTTGCTAGCTAACTCCAAATCTATTAATTCTTGTTGCTAAAATCTCTTAAAATCGTGCTATACTTGCTATGTAAATTTCATGGATTTTTTTTTAGTTTGATATTTGAGTCTTTTGGTGTTCTTCGCTCTTATCGATTCTTTTTGCGATAGGTTCCGACGAATTTATTGATTCCGAGAGTGACCCTCAGCAGCAAAATTGTAATCTCCAGCAAGGCAAGAAGATGTAGCATTCATTTGATCATATTGCTCCTATTATTTTCAAAGTCTAATATCTTGGTTGCAAAGCTTAAGTATGCATGTGCTATTTTGTTGTTAAACTATTGTCGGTTAGTTGATCCTCTAGCTGCATAATCAGTAGGCAACTGTTTATCCTCTACTACTGAGCTTAGGATTATCTTGCTGTGATTTAGGGTTCGTTGGATGAGCCCTTGTCACTTAGTAGTTTACGAGTTGTTGCTTAGTCATGCTTAGCTACCGGTAGAATTGGGCGGTTGTTGACCTAGTCGATAACCTTGGTCACACAAGAACTTATTATGACTTTACATCCTGCACTTTGTGCTATGTTAATTTGAGAAACTAAAACTGAAAATAAAATATTTTGGACTTGGGCACAACGGTAAGATGGTGTGCTTTTGGGTGTGATTGGAATGGTGCCTGAGTCAACAAGGACCGAAATACTTGCGCCACCGTACTGAGCATTTTGCGTGCTAACCACACTAGAGGGAAATAAGACCTCTCTTGACTTAGTACTTTGGTGTGTGTTAGCTCCGAGTCGCAGGGTGTGTGTTAGCTCCGAGTCGCAGGAGGTTGTAGGAGGCAGATGTTGGGAGCATTGTAGTTGTCCGAAGCCTTCACCCTTATGGGATTGTTGACTTTCGGCTTTGCAGTGTAGCATATGGGTTTCTATCCGTACGAGCGACTCGTAGTTAATGCACAATATTGGAAATGTCTCGTAGGATTTAGCCGTGCCAGCATACCAAAGGAAGTGTGCTAAATAGCTTGACAAAAAGGTGGTCTGAAGTATGGGTACATTGGTACACCCCTACAGGATTAAATCTATTCGAATAGCCTTGTCCTAGGTTATGGACACGCTCGGATACGCCCTGTGAGAATTAGACTATAACCTTTTCACTAAAACATGAATTGGATGGTACAAATTGGGAATTCGTACTATGTTGTGGTGGCTATTGGGTTAGTCACCTCTAGGTGGTTATTTATGTTATTTATTGTTACCTCGCTGTTATTTCAACATTTAAAAACAGATTTGACAAACTGCCTTCAATCTATTATTATTGCAAATGAAAGATTGTTTTGTGCTGAAAATAAACCATATGACCATCTCCTTTGTTAATAGCTTGCATGTAGATATGTATAGGCTTGTTACTCGTAAGTCTTGCAAGTACATTTTTGTACTCACTTGCTATGCTAATTTTGTGCAGAGGAAGTTGATCCCCAAGGGATCCACTTTTGTGAGTTGTGCGGTGGATTTGATGGCTAGCTTAGCGACCCGGTCGGTTGCCTTTTGGGTGAATTGGCAATCGGTTGGATTATGTTGAAGCCATCTTATGGAACTTTGCTTCCGCTGTCATTTATGTTACTTTGATGTCATTTGGTCGGTCGTCTCTTTTGTAATAACTCTCTATATATGTATGTCTTTGCTAGACTTGGTATTGTAAGTTGTATGGAAATGATGCATGATTTTGTAAAAGTATATGTGTACTGCATTTCTGGGAAGTACATGTCCACCGAGACTTAGGATATTTAATTGGTAATACTAGAACTATTTGAAGGTTGAGTATTACGAGTTAAATACCCCGGGTCCTCACACGATTACACAAGCACACCTGTATTGATTTATTGTGTGAGGGATCCAGTCACCTATGTTTCATCCAGGAATCAAAGGGAGTCCATTACAATATCTTTGCATGATGTCATTTCATTTTCAAAACTTTCATCCTTTTGCAATATGATGGTTCCAATAGGACTGCCTTCTCTAAGTAGAAGTATGCTTTCATTTACCTGACTATCACATTCGATTTTGTGCTTTTCAAGAAGTACGCTTTGATAATTTGGAGCGTGAGAGTGAATTTTATGGCCAGGGAAATCCTCATTTTGCGACGGCTTGATCATCCAAATGTTATCAAGCTGGAGGGTCTACTAACTTCAAGGATATCTTGCAGCTTATATCTTGTTTTTGAGTACATGGAGCATGACCTAGCTGGCCTAGCATATTTTCCTGGAGTAAAATTTACTGAGCCTCAGGTATATAGATATTATGATACAGTGGTGCTTAGTGCATCCCTGGAGCAAGTTTGATTTTTGACCTGATGGCACTTTTATGCATATGAGCTTTGATGCAAGTATTTCTCATGTAACATGAATCATATTATCTTGTGTATTAGGAATCTGCAGGTTGATTGTTTACAATGTTAAACTACACAGGTCATTAACCGGAGATCTCGTAGATGGTTGAATGATCGCTTGCTCATTGAACTCGTCCCTCGTCTCCATGTTGAAATCAAAGGCCTCTTTGCTCCACCATGGGGTAAACTCTGATGCGGCTCAATTTTGTTAACATGATCTTGTAACCTAGCCATAGAATTAATTGCCCTGAGTGCTTGGTATTGTATAGATCGCCAAACAAGAGAAGCTATAAAGAGAAACTTCCTACCTGATCTGCTCGAAATATATGAAGTATGGCCTTCTTTCTTTTGACTCTACTTTTTCTAAACCAAGTCCATTCTATTTTACTTCTGTTTGTCGAAATGCTTAGTATATTTGTTCTATTGAGTCTCATTATTTTAGTTCTTGAATCGGTAGAACACATCTATTTGGTTTGTAGTTTCAAAAGATCAAGTGTTGCAAAAATCAAAGAAATGCATTTGATGGTTGTTTGTTATCTTTTGTCTTTTTTAATTACCAGAAACCAACAACATAACCCTGTTATGGTATATACTACTTATTTGATACTAGTGAATAAGTATGCTCTTGATGGGCTTGGAGTATGAGTAATGATTAGAACAATGGTAGCTTAGCAGTTCACCTAAAAAACGTCCTTTAACAAACAATTTGGTGCTGTTTAGGAACTCTTAGAAAAAAAATTGGTTGGAACAGGAGATTACATTGTGTATCTTTTATGTTGAGCCCACTAACTGCTTCTCGGAAAGCTTCATATAGGAGTTGTTAAGAAAAATCTGAATTCTAATTTGCTTACTGAAACTTTTTCTCCTACCATTTCCTCTACTAATTTTTCTTCTTCCAACACTCTTTAACTCCAACACTCATATAGGAGAAGGCTTGGTTCCTATGGGTACAATGCATTCACGTGATTTGCGTGATCGAGCTTACATAAACTGGCGACTTCTTTCTACTGATCCCGGGGTTAGTAACATCTGAGCTCATATCCGCTGCAATTAAATGAACATCGAGATTACAGGTTTTAGCTAGGGGTATCAAGTGTGACCTTGCATTGCTCTCCGTCGAGAATGGAGAGTTCTGGCGAGGAACAGAGCCACTTTTAGAAACACAAATTCATATAGTGAAGCTCAATTTTAGATATGTTTCTAAGGTAATCTTATTTAATTGGATGATTGAGCTTACAGCCTTACACTATTTTCCTTTGGAATAGCCCAGGTCACTCCAATGTGTAATTTTGATGAACATCAAATGAGCGGAGTTAAATTTAGTGTAACTCTACTGACCCTAATATGTCCCTTGACTTACTTAGGCTTCTTTTGGCAATGAAGTAGTTTTTTTAAAGCATTTACACTAACTATGGGTGCAATTTGTATGATAGAGCACTCTGAGAAACTTCATAATCTTGTTAACAATGCTCTTGACAAATGTGCCGAAATTACTGGCAGAGGGAGCTTGGGCAATCTGGGTGAAGACACAGTTGATCAATTCTTTCCTCCAACTGTTCTGGTGAATGTTGATCATACAATGAAAATTATGCAAGAAGAGGTAGGCTAGAGGCAATGGTTGATTTCCTTTTTGCACCAATGATATTTTTTCTTACTACTGTTCCTTGCTGATCAATAGGCTTTTGGACCAATTCTACCAGTCATGATATTCAATTCTGATGAAGAGGTTATCAAACTTGCAAATGATTCAAGAACCATCACGTTTTATAATTTTCCTGACGGTGAACCTTCAGACAAATTGAATTTTCCCGACCACCTAGACCTGAGGGGATTTGCCTGACGGTTACCTGTCAGGAAAATAAAACATGACAGTTTTCCCTATTTTGCTGGCGGTTTTCGATCGTGGGAAATTATCCATTTTCCAGTAGTGAGGTACGCCTGCAGGTAAGGTAAGGTTGTAAGGTATATATTTCTCTGCTAGCTTTCTTCTAGAGATGGTGAGGAAACTAGCTAGGACTGGGGATTTGAGAATTTTAACCACGAAGCCTCTTTTTGTAGAGGACTAAGTCTGGTGGACACATAATGTATATAACATATTTAGCTCCTCTGCTCCTGTAATTTGTATAGTGTGTAGTGTTTATCTAGAGCCATGAAACAAGGAAAAGGAGAGTTTTAATAGGGTGTGTGTGTGTGTAATGCGGCCAGGCGATCCTGCATATGGCAATGGCATAACACACTCATCATTTATGCCCGTTACTCTTGTAATGTCATATGCCCCACCAAACTGTCGGCCTAGTCGCTTCCCTCTCCTTCGGCGTGGCGGTCTCTCCTCGCCCTCAACATCCTCGTCTTCACCTTCTCCGACAACTGCGACTGCCAGTGCGGTTCCTGCCCTAGTCCAGGTAGAGGTGGAAGCAGGGGCGGGGGCGGGGCTGGGGCGGAGGAGGGATGTTGGCCTAACTCCCGGAGAGAACTCACTCATCAGTTCTCTTTCTAGTGTTTCTCATAGAAACACACGCATGAACAGGAGACACTTTTCTTTTGGTGCTGTGCTTATGCCTCACAGCTTTTCTATTTTCTCTCATATTTAACCACTAAAGGGAAATACACTAAAGGAAACATCTAACAACTCAATCAATCCCTAGTCAATCAATCAGCAAATCCTAATCAAATCAATCACCACTAATCTTGTCAAGATTAAGTCCAACAATTTCCCCCCTAACCTTGACATGCTGACTCACCGTTGCGGATCGCCCAGGAAATACTCCCTCGGAAGTCCGTTGGTGAGCAACACAGTATTAGCCTACGCTGGACTAGGATGTCAGTCTTTGCATGCCTGGTACATGCATACGACCAAAGATAAAGGGTGCAATTCTGGAATCGTCGTCAGATACACGAAGGAACATTTCTTCCATGAGCCGGGTCACTTCGTCATGGGCTTCAACACTTATTCGACCTATTCAACCTCCAAGCCCTCGACGCCTCGCTTCTACGATGCTGGACATTGTAAGTGTGTACAAACCATTGCTTATGTATAGATACATGATGAAAATATCACAACTCATTGCTTATATACATAGATACATGATGAAAAATGCCCGAGGATGCGGAAAACCGGTGAGTTTCCTCGATCCACACATGGTCTCTGAGCAAACCATCAAGGAAGACGCATCCTGTAACATCCCAATTTTGGGCTTGTGTTTCAAATGTAAGAAAATCAGTATAAATTAAAACTTTTTCTTACATCATGTATTTCCTGTGGTGCCAAGAAATTCTTGTACAAGGAATTATGGAAATACATTGTCACAAGTCTTGTTGATCCAAATCTTGTTATTCCAAAAACAATCTTGTCAAATCTTATGATCATCCTCTGGAAATATTTTTCCTAAGTCTCTGGGATGGTATGTGACCCCTCTGAAAAATTTCACAATTTTTAGAAATTGTTTGAATATTTTTTAGAGGCAGTCAAACCTGTTTGACTCTCAGTCAAACATTACAACAGAGCCTTGCCGAATTTTTGGAGATTTATTCGCAGCATAAAAATCTCTGAAAATTTTGTACAAGGTTAATATCTGAGTTAGCAAGCTCCTGTAAAATTTTCATAATTTTTGGAGTTATTTTGCTACCTCAAATAAATCTTTCAAAGTCTCTGTTCCTTTTCAAAGTCAAACTTGGTTTACTGTTACTTGGGTTCGAGTCAGACTCGGGCTCGAGCCATTTGATTTGGTCCAGTCAACTAAACGCACCGAGCCACTCTTTAAAACGCGCGTGCGATATCAACCGTTAGATCTAAATCGCACGGCCCGCGCGCGTGTAAGACTTCGGACCTTCCGGTTGCAAGGTGGATTTTCAACCGTTAGATCGCAATCCAACCGCTGAGATTTCCCGAACCCTTCGGACCCTCCGGTTGCATTTTTGAATCAGAGCCGTTGGATTAAAATCCAACGCTCGCGTACCCCTTCGTTGTGATTTGAGTTTGCAACGTGGAGCTATCTGAGCCGTTCAATTCTAATCGTAGGGTTCGCATCCTCCCCGTTGCGTTTTAAAGCCCGTAGGCGTGGCACTATCTCAGCCGTTCGTGTCTCATCCAACGGCTGTGAATCGCCCGAGCTTTTGCGCTGGTCATCTTCAACCTCCCGCCGTGCGAAAACAGTGCAAGGCATGGTGAGGTCATTTCTTGCTCCCTAAAGCCACTCTAGCCGACGTGTAGGAGTATGGGAGGTACACTGAGCTAGGCCATGCCCTAATGCACGTCTTCACCTCTTTTCCTTGTCGGCCGTGCGTGGTGCTTTGTGTTTTGCCGCCCGAGAGAGGAGGGGTGCAAACCCTAACACTTTCGTGGCTTTATAAGCACCCTCATTGCTTCCTAGTATCTCTTTAGACCACCACCAAGCTTCACTCACAGCATTGGAGCTTAATACCTCAAAAATGGCAAATCGCCATTGTTGACCCGTGGAGCTCCATTGGTGTTCTTGGTGTTCCAGTGGTCCTCCTTCACGTTTCTTTGCCCTAACCTCATCTATTTATCACCTTGAACATTTCCCACTTAATTTTGGATTTGATTCTCGTGAATTGTCCAATTTGGGGTTTGTTCAAATTCGCCTAAATTGGTCATCTTCTTCCTCACTGTGAGTGCTCCATTTTCCAATTACTTGCTCATGTAGCTTCTGTGAATCGTTATGAAGCTATATTGATGCTTTGGTATCACTCATTTGGCTCAGGGTGTCATTTTCGAACCTTCTTCTCCAAGTCCGGCGAGCTTTCACCTTGATCAAGCATCTCCGGCCATCTTTGAAGCTTCTGGTCGCTAAGGTAGCTTCTTATTAGTCCTTAGAAGCTATGGCACCCGCATCCTAGGTCTGCAGCTGAGCTTTTCCCTATTTTCGTGTTTAGCCGTAGGGTTCCCATTTTCGTTTTCCGGCTAGCCGGCGTTCCAGTCCCTCGCCGCCGGCGAGAATGCTACCATTAGACTCGTTGTGCTATTGCGAATCCATTTTGGTCCTTGGTGGGCGCCGCCGCGACCAGTGTCGCCGGCGATTCGCCGTTGAACTCACTCGGGTTTTGCCGGCACAGCGTTCCCGTTTTCGTCACCTAATTAGGGCACATTAATTGCTAATCATTAGTTGTTAATTGTGTCTTAATCATTATTATTGAGCCACTGACCAGTGGGCCCAATATCCTTAAATCAATCTCTGGTTCACTCCGCACTGTTCCGACATCATTAATGCTTAATCATTGATTAATAAGAATGTCGGCATTTAATCCTGTCGGAAAACTCCTCTGGGTCGCTGACTGGTGGGCCCGAGGGATTAAGATCAAATTCCAGTAGTCATTAGTGTCTGTTTAATGATCATCATTAGTGGCATTAATTCTGTCCTAACCACCACTCTCGGGCCACGACAAGTGGGTCCAGCAACGTGCACGGGGTAAACCAATAGCGTGGGTGACTCGAAGTCACCGACATGCGCCCCACATGTCAAGATCCTTTGAACTGCGATCATTGTCCACCGCTCATTTTTAGATCTGCGCCTTGATCGTGAGTGCATTCTCGACCATCCGTTCCTCATCATCCCGACCGCCCATCTCGTGATCTCGCGGCCGAGATCATGTGTGCAATCGGACCTTCCGCTAGATATGGATTCGGGCCGTTCATCTTTAGATCTGCGGTCGTGGTTCACCGAGGCAACCGCATCGTCCGGTTGCATACACTCGTGTGAGCCGTTGGATTTTGATCCAACGGTGGACCCCGATTAGGTTTGGCGCGCGCGCTATTTCCAGCGTCGCGTGGGCGTTGATTTTAAATCTACGCCCACGGGCGCCCACGCTGTTCCTTTGTTTTGGGTTGTTCTGTATTTCGGTAAGTATTTATTTAACAACTGAAAATGATGTAAAAACTTTAGAAACTCATAACTAACTCATTTTAGCTACTTTTTAGTTAATTCCAACTGTAATAAATTATGTTATCACTTTAGCTTATTATAAAAATGGATTTAAGCATGTTCCAAAGAGCGTAAAATTATATAACTAGGAATAACTTGATTTCTGTCATTTTGAATATTCCAGAAAATGAATAAAACTTTAGAAAATGCATATCGTGCTCTGTGTATGTCCAAAATGAATGATTCCAACTTTGATAAATTTGTTATTAACTCCATGTTAATATAAAAATGATGGTAGGTCCAAGATTGTAACAGAAACCTTGATTAATGATTTAGTACCTATTTTCAGCATTTAGAAAATTCTGGAAAACTTATAAAATGCTCAAGTAATTCTCTGTAAATGCAAAATATATATGATAAATTCTAGAGAACCCCTCTGTTGGTATACTTCACTGTAAAATTAGTTTTGAACATATTTATGCTCCTGGAAAGTGCATTATGCTAATTTTGCATCTTAGAGAAATCATAACTAAATCACTCTAACTCCAAATGACCTGAAATTTTATATGGGTTACCTCTATACCAGTAGGCAGCTACCATAAAAATTTCAGCTTCAAAACCTTTCTAGAAAATGTTTTTGCTACAGTGCTAATTATGGCCGAAAATGAGTTTTTAAGTAATATCTTTTGCACCACAAATCCAAATTAGGTTTTTCCAGTTTCTATGCCTAGGTATATTCATATTCTACCTTGTGTATAAAATTTGTTGCCTTTGGATGATTTTTGCTTGCTCGTTTGTTTAAGTGTGTCTCGTCTTATTGGTTGTTCTTGGTTCTTTTTGCCTCTCGCATAGGATTCGACATTTGCGGTAATCCCGAGAGTGACCCTCCACAACAAATTGAGCAACAGCAAGAAGGCAAGCAGTTTGATCATGTTAATCCCAGTATTTTAAGTATTTATGTTGATTACAAATTCTATGTATGCATTGCTACTTTGTTTTAATAGTTGGCCTAGTAGATGCATTTCCTTAGCAAATGATTATCCTCTACTACCATGAGCCTAGGTTACTTGCTGTGATTTAGAGTTCGTGGAGGGACTCTTGTCACTTAGTAGTTGCGAATTAATTGCTTAGCCATGCTTAGCTTCGGTAGAAATGGGCGGTTATCGACTTGTCGATAACCTTGATCACACAAAACTTATTACGATTTATGATTTCCACTTTGTGCCATGTCTACTTATGAAAACTAAAACTAAAAGCAAAATGATTTAGACTTGGGCACAATGGTATGTTGGTGTGATTTTCGTGTGATCGAATGGTGCCCGAGTCAACAAGGACCGAACATCTTGTTACACTAAACTAAGCAATTTAGCGTGCTAACCACACTAGAGGGTATGGGACCTCTTGACTTAGTACTTTGGCGTGTATTGGCTCCGGTCGCAGGAGGTCGCAGGAGGGATGGTGTTGGGAGATTGTAGTGTCCGAAAGACTTCACCCGGGATGGGATTTGTTGTCTTTCGCTTGCAATGTAAGCGTATGGTGTTTCTACCCATACGAGCGGCTCGTAGTTAATACACAATATTGGAAAACGTCTCGTAGGACTTAGCCGTGCCGACATACCTACGGAAGTGTGTTTTGGCTTAAAGGCGGTCCGAAGTGTGGGTACATTGGTACACCCCGCAGGTTAAAACTATTCGAATAGCCTCGTCCTAGGTTATGGACACGCTTGGCAAGGTCTTTCAAGAGTTAGACTACAACCTTTTAAATTAAAACTTGATGGGTGGTACGAATCAGGGATTCGTGTTATGTTGTGGTGACTATTGGGATAGTCACTTCAGTGGTTACTTGTATGTATCTCAGATTTCATCGTTACTTTGATAACAAAACAGATTTGCAAACTTGCTTTTAAAATGTATTATATTATTGCAAATAAAGTTGGCTTCATGCAAAATGAGACATATAACCTCCACCTAAATGAGCTTGCATGTAGTTTATGAATAGGTCTGCTATTCCACACGTCAGTCTTGCGGGTACAAAGACAATCTTTGTACTCAGTTGCTATGCTTAATTGTTTTGTTGCAGAGGAGGAAGGTGAGCCTGAAGGGCCTCACTTTTGTGAGCTGTGTTGTGGTAGCTTGCGGGGCGACTAGCTTGGCGGCCCGGTCGGTTGCCTTGTGGGTGTGTGGCTAACCGGTCGACTTTTGTTCTAGCCATCTTATGTCACTTTTGCTTCCGCTGTCATTCTTGTATAATGTTATTTGGCCGGTCGGCTCTCTTTTGTAATAACTTTACTTTATGTCGTTGTTGAACTTAGTGATGTATGTGTATGGAATTGATGTATAATTTTGTGATGATGTGCATATGCTGCAATTCTGGGAAGCATATGTCCATCGAGGCTTAGAATGTTCAATTAGTAATGCTAGAACCATTTGGAGGTTAAGTGTTACTAGTTAAATATTCCGGGTCCTCACACATCCTACATCGTGAAATACATAACGGCGACATTGCTTGCTCAGGACGACAAGGACTACATACTGGTGCCCTACAACCAGAAGTAAGTGCTTCACTACTTGCTATACAAATTTTATTTGTACTTTATACGCGGCACGAACTTAGGTTTAATGACTATAGCGACCTGCATGATCGTAGCTTCCACTAGATCCTTTTAGTCATTGTACTAAAAAGGAACAAGGTAATATACCTTGATTCCCTACTCAGCAAACCGCACGACTTCACCCTTGTGCAAAGAATACTCAATAGGTATGCTCATTTCCTCCATACATAACTCTATTGTAGTCTTCCTTCATTTGAAATGGCAGAGGTTAACTTTTTGGAAACATGTAGGTCATTCCTCACCTATGTTGCTGAGGGAGGGGCATACAAGGGATCGAGCGCCACACTGCAACACAGGACGCGATTTCCGGTACGCGCTACAACACAATAATCGTATATCATACTTCGTAATAATGCGTCTCAAATTGATTATACATATATATGTAATTCTATTTTTGCAGTGTCGCCAGCAAAAACAAGAATAATGTGCATTCTACGTTTGCCATCATATGCACGAAATCATGAGTGCTAAGATGAAGTATCCTGGGGTTTGTCAATCTCGCAATAATTATTTTCTAATTATAGATTTAAATATATATGCTTACTACTTTACTCCTGTTAGCTACAGGGCTTGAACATACAATTAGATTCACTCATTACGAAGGAGCTCTTGGAGGTTCAAGGGAGACTCTACAGCTTCATCATGATGGATATCATTAACACCGACAGAGAGTTTCACTCAGTCGACACCACTGAACCACCTTCAAACAATTGATTCAATTGTAATTCACTTTGAGTAATTGTAATTCGAATTGTAAATCTAGCGATAATAATTGAGTAGTTGTAATTCTTTTGTAATTGATTTTGAGTTGTAAATGGTCACTCTGAGTTGTCAACGATTGATTAATCTGTGATATGTATCTATTTTCTGCATGCTTGTTTTCAGAGGGCATGGCTAGCAATTCCTGAGGCTAGCCGAAAATCAAAAAAACCGTATGTGATTAAAGAGAACAATCATAGACAATTCGATAATTAAACCGTCTGTGATATATATGATATCACAGATGGTTCTAGTTACCAACCGCTATTGATATGATGATATCACGGATGGTTGGTAACTAGAACCATCTGTGATATTATGATATCAAAGACGGTTGGTAACTAGAACCGTTTGTGATATATGTGATATCACAGACTGTTGGTAAATAGAACCGTCTGTGATATATCTGATATCATAGATGGTTGGTAACTAGAACCATCTGTGGTATATCTGATATCACAGATGGTTGATAACTAGAACCGTATGTGATATAGATGATATCATAGACGGTTGGTAACTAGAACCGTCTGCGATATCATGTATATCACAGACGGTTTTTGAACCGTCTGTGATAATCGCTGTTATCACAGACGTGACAAAACATAGACAGTTCGAAAACCGTCTGTGATGACGGTTCCGAACCGTCTGTGATGATTGTTTCTGTAGTAGTGTTTGCATATAGATTGTCAGGTCATACTCACATAGACTATATTTTTTCTGATCATGGTGTCTCCTTTATATAATTGTGCCATGTTCTGAGAGGTTGTTATCTGAATCTTATGCTAATTTTTATCTGCTTTACATTAGTACACATGTAAACCATTGACACTGTTGGTGATATGCCCTAGAGGCAATCATAGAGATGATTGTATCATGTCTATGTTTATGAGTTATTGAATAAATGTTATTCTGTTCCTTGAATGAATCGTTAGTTCTAAAGATCAACGAGTATGTGACTTGTTGGTGAAACTCTTTTGACTTATATGATGTTGTTCTAAAAGTATCCCTGTTTGAATGTCACTGGTCGGAATACCAGTGACTCTACAACCAGCACATGTATTGATTGATGACCATGTTTCACCGGTCATGGATATAGGGATATCAAATCAATAATGTGAACACATGTTAGAGAACATAGGGTTGGATTGACCCACCTTGAGACTCTATTGAGATTGTTATGATTCTATGTGTCATTAGTTGGTCTCAAGCAATGATGATGTATAATCCTTAGACCTAAGATCAGCATGGTTCCCTACATGTGTAATAGCACTCTTAGGGGTTGCCAAATGCTACTCGTAACTGGGTAGTTATAAAGGTAGCTTTCAGGTATGCTATGAAACATGCGGAGGGATGTGACTGATCGGATATGGGATTTGCCTCTCATAACATAATGGGAGAGATGTCTCTAGGCCCCTCGAAGTGGTCGGATAAAGAAAGTGCATGGCCATGCCGCTAGTGGTCGAAGTGTTCGACCACATAAGGTTATCCGACAACTCGATCGAGAAAGTATTGAACAGTCCATGGATGACACATTATCTCACCTGGAGTTCAACCAGATATCGTGAGGAAAAAGGAGAATACTAGAGTAGGTCACTTAGTTCGATCAGATCCAGACAAGTCGTATGGTGATATGAGCAAGTCGTAGACTGGTCGAACGAAATCACAGAGTGGTCGAAACCTGGTCGTAAGGAGTTACTGTAACATCACCATTTTGGCTCGTGCTTCAAATGTAATAAAAATGAGTATAAATTAAAACTTTTCTTACATCTTAATGCTCTTGAACTTTTCTGAAATTCTTGTAAATGAATTTTGGAAAATCCAAAACCAAAATCCTCAGTTGTCTCCAATCAGAAACCTCCTTGGTGAAATCTTGTGTCAAACCCTTGGAAATAATTTTCCTTGGTTCTAGGGTTGCTTTGTGACACCTCTGAATTATTTCATAATTTTTGGAAATTATTTGAATATTTTAGAGGCAAGTCAAACACTAGTATTAACATTCTGGAATTTTTAGGGAAAAATTCAATGCATGAAAATCCCTAGAAATTTTATGCAAGGTTAATCCTAAAGTCAGCATGCTCCAGTTAAAATTTCATAAATTTTGGAGTTGATTGGATACCCCAATTAAATCTCCAAAGTTTCAGCCTGAAAATCAAAACCTTAATTGATTTGCACTGTTCATTGGACTCGAGTTAGGCTCGGGCTCGAGTCACTTGACTCGGCCGAGCCAACTAATCGCACCCGGCTCGGGTGGGCGAGCGCGCGCATTGGCAGCCGTTGGATTTCCATCACACGGTTGACGTTTGTGCGGGGCCGTGCCGACGCGGTCGCATGTGCGCCGTTAGATCAAAATCGGACGCTCGCCGCGTCGTCTCCTTCCTCGCTCGCTCGCGCACGCAAGGTCGCCGGTGGTAGAGCTAGGTGTGGGCAGTGCTGCGTCCCCTCCGCGTCCTCGCAACGGGTCTCTGCAGCGCATTTAATGCACGTCGTGCTCCACCCCCGAAAGTCCACTACTCACCTGCTCCCATCCTCTCGCGTGGCCAAGGCGCCAGTATTGACCCCGAGCTCACCTCGGATCCTCCCGTGCTGCTCTCCACTTCCCCCGGCTACTTAAGCCCCCTTGCTCCTTCCTTGGCCTCCCTTTCACCTTTGCACAGCTCTAGCTAGCACTCTCTGTGCGTGTTTGAGCTCCAATCGACAAAACACCTTCGGCTGCCATTACCGAGCTCGGAGCTCCTCAGTGAAGCCCATACTCCAGTGGCTCTCATGCTCGGCTTTTGCTCCAGCTCCTTCCTCTCGCCTCACTGGTCATTAACCCTCACCCGATTTGGCTTATCCTTTTCAGGGGGAAGCTAATTTGGGATTCTCCCTCTTTCGGCCAAAATCGCCGCCCTTCGTCTCCAGCGCCGGTGAGCCCTCCTCTTGTCGATTCCTCTCTCTGGCAGCAGTAGTGTGAGGTGTGAGACTCGTTGTGATGACCCGGTCACCTTGGTTTCACTCAGGTTGGCTTCTCCGCGGCATTGTCTCTAGCGCCGTGGTGGAACTTCGTCGCCGCGAGCCCACTGCCTCGCTCCTCCGCTGCTCGTAGCACCCTAGTAGCCCTCAGTAGCTCGGGCACCGCTTGGATGACATGCTGCGGAGCTCCTTATCGCTGTCATCGTTAGCCGTAGGTTCGCCGCCGCTCCGGTCCACCACCGCGGGAGTGAGCGGTACTGGAGGGTGCGCAAAGCTATTGTGCACCTGTAGCTGGCACCCGTTCGCACCGCCGTGCCTAGAGTCGTCGGCGTTTCACCGGGGAAGCCGTCGGCAGCGTTGTCGTTCGTGAACGTGCTGCGTTTTCGTTTTGGTCGAGTCACCGTGAGCCGTCCGTGTCTGGATCTGTGGCGGAGATTAGTTGTAGCGTTGTGTGTGCACTGTGTTGCGTCGGTTGTGAGCCGCCCGACCAAAGATCAACGGCCCACCATCGCCGCCCCTTTTCGCGCGCTAGAGCCCGAACGCGCCGCGCCCGGTTCAACGGGGACCGTTGGATCAAAGATCAGCGGCCCACGTTTGCTGCTTCCGCGCGGGCGCGAGCACTGTGCTCCCGGTTGATTGGGCCATCCGATCCAGGATCAACGGCCCATAATCGGCCACGTCGTTTTGGAGTTTGATATTTTCCCGAGGGACTTATTTATGAACTTCAAAAATGCATAACTAATTTATTTCAAGTCCTTTAGGGTTGATTCAAATTTTGTTAGCTTTAGTTTAAACTGTACTTTAATATAAAAATGGATAGAAGTTTGGTTCGGCACCAGAAGATGGATCTCAAAATTGGTTTAGAAATAGGTTTTAATTAATATGTTAAAACTTGCACTTAAATTGTAAATTGCATAACTAATTCTCTGAAAATCATTTTTGAATGAATCCAACTTTGTTGTCTTCCTCTAATAAGGTACTAAATGATAAAATTGGTTTTAGGTATGTTACTATTTTCAACAAGATTTCATATGCAATTTAGTTTTGTTCATTTTCATGGCTTGAAAAATCATAAGTAGATCATTTTAACTCTAAATGAAGTGAGACCACTTGTGTGAGCCTTAAAATGTTAGTAGCTACTTATTATAAAATGTTCACTTTCAGAAAACCTCTAGAAAATTATTTATGAACAGTAACCTCATTTAATTGCATTTTCTAGCTGAGCAGATTTGTTTTAATCATATATTTTGCATTAAGAATCCAAATCAATTGATTATTGTTGCTAAATTCCTTAAAAATCATGCCATTGCTCATGTAAAATTTTCAGATCATTTGGAGCATTTTGGTTTTAGAGTCTTTTTCGTTTTCTTCGTTCTTATCGGCTATTTTCGCTTTTTCGTTAGGTGCCGACGAGTGTGTTGATAACGTGAGTGATCCTCAGCAACAAATTGAGCATCTGCAGCTAGGCAAGCAATTTGATCAATTCCCTTTTAATCCCATTACTTTTAAAGTCTAATACTTTGTTTAACTTGTATGTATGCATTGCTATTTTGTTGTTAAATTGATTAGTTAATCCTCTAGTTGCATAATCTGTAGGTAAATAATTATCCTCTACTACCTGAGCCTAGGTTATTTGCTGTGATTAGAGTTCGTTGGATGAGCTCTTGTCACTTAGTAGATTACGAATAAATACTGCTTAGACTTGCTTAGCTATCGGTAGTATTGGGCGATCATCGACTTAGTCGATGATCTCTTGATCACACAATGTTAATATTATTCCATTATGTCCAGCCCTTGTGTTTTACTAATTTGCAAATCAAAAACTGAAAACAAAAATTATATCTTGGCTTGGGCACAATGGTATGTTAGTGTGATATGTTGGGTGTGAGTGGAATGGTGCCTAAGTCCCTAAGGACCGAGTTACTTGTGCCATTGATCCAAGCAATTGTTGCGTGCTAACTACACGAGAGGGATATGGAACCTCTCTTGACTAAGTACCTTGGGAGGTGTTAATTATGAGCTAGTTGGTGGGTGTTTTAAAAATGTGGTGTTGTGAGGGGAGCATTAGCAGACCGGTTAGGCTGTCTAATGTGTCCTTCTCCTGTGGGTTGCGGCTCTTAATTAGCATCGTCCATTGGAAAGCGTCTTGTTAGACTTAGCCGTGCCTGCATACCAAAAGATGTATGCTAACTGTGGCTGGTGGAAAGACGGTCTATCGTGTGGGTACATTGGTACACCCCTGCAGGGTTAAAACTATTCGAATAGCCTCATCCTAGGTTATGGACATGCTTGGTTATTTCCCGCAAGAACTAGACTATAACATTTCAAAACTTAAAACTTGACATGGGTGGTATGAACGGGTAGTTCATGCTATTGTTGTGGTGACTATTGGGTTAGTCACTTCCAGGATTGTTGTTGTCATCTACCTATTGTTATTATGGTCTCTTTGTTATTTGAATAATAAAAATAAATTGCAAACTTGCTTTTAAATGTATTACATTATTGCAAATAAAACTTGCTTTATGCTGAAAATAAGTCCAGAGCCTCCTCCACTTAAATAAAGCTTGAATATAGTTAATTATAGTTCTGTTATCTTACACGTCAGTCTTGCGAGTACAAAAATAATTTTTGTACTCATTTGCTTTGCTTAATATTTTTGTTGCAGAGGAAGAAAGTGAGCCCCAAGGGCCTCACTTTTGTGAGTTGTGCTGCGGCGGTACTTTGGACGATTAGCTTGGCGGTCTGGTTGGTTGCCTTGTGGGTAAAGGCACACTAATTGGCTTTTGTTTATCGCCATCTTATGGCACTTTTTCTTCCGCTGTTTACTTAGTTGTTTGTATTACTTTTGGCCGGTCGACCTCTTGTTTGTAATAACTCTCTATACTATGTATGTCTTTTGAACTTGTGCTGTGCTTCGGTTCTATGTGAATGGATGGAATTGATGCACGATTTTATAGCGCGGTGTGTATACTGCATTTCTGGGAGGTATACATATCTCGAGGCTTGGTTTATTTGATTTGTAATGTTAGGACCAAGTGGATGGTTAAGCATTACAAGCCAAATAAATTGGGGTCCTCACAGTTACGAACTGGTCGTGACCGAGTGCAAACTGGTCGTATAGAGATAGGACCTGGTTGCAAGTGATGAGGACCTAGTCATAGATCATATTGCATTAAGGTTCGTCAAATATAATTTGTGTGTATTCGGTAATCGTATGTCCTGCTAGGTACCGCTACGACTCGTGGTCGGAAAGGGTTTCTGAGTCACAACCGATTACACACAAACCTAACGGGTCACACACTTAATGGGTTGAAGCAAACCAGTACTCAAACGTGTTCGGATAGGATCCGACATAGGGCACTATATAAGGAGATGCTTAAGGCTATTATTGAGGACGCAGAGAGACACGTGAGTTGTTTCCACCGAAACCCTAGCCGCCATCTTCTTGAGAGAGCCTTCCCGTGCGACTTGGTGCTAGCACACCGGCTACGGTTGTTCCTTCTCTGGACGTGTGGATATCGTAGAGGCGCTACTGCGGTCGCTGTTGCGCTGAGGACGATCCACGATCTTCACAAGAAACTGCGAAGGTTGCAGGAGGAGATGACCGACTACGAGGACGTTAGACGATCATCTATGACTACTACATCGGCGCGTTCTTCGTCAGACTAGGCTGCTCCGACTCTACTTCTGCTGCACTGCGCGTCTGGTGGTAATGATCTGTGATCATCTAACTTGCTTAGTATCCTGGTTTACGTGGTAGAAATTTTTGAATTGTTGTTAGCGTAGCCTACCCGTATCCCAACAGACACGTATGCTTACTTAATATCCTGCCATTTTTCTTTTCATAAATGTAAACAGCACACTATATGTTGCATGTGGCTAAATTTGTTCAATTTATTTCCCTTCGCAACTATGATTATCCAGTATCCGTGTTCTCTACAGGAAATGTTAGAATCCAAACTCCTGGACAGTTTTAAGAGACCAAACATGATTCTCTTATTGATCAATCTTTCCATCAAATTGTCTTTTGGATATAGATTGTCAGGTCATATTCTCACATAAAATTTATTTCTTGAGGTCATGATATATCCTGTATATAAGTGTGCCACGTTTAGTCAATGTCGCGGGCTGATGTCTCCTGCATAGAATTGTGCCATATTTTAATCATTGCCTCAGGCTTACAACTATTTGACTGTTATATATATGTTATATCAAGATGGTTTACCTTCTGAATTACAAAACAAAATTCCACATATCCTTTAGGGTCTCTTTCGTTGTCGTGCCTGTTACATGCTGCCATATAATCGTCTGTATACATATTCCATTACCGTAACTGCTATATCTGTTAGTTATTAGGAATACATGCACACTTTAGTTAAATAGTAAGTTTATCTCTCTTGTGTGTCCTTCTATAACCGGCCACAGCATAATACATTGCCTTTTTATGTCACTGCCAAACTTCTGCAGCGTAACTGCGTATCTATCTCTATGTCCTTTTTTATTAATCGCCTCTCAAAATCCCATATACAGCACACTGTTTCTATTTCCTTTCCCATTTTAGATCTTCAGCACTACTACATGTATTTTGCGGATGACTTATCATCCGCAAACAACACCTCTTTCAGAAATGAGCTAACCTACAAGAAGGAACATTCCCTCCGGGTATTTTTTTTTTATCTCAGTACATTTAGATTGAACACTGCCAAACAAATCCCACAATAATACATATCCGTTTAGATGACTGTCCCTGTGACCTTTTTTGTGATCATCGATCAAAATTTAACATCCACCAGAAATATTTATATTCCTTAGCGTGTTTTAAGCAAAGTGTACCACAGACAAACCTGCAGTAATATTACAAGTTCAAAATGTCCCTAACTACTTCATATATTTTGGTACCTCTTGCCTCCTTTTAGTTCCTACATATTGCTATCATTTCAAATGCTCCTCTTCAATTATTTATTAACTGTTTGTAAAAGCTTTACATTTCGTCAATATACAGGATTGACTCTTATCATCCGCAAACAGCACCGCCTTCGGCAATTAAACACGTACCAACAAAATACACTCCCTCCGGGTATTTTAGTTTGGTCTCAGTACATTTAGATTTAGTATTACCGACACCTTATTCTTTCCAGCAATATTCTTTTTCCTATAATACCACGCCTGTTTAATGTTCTGTGCAGAACACAGCACAGCTCTCCATCGCATCCTATTCATAGAAGCATGTTCTCTGATTGCTCAGCTCCAGACAAGTCCGTAGACACAGAGGTATGACTGAAAATCCTACGTACAAATTATATATACAACTTTACTGAATTGGCACCCTCTTCAAGTTTCGTTAGAGTATCTGTTGTAAATACGGTTCTTAGCCTACAAAATCATAAACGTCCAACAACAACTATAGACGCTTATCTGCTACATCCTTAAAATATCTCACAACAGTGACACTTTTATGTTATGCATGCTTACTCGTTCTTTACAACTTATTACAGCTATTACCATCTTCTAAATTTCATGCACCAGACACACGAGATCACTAAAATCTCAATCGAAAAGAGACCGATTATCACTTAAATGTACGCCTACTCTACATTCGTTAGCGTTATACCCTTTTATATAGTTCCTTAAATACACTAAATTGTCGTTAGGTTCCAAACTACTGGGAAATAGCTGTAATGCACAACCTGAAAAAACTGTTTCATCACCTGATAGATCTCAGAGCACTATTCCGCCTAGAGGGATTTTTACCTTAGTCAACTGGATCCTGCTCTATATGAATGTTCCATTTCATTTACTGCTTTGTTGCCTTACACGTAGCATTGAATCTTATTTATTAAAACAGAGCACTATACGATTGATCCACCTGGAAAGAAAACCCGGTCATCTACACTAAAAAAAAAAAGAAAGATCGGATAGCTCGGCGCAACAACGAAACCTCAGGTATAATACACTTCCGCTTCCCAGTTTAACGAAAATGCTGCTTTATAATCTCTTCTAATTTACTGCTACTCTATACAGTTTGTCCAGCCGGCATCTCAAACCACCTCAGCGATCACTATGTCCCCAGGAACACCTGATTACTTTTGTGCTACCATTTAAACATTCTTAGGTAGCAAATATGTACAGTATGTCGACCCTTTCACCTATTCTATTACTCCTTTCAGAACCTATTTTGTAAACATCCTTGACTCAACTATAGTCGTCAGCAGTAGCATTCATATTATATGCTACAAATAACTGCCGTATTATTTTCTCCTAGATACTATGTTCGTTTAAATAGATACAACAAACTTTATGTAGCTTACAAAACAGTTTTCTAAACTACACACAAAAAAAAAACTCGCACATTCGTGCCCGCGCCATTTGGCGCCGGTCATTTTCTAGTATATATGTACAGCTGGGCGGTCGATGTATCTATATAATCTCTAAATAATTTGCAGTATTTTTTTCATGTAATTAGGGGGAAAAAATATATAGAGCGATGGATACAAGAGTAGTTGCACGTGGTTTTCAAGAGTGTATAGAGATATACCTACATTTTAATTAGTACACAGATTCAAGAAATACATGCAGTAGTTAAGGCTATGTGGGTTGTACTAAATGCTAAAGTATATTATCTACCTTTCTTCGTAAGCTTATGTTTTTAGATGAACTGGTTGGTGCATGCTTAACTCAATATGACATACGTTTTCAACAACACGAGACCTGGAGAAAGATAACACACTTTTTAAGTAATTATACAGAAATCCACATGTTCATGACTCACAATAAATGTCTGGGGCTTGTTCAATAAAAAATAGTAACAAAATATTTTTATATAAATGGCTCAGATTAAACAACTAAAGCTAATTCAAGATTATAGACATACTTTAGCAAGTGATACTGGCAGTAAATTTTCAGGACTTGTCCAGTGTGTAATAGACTAATAGAGTGATAAAATAGTTTCTATTTCAACAGCACCTATTGAACACCTAAAACTAATTCAATTTTGTTAAGTGATAACGGCAGTAATTTTCCATAAACTACAGGTGTCAAATGATAAATGTATAATGATTCACGCACATGAAATTCTACATAGCTAAAGAAATGATATAGAAGGAAAACATACGCATGCATGTACAAGTAGTGATATGCCCCTTTCCTGCAAGTATGTTTAGTTTTAATGATCGCATTCATGAACAAAGTTTTCACATCAACAGTTGCTGGTGTGAGTTTGCAAAACATCCCTGTGGGCACTGCTGCATTTCTTGGAACCACAAAGGTATCGCTCACTGTTTTACATGTTTAGAATAACTTGTTCTTTGTTGACACCAAGCCCAATGTGGTATCAAAGACAACTGATGTTTTGAGGGAAGTACTAATATTTTATGCAATCAAGTACGTAATTAAATAAAGTACTTGCATATATTTATCATTTCTCCTTTGAATTAACATTTGATGATTAAATGATTAGTTGGAATACGGTAACAAAAATGAACTCATATTCAAACTATGTTTTGGAGAACTATATGGATTCATGCAGATAATATTTTCCCTATAATTTTTTAATCTTGTTAATCGTACTGAACACATCACACTCCATTTCATTGACAATTATGTTCTAGAAATACTAATATTTCAATCTATGGATACTGTGTCGAAAGACATCCCATTCTTGTATGTTATTGTTGAAAAGCAATTTTTTGATGTCTTGGCAACCTGTTAATTTAGCGGATGACATTGTCAACATGTGAATAAGTACGAACAAGAAATTGAATAGTAATATCCTATGCTGTATAGCTCATTAATCTTATATACCTTTCAGGGCTATCGTGTTGGCCTTAACTTGGTTATTGCTATAGCTCTACACTACATCCCAGAGGTAATTGACTCTACAGTGGCTTTTGGATGGAATAGGGAATGGGTATGGAAATTGTCATCTAACCCATTCCCAAGGCCACCCCTCCCCTCCCCCTTATATCGTTTTTGATGGGAATTGGTAAAACTTCCATTCCCAATCTCAATCAATTACCAAAATGGAAACATGGGACTGGATACCTCCCACCCTTTTATGCCCACAAGGCCACAATACATTGTACATTGGCATTTAAGATACATAATACTATACTATGGTGAATTTATACAACTAATTACGTATGGAAAGTTAGTATATTTCTTCTCACAACATAGTTAAGTTTACAAGACCAAACAAATGTGCTAATATTTATTGCTATTTTCTGTTCATGCGCAGGGTATTTCAGTAGCTCTCCCTGCGTATTTTGCCACTAGCAGGTACTGGTTATAATTTTTTTTTTTTTAGAATGTGCTGCATTCATTTTGTATCTGTTTTAACATGACATTGCTGAATTACATGTTCGATTCAAAATCTCTCATTGAAAAAAAAAATTATGGGTTTAGTTGGTTAAATTCAAAAGGTTAATCAAACTAGTTATTACCTAAAGAAGGATATAACTTCTATACTATAAAAAAATGTTCAAATAAATACTATTGCGGCACTGATTTGGAAAAATGTGATTTACAGTTTGCACTTTTAATAATACTAGTGTTTCATGTCTATGGTGCAGCAAATGGCAAGCCTTCAAACTAGCAACACTATCTGGTTTCGCAGAGGCAGAGCCACTAGGTGTAATTATTGTGGGTAGGTTGACTATTCAATTTATCCTATTGTAAGTGATTTGTTCAAGCATTGGTGTTATTAATTACCCAAACTAGTTCTGTATCTTGAATAAAAAAACACAAATATTGGCGTAGTAACATTTTCTTATTGACTAAAAAAGGAGAAAAAACTGAATAACGGTAGCGTTACCCATGTGTAACATAAAATATCGTCAATTCCAATGTAGATGCAACATTTTGAAGTAACATAAATCTGAGTAAATGAGCATTCTGTAATCCCAAATCCCAAGGAATGGTCATCAATAACTAGTCTAGGACAGAAGTGATTAACGATAATGCTAGAACAAACAAGAGTATTCGAAGAGGAACAGGTATAAATAACATATAACAATATAATATGTACTGGTTGATTTTAAGAGTCTAAAGTAACTCGAAGGTAACTTAGGGTGCGTTTGGTTCATCGAATCATTTGGTCCTGAATCGTCTGGTACGGAAAATGAGCTCGTTCAGGTGTTTGGTTGGTTGAATAGAACCAAACCATTCGGGATGAGATGGTTCAAGAAATAGGAATATTTCATATTTATGTTGTATCATCCCGTTTGGGAAAAAATCCCGAACCACACCGTTCACTCGAATTCCAAGGCGCGCACGGAAAAAAGGCATGATTTACGAGTTTCAAAAGACCATATTTCCTAAACCGAGTATCCGATTTGCGATCTGATTGAACCGTTGTGTTCCTTGTCATTTAATCAACAAAACAAGACCACTCTTGGCATATTTTACTGTAAAAAATATTATTCATGTATCATCCTATCCCACCAACCAAACACCATCTTGAACCATCCAGGACCATCCCATCCCACCAACCAAACAAAATCATATATCATCCTATCCCACCAACCAAACACCATACTTGAATCATCTCATCCAGGACGATCTCATCCTACATGTACCATCCCACCAACCAAACGCTGAGGTCCCCATGAGGTAACTAGTAATTTGCAAGTCCTAAGGTAACTTAGTAAACCGTCAAGCAAATCAAGCAAAACAAGGTAAACCCACAAACCGCTGAGGTCCCCATGAGGTATTTGTTAGGAATAGCAACTTGTATTCTCAGGGGGCCAATGGGCCAGTATATATACACAAAGTACAGGTGATGAATATGTAAATAACCCCTCATAACAATGGGGAATAATACATTATACATATATATCTAACACCCCCCTCAAACTCATGGTGGATCAACAACACTGAGTTTGGAGAGGTAGAAGCCGTGCTGTGCGCGAGTTTGGGCCTTCGTGAAGAAATCCGCTAGCTGAAGCTCTGAAGGCACATACTAAAGAGTAATCACCTGATCATGCACACAAGACTTCATGAAGGAAGCATCAACACCAATATGCTTGGTGAGCTCATGCTTCACAGAATCACGAGCAATACTGATAGCACATGTACTGTCTCACAAGAGAGGAGTCGGTGTAGTGACAGAAACACCAAAATCCTCAAGTAACCACCGTAGCCAAGTAATCTCTGCTGTTAAGAGAGCCATAGCGCGCAACTCAGCCTCTGCACTCGAACGAGATACTACAGTCTGTTTCTTCGTCTTCCAGGCAATGAGAGAACCACCAAGAAAAACACAGTAAGCAGAGATAGACCAGCGATAAGAGGGATCGCTGGCCCAAGTAGCATCCGAATAAGCCTGAAGCTGTAACGAGCTGGAGCGTGGAAAGAAGAGACGGCGAGAGATAGTCCCACGAAGGTATCGCAGAACTCGAAGAAGGTGGTTGTAGTTGACCTGAGTGGGAGCAGAGACGAACTGACTCAGAATGTGGATTGGATAAGTGATATCCGGACGAGTAACAGCAAGGTAGACAAGACTCCCAACAAGATGACGATAGCGAGTCGAATCAGAAAGAGGCTCGCCATCAGAGGGTCGGAGGTGAACGTTGAGCTCCATAGGAGTCTCAACAGTACGCTGATCAGTGAGAGAGGCGCGATCAAGAAGATCCTGAAAATACTTCTCTTGGGATATAAAGAAACCATCTAGAGTGGAAGTAACCTCAATCCCAAGGAAGTAACGAAGAGGACCAAGATCTGACATAAGGAACTGCTCACTAAGACGAGCCTTGACAAAGGCAATGTACTCAGAATCATCTCCTGTAATGATCATATCATCAACATACAGAAGAAGAAGAGTCCGACTACGAGACGAAGTGTGGACAAAGAGCGCAGGATCATGATCACTAGCTGAAAAGCCAGCAGCAGTGACCACAGAGGAGAAGCGCTCAAACCAAGCACGAGGGGCTTGCTTAAGGCCATAGAGAGAGCGACGAAGGCGACAGACCATGCCCTCAGGAATATAATACCCAGGTGGCGGAAGCATGTAGACCTCCTCATGCAACTCACCATTAAGAAAGGCATTCTTGACATCAAGCTGAGAAACAGACCAGTGGCGAACAGACGCCACAGAAAGAAGAGTACGAACAGTGGTCATGTGAGCCACAGGAGCAAAAGTCTCGTCGTAGTCACGATCATACTCCTGCTGGAAGCCACAAGCAACAAGACGCGCCTTATAGCGCTCAAGAGAGCCATCAGAGCGAGTCTTAATCTTATAGACCCACTTACACGTGATGGGACGAGAGTGAGATGGAAAAGGAACAAGATCCGAAGTACCAGAGGCTCGAGGCAGCAATCTCTCGGCCATGGCATGCGCCACTCAGGATGAGTAACAAAGATCCCGTGGGAGACAGAGCTCACGAGTAGTCGCACCAAGAAACCAAAATGGGCAGGGGGCCGAATCGATTGGCGATCGCAGAGAGCGTAGCGAGGAGAAGATGACCCAACAGGGGAAGATGGAGCATCAGAAGATGGCTCATTTGGAATATCCTCAGTACAGGGTCGACGAGTGTAGAAGAGAGGGTAAGAAGGGGCTGTAGTGTGAGGAGCCTGAGGAGCCGCACGAGGCGAAGTAGGCGGCGACAACGGCAGAGAGGCCACAGGAGGAATATGTGGAGACTGAGGGGAATGGGTGCCCTCAGGGGAATGGGTGGACGAGGGCAAGACAGATATAGGTGTATCTAGAAAAGTCAAAAAGGATAGAGACTCCACAGAGGAAGCTGAAGGAGAGGCAGGGCGTGTGTAGAAGGGACGCGACTCGTCGAAAGTCACATCCCGAGAAACCCGCATCCGGCGACCAATAGGATCCCAGCACCGATAGCCCTTGTGCTTGGCACTGTATCCCAGAAAGACACACTCAACAGACTGAGCAATCAGTTTGGTGCGTTCTCGAGGGGTGAGGAGAACGTAGCAAACGCAGCCAAACAGACGAAGGGCATAGTAGTCAGGAAGAAGACCACAGAGACGCTCAGCAGGGATCGCATCCTGAAGAGCAGAAGAGGGATGGAGGTTGACGAGATAGGTGGCAGTGGAAACAGCCTCGGCCCAAAAGTGAGGTGGAATAGAGGCGGCAATCATCAGTGCACGAGCCGTCTCAAGGAGGTGACGATGCTTGCGCTCAGCGACACCATTCTGAGTATGAGCACCAGGACAAGAGAACTGAGTGAGAGTACCCTGCTCAGTAAGGAAGCTTCACAGGTAACGAGAGAGGTACTCGCCAGCGGAGTCAGCACGAAAGACACGGATAAGGGTGGAGAACTGTGTGTGGACCATAGTGGCAAATTGTTTATAGATAGATAAGACCTCACTACGAGAAGACATGGAATATATCCAAGTGTGGCGAGAAAAATCATCTATAAAAATGATATAATATCGATGACCCCTTTCGAAACGAAAGGAGCCGGACCCCAAACATCTGAATGAACAAGATCAAAAGGACGCTGAGACACTGACTCACTATGAGGATAAGGAAGGCTGAATCATTTACCTAACTTACACTCGACAATCTAAAGATACGTCTCCTGAGACAGACCCTAGAAGACCACGACGAACTAAAGACGACAGACGAGATCCACACAGATGACCAAGACGGTGATGCCACTGCTGGAAAGAGCTGGTAGGCGGAGTGGCAGAAGCGGAGATACTAGCAGTGACGATGGCAGTGGAAGGAAGGTGAAGCCAGTCAAGCTCCCAGAGACGCTGTGAGTCAAGGCGCCGAGGGCCAGAACCAACCAGAGTTCCCATGTGGTGGTCCTGAACACAACAAGAGTCAGAGTCGAGAATGACCCAACAACCAAGGTCAGTAATCTGCCCAGTAGAAAGAAGCTGCATGGTAAGGCAAGGAACATAAGCAACAGAAGGAACATGAAAAGATGAGTTGCTAAGAGGTCATCGACCAGAGATAGAAAGATATGTACCATCAGCAGTAAGAACACTGACAGGAGAATCAAGAGGTGTAATGAAAGACAGAATGGAAGAATCAGGAGTCATGTGAAAAGATGCTCCAGAATCAAGAATCCACGGAGAGGTACCTGACTGTGTAGGAGGTGGTTTCTCAGTGCCCAAAGAGTCGATGAGCGTAACTGCGCAGAACTCGCCGAGGAGAACTCAAGCGGCAAGCAGGCGTCGAAGTCTGGCTATCTCCTGCTCAGTGAGAGAAACTGTTGAAGGAGTCGATGCAGACGTCAATGTAGAAGCACCAGTGCCAGTGCTAGTAGAAGAACGACGTGAAAGATGCCGCTGCTTCTTATAGTACTGGGACTCAATGTGGCCGACCTTGTTGCAGTAGGAGCAGTGAGGACGACCACTGCCAGATGGAGAGCGGCCACCACCACCTATGGCAGCCGCTGGAGGAGGCAGTGTGCTAAAACGTGGAGCCGTCGGTGTAGCAGGTTGGCGAGCGGTGAGCACGGAGGGGAGTGGTATCATGCCAGCACCACTCAGGTGAGTCTCCTCCGCGCGTATCTCGGTAAGAGCCTCCAAGAGAGTGACACGAGGGTGGCGTGCAAGGAGCTGGGCACGCCGCTGCTCGAACTCATGGTGAAGGTGAATAAGGAACTCGTAGACCCGCTGAAACTCCAGGTCAGCACGTACAGCCAGGAACCACGGACAGGAGTGACAGCCAGCAGTGCGAAGAGAGTCCGACTGACGCCAAACAGCAGAGCTTTGAGCGTAAAAAGCATCAACAGTAGCATCACCCTGCTGAAGAGAGTGCTCCTGGCGAACCACGGACAGGTATAGGGCATCACCAGAGGGCTCGTAGCGCTGACGAAGATGAGTCCACATCTAAAAAGCCGAAGGGAGTCCCACAACCTCAGAAGAAAACTGAGGCTGGATACTGGCGATGAATACAGTAGCAGCCCGAGCATCGTCATCGTACCACTGAGTATAGGCGGTCAGTCGATCCTTGTAGGAATCCAGAGCCTCCTGGTAGGCAGAGGTAGCCTCATCATCAGCAAGGCCAGCAGCCTCAACCGCAGCCTTGTCAGCTATCGGGGGCAGTGCAACAGGCGTAGGCTCTGTCGGAGGAATAGGGCAAGGCGGGCGGGTGACATCGCCAGAGAGGACGCCCCAGAGATGAAGACCATGCATGTGGATGCGCATGTGAGACAAATAGTCGGTGTAGTTAACACCATCGAAGATCATCGGGCAGCGAGGGAGGGAAACGGTGCCCATTGGTAGGCGGCGCTGGACAGCGCGGTGACCAAGACAACGAAGTCTAACAGGCGACGCTAGATGGCGCGGCGGTTAGAACGACGTTTTTCTTTCTTTCTTTTTTCTTTCTTTTTTTCGGCTAAAAAGAGTCGAGGCCCACTCGGCCCGGCCTGCCTGCTACAAACGCATGCACGGGGGAACTAGGGTTCCCCCGATGGCGGCGGTGGTGGTCCGAGCAACAGCGGATCAGGCGGCTGCGGCAGCCCGAGCAACAGCGGAGTGGGCGGCGTCCTCCTCGGTGGCTGCAGCGGAGAGGCGAGGCCGAGGAAGACGACACCGGGCGACGGCGGCGGGCCCACGGAGCGACGCGGCTTCAAGGATCCGGAGGCACCGGCTTGGGCGACAGCAAGACGAGGCGACGACGCGACGCGGTGAATCCGGCGGCGAGCGGGCAACCGGAGGATGTGGCCGGCGGCTAGTGGTCCTGTGGCTGGTGATGGCGGCGACTGGTGGTGGTGTGAGTGTCACATCCCCAAATTAATAAAGAGGTTTATTATGCATCTCATTAACATGCATCATGTTTTGAAACTTTTTATTTAAATATTGTGCTTGGAAAATCTCCAAATACATATGAAACATGCACTTTAAATTGAACTCCAAACTAAAAACTGAAATAAAAGCTACTAAAGATCCTCTGGAAATAATTTATTCCAATACTATATTAATTATCATGAATTAATATAATTTTTCCCAAATTTTTGGGACTGGTTTGAACCCTATAAAAATTCAAACACAATTTAAAGACCAACATTATGTTTGAATTTAAATTATACACGTTATATTATGAACAGTAGCGTTCAATAATTTTAATGGACACTATACCTTCCCAGGAACACCCCTTAATTATTTTAGAATTTATAGAATTTTATTTCTATATTCTAAGCCTCGGTCAAACCCTTTTGTTTCATGGTCAATCTGGTTTTAACCTCGGGCTCAGCACTGTTCTAAGGGCTCAAGCCTTTCACTGTTTAACTCAGACCCGACCCGAGCCAAGCGACTGGACTGGACCGACTCGCTCCTGTTTCCGCTTTGTGGCACTGCCAGCTCGGGCCCACGCGACAGGGTCGTCTTCTTCGTTCTGCTGGCGGGCGCGCAGAGTGGCTTCGCCACGTCGCGGCTGGGCTCTGCTCTCGCACCAGGGACGCCGTTAAGTCACCGTCCCATTTGACCACTCCCCGAACTCCTCCTTGTGATGCCGTGACCATTCTCGTCCTCGTCCAAGGATAATACCCCTCCATCACCCCCAATTCGTCTCATCCTTCCTCTCGGGGCTGAGGGAGGAGGGGTTCGCATTGGCACAGTTCTTCGATAAAGTTCACACCGCGTGATTCCTCCCTTCTCTTTGATCAATGGCATTTCCATTTTTGCAAAGCTCAGCCCTTGTCGTTGCTTGTACCGTTCATCTCATCTTCGTGCCATCACAAGCTCTAGAGTGTGCACCACAAGGACATCACCGTGCCCTTCGCCTCCCCCGAAGGTATTATCGTCGCTTAAGGGCGTCACCATGAATTCTTTACCCTACTAAGGTTTTCCTCTCGGTCGATTTGGCCATCCTTACACAGGAGCTTCCCAATTTGAAGTTTCCCCTTTTTGTCAGCCAAGAACCCTATTCATCATCTTTTGTCAATGGGGTGAGCCATTCCCTAATTACTCACTTTTACACCGTCTTCACTACCCACTAAACCTCTCCCAACTTTCCTTTGTTGGTCTCATGGCGCAGGTTGACCTTTCCGCGTGAACCGAAGAGCCGCCGCGGCCATTACCGTCAACTGCGTCTCTCCAAGCTCCTCCGGTCTCCTTGTCGCTTCGGTAAGCTTCAATGAACCTCACCATAGCTTATGCGCACGCTTGTTTGCACCCCGCGGAGCTCAACTTGCACATGCACGTACACCATGGGGGCACCACCGCCCATCTCCGACACGCCGCTGTTCTGGTCCACCTCAGCCATCGCCGCCACTACCAGGAGATGCGCTAGGCTATTGTGGACCCATCCATGTCGTTGGCTGGCGCCGCCATGGTTGGGAACGCCGGCGAGGCTCCAGCGAAGCCGGAGCCCTGTTGTCGGACACGCCGACCAGTCCTGAAGCTGCCCATTAAGGGCATAATCACGGTGTTTAGTCCTTAAGTGCGAGTCTTTGTCAGAAATCATTGTTTAGATGCGTAAATGGCTATCCCTGAGTCGATGACGAGTGGACCTGGGGACTTTAAGTGGTTTAGCTCACAGGCTGTGCACCGGTGCACTAGTACACGTGGCCGGTCCATGTGCTGTGCATGAGCACCGTGTCTATGACAGGTGGGGCCCGGATGTCAGTTCGGGTTAAATTGAAAATTCAAATAGAAAAATGACACTATTCATTGGGCCCACTGGTCAGTGATGATGGCTAGAATAGCGCTCGGTAGAAAAAGTAGTGCATACTTTATGAAATTCGAAATCTATTAAATTGCACACTGAAAATTGGTATTAACTTCTAAAATACGTAACTATTTCATCTCAGCTCTGAATTGAGTGAAACCACTTCTGTTAATTTTCATTTTTAATGAACTTCATACCAAAATTGGGTTCAAACATGTCTCTGTAACAGAGAGCATTATTTTGGAAAATGAGCCATTAACACTATTATTTTTACAATAGAAAAATGCTGATAACTTTAAAAATTCATAACTAAATCATGAAAACTCCAATTGAAGCAAACTCAACTATTTTGAACTTGCAATAATATTGACTATTTATCCATGTAATCCATGTACTCACCACTATTCTACAAATTTTCACCTCATAATTAAATTACTCAAAAAGGACATATCGAAATCTGAAATTCAAACCACCATAACTTTCATATACTAAATCAAAATAAAATAATTCTTTCACCAAAAATCATCTAAAATCATGACTTAGCTACTGTAGAAAATCATGCATTTTTTAGTATTTTGGATTTTGAGGTATTTCTCGATATTTATTCGGTAATTGCAATTATATAGATTCCGAGCCTATTGATATCGACTCCTACGCGACTGAGAGTGAGCAACTAAACTACCAGCAAGGCAAGCATCATTTGAACTTTCTTTTGCATCATATTTGATCCCAGTTTTTGTTAAGTTAGCGCAATGATAATTGCTTGCATGCTATTTTGATAATGTCGCTATTTTTGTGATGAATAGTTAGACACATCCTATTATCTTGTCGTTATGGCTATCCATGAATTATTCCAGTACTGAAATGCTTATGATAGGATGTGTGAAATTATATTGTTCGGGTTTGCTTAGCCATGCAAGTCTAGAAACGGTAGTCTGATTGTCGGGAATAACCCGACAATTATGGGATAAACACAACTTTCATTATATACCGTTGTTTCAGATCTTCGTATCTGTTATATGAGTTAAATTTTGTCATTTTAAATGAGCTTTTGGTCTGGACAAGTGTTGGTTAGTGATGGTGCTTTGTGCACGAGCATTGGGTATGTAGTTTGACTTGTCTGGACAATTAAGGACCGAACTTTAAGTTGTTGCAATTCAAGTAAAACTCGTGCTATCATACGCGGTATATGGGTGCCGTATGGTTAAGTAGGGGGAAGGTTCTGTTGTGTTAAGTCTCACGGTGGTGAAATTGTAAGGGCACAGGACCGAGAAATCCTGTGTTCCTTTTGGGCCGATAGGATGGAGACGTTAACATCTTGTGTTTCCTAGGAGCCCTGGTGTCACAGCCTCAACAATTAAAATAGATTAATATGTATTTCATTAGCATGCATTATTGATTTCAAAACATGTCCATAATATATTGTACTTGGAAAATCTAATTTGAGGTGAACATACACATCAAAATTCACATTTCAATTCAAATCAGTGATAAAAAGTTGTGATCATCATCTGGAATCAATTTATTTAAATACTACATTAATTCTCATGAATAAATATAATTTTTCCAAAATTTTTGGGACTAGTTTGAACCTAATTAAAATTCAAACAACATTCATAGACATACAACATGTTTGAATTTAAATGTCACAAATTTTATTATGAATAGTAAGGTTTCATAATTTTTGTTGGAACTATATACTCCCAGGAACACCCCTTAATTATTTCATAATTTTCATAATTTTATTTCTATATGTAAAGCCTCAGTCAAACCTGTTGTTTAATTGGTCAAATCTGTTTTCAAAACTCAGGCTTAGCACTGTTCAACCGACCGGAACCAGACCCTGGCTCGAGTCCGACGCAACCCAACTGACTGCACCGCACCGCCTAACCGCACCTTTCTTGTGAACCGTCCGATCCAAGCTCAACAGTCCCGATCTCGTGATCATTCGGACAGCTCCAACGGCACATTGATCTGGATCGTCCATTCACGATCCAACGGTCTGGATCAACACTTTTCATTTGCACGCCCACTCTTTTCAGTCGCTGCCAAGGCGGTCCCACCGGTCAGTTCCGTCTCCTTCCTCGGGCAGGCGAGCCTCAGAGCTCGGGCGCCACGTCGCGGCCACGCTCTGTCCTCGCGCCCGTGACGCCGTGATGCACCGCCCTCCCCGACCACTCCTGGAGCTCCCCCTAGTGACGCCGCCTCTTTCTCCGTCTTTTTCCCGGCTCAAAACCCCCTCTACCTCCCCCATTTTTGCTCACTTCTCTTCCGGCCGAGGAAGAGAAGGGCGCTCTCCATGAATTATTTCTGGGTAAGCCCGAAGCCAAGGCAACTCCTAGCTTTCTACTTGCTTGCTCTTTCCATCTTAGCTCAATTGAGCTCTTGTCGATTCTTGTAGTTTTCAAATCATCGTTCGTGCTGTCGGCGCTCCGGAGCTCGCCCGAGCGGCACCTCTTAGCCATTTTCCATCTCTGGTGAGCCCCTGCTTTTTCTTTCGCGTCACTTTATGCCGTACAAACCACATTTCCCCTCAATCAATTTGAATTGATGCTTTACAGGATTGCGGGAAATCAAGTTTTCTCCTTTGTCGGCCGAAAAGCCCTAGCTTCGTTCTCGCCTCCGGCAGGGTGAGTGTTTCACCGATTCCTTGATTTGGCACCATCTCCGTACCTTACTTTTTCTTTTCGGCACCTTTGTTGACTTTCAATTGCATAGAGTGTTTCCCTCCACGTGGAGCCTTGTACCGCCGCCGCCATTAACGACGACAAGGAGCCTCTAGTGCTCCTCCGCCACCAACTTCCCCTCTGTAAGCTTCGCGAGGGTCCCAGGAGCCTCTTTTCGGTGTCGGTTTTCTCTGGAGAGGCCTCCACTTTGAGTGCCCTCAGCCCCCGTACACTTCTCCTCCGCTCATCTCCGTCGCCGGCACGCCACCGTACCTCTCCGTCGGCGACGACCTCACCGGAAGGTAGCCCTCCCTATTCTCTTCCCATTTTGCCTTAGCCCACGCACTCTTCGGCCTCCCCTCGCCGCCGGCGGGCTCGGCAATGTCACGGGCGTGCGCTCCCCTCTGTTGTCGGATTTAGTCCGAAAACAGTAGCGTGTTTAATTAGCAAAATCTCGGGTTAATTAGCGCAAATCCTTGTTTAGTTGCTTAATGGCTGCCCTAAAAGAATTGATAAGTCTTTGACATGTGGGCCCGAACAGCCGGTTAAGTGGATGTGTAAACTTTGTTGTACATATTCGCTAAGGCAAAGTGTATTCTTAGTAGGTTTAGAATGAGTTTATGCGTTCGTGAAGTAGAAGGCGTACTTTCTGAAATACGCCTTCGTCTTAGATGCGCGAGATCGAAGTCAATGATTGACCGAGTCAACTTTGACCCCGGTCCCTCTTGTCAGCGACTGAGGCTAGAATAGCTCTCGGTAGAAAATGTATTTAATACTTAAGAAATTTCGAAATACAATTAATTGCACACTGGAAATTGTATTAACTTCAAAAATCCATATCTAATTCAAATAAACTCCAAAGTGAATGAAACCAGATTTGATTTTTTTTTCATATTAAGTAAAGTTTATTTTAAGATAGGTTTCAAACATTTATATTTAGCAGAGGATATAGTTTTAAGAAAATGGTCCATAACTCTATTATTTTACAATAAGAAAAGGCTTTTAACTTCAAAAATACATAACTATTTCTTTTTAACTCCAAAATGAGTGAAACCACTTCTGATAATTTTCATATTTAATGAACTTTATATTAAAATTGGTTTCAACCCTGTCCCTATAACAGAGGGCTTTATTTTGGAAAATGAGTCATTAATCCTATTATTTTTGTAATAGAAAAAGGGCTGATAACTTCAAAAATGTATAAGTAATTCTTGGAAACTCCAAAAACAGTGAAATCAGTTTTGATAATTTCTATTTAAAATGAACTTAATTAGAAAAATAGTTTCCAACTTACCTCTATCACAGAAACTATAGTTTGAAGAAAATGATCCTAAAAGGCTTTATTTTTGCACTATTAATGCTGATAACTTTAGAAATCAATAACTAAATCATGAAAACTCCAATTGGAGCAAACTCAACTGTTTTGAACTTGTGATAATATTTCCCATTTATTCATGTAACCCTTGTGTTCACCACTGCTCTACAAAATTTCAATTCATAATTAAATTGCTTAACTAGAGACATATTGAAATCTGAAATTCAAACCACCATAACTTTCACATATTAAATCAAAATAAAATAATTCTTTCACCAAAAATCATGCATTTTTGAGCATTTTGATTTTTGAGGTATTTCTCGATGTTTATTCGGTATTGTATTTATCTAGATACCGAGCTTATTGATATCGACTCCTACGCAACTGAGAGCGAACAACTTAGCTACCTGCAAGGCAAACATCATTTGAACTTTCTTTTGCATCATATTTGATCCCAGTTTTGGTTAAGATAGTGCAATGATAATTGCTTGCATGCTATTTTGATTATGTCAATATTTTTGTGATGTGTAGTTTAGTTATGTCCTATGCTTGAGGTTAATCTTGAATTATGCCAACTCCTATATGCTTAAGATAGGATGTGTGAATTATGGGTTATAGAATTGCTTAGCCATGCAAGTCTAGACACAGTAGTTCGATCGTCGGAATAACCCACGGTTTTGGGATAAACACAACTCTCACTTTATGATTTATACTTCAGATCTTTGTAGCTATTTTATGAGTTAAATTTTGTCATTTTAAATGAGCTTTTTGGTCTGGACAAGTGTTGGTTAGTGATGGTGCTTTGTGCACGAGCATTGGGTAAGTGGAAGGACTTGTCCGACAATTAAGGACCGAACGTTGAGTACCGCTGCTCAAGCAACACTCGTCGCCACACGCGTAGGAGCCGTATGGTTAAGTAGGGGAGGGTTTTATTACGTTAAGTCCTTGGTGGTGTAAGGGGCATAGCGACCGTGAAATCCTATGTTCCTTAGAGCCGATGTAATCCTTTATAGTGTGCAAGAGAGCACCAATTCTTTTTGTTTTGATTGCATCGGTATTTCCAATATAACTTGTGAGCCCCTAGCAAGTGCTATCGACGCTTGTACTAGGCAAGGAACCATCTCACAAGGGGACTTAGCTCAATAGGGCTTTCTTCTGAAAATGACTATATCTTGATTTACCCGCCAGCATACCATAGGAAGTATGCTATTTTGAGGCATCCGAGGCTTACGGCTAATCAAGTCGTGTGGGTAAAGTAGTACACCCAGTAGGGTATAAATCTATTCGAATAGCCGTGTCCACTGTTATGGACGACCGCTTGAAATTTGTGGTCGCTATTGTTAGACTTTTAATTAAAATTGTGGTTGAACTTGGTATTCGTCATGAACGGGATGTTCATGTGTTTAGTACATCAAAGTGGGCTGCCACTTTGGTCCTTGTATGATTAAATTGTTTATTACTGAAATGCTTTACCATATGTTTTACTTCTACTTCAAATCTGATTTTTAAATGGGCACATGAGAAACTAGTATGTGTAGGATGTTAATTATTGCGTCTCTTTCGCAAAACTAAACCAATATGAGCCATCCTTTGAATGACCCCTATGCATAACTATTTTTATTTGTGTAAGACTTGCGAGTACACTTGTACTCAGCCAGATGTTTGCTGGCCTTTTCAGGTGAGGAAGATTATGAGTCTGACGATCTTGTTAGTGTTGACTTGGGTGACACTAACGAGTAGTGTGCTATCATTTAACCCCCAGTCGGTTGCCGATGGGTGATGGGCATACCACTACTGGTCTTTTGCTTATTTTACTTGTTTCCGCTGCTACTTGATACTTTACTTTGAATTTGGCCGGTCGGCCGTATGTAATAAGTTGTAGACTTTGACTATTATGCAGTATGTCTTTTAATCTCTTGTTGTATGCGTTGTATGGATGTAATCAACGTTGGATGAGGGTATGAGTATATTGGTCGTTGATCTTGGGAGCCAATATAAGTCATACTCATCGTTAATGGATTTCCATTTAACTCACTAAGTGTAGTGCTTCGAATCGAAAGAGAATCGACAATCATGTAGCGCTCGCAAAGGAGCAAATACGCATGATCGTTGAGGCTCTAGTATTTGGCTAAGCCCTCACTTGGATAGAGTTAAATTGGAAATTCATTTACCGGAGACCCGTAATTATATCCCTAAGACCTTGTCTAATCTCGGTCTTATGGAGATAATTACCGGGGTCCCCACACCTGGGTTGAGGGACTTAACTAATGGGATCTTCTTACTAAAAATGACCATATCTTGATTTACCCGGCCGGCATACCATAGGAAGTATGCTATATTCGGAGGCATCTGGAGGCTTATGGGCTAATCAAGTCGTGTGGGTAAAGTAGTACACCCCTGCAGGGTATAAATCTATTCGAATAGCTGTGTCCACGGTTATGGACGACCGCTTGAAATTTGTGGCTGCTTATTGTTAGACTTAGAATTAAAATTGTGGGTAAACTCGGTATTCGTCATGAATGGGATATTCATGTTTGTTGCTGTATCAAAGTGGACAGCCACTTTGCTATTTGTATGATTTATTTGTTATTGAATTCATTACTTACTCACATGCTTTACTTCTACTTCAAATCTGATTTTGAAATGGCACTTGAAAAACTAGTATGTGTAGGTTGTTCAGTGTTGCGTCTCTTTCGCAAAACTAAGCCAATATGAGCCTTTCCTTTGAATGACCTTATGCATAACTATTTTTATTTGTGTAAGACTTGCGAGTACTCTTTTGTACTCAGCCAGATGTTTGTTGGCTTTTTCAGGTGAGGAAGATATTGAGACCGATGAGCTTGTCGGTGTCGATTTAGGCGACACCGATGAGTAGTATGCTATCTTTTAACTCCCAGTCGGTTGCCGATGGGTTATGGGGCATACCACTGATGGCATTTTGGATTACTTTCTTGCTTCCGCTGTTACTTTATGAACTTGTTTAATTTGGCCGGTCGACCACTTGTATTAGTTGTAAACTTGGAACTATGTTGTATGCCTTTTGTACTATTTATGTATGAATGTTGTATGGATGTGATCAACGTTGAATGAGAGTATGGTTATATTGGTCGCTGATCTTGGGAGCCAATATAAGTCATACTCGCTGATCATGGCTTCCTATTTAACCCACTAAGTGCAACGATTGACTTGTTGGAGAACCGACAATCATGTAGTGCTCGCAGAGGAGTGGCGCGCATGATCGTCGGGGCTCTAATTTTCAGTCAAGCCTCTCATTTAGATTGAGTTAAGTTGGAATCCATTTACCGGAGATCCAGAGTTATGTCCCTAAGACCATGCTTAGTCTAGGTCTTACGGAGATAATCCGGGGTCCCCACAGTGAGGCAAAGGGGAGGGAAGCCGACTGCGGCGGCTAGGGAGGGGAAGCCGACGGCGGCGTCTAGGGCAGAGGAGGACGAGTTGCGCGTCCGGGAGAGGTAATCCTAACCTGCTCTGATACCATGTTAGGAATAGCAACTTGTATTCTCAGGGGGCCAATGGGCCAGTATATATACACAAAGTACAGGTGATAAATATGCAAATAACCCCTCATAAAAATAGGGAATAATACATTATACATATATCTCTAACAGTATTGATCACAGGTACAAAAGGGATTACTGTGCATTTTGGACCCCAAAAAAAGCTCTAGTCAACCACGGCCGCCGCCGCCATGAACCGCCCCAGGCTTGCGTCGCTGGCCCGCTCCGGTGCTCCTCCGCTTCTACGAGCCGCCCGGTAAGCCTCCTTGGGCCTCCCTCATGCCCACGCTCGCCTCCCTTCCTCTCCCCTCACTCCGGCCATCGTCGCCCCCGCTCGGCCCTAAGCCCGGCCTCTCCCGACGCCGCCGTCGCTTGCTTGGTGCAACCCCGGCCCCAACACCACCTCCCTTGACCTCCTCCCCTCCCCAGTGACCCATTCCACCAGTCTCCGTCGCCTCTTTGGTCTCCGCTCGCCGCCGGCCAGGCTGCCTGCCGTGCGCCCCCCTGGTTCCCATGTTGGGCTGAGTCCCCAATTTTGCCTGTGCTCCCTCTTAATCCCCTCTCACTCTCAATGACGCATGGGCCCACCTCCTGTAGGAGTCCATGAAGGCAGCCAAGCTAATCAATTCATCTTTCAAATTGAATTCATGTAAGGTTATGTAATCACTTTCAATTTTGTGATAACCTCTCTGTGATTAATGTCTATTTAATTGATGAAATAAATTTAAATAAACTTTTTGCTTATGTTGATTATGAGAGATGTTATATCGTAAATTACAAATCACGGGAAATGGAATTTGAAGTTATTTAAGCATAAATTTCGATGCTCTCAATATCTTGCTCTAGAAACTTGAATAAGTATCTTGCGAATCCTATCAAACATTCCTTGGTTCAAATAATAACCATCGCATATCTTGTATCATCTTCATATCCCAAAAATGATGAAGACGTTTAAAATAGTGATTTAATAATTTAAGAAAAAGAATCTTTTAAATGATAAGTCCCTAATCTTTATCTCAAGCATAACTTTGATATATGGTTCTATGCACAACCTTGTGTAAAGTGGCAAAAAAAAGGCTAAAGATAAAGTAATTAACCTTTATGCCTTGTTATCTAATTTAAAATGCAAACTTAAATTTAATGTCTCGCTAAAAGTATAATCTTGCCCAATTATCAGTCATGCCATCGTTATCGCTGGATTTAAATCACCAGTGGTAATTAAGAATAATTAATGTACCAACAATTCCAGGCTCAACCTCAAGAGAGGACTTTGGTAATATGGAATCCAAATTTAAATTGGCAAATTAAAATTATACTAGTCATATGTTAACCTCACACCTTAATCTCTAATGTTTTACGCTCATCAAAGAATGCTTAGTGTTCTTTTAAACTCATATCTATCATAAATCTAACCCAACTTATGGAGCTCCCTTAATAATTATCCATAAATTAAAGAAGCTCTTAAATCTAAAAGATCAAGCTATGACCCTTCCTCGATCGGCGATATCTTGCCATCTTGCAAAATCCGAAGTGGAGTATCCCTGGAAAAATTTCTTCGACTTTGATCCTTCCTTGTTTTCCTTCTCGGCAGAGTTCTCCGCCATTTCCTCTTTCGCTCAATTTGTTGTTGACTTTGTCAACATCCCGCATTCACCAAACCTTCTCTTATACTCTCGATCATTACAAATCTTAATCAAGCTCAATTGAATTTATTGGGTCTTTTAAAGTTCTTTGGATTTATCTGGTTTCTCGATTGTTTATCGTGTAATTAGAAGTTGGGGTCCCAATTAGACAACGACTCGAGCGGGATCAAGATTCGGATAAAGACGAAGACCAAGATTCAAGACCACTCACTGAGAAGGCTTTGAGTAAGATCAAGGCCACGGTAAATTGACCCAGGAGAGTCAATACTTTGATCATATTGAGCCTACATTTTATGCAAATTATATTCTTTTAAGATAGCAAATTGCATGCTTTAATTCCTTAATCAAACATATGTTAAAAGCTTAAGGTAGTTAATACCCATTTGATGATTAACTAATTATTATGCCATCCTTGACAACTTGAATCCTTTAATTCCATTGTCACCCTAGTAACTATATTGTAATACTAGCTATAGGTTGTACTTAAGCGACATGCTAGCCTTGCTTAAGTACTGGGACATTAAACTGTCCCAATCATCATGTCTTCAAACATAAAATAATTTCGGTAGTCATTACGGGTAAATGACTGAGATGGTTGAAATGTTGTATTTTACTTCGCAAAAACTCTAAATTGCTATTACCATATCTGGGTGGATGGAGAGGTGGATGGTATAACATTGGGTGCTAATGTAGCCCAAAGAATGTTATTTTGTGGTTGGTATGTGGAAGAACCGCCTAGATAATCCTAAAGACTTAATCTTGTCACGACCTCCCGTGTAAAACAAGTACAACCACAAGTCTGCAACAAACCGCGACTTGGCTTAGTAAATTTATCAAATCCTGAAAGTCATCTCACTGGTGGATAAATGGCACGCGCAAGCTTGCGGTGCATCTAGCTTGACAGGGACATCGATACAAGGTGAAGTTGCCAACGCTGTGGCTAGTTCAACTATGCCAGACGCTGCAGGTACAACATCCCTCGTGAACGTATGGGCGTAACCCCATGTGGGTGAGACGATGGAAAGGGCGATATATTTAGAAAAGGTTATTGTGACGACCTCTCGACTACATGACCAAGGAATCATGTAGGGCAACGAGTTAATCGTCTCTTGTGGGTAAAGTGTACAATCTCTGCAGAGTTATACACTGTTTAAACATCCGTGCCTATGGTCAAAGGCGGACATGGGAACTTAACTTGAGTTAGTTCTATTTCAAAAATCCTTTGTGGGTGGTATGAAAAATGTGATGGGCTCTCCTAGCCCTGAATTTTGATTTTCCTTGAGTTTCAAACTCAGCGCGATTAATAATTAGAGGTAGCTCCAACCAAAATATGCATCAAGTAGAGTTTCCGATGGAGGGAACCTCTGCTGATAAAAAATATTGCACAACTACTCTCTTTAAAATAAAATACAATTTGTTAAAAATGCTAAGTGATAGGACTTTGTAATTATGATAATTGAAAATGTTGCTTTCGCAAATAAAAGAACCGAGCCATCCTTGTTAAGCCTTGCATGTATAATATTGCATTGTGTATTGGCTCGCGAGCACAGTAGTAGTGCTCATCCTCGCTCTCTTCCAAAACCCTCAGAGGCTGCAGATGATGGAGATTACGCGTACTACGAGGATCCAAAAGTCGATGGGCAAGGAAATGATGAAGAATAGTCTAGATTCTGTAGTCTAGGCCTCGTCCCAATCCAGCAGGCTCGTTGGTACTTGCGTACAACCGATATTATCCAGATCCTTGGTTAATATCGATGACACCTGGTTACCCCACCGCTTCGTGGAGAGTTGAGCTTTACCCCTTTTGCTTCCGCTGTAGTCGACGTTGCTCTTTTGTAATGTAAGCTTTTAGCCTGATCGGCACTTCTGTAAAACTCGATCCGACGTGGTCTATGTCACTCTGGTGGTTGTAATAACTTTGGTACTTTAGTGCACGTCATGTATGAATGATTCAGCAATGTACCTGTGAGTGCTATCTACTGATCCAGGGAATAGCACAGTGTTTTCACATAGGATTCGGGATTAGAAAATCCGGGTCCGACAGAGCTAGTATCAGAGCATACGACTGTAGGAGCCTTAGCTAGATTGGTCGAGCCTAAGGATTTGAGTCTTATTTTTAAAAACTAAGAAAAGGGCTTTTGTTAAAATATAGCGTAATTATTGCTCTTACTCATCCCTCTTAGTTCTTTACTTACCTTGACTTCATTTGAGTTTTACTCAGGTCTGACCCTCTTCCTCGTATTTCAAAAATATAGATGGCCGCACCGTCGTCCGATGGCCCGTGGGACTTTCACTCCCACGAAGAAGACAAAGGAGAGTTCGTGGACATTCTTCGCCAACTCATGCAGCCCCTGGATTACCACTGCAAGCCTATCTTCAGGGGCCGAAAGACCCAGATCCTGGACCAAGAGTTGTGGACTATGGAGGTTTTTCTCTATGCCAGAGAGGGTGAGTTCATCGGTCACACCTTCAGACCCGCGATTCCCCAGAGCGGCTGTTTTGAAGCCGTCCAAGATGCAGTATGCTTCGCCTACACCCGCCTGACCCAAATGCATGAGGATCTTCTGGTGGAAGCGCCCTTCCACTACTTTCAGCCCCTCCAGGATGGAGAGTTCGAGCACGAGATCTACGTTGTCATGTTGTAGTCAGGATAGTCTAGGTTAGCTAGCAATGCTTGTTAGGCATATTTTTGGTCTGCAAGCACCTGTTTCCTTCTTTTACCCCAGTCAGTAGACGTTGTGTTTGTATCTCATGTCGTGGCTTAGCCTAGCCTATACGCTATTCTTTAGGAGTCATGTAACATCTAACCCCCCCTAATATAATGCAGCCACTCTAGGCTTTGTATTGTACTTGATTCTTTCTCCTCGTTGGTTTGAAGTTCTTCTATTGTGAGGGCCAGTAAACCCTCCTATATCTCCTCTAATGCTAAGCTGAGTTGTTCCCTCAAATGGCACCAAAGAGGGCAGCAGCTCAAGGAAGTGGTGCTAGTCGCAAAGGATGCTTCTATCTTCCTCCCTTGTTCTATCTCTTCTAATATGCTTTTCCCTCTCACCTATCGTGCTTTCTTCATCTCATCTGTGAAACCTGTGAAGACTTGTTGAAGACTGTTCAAATAGGTAAGTTGCATGGAGGCTATTCTTGTTGGGATTAATTAGTGTATCTGGATGCCAAGCTAGATAGTTTTGAAAAAAATCATTGATCGGATTGATTTCAGGAATTGAAAATTTTAAGAATTACCGATGTTATAAAAAGTTCTTGTGAATACTAGAGTATGATGATGGATAAGCCTTGATTATGAATGGTTTAAAGAATAGCAGATTGGTGAATTATATAGACTATGGAGAAAAAAATGATCGTGGAGAAAATTTTTGATTGATCATGAAAAATATAAGGATCTGATGTACCGATTAGATTATTAGGAGAGATTGGATTTTCATCGAATCTTGAGTGGATTATAATGTTGGTTGGAAACTTAGAATTGAGATATGTGTGCATTGAAGGTACAGAGTAGAATGCGAAGAAGAATGGATTTTCATAATGAATCATGATATTAATTTTGGAAGAGTTAGTTGAATCATGATTGGATTATAGGGTTACCAACTCATGATATTGATTTTGGTAGAATGGATTGAATCAAGAAGTATGGAATCCATTGGGTATGTTGGTAACATTGGATTCAATTGGATATGATTGAATTGAGAGGCTGGGTTTTTAAAAAAAGGATTTGTGGTTGGATTACTGAAATAAATCTTTTGTTGTATATAGAAATAATCTTGGTTGGATCATGGAGAAACTGAATAAAATTGTTCGGATGATCTATAATTGTAGATTCTGGATTAATAGAGGTCGGATGATAGATAGAGGCTATTGTTAAATAATTAATCGTTGTTAAGTGTTGGATATTCGAAATACATGATTATTAACTTTTGGATTGTTGGATACTGAAGTACGATTCTTATATTGATGGATCTTACTAGTATTTGAATTTGACTAAATATTTGTTGGATAGATAGTGATAAAATAAATTGGTGGATTAAATTGAAATTTTGAGTTACAATCAGTCTTTTGGAAGATTTTGTAATAAAGATATCGGATTTATATAAAGACATCCTGGAGGATTGCAATTGATAAATAAGCTCGAGAAATTAAGTAAATGATGTCGTGGATTTAGTCAAGAAATTTGGAGAAAGCAATCGTGCGATTATAATCCTTGGAGAACCTTATTCCAAAAAAGAGAGGATAAAATAGAATTTAACATGATCTTGTAGTTTATCGGATTGGAGGATGCGATTATTGCTACTAGATTTTGTGGATTTATGGAGTGAAGAAATCATGCAATCTATTGGATTATTTAAGTTTAGGCCTAAGAAAGATTTGAATATGAGATTTATTAAATGACTGGACTTCTTTTAATTGGGTGACGTTATGCTACGCTGGAATGGTGGAATATCAATAATAGTGAGAATTGGATCTAGCAATTTGGAAGACAAAATTTATAGTTCTTTTAAGTTGGCTCTCCAGTACATGGTTATGAACCAACAGTTTGGCACTAGTTTACCATATGGGACCTACCAGTACAGCTTTTAGAGATGCGCAACATCTTTACTATGGGCCGCAGTAAAAGGAAATGTCTCAGAGTACCTGAAGAACAGACTCCTGTCAAAGGCATCACCCTTAAGGAAGATCTAACTTATTCAAAGCATCCGATCAAGATCCTCGACGTCATTAAGCAGCAAACAAGACGTCGGTAGACACGTTTTAGTCAGGCTTCGTGTGCTGAACCCTGCACCCTCTTTTGTGTGTCTCCACGATAGACGTCGTATTATTGCAAGTTTTCAGTTGGACCTTATGCGCTACCTCCTTGCCCTCAGATGTTATATTTCGCAGCCATGGGAAAAGCTTATTTGTCTTTCTTAAGAATCATGTGGTTTGTGTGTCAACCCAGCTCCCTGGGTGTGCTTCTTAGAGTGGGTTTAGATTGCCTTATCTCCGCGATTCTTTTCGTATCTCATGTTGTTTCCCCCTCACCTGTTTGCTGAGAACCCCATCAGATCTACAGGCGCGAAGTGACGGAAAGCCAACCTACGACAATAAAGAACAAGTGAAGACCTCGATATTTGAAGGAAGCTGACAAAGACAACTAGTATCGGACACCCATCATTTTAAGGGAGGTAGCCAGACTATGTAGAAGTGTCAGGATACATCCAGGATGAACGACTACTATCCAACCTTTCGATGCTTCGAAGATAGCACTAAGGGACAACAAGCACCTAGAAGAAACAAGCAACCAGCGCTCCACGGTGAAGTGAAGACAACTCCGATCTACCTGAAAGAGCAAGGTCTCTCTCTCTCTCTGTTTTCCTTCCCCTGCAAGTCTTAACCCACTCTTTGCAGATTCTCTCTCCTAACTGCCCGAAAGAAAGGACAATATGTCAAGCAAAACCCTGGAACCTATTGCTAACCAGTTGTTGTAGCCCCACCCCCCTTCCTTCTATTTCTTCCGGAATCTCGGGGACGAGATTCATTTTAAGAAGGGTAGGTTTGTAACATCCTGTTTTTCAAAAAGTAAATAATAACTCAAGTATTTCATTTGAGTTCAAAGCTCCCATTTCAAAATTTGCTAGTTCAAAGTTCTTATTCAAAACTCAACTCAAAGTTAAAATTCGAGTTCGAATCCTCTCCTAGGCCTAGCCCATTTCCTCAGCCCTTTCCTGCCTCTTCTCTAGCCTTCCCAGCACCAGGCCCCCTCCTGACAGTCGTTTGCACCACCTCCTCCGCCCAGTCCCATCACCATGCCTGCCTGTGTCGCCTCGAGCTCACTGACGTCGCTCCTTTGGCTTTGCCTTGTCCCCTCGCGCTGCCCGGCCACCGCTCTCGCTCGCCCTGACCATGCGACGTGCGCACACGCATGCACCCATCCCGCGCGCCCGCCGCTCCCGCCGGTCCTCGCCCATGCCGCTGCGCTGCACGACCGCCAACGCCCTCAACGACTCCTTCCTCTCCCCGGCTATAAGGAGTCGTGAGCCCCCTCTACCTCCCCTGCCTTGCTCCTTCCTTCCCTGTCGCCAAGAGCACCGAAGAGGGAGCTCCCCTGTGCCGCCGCCGCGCCTCCTTGATATTCCTTCGCTCTGGTGAGTACCTCCCCGCCCCACCGGCGTCACGTTGTGCCCTGGCCCTCCAGGAACCCATTCCCCCTCTCAATTTGTCCAGTGGCCGTAGGAACTCGTCGGAACGCCACTCCTCCCCATTTCCAGCCGAAGTGAGCTCCCGCCGTCGCCATCTTCTCCTCGGAGCTCCTCGGGCCGATTCCTCTCTACTGGAGCACCACGTCGGCATCCCCTAGCTTCCCCAACCGCCGGCCAAGCTTCCCCGTCGCCCACGGCCGCCGCCGCCGTGAACCGCCCCGCACCACCCCAGGCTTGCGTCGCTGGCCCGCTCCGGTGCTCCTCCGCTTCTACGAGCCGCCCGGTAAGCCTCCTTGGGCCTCCCTCGTGCCCACGCTCGCCTCCCTTCCTCTCCCCTCACTCCGGCCATCGTCGCCCCCGCTCGGCCCTAAGCCCGGCCGCTCCCGACGTCGCCGTCGCTTGCTCGGTGCCACCCCGGCCCCAACACCGCCTCCCTTGACCTCCTCCCCTCCCCAGTGACCCATTCCACCGGTCTCCGTCGCCTCTTCGGCCTCCGCTCGCCGCCGGCCAGGCTGCCCGCTGTGCGCCCCCCTGGCTCCCATGTTGGGCTGAGTCCCCTGTTTTGCCTGTGCTCCCTCTTAATCCCCTCTCACTCTCAATGACGCATGGGCCCACCTCCTGTAGGAGTCCATGAAGGCAACCAAGCTAATCAATTCATCTTTCAAATTGAATTCATGTAAGGTTATGTAATCACTTTCAATTTTGTGATAACCTCTCTGTGATTAATGTCTATTTAATTGATGAAATAAATTTAAATAACCTTTTTGCTTATGTTGATTATGAGAGATGCTATATCGTAAATGACAAATCACGGGAAATGGAATTTGAAGTTATTTAAGCATAAATTTCGATGCCCTCAATATCTTGCTCTAGAAACTTGAATAAGTATCTTACAAATCCTATCAAACATTCCTTGGTTCAAATAATAAGCATCACATATCTTGTATCATCTTCATATCCCAAAAATGATGAAGATGTTTAAAATGGTGATTTAATAATTTAAGAAAAAGAATCTTTTAAATGATAAGTCCCTAATCTTTATCTCAAGCATAACTTTGATATATGGTTCTATGCACAACCTTGTGTAAAGTGGCAAAAAAGAGAGGCTAAAGATAAAGTAATTAACCTTTATGCCTTGTTATCTAATTTTAAATGCAAACTTAAATTTAATGTCTCGCTAAAAGTATAATCTTGCCCAATTATCAGTCATGCCATCGTTATCGCTGGATTTAAATCACCAGTGGTAATTAAGAATAATTAATGTACCAACAATTCCAGGCTCAACCTCAAGAGAGGACTTTGGTAATATGGAATCCAAATTTAAATTGGCAAATTAAAATTATACTAGTCATATGTTAACCTCACACCTTAATCTCTAATGTTTTACACTCATCAAAGAATGCTTAGTGTTCTTTTAAACTCATATCTATCATAAATCTAACCCAACTTATGGAGCTCCCTTAATAATTATCCATAAATTAAAGAAGCTCTTAAATCTAAAAGATCAAGCTATGACCCTTCCTCGATCGGCGATATCTTGCCATCTTGCAAAATCCGAAGTGGAGTATCCCTGGAATAGTTTCTTCGACTTTGATCCTTCCTTGTTTTCCTTCTCGGCAGAGTTCTCCGCCATTTCCTCTTTCGCTCAATTTGTTGTTGACTTTGTCAACATCCCGCATTCACCAAACCTTCTCTTATACTCTCGATCATTACAAATCTTAATCAAGCTCAATTGAATTTATTGGGTCTTTTAAAGTTCTTTGGATTTATCAGGTTTCTCGATTGTTTATCGTGTAATTAGAAGTTGGGGTCCCGATTAGATAACGACTCGAGCGGGATCAAGATTCGGATAAAGACGAAGACCAAGATTCAAGACCACTTACTGAGAAGGCTTTGAGTAAGACCAAGGCCGCGGTAAATTGACCCAGGCGAGTCAATACTTTGATCATATTGAGCCTACATTTTATGCAAATTATATTCTTTTAAAATAACAAATTGCATGCTTTAATTCCTTAATTAAACATATGTTAAAGCTTAAGGTGGTTAATACCCATTTGATGATTAACTAATTATTATGCCATCCTTGACAACTTGAATCCCTTAATTCCATTGTCACCCTAGTAACTATATGGTAATACTAGCTATAGGTTGTACTTAAGCGACATGCTAGCCTTGCTTAAGTACCGGGACATTAAACTGTCCCAATCATCATGTCTTCAAACATAAAATAATTTGGGCAGTCATTACGGGTAAATGACTGAGATGGTTGAAATGTTGTATTTTACTTCGCAAAAATCCTAAATTGCTATTACCATATCTGGGTGGATGGAGAGGTGGATGGTATAATATTGGGTGCTAATGTAGCCCAAAGAATGTTATTTTGTGGTTGGTATGTGGAAGAACCGCCCAGATAATCCTAAGGACTTAATCTTGTCACGACCTCTCGTGTAAAACAAGTATAACCACAAGTTTGCAACAAACCGCGACTTGGCTAAGTAAATTTATTAAATCCTGAAAGTCATCTCACTGGTGGAGAAATGGCACGCGCAAGCTTGCGGTACATCCAGCTTGACGGGGACACCGATACAAGGTGAAGTTGCCAACGCTGTGGCTAGTTCAACTATGCCAGGCGCTGCGAGTACAACATCCCTCGTGAACGTATGGGCGTAACCCCATGTGGGTGAGACGATGGAAAGGACGATATATTTAGAAAGGTTATTGTGACGACCTCTCGACTACATGACCAAGGAATCATGTAGGGCAACGAGCGAATCGTCTCTTGTGGGTAAAGTGTACAATCTCTGCAGAGTTATAAATTGTTTAAACAACCGTGCCTACGGTCAAAGGCGGACATGGGAACTTAACTTGAGTTAGTTCTATTTCAAAAATCCTTTGTGGGTGGTATGAAAAATGTGGTGGGCTCTCCTAGCCCTAAATTTTGATTTTCCCTGAGTCTCAAACTCAGCGCGGTTAATAATTGGAGGTAGCTCCATCCAAAATATGCATCAAGTGGAGTTTCCGATGGAGGGAACCTCTGCCGATACAAAATATTGCACAACTACTCTTTTTAAAATAAAATACAATTTGTTAAAAATACTAAGTGATAGGACTTTGTAATTATGATAATTGAAAATGTTGCTTTCGCAAATAAAAGAACCGAGCCATCCTTGTTAATCCTTGCATGTATAATATTGCATTGTGTATTGGCTCGCGAGCACGGTAGTAGTGCTCATCCTCGCTCTCTTCCAAAACCCTCAGAGGCTGCAGATGATGGAGATTACACGTACTGCGAGGATCCAGAAGTCGATGGGCAAGGAAATGATGCAGAATAGTCTAGATTCTGTAGTCTAGGCCTCGTCCCAGTCTAGTAAACTCGTTGGTACTTGCGTACAACCGATATTATCCAGATCCTTGGTTAATATCAGTCGTACACGGGTTACCCCAGTCGCTTGCCTGTGGAGAGTTGAGCTCTACCCCTTTTGCTTTCGCTGTAGTCGACGTTGCTCTTTTGTAATGTAAGCTTTTAGCCTGATCGGCTCTTCTGTAAAACTCGATCCGATGTGGTCTATGTCACTCTGGTGGTTGTAATAACTTTAGTACTTTAGTGCACGCCATGTATGAATGATTCAGCAATGTATCTGTGAGTGCTATCTACTGATCCAGGGAATAGCACAGTGTTTTCACAGAGGATTCGGGATTAGAAAATTCGGGTCTGACAAGACCTTTCTCAATTATTCCTTATGTATAGGTTTTGACATGGGAAATTGGGGGCGTTGGAAGCCATTTGAATTTGAGATGCAACAAGAGGTGCTTGTGTTAGTCTGTTTTGTGATGAAGATGCACTTTTGCCTGGGAGTAATGATGAGACCTGACGTAGTATTTGGAATGGACATTTTGCATTGTAATTATTCTTGACAGCAGCATCCAGCAGACTAATATCTCTTAGTGTAAGCGCATGTTTCACATGATAGAAGTATTCTCTGTTTTTTTAGATGTTGCTTCTGGTGTGTTTGTTTGAAGACTGCAAACTGTGTTTATTGTATCTTACTCAGATGGTGCATTAGTCATAAGCAGCGGGCCTGATAGTAAAATATTGGGACTTGTTTATACCATTGCATGTTATTGATGGTATCTATGGTATTTTTAGCGGCTCGTTTTACTTGGACTATTGTGCCCACTGTGCAACATTATTCGAAGTTTCAACTAGATAAACACATCAAACTAAACAAAAAAGGTCAAGTACTGTGCTTACTCCTATTCGTTAAATGTTGTGAGTTTGCTCTTTAGACAAGTTTAGCTTCGTCGTATCCAATTATTGGGTAGCAGACAAGATTAGTTCTAACAATGTTTGAGTTTGTTAGAGGGAAAAGGGTAGTAAATTTTATTTGGACAAAGAAATATATGACGACATTTATGTCGGACCCGGATTTCGCAAATCCAAATCCTCTGTGAAAGCACTGTGCTATTCCCTGGATCAGTAGATAGCACTTATAGGCACATTGCTGAATCATTCATACAAGTTATCATTCATACAAGGCGTGAACTAAAATATTCAAATATATTACAAGCAACAAAGTGATATAATCCACGTCGGGTTGAGTTTTACAAAAGGACTAAATAGGCCAAATTGGTTCCATTATATGAAAGCAATGTAAACTACAGCAGAAGCAAAAGGGGTAGAGCTCATCTCTCCGCAAGCAAGCGACTGGGGTAGTATGTGTACGACCGATATTAACCAAGGATTGAATAATATCGGTTGTACGCAAATACCGAACGAGTCCACTAGACTGAGGCGAGACCTAGACTACAGAACTAGACTACTCTTCATCATTTCCTTGTTCGTTGACTTCTGGATTCTCGAAGTACGCATAATCTCCTTCGTCTACAGCTCCTGAGGGTTTGGGGGAAAAGAGCGAGGATGAGCACAACTTCCGTGCTCACGAGCTAACACACAATGCAATATTATACATGTAAGGATTAAGAAAGATGGCTCGGTTCTTTTATTTGCTAAAGCAATATTTTCAATTATTATAATTACAATTTCCTATCACTTAGCATTTTAACCAAATTGTATTTTATTAAAGAAAGTAATTGTGCAATATTTATATCAGCAGAGGTTACCTCCACCTTCATGCTTACTTTGATTGGGGCTATCCCCACATATCAACATCACTGAGTCTGAACACCTAGGCAAAATCCAAACTCAGGGCTAGGTGAGCCCGCCACATTTTTCTTACCACCCACAAAGGTTTTTGAAATAGAACTAACTCTAGTTAAGTTCTCATGTCCGCCTTTGACTGTAGGTACGGCTGTTTAAACAGTTTAGACTCTGCAGAGATTGTACACTTTACTCATAAGAGATAATCAACTCATTGCCCTACATGATTCCTTAGTCATGTAGTTGAGAGATCATCACAACAACTTTTCAAATCATCTTGCCTATTCCGTCATTTCATCCATATGGGATTACGCCCATACGTTGCACGGGATGTTCACCTCAGCGACTGGCAACGTCACTGTGCTTTGGTGTCCTATTCAAGCCGGATGTACCCGAGCTTGCGCCCCTTTCATTATTCCTCCAGTGAGATGACTTCTAGGGTTTGATAATTTTACTAAGCCAAGTTGTACTTTACAGACTTGTGGTTGTACTTATTTTACACGGGAGATCGTGACAAGATTAAGTCCTTAAGGTTATCTAGGCAGTTCATTCCACATACCATCCACAAAACAACAGTTCTTGGGCTACATTTAGCACCCACTGTCATACCATCCACCTCACCATCCACCCAGATAGTAACAACATTTTATTAGGGTTTTGAGGAGTAAAACTAAATTATCTCACTTTCTTTAGTCATGGACTACCAATGATTGCCCAAAACCATTTCATATTTGAAGAGATGATGATTAGGATATTTTAATGTCCCGGTACTTAAGCAAGACTAGCATGTCGCTGAAGTACAACCTATACTAGTATTTACCATATAGTTACTAGGGTGACAAGGATTTAAGGGATTCAATTTGCCAAGGATGACATATTAATTAATTAATCAATAAATGAGTATTTAACTACCTTAAGCTTTAATATACATTTGCTTAAAGAAGTAAATCATGCAATTTGTTATTTTAAAGGAATATAATTTGCATAAAAATGTAGGTTCAATATGATCAAAGTATTAACTTGCCTTGGTTATGGGCAAGAGTGTCTTGATACTCTTATGCTCGATCAAGTTAAAGATCTCCCACGTCTTCAAACTCTACTCGGACGAAGTACTGGAAAAAAGGCACAAACAAGCAAAGAGAGCAAATAAATACAAAAGGAATAACAAATGAATTCCAAATTAAACAAGACCTATGCCATTAGCAAGATCTTGAATAAATAGAAATTTAGAAATTTAATTCATAATTTTTGGAGCTAGAACGATGGAGATATGAATTTCTGGAGCTTGGGAGGGAATTAAACCCTAGAACAAAAAGAGGAAAAAGGGAGAGAGAGAGAAAAGGCTGACGGGAGGTGCCCACAGCGCAGTGGCGCGGTTCACGGGGAGGCCGCATGGACCGGGTCCATGCGCGGGTGCGCACAGGTGTGCTTGGGCCGAACAGTGGCCGGGCCCGCTGGTCAGTGGGGTTAGGGGGGGTTAGGGCTTCCAATTAAAGGCTAATCAATGCTTAGATCTTAAGACCATCATTAGGGTTATTAATGGCACAGGAATAGGAGCCTGTCCGAACGTGCCACGCGCGGGGGAGCTCTCGGGTGCGTGCGCGGCCAGCGCTTGCCGTCGGCGGGGGACTGCGCCATGGTGCGAGGGAGTGACCAAGACGGGTCGCTTGTCACTCAGCGAAGGTGGTGACGGTGGCAGCGGCGCTAGAGAGTTGCCGGACGATGGTGGTGGCGCCGGAGAGTTGCCGGAGCGACGGCACTGTGGAGTTGAGCAACGACGGAGGCTCGGCTGTGGCAGCAGAGGAGCTCCGGTGGCGAGTTGAGTCGGAGGAGGGGAGCACAGGGAAGAGCTCGGGGAGGTGATCTCACCGGATCGACAAAGGGGGCCGGAGATGGTCGGAGAAGGGAGATCGACGGGGGCGAAGTGGGTGGCCGGAGGCGGGGAAGATGACCGAATCCAGGAGCGGTGGTGGTCTAGAGCCGAGGGGGCTTGGGGGAAGTTGCTCCTTGGCGTCGGGGGCGCGAGGTGACGGGGGTGGCGTGCTGGAGGCAGCGCCGGCTGAAAGGGGAAAACAGACGTTTTTGCGGTGGGTTTACCGGAACTTCAAGGGGGCGGCGTGGGGGAGAATGAGGGGCATAGGAGCCCTTTTATAGGCTCACAAGGGGCTTGGAGCCGTTGGGGAGGGCTCGGGCGTGCGCGCATAGGATGAGGGCGTCTCAACGGTGGATGGGACAGGGCGAAGGCGAGGCGTCGTAGCAGCGGTGGCAGAGGGGGGTAGGTGCGGCGTAGAAGGCTTTGGCCAGGCAAACATGAGGCGGTGCAAAAGGGCACACGCGGGTGGCAAAGGAGCCAGGAGGAGCCAGAGGTGGCGTGCGCGCATGCGGGAGCTCACGGGCGTGACCCGGCTGGAGGAAGGAGGAGGCGTCGGGTCTTCGGGCCGCAGAGGAGTAGGTGCGGCACAGTCGGCGGCGGTGCAAAGGGCAGACGGGCACGAGGCGGCACAGAGGGTGGCGCAGAGAGCGCAGGGAGGGGCGTGCGCGGCAGAGGGAGCTTGGGGGTGGCAGTGCACACGAGGAGAGAGAGAGAGCGGCTCAGGTGTGCCGGTTGGAGGAGGAAGAAGGCCAAAGAGGGACGGCTGGGCCAAGGCGGCCGAACGAAAAAGGCCAGGGGACTAGGCCGAGAGGAAAGAGGCCGGGGAGAAAGGCCAGGTGGGCCAAGAAGCAAAGGGGGCCGGCCCAAAAGAATAGGGCTGAGCCCAAAAAGAATAGGGATCATTCCAGATATGCCATTGTACAGTTCATGGATCCAGATGTGCCACTAAAAAAATTTAATTCCAAAAACGCCACTCCGTAGTGTAAAACTTAACACTAGGGAGTGACATTTTTCTAAGAAAAACTTTTCAGTGGCACATTTGTGAAACATCACCTTTGCAGTGGCATATATCAATTAAATCCAAAAGAATAAGGGAGGGTAAAGGAGAGAAAGGGCCCAAAACCGAAAAAGGGAAAAATTCAAACTTGAATTTGAATTTCAGAAATCAAGGATATTTGAAACACAAACCCCAACTTAAAAGAAGCTAGAAGGTTTTGAAAATACTTTGGTAATTTGACATACGACGAAAGAACAGAAACAAAAATGGTAATTACTATTCATCATTTGAAAACCGAAAATGGGAATGTTACAATTTAAGAGCTCTAGTTTATTTGGCTTTCCAAAGATTGGCTGATATTGTTGTATGCTAATAATTTTTTTCCAACAGAAGTTACCTGGTGTCCCCTTGGGTGCAGCCCCCATTTGTGAAAAATTGTGAAAAGTGCACGATGCACCATTCCAAATTTTTAGATTCATGGATGCATTACATGTAATTTTATGCACACATGCCAAATTTCATGGTCAAATTCATCTTTTTGGAACAGTTACATCATGCTCTTTTCAAAAATAGGGGTGTGGTGCCCATAGGGACACCAAATTTGAGGGAAGTTGCATTGAGGAAAGTTGGGGTGAAGCTTGTTGTGTTAGATGCAAACACAAAAATGTTTTTTCGCGATTGGATCATAAATATGTTAAGGAGAAAACATCTCATTTGGCCTTATGATGTATCTATTATATGAATATTTTAAAGGAAATAAAACAGGTTGTATTAAATTATAGGCAGGCAAAGTAGGTTCTTAGTTTTGAAGGTCCAATGCGTATCTTCATTTTTTTTATGTGATGCATAACTGTGGGTGGCTGATCTCTCAAAAGAACAAAAAAACTGCGAGATAGTGTGAGTTATGAAATTTAGAAACCGTATGGTATATGTAACAGCCCAAATCTGGGTTTGTGTTTCAAATGTAAGAAAATGAGTCGAAATTAAAAACTTTTCTTGCATCTTGAAGTTTTTGAGCATTTCTGTAATTCTTGTAAAAGAATTGAGGGAAATCAAAAACCCAAACCTCCAAATTGACTAAGGTCATGATCTTTCTTTTCCAACCCTTGTCAAATCTAGTGATCATCCTCTGAAAATATTTTTCCTAAGTTCTAGGGTTGATGTGTGACCCCTCTGAAAAATTTCACAATTTTTAGAGATTGTTTGAATCTATTAAGAGGCAGTCAAACCACTTTGACCCTTGGTCAAAAGCCTAGGTCAGCACCTTGAGGAATTTCTGGAGAAAAATGCTCAGCATAAAAACCTCTGGAAATTTTACACAAGGTCCATCTCAAAGTCAGCAAGCTACTGTAAAAATTTCAGAAATTTTGGAGTTAGTTTGCTACCTCTAAATATCTCTCAAAGTTTCAGTTCAAAATCCAACCCTAGTCAAGGTCCTGTTTGGGCTCAAGTCAGACTCGAACCCAAACCACTGTCTCGGTTGAACCCCACCTCTTTGATCACCTCGGGCTCAATCCTTTTGGCGCGATCCATTTCAGCAGTTGGATCTTTGCTCTACCGCTGCGATCTCGGGAGTGCTCGAACCTCCCACTCGTGTAGACCACCCTGGTCACGACCACCCTGTGTCTTTTTTGCAAAGAACACCCTCCCAGACCTCCCCTTGGACCTCCCTTTGAATCTTCGCAAAGACCATCCTGAGTCGTCTTCGAGGACCTCCTCAAAGACCTCCTCAAAAGGCCTCCCCGAAGACCACCCTCTCAGACCACCTCGGGTGATTTTGCAAAGACCACTCCGTTGGTCATTTGTGAAGACAACCCTCCGGACCACCTCCCAGACCACCCTTGGCGACCACCTGGTTAGCACCTAGGAGGTCGTGGGCCATTCGTTTTTAGATCTGTGCCTCATATCCCCCTTGAACGTTAGGACCTCCGAACCTCTTTCAAAATCGGGGCCCTTCGCTTCAAATCCAACCGACCAGACCTCCCCAACTCGGCCCCAACACTTAACCTAAACGTTACGTCCTTTTGACCAATCCTCTTTGGGCTCTATCACTGGCTGGTGGGACCTCTGAGACTGGTCATCATCGTTTTCACGAAGCTCGCGTGAGTGCCAGAGCCATGGCAGTGTGGAGCAGTGCCTTGTCATTTCATGCCCTTGTCAACGGCTATCTACTGCCAAACATTAAATGCGCACCAGAACTTTGCCCCAAAAGTCTCCCTTTTACCTGCCTCCATCTTTTCAAGTGCACCCTTGGCAGAGACCTTTTGACTCGGGTTGCACTTGCTTCTTCTTTGCTCTCTCAGCTATTTAAGTTCCTTGAGCTCCTCCTTAGTTTCTTTATACACCATTTTGCAACCCTAGTTTTCCTCTCCGTGCTCTTGTGCTCAAAACACCAGAGAACTCCTTTTCGCCATTGCCAGACCTTAGAGCTCCTCAAGGACATCCAAGCTCCAGTGGTTCAATTGAAATTCTTGGCATATCAACTTGTTCATTTGGTCACCTTGAGCATATTCTCTAACTTGTTTTGTTTGACCTCCTCATGGATTGTCAACTTTGGGGACTTGCTCTTTGTCGGCCAAACTCACCCTTTTCTTCCTCAGTGCCGACCTCCCTATCCCCTTCGTCTTCTTCAACTCCAGCGGTGGTCGTCATCACCAGAGCTTCTCCGACCACCCCCAGTCCTCCTCTGTGCCCAGGTACACTTGTGGAATCCTTAGATGCTTGGGCACTTGCTTTTTAGAACAATGCGGAGCTCATTTTTCTTTTCGGGTTTTGCCGCATTTGTTGTCATCACCTCTCTCCAGCTCGCCGGCGTTCTAGGTCACCGCCACCGTCATAAGTGGTCCCAGTGGGTGCACCATACTATTATGCACTTAGGTGTGTCCTTGGTTCACGCCGGCGTGGTCCACATCGCCGGCGATGAGCTTTTCTTTGCGCTCGGGCTTGTTGTCGTGCCTTACTCGGACAACCCCTGTAGCGTGATGATTTGCATTTAATAGCTATCGGAAATGGTTCTTATGTCGATTGCATGTCAACCATGAGCTTTTGTGTCGTACGCTAGACCACCCCCTGAAAACCTTCAAGACCTCTTAGGTTAAATCGTGACTGTTAAAGACCTCTTTAGATTCAATCTGAACCGTCAGGACCACTCTCTGCGATTCCGCAAAAGACCTCCCCTGGTCATTTTGCAAAAACCAACCCTCGAGATCCTCTTTGCAAAAGGCCACCCCTTGGCCTTTTGTAAAGAAAACCTTAGGACCTCCCCTTCCCGCAAGTCTTAACCCTCAAGACCACCATGGGTAAATCTTGATCGTTAAGACCTCCCCTTGCGAGATCTTAACCGTCAGGACCTCCCTCCGTTAGATCGTTACCCTTAGGACCTCCTCGCGTAGATCTTGACCGTTGAGACCTCCCCAGTCTAGATCTAAGCCGTCCGAGACCTCCCCTGGAGATCTTGACCGTCTAGGACCTCCTCCGTTAGATCCTTAGCTCTAAGACCCCCCCCCCCTCAGCTCCGGGCCGTCGGATCTTAATCTCTAACGGCCTAGACCTCCTCAGCACATTAGGTGTGCTAGTGTGTCGAGTCCTCTTTTGCCGTTCATTTTGAGATCTACGGCTCGGATCTCGTTCACATTCGGACCTCCGAATGTGATCTTGATCTAAACCGTTCCTTCTGAGACCCATGGCCCAGACTTGGTGAGGCATTCGGGAAGTCCGAATGTCTCATCTCTCGTGGGCCGTTGGATCTAAATCTATTGGTGGAGATCTTAGTAGTTAAGACCTCCTTCAGAAAATCTTAGCCGCCAGGACCTCCCTTCCCTCAGATCCCACCGTCCAGACCTCCTCTCTTAGAGTTAGCCTTAGGACCTCCTCATGGAGCTTGGGACCGTCAGATCTGGATCCGACGGTCGCGACCTCCTCGGCGCGCAAGGGGATCCTTCGTGTGCGCTGTGCGATCCACTCGTCGGGGCCATTGGATCCAATCTCATCGGCCACGACCTCTCCATTTGACTTAGCCGTGTTGGAGTAGCCCGAGAGTTTGTATTTTCAAACTGTTTAGTGCATAAATTTCAAAAGTGCATAACTATCTCATTTTAACTCCTTTTTGGGTGATTCAAATTGTGTTAGCTCTATAATGACATAAACTTTAACTTGAGAATGAATTTAGGCACTGTTCTAAAATAGAAAATGATATACGTTGTATTAGAGGCTTAACATGAAATGATGCTTAGAAATTACTTCAAAATTTGTAAAATGCATAACTTTTTCTCTGTAATTCCAAACTGAGCAAACTAAACTTTGTGAAAATCCTCTAGTAATGTAATTTAATGTAGAATAGGTTTTAATATGGTCTTTGCCACTGAAATTAATGATACACTAGTTTTACAACTTAGAAAAATCATAAGTAATTCAATTTAACTCCAAATGAAGTAAACTCAATTTTGCTAACCTTAGAAAGCCAGTATCTACCTACCATCAAAATTTCAAGTTCAAATTCTTTATGGAAAATTATGCTATGAACAGTAACCGAAAGCAATTAATTTTGAATTTTCAAACAGACTGAACTTGAGTAGGCCATAACTTTTACATACTTAATCCAAATCAAATGATTCTTTTTGCTAAATTCATTTAAAATCATGCTCTTCTTGCTGTATAAATTTCATGGATTTTGGAGCAATTTGGTTTCTGAGTTTCTTTCGGTGTTCTTCGTTTTTATTGGATTTACCCATTCTTTCGATATGTTTCGACGATTGTGTTTTTTGCGTGAGTGATCCTCTGCAGCAAGAAAGTGGTTTCCAACAAGGCAAGCAGATGTAGCATCATTTGATCATATTGCACCTATTACTTTTAAATTCTAATATCTTGTTTGCAAAAACTAAGTATGCATGCTTCTTTGTGTCAAAGTTAATTTTGTCGTATAGAGGTAGTTAATCCCATTGCATAGTTTCACTGAAATTGTTCACCCCTGCCACAACCCTAAGTTATTATCCTCACTGGTGAATTAGAGCCCGGTGAATGAATTATGATCTTTTTATTGTCTTTACGATATGATGCTTAGCAATGCTTAGTTACCGGTAGAATTGTGCGGTTATCGACTTAATCGATGACCTTGATCACACAAAACTTGTTACTACTTATGATCAATATCTTGTGCCTTGTTTATTTGTGAAAACTAAAACTGAAAACAAAATGATTTCGACTTGGGCACAATGGTAAGATGATGTGCTTTTGGGTGTGACTGGAATGGTGCCCAAGTCAACAAGGACCGAACATCTTATTATACTAAACCAAGCATTCTTGCGTGCTAACCACACTAGAGGGTATGAGACCTCTCTTGACTTAGTTCTTTGGTGTGTGTTAGCTCCGAGTCGCAGGAGGTTGTAGGAGGGAAGATGTTGGGAGCATTGTAATTGTCCGAAAGCCTTCGCCTAGGATGGGATTGTCGGCTTTCGTCTTTACAATGTAAGCGTATGGGTTCCTATCCATACAAGCGGCTCGTAGTTGATACACAATATTGGAAACGTCTCGTAGGACTTAGTCGTGCCGGCATACCTTCGGAAGTGTGCTTAATAGCTTGGCAAAAAGGGCGGTCTGAAGTGTTGGTACATTGGTACACCCCTACAGGGTTTGATCTATTCGAATAGCCTCGTCCTAGGTTATGGACACGCTTGGCAAGGTCTTTCAAGAGTTAGACTACAACCTTTTTAAATTAAAACTTGACATGGGTGGTACGAATGGGTGATTCGTGCTATTGTTGTGATGACTATTGGGTTAGTCATCTCCAAGTAGTGGTTATGTTATTACTTATTGTCTCGCTGTTATTTATGCAAATAAAATTCAGATTGTTCAAACTGCCTTCAACATATTATCTATTGCAAATAAAATCTGCTTTATGCTGAAAATAACCTTTGAGCCTTCTCCTTTGATTAAAGCCTGCATATAGTAGTATCTAGGTTTGTTACTCGTAAGTCTTGCGAGTATATTTTTGCACTCATTTGCTTTGCTTATTTGTTGCAAAGGAGGTTGATCCCCAAGGGATCGACTTTGGTGAGTTTTGCAGCGGTATGGACGACTAGCTTGGCGACCCGGTCGGATTGCCTCGTGAGTATATGGCAAACCGGTTGGCTTTTATTTACAGCCATCTTATGGTATTTTGCTTCCACTGTTGATTTACTCTTTTAGCTTGTTCTTGGCCAGTTAGCTTCTCTTTTGTAATAACTATTATGTATGTCTTTTGCTTGTAAAGTTTAAGCTTTGGATCTGTGTGTTGTATGGAATTGATGCAATGTTTTGTAAAAGGGTGTGTATACTGCAATTCTGGAAAGTATACATTTTCCCGAGACATGGTGTATTTTGTTTATGATGTTAGAGTCAATGGAAGACTAAGTATTACAAGTTAAATAAACCGGGGTCTCACAGTATATCTTCCTACTTCAGATCTGATTTTGTCCTGTTGCAATTTTCCCTTGATGTACATGACTATTATTTGAATTTGCGGTTATTCTCCAGTGGATTTTAGAGTATTTTAATCTTTCCACAAGCTGGGTAGTATACTCCGAGTGACGTAGGGTTTTTTCTAGACGTTCCCCAGTTACGGCTAAACAATTTGTGAAGCCAAGATAATCCTCTCCTATGCGTTTGTTCTGAGTTGGTTAACAACATGCAAACCCCTGATGGGCCCGGCCTATTAGCCTCAGCTCCAGGCAACTTTTGAACATGCATCACTTCCAGCAAAGTCACCGAGTCAATCGAAAATTTAATGCCCTCCATAGCTGGCGACAATTCCGGCCTCCGTAGCTGGCAAAACGGCACCTTTATGGCTACACCTCGGCCAGGACAGAGGGAATCGGCGAGCTTTTTCAACGGTGTCGCCTACCGTCAATGGTGACGACGAGCGAGGCGGCGGTAAAGGTCCCTTCCAGAGCCGACCACCACACCCACCCTGCTTACGCCATCCTGGCAAAATCCCCACCTCATGAAGCTCCGTTAGCGAATACCCCGTAGCAATGGCATCGCCATAAACCAGATCATTTGTAATCTTCGAGGATGACACATGGCCAATGTCCCTCTTACCAGCAACCTGTAAAGATCTGCGAAAACTAGATGAGGTAGAATATCGAACTCCATTACCTTGATGAGATTTCGAGACGTAGTCCGAAAAATTTGATGACCGCTTGCCAGCCGTCGCTTCAACATCCACTACTTCCAAGATAATATCTTCATCATCGAAAGAATCAGCCTCTTGCAACTGCCAAAACCTTGATCCAATCGCGTTTCTCACTGTACCTCTGTTGCAGGACTGATGCAAAATGTTACGTGGACACGAAATTGCTAGTGGAACTAGCGATGGTGTTGTCAATAGGAGGCCTCACCGCCTGTTTGGGAGATCATCAGAGAGGAAGAGCCCACAATGTCCAGTTTGTATGTGCCAAAACATCTGCTATTTTTCCCTTTTTTTCCTGAGAAGCAATGACATATTTTTGTTGGTATACTACTATACTCTGCAATGTTTGCCTTCCTACAATTGATATGTTTGATTGTGAAGGTTTATGGTTCATTTATTTTGCACAAAGCCATTTGTTGAAATAGATTAAGTAGTAGCAAATCCTGAGACTTAGCATTTTACTAATACAAGTTTTGATAAATAGAGTTTTTGTTGTAAAGTACTAGTGGATATTCCGTCTCCTATACTATTGAGTGGCCCCGTCTACTCAATGCTCATTTTCATTTCTTGGGTCATATTTTCGTAATTATCACTGGTCCTCGACCAGGCTCTTTTAATTCTCAGGGCCCTAACCCACCTTTTCAATCCACCCACAAATTGTTTTATAAAAATGAAAGGTAGATCAAGCAAGTTCTCAGCACCGCTCTTGACCGTGAGCACGGCTATCAGATAGTTTTCTTACTCTGTAGAGTTTGTATACTTTATCCACAAGAGATAATCAACTTATAGTTGGTTCTAACTATAAAAACCCCTAAAATCGGTGGAAAATATCATTTTAATTCCAGAAAAAAGAAGTGAGAGAGAAGAGAGAGGAGGAGAGGGAGAGAAAAGATGTAGCAAAGTTCTGTCAGTTCGTAGCGAAGGAGAGAGAGAGAGACAGAGGTTCAGATTTGGTCGAGGTTCATATTTGGTCGGTCATCTTGTAGGTACATATTTTTGCAACTTTGTATATTATTTTGAAACATCATTTGTTAGCAAATAAAAATAGCGACATAGAATTCATAAGAGTAGATAATTTTAGTTGTTTTATGTGTGAGACCCCAGTTTATTTAGCTTGTAATGCTTATTCATCCACTGACTCTAGCATCACAAACAAAATACACCGTGCCTCGGAAAAATGTATACTTCCCAGAATTGCAGTATACACACCCTTTTACAAAACATTGCATCAATTCCATACAACACACAGATCCAAAGCTTAAACTTTACAAGCAAAAGGCATACACAATAGTTATTACAAAAGAGAGGCCAACCGGTCCCCAACAAGCTAAAGAGTTAGAAATAACAGCGGAAGTAAAATGCCATAAGATGGTTAAGACAAAAGCCAACCGGCTTGCCATGCACCCACAAGGCAATCCGACCGGGCCGCCAAGCTAGTCGTCCACACCGTAGCAAAACTCACCAAAGTCGATCCCTTGGGGATTAACCTTCTTTGTACCAATTAAGCAAAACAAATGAGTACAAAAATGTACTCGCAAGACTTACGAGTAACAAACCTAGATACTACTACATGCAGGCTTTAATCAAAGGAGAAGGCTCAAGGTTAATTTTCAGCATAAAGCAAGTTTTATTTGCAATAAGTAATAGTTTGAAGGCAGTTTTAACAATCTAAATTTTATTTGCATAAATAACAACGAGACAATAAGTAATAACATAACAACAACCTGGAGATGACTAACCCAATAGTCATCACGACAATAGCATGAATTACTCATTCGTACCACCTATGTCAAGTTTTAATTTAAAAGGTTGTAGTCTAACTCTTGAAAGACCTTGCCAAGCGTGTCCATAACCTAGGACGAGGCTATTCGAATAGATCAAACCCTGCAGGGGTGTACCAATGTACCCACACTTCAGACCGCCTTTTTGCTAAGCTATTAAGCACACTTCCGAAGGTACGCCGGCACGGCTAAGTTCTACGAGACGTTTTCAATATTGTGTGTCAACTATAAGCCGCTTGTATGGATAGGAACCCATACGCTTACATTGTAAAGCCGAAAAGACACCTACCCACCCGGGGTAAAGTATTTCGGACAACTACAATGCTCCCAACACCATCCCTCCTGCGATCCCCTGCGACTCGGAGCTAACACACGCCAAAGTACTAAGTCAAGAGAGGTCCCATACCCTCTAGTGTGATTAGCACGCAAGAATGCTTGGTTTAGTGTAACAAGATGTTCGGTCCTTGTTGACTCGGGCACCATTCCAGTCACACCCAAAAGCACACCATCTTACCATTGTGCTCAAGTCCAAATCATTTTGTTTTCAGTTTTGGTTTTCTCAAATAACATAGCACAAGGTGTTGAACATAAGCAATAATAAGTTTTGTGTGATCAAGGTTATCGACTAAGTCGATAACCGTCCAATTCTACCGGTAACTAAGTATTGCTAAGCATCATATCGTAAAGACAATAAAAAGACCATAAATCATTCACCAGGCTCTAATTCACCAGTGAGGATAATAGCCTATGGCAGTGGCAGGGGTGAACAATTTCAGGGAAACTATGCAATAGGATTAACTACCTCTAAACGACAAAATTAACTTTGACACAAGAAGCATGCATACTTAGTTTTTGCAAACAAGATATTAGACTTTAAAAGTAATTGGAGCAATATGATCAAATGATGCTACATCTGCTTGCCTTGTTGGAGATCACTTCCTTGCTGCAGAGGATCACTCACGCAATCAACATAATCGTCGGAACCTATCGAAAGAACGGGAAAATCCAATAAAAACCAAGAACACCGAAAGAAACTCGAAGGCCAAAGTCATCCAAATTCCATAAAATTTATACAGCAGCAAGGGCATGATTTTAAATGAATTTAGTAACAAGAATCAAGTCATTTGGATTAAGTATGTAAAAGTTATAGCTAAATCAATTTCAGTCTGTTGGAAAAATCAAAATTAATTGCTATTTATTACTGTTCATGATATTAATTTCTAGAAATATTTTGAACATAAAATTATTATGGTAGGAAGATATTGACATCCTAAGGTTAGCAAAACTGAGGTTACTTCATTTGGAGTTACAATGAATTTGTTATGATTTTTCTAAGTATCATTAATCTCAGTGGCAAAGACCACACTAAAACCTATTCTACACTAAAGTACATTACTCGAGGATTTTAACAAAGTTTAGTTTGCTCAGTTTGGAATTACAGAGAAAAAGTTACGCATTTGACAAATTTTGAAGTAATGTCTAAGCATCATTTCATGTTAAGCCTCTAATACAACATACATCATTTTCTTGTACAGAACAGTGCCTAAATTCATTCTCAAGTTAAAGTTCATGTCATTATAGAGCTAACACAATTTGAATCACTCTAAAATGAGTTAAAATGAGATAGTTATGCACTTTTGAAATTTATGCAATTAACAGTTTGAAAATACAAACTCTCGGGCTGCTCCAACACGGCTAAGTCAAAAGGAGAGGTCGTGGCCGTAGATTTGGAATCCAACGGCCCACGCGCAAAGGATCACAGCCGCGTGCGCAGCCCAAGCGAGCCACCTAGTGGCCACCGTTGGATCAGGATCAACGGTCCACATTGAAGAGGAACATTCGGAGGGCTGAACGCTTGCGACGATCTAAGCCGCAGATCTAAGAACGGACAGCTCAGAGCGAAAGGGACAACCGGAGGTCCGAACGCTCAACAGATCTGAGTCGCAGATCTAAAAACAGATGGTCCACGAGGACCGGAACATTAGAGCTCCAACCGCGCTGAGGAGGTCTAGCCCGTTAGATCTAGATCTAATGGTCTAGGTCAACACGGGAGGTTCTAAAGGTTGGATTGATAAAGGGGAGGTCCTAGGCGGTCAAGATTAACACGAGGAGGCCCTGGACGACCCAGATCTACAAGGGGAGATCCTGGACGGTCCAGATTTAGATTGGAGAGGTCCTAACAGCTAAGATCTTCGTAATAGAACATCTCAACGGTCAATATCGAACAAAAGGAGGTCCTAAAGGTTGGATTGATAAAGGGGAGGTCCTAGGCGGTCAAGATCTCTAGGGGAGGTCCTGAACGGCTAAGATTTCATCGAGGGAGGTCCTAGGCGATACGGTCTAAAGGAGGGGAGGTCCCTGACGGCCAAGATCTACCAGAGGAGGTCCTGGACGGTCAGGATCTCCACGGGGAGATCCTTAATGATGACGTCTATCAGAGGGGAGGTCTTAACGGCTCAGATCTCCACTAGGAGGTCCTAAGCGGTCAAGATCTGCTCGGGGGTGGTCTGTAAGGTTTAGATCTCCGCGAGGGGGAGGTCCGAAGGGTGGAGGTCTTTTGCGGAAACTCAAAGGGTGATCCTAACGGTCCAGATTAAATCTAGAGAGGTCTTTAACGGTTAAGATCTCACCTAAGAGGTCCCAAACTTAACGGAACGCCTGTTTTACCGACAAGAACTGCAGTTAAAGCTAATGATTAGGCTAGGAATTAAATGCTAATCATCATGCTACAGGGTTTGTCCGAGTAAGGCACGACAAAAATTCCGAGTTCGAGTTTGAGCTCACCGCCTGCGACTCTGACTGCGGCGGCGTGAACCAAGGACAGGAATGGGTTCCAAATAGCGAGGGGAACCTAAAGGTGCCAAACACCCAAGCTAGAACACCTCCTACCGGCGGCTAGCCGGAGATGACCGCCGGAGGCACAAAAATGACAAAGTTCCAAAAGCTAAAGTGGTCCAACAGAACAGGAGTTCAAATACTAAGGCACTAAAGAATGAATTACCCGAGGATGGAGGAGTCCAGAGAGGGTCGAAGAAGTTCTGGCGACGAAGGTGCTGGCCGGCACTGAGGAAGAAGGTAAATCCGGCCACACGGAGCAAGTCCCCAAGTTTGACAATCTGTGCGAAGTCAAACAAAGCAAGTTAGGGAAAAACTCAAGGTGCTCAAAAGAACAAGTTGACACGCCAAGAATTGCAATTGAACCACTGGAGCCCTGATGTCCTCTAGGAGCTCCAAGGTCCAGCAATGCCGAAGAGGAGGTCCTCTGGTGTTCTGAGCACAAGAACACAGAGAGGAGGAGCTCAGGTTTGCAACGTGTTATCTAAAAGAAGCTAAGGAAGAGCTCAGGGTCCTATATAGTTGAGAAAGCAAGGAGAAGCAATGGCAGAGCCCCAAGGGTGCACTGAGTCAAAAGTCCCTGCCATGGAAGTACATGAAATGACAGGGCAGGTGGAAAGGAGACTTTGGGGGAAAAGGTGTTGTCACGCATTTAGGGTTGGCAGCAAAGAGCCGTTGACAAGGACATGAAATGACAAGGCACTGCTCCACACTGCCATGGCTCTGGCACACACGCATGCACGTGAAAACGATGATGACCAGGCTCAGAGAGGTCCCACCAGTCAGTGGAAGAGCTCAAAGAGGACTGGTCAAAGAACACAACGGTTGGTTAAGTGATGGAATTGAATCGGGGAGGTCTTGACGGTTGGATCTGAAACGAAGGGCCCCGATTTTAAGTGAGGTTCAGAGGTCTTAACGTTCAAGGGGATCTGAGACACAGATCAATATAGGGACGGCCCACGATCACCGAGGTGCAACAGAGGTCGTCCGAGGTGGTCTTTTCAGGAGGTCTTTGCACCCGACCTAGGGTGGTCTTTGTAAAGATATAAAGGGAGGTCCAAGGGGAGGTCAGGGAGGGTGGTCTTTGAGGTGGTCTTGGAGGATGACTTTGAGGTGGTATGAGAGGGTTGTTTTAGGGAGGTCCTGAGGAAATCTTTGAGGAGGTCGCCCAAGGGGGTGGTCTGAATGAGAGGAGGTCCAAACAAAAGTGGGCGGCCCGATGAAGATCCAATGGCTGACCATGAGTGATGCGTTCCGGTGGACTGAACGTTCACGGCAAAGTGGACCACCCGATAGGGATCCAGCGGCTGAGATGGTTGAGTCCAACCGAGACAATGGTTTGGGCTTGAGTCTGACTTGAGCCCAAACAGGACTTTGACCAAGGGTTGGATTTTGAACTGAAACTTTGAGAAATATTTAGAGGTAGCAAACTAACTAAAAAATTTCTGAAATTTTTACAATAGCTTGCTGACTTTGAGATGGACCTTGTATAAAATTTCAAGAGGTTTTTATGCTGAGCATTTTTCTCCATAAATTTCTCAAGGTTCTGGGTTAAGGTTTGACCAAAGGTCCAACTGGTTTGACTGCCTCTTAAAATATTCAAACAATTTCTAAAAATTGCGAAATTTTTCAGAGGGGTCACCCAACATCTTTAGAACCTAGGAAAATTATTTCCAGTGGATGATCCCCAGATTTGACAAGGGTTGAAAAAAAAGTCATGACTTTAGTCAGTTGGGAGGTTCAGGTTTTTGATTTCCCACAATTCCTTTACAAGAATTACAAAAAAGGTCAAAAACTTCACAATGCAAGAAAAAGTTTTAATTTCTACACAATTTTCTTACATTTGAAACACAAACCCAGATTTGGGTTGTTACATTATGTAGTACATCATTTGAGCTGTACCACATAGTTAGAAACCGATATGTTGCGGAGTATGGAAGTATGAACCGTTCAATACGTACCACATGATGAAATGCGGAGTCAGGTTGGGTGGGGTACGTGTCGGACGTTGCAGCCTCGTGTCATAGTGGGTCGTCCATGACCCTCACGTAGTGTGAGGACCCCGGTTTATTCGGCTTGTACTGTTTAACCATCCACTTGGTCCTAACAGTACAAATCAAATAAACCAAGCCTCGAGATATGTATACTTCCTAAATGCAGATACACACCCGCTACAAAATCATGCATCAATTCCATTCATACACATAGAGCCAAGCAAAAGCAACAATCGAAAGACATAGATAATATAAAAGAGAGTTATTACAAAGAGAGGCCGACTGCCAAAAATTCATAAAGATAAGTAAATACACAATGAAGCAAAATGGCCATAAGATGGCGATAAACAAAAGCCAATCGGTGTGCCTTTACCCACAAGGCAACCAACCGGACCGCCAAGCTAATCGTCCCAAACAGCGCAAGAACACACTCACAAAAGTGAGGCCCTTGGGGCTCACCTTCTTCCTCTGCAACAATTAATATTAAGCAAGCGGATGAGTACAAAACTTGTTTTTGTACTGCAAGACTGACGTGTGAGATAACAGAACTATAATTAACTACATGCAAGCTTTATTTAAGTGGATGAGGCTTTGGACTTATTTTCAAAGATAAAGCAAGTTTTCATTTGCAATAAGGTAATAGATTCAAAGCAAGTTTGCAATTAACTTTTATTGTTCAAATAAAAGAGAGACAATAATAACATAGATAGAGAACAACACCAACCTAGAAGTGACTAACCCATAGTCACCACAACAATAGCATGAAGTACCCCTTCATTCCACCCATGTCAAGTTTAAGTTTTTAAAAGGTTGTAGTCTAGTTCTTGCACGACCTTACCAAGCATGTCCATAACCTAGGACAAGGCTATTCGAATAGTTTTAACCCTGTAGGGGTGTACCAATGTACCCACACGATAGACCGCCTTTCCACCAGCCACGGTTAGCACACTTCCTTTGGTATGCAGGCATGGCTAAGTCTAACAAGACGCTTTCCAATGGACGGTGCTAATTAAGAGCCGCAACCCACGGGAGAAAGACACATTAGATGCCTAACCGGTGCGCTAATGCTCCCCTCCAACACCACAAACACACACACACACAGGAACACACCCACCAACCAGCTCATAATTAACACCTCCCAAAGTACTTAGTCAAGAGAGGTTCCATATCCCCCTCGTGTGGTTAGCACGCAATAAGCGCTTGGCTTAGTGACACAAGTAACTCGGTCCTTGGGGACTTAGGCACCATTCCAACACACCCAACAGATCACATCAACATACCATTGTGCCCAAGTCAAGATATAGTTTTATTTTCAGTTTTTGATTTGTAAATCAATAAAACACAAGGGTTGGACATAATGGAGTAGTATAAGTATTTGTGTGATCAAGATCATCGACTAAGTCGATGATCGCCCAATACTACCGATAACTAGGCATGGCTAAGCAATATTCATTCGTAATCTACTAAGTGATAAGAGTTCATCCATCGAACTCTAACCACAGCAAATAACCTAGGCTCAGGTAGTAGAGGATAACCATTTACCTACAGGTTATGCAACTAGAGGTCTAACTAATCAATTTAACAACAAATAGCAATGCATACATAGAAGTTAAACAAAATATTAGACTTTAAAAGTAATAGGATTAATGGGAAATGATCAAACTGCTTGCCTTCTTGCTGTTGCTCAATTTGTTGCGGAGGGTCGTTCTCGGGATTACCGCAAATATCGAATCCTAAGCGAAAGAGCGAAACAACCAATAAGACGAGCAACACTTAAACAAAAGAGCGAACAAAAATTATCCAAATGCGATGACATTTATACACAAGGTAGAATACAAATATACCTAGACATAGGAACTGGAAAAACTTAATTTGGATTTGTGGTGCAAAAGATATTCTCTAAAACCTATTTTCTACCATAATTAGCACTGTAGCAAAAATATTTTCTAGGAAGATTTTGAAGCTGAAATTTTTATGGTAGCTACCTACTGGTATAGTGATAACCCATATAAAATTTCAGGTCATTTGGAGTTATATTGAAAGAGTTATGATTTGTTTAATTTGTTTAGGGTATTAAACTAAAACATGATCCTTATGATTTTCAAAAACGTTGAAATTTGTGAAACCAATTTTCCTAGCAAATACACTATCAGTGGAAGCTAATCCAATAGGATTCATACAAAAATCATCTATAGATTAAAAGTTATGCATTTTACAAGTTTGCTAAAAGTTCTGAAAACAGTATTAAGTTCACTTGTTTATTATTTTTGAAAATGGTTTTCCAGATTTGATCATGGTCTACAATTTTTTTTCTATTTAAGTGCAAGTTATAAGGAAGCTAACAAAACTGGAATCATCTAATTTGGATCTAAGATGACAAAGATATGAAAATGACAAGACCCTAATGTGATACTGATTTCTGGACTTAGCACTTTCGGGACTTCACTAACACCCAGAGACGTGGGCGAATGAGAGCCGTCGATCTCAGATCGGACGTCCCCGGTTGAACCACACGCGTTACAGGAACTGAGCGCGCAGAAGAGGTGGCGACGTGGAGAGCTGAGGGCCGTAGATCTCTGGATCGGACGACCGCCAATGGGCCACGTCGCCCGACACGGAGCTCCGTCCGACAACAGAGGAGCTCCCGCCGCGAAGTTTGCTCGGCGTGTCGCCGGCGAGGATCGCCATGGCGACGCCGCCAAGGGCCAAATGGGATCCTAGCACTATTGCGCACCTAAGGGCAGCCGACTTCGCGAGGTGGACGGAGGCGGCGGTGCGACGCGGCGAGCGGGGTGACCGCACACGGAAACACGGCAACGGTGAAATGGCTAAGCCGCGCGCAAACGGGAGGGTGCACGAGCACTAGGAAGGTGTTAGGGACTTAAGGGAAGGGCTCGGCGCCACTGAGGTCACCGGAGGTGAGCCGGCGGCAGAGATAGGCGGCGGCGGGGCAGATCTATGAAATTTTACGCCGACCGAGCTACGGCTACGCCCTAGGCGATTTAGCGTTTGCTTTAGCTACTCTAGGGGTCAAGGGACTCACCCGGAGGACGCGGTGAGGACGGGGATGCCGAAGATGGGCTGGCGACGAGGGCCGGCGGCGGTGCGGGGAGCTTCACGGCGGAGGGGTCAACCTGAGCAAAGCCAGCCACACCGGTCATCGGATAGCACCAAAGACACCCCAAGGGTGCCCCCAGAGCAAGGAATCGAGGGATGGGGGACTTACCGGAGCTGGGGACGAAAAGGGGGGGTAGTTGCGGTTGATTTGGGGGAAATCTGAAATTCCGGCGCTCCCGTTGAAGCAACCTGAAATGGAGTGGGGGTTAAGCACCACAGAGGTAAGAGGATGCAACAGGAGCAAGGAGGGAGCCAGGGAACCACTGTGATACCGCCTTCACCGTGAGCTTGAAGCTCGGCAATGGCGGCCGAAACGGTTTCGGGGTTTTAGAGCTCAAACACACACAGAGAGTACTAGCTCGAGTTGCGCAAAGGTGAAAGGGAGGTCAAGGAGGGAGCAAGGGGGACTTAAGTAGGCCTGAGACGCAAGAAAACGCCGTTGCTCCACCTCGGTTTCTCACTGCCGCTGCGGTCGCCGTGAGCGACGGGAGCAGTTGAGACGACGACTAAACGGGGCGGTGGAGTGACGGGCATTTAATGCGCTGCAGACACCCGTTGCGAGATCGCCGGATGGGACAAGGCGCTGCGCGCCCACGCTCAGCTCTGCCATGGCGCTGCGCCGCGCGAGCGAGAGGAGGACGACGACGCACAGCCGTCCGATTCGCATCCAAGGGTGAGGGCACGATCGCGCTGAAACGGCATCGGCGAATGTCGACCGCCCGATTGAAATCCAACGGCTGCGAATCCAAGGGCAACCGGAGTTGTCCGAATGCATACACGAACGCGAGCCGTCCGATGGAGATCTAACGGCTGATGACGCGCGCGCCCGCTCGACCGCGCCGGTACAGTTAGTTGACTCGACCGAGTCGGTTGGCTCGAGCCCGAGTCTGACCCGCGCCCGAGGAACAGTGCAAACCCATTAGAATTTGATTTTTGAGCTGAAACTTTAGGGATTTAATTGAGGCATCAAATCAACTCCAAAATTTATGAAATTTTAACTGGAGCTTGCTTACCTTGGGGTTAACCTTCCATAAAATTTCCAGAGGGTTTTGTGCACTGGAATTTTCTCAAGAAATTCCAGAAGGTTAAAACAGAGGTTTGACCAAGGTTTGACTTGCCTCCAAAATATTTCAAATAATTTCCAAAAAATTATGAAATACTTCAGAGGTGTTACCAAGCAATTCTAGAACCAAGGAAAATTATTTCCAAGGGTTTAACAAAAGATTTGACCAAGGAGGTTGTTGACTTGATAATTGAGGCTTTTGATTTTGAATTTTCCAAAAATTCTTTTACAAGAATTTTCAGAGAAGTTCAAAAGCACAAGGGTGTAAGAAAAGTTTTAATTTACCCTCAATTTCTTACATTTGAAACACCCGCCAAAAATGGGGATGTTACACGTAGCAAACCCTCATCCGACTGGAGTAGCATTCCATGTACACCGCGTACGTGCTGGGGTCGTAGGGAGCATCCTCCTCGACGACATCACCAACGGTGTTGACCCAGCCCTAGATCCAAGGGAACATCCTCTCTGCCCAGGAAGTCATAGTAGATACTTCGTTCCTAATGTACGTATGGAAGACAAATTAATTGTTTCGTAGGTACGCAACGCAAATGGTAAGACAGAAGTAAAACCAGAACTTACACATGGACGTTCGGCGGCACCCACGCCCCCTAGGGAGGTGCGATCTCCTGTCGTAGACTAAACTGGTGCATGACCCACTGCACCTGGTACTCCTCCACGAAGACGTCATGCACCAAGGGCCTTTGCGTGAACCAGTACCCGTGGTCTCGCGTGCACTGGCTCGACAGCCCTTGGGGCACGCACGTGTACCCCCTTTCGGGAGTGTACGGTGTCCAGATGACACGATTGTCCCTCAGCTGATCAAACATCGCAACGTACTGCGGGTAGGACGCGTGCGAAGTGATTGGCGCATAGGTGACCTGCGGAATAGAACAACCCAAACTTAGCACTAAGTATTGAAATACATTACGAAAAAAGAATAAATGTTCAGGAAACTGACCCATCGGTGGTGCCACATCGTACCCATGGTCGGCCGGTCCACATCATCGCCCTCAGCATACATGTTGACTGTGTACGCTCGCATGTCTAGCTGTGGTCGTTCAATCTGAAAACACTCGAAAGACCACAACTAAAGTAGTAATGGGCATTATCCAAGGATGGAGCTCTCTCGAACCCGGTGGGACGCGTCGCACAGGGCGCGGTACGTCATGTACAGTACCACCAGGTGATGAGGACATGACCCCTATGGATACAACTATATTTGCTATGCTTACTGTTCCAAGTATAAGAGCTCGTACGCTTCACTTAAATTATCAGGTGAGCTTGTTTTTAGGAGTGTATTTATATTATATGAATTATATGATGCTACCTAATGATAAAATATATATATGTGCAGCGCCATGTCACTTTTGGTCCAAGACAAGCAAGCAGTTCGAGCTGGACCCGTTTTGGAATCCAGTTCGGCCTCTGGAATCAGTCTGACAACACCAACTTAAAACAGGCATAACTTTCACATACGGAGTCCGTTGGAGGTCCACGAGTACTTGATTGAAAGCTTATTTCGTCCTCTTTCCAACGGATCCGGCCTCATCTTCAAATTCCTTCTAGACTGATCGTAATCATCCAAAGAAGATGTCATATCACTTGTTTGGGCCAATCTGAGCCTTGTAATCATACTGAACTTGGCCCATCTGCTGGCAGGCCACCTGGGGGTGTAGTTACTGTTCACATGAACAGTATTCATGAAATTAGCCCCACCCCCTTAGTTCTATTAGATGTGTGGCTCCTCATCCCCTATTTAAGGAGGCCACACCCCCTCTAGTTTTCTTGAATTTTATTTATGTCTAGTTTGCCTTCGCTGCAACTTGTATCTTTTGCGTGTGTCGACTAGACCACCCAATTAAGATCCTTATTCAGAATCCCAACTCAATTCAAATATTTCAATTCCTATTTGCAATTTCAGATTGCTTTATCTTGTTCTTGTGTGCTTCTTCGGTGTATGCAGGAATCGACCTTCGTGGTCAGGTCATCCGGGTATTCGTGCATGGTTGATAACGACTTGTCGATCAGTTCAGCGATTGCGTGGTTTCGGGCCTTGCGAGTTTGTAGCTAGGATCGTGAGAGTTGAGCGACGACTACCGAACTTATCATCTCATCGAAAGATCGGGCCAAAACAAGGACCTTCGGGTTCATCACCAGCCCCCAGATGTAGGGTTGGATCTCCTCCACTGGCTAGTCTGGTAGCTCTCGTGTGTATCGGATCATGTGCTTATCGACGCTGTCGCAGTGAGACCCAGTAAGAACCCGAAAAATCAGGCTAATCTAAAACAATGCAAATCGCTTTTTAGCAATAAATTAAAATTTTCTAATCAAGAACAAATCATAATCTCAAATTAATATTAAACACATCGTCGGGCAATCTCATATAAAATAATACAATCATAATTTACAACCAAATTTATTACCACAAGAAAAGATCATCAGTATAATTTTGGAGTCATTTACAAAAAATCATTACAAGCAAAAGTAAAATATGGCAGACTCGGAATTAATTACAAGAATCAAATTACATCAGGGTAGATTATAATTTACAACCTCAATTACATTGCAAAAGAAACTAATAAACTCTTGCATCGCATGTCACTGAACCCTTCCTTGTATCCATGTTCGTATTTCGCCAGTCGTCGAACCCATTCCTCAACCAATCTAAAACCCTGCACATACTCCACAAAGACCAGTAAAGTCGTAGGAAGCAAAAGATACAAAAGGAAGTTAGGACTAAAAGAGGGATTGCCATAAGAATTTACGAAGTTCAACGAGATTCCCATACCAACCTAGGTTAGTCGGCACCGTCTTACTTCTGTGGGTTTCATCATCCGGCAATTTTAGAAATCCAACACCCACGTATACCGACTTACCTTAACCGCCCAACATTGTCTTATGGACCAATAGTCCATTCATTTTCCTCGCCAAATGCCCACTTTCCATATTACCAACTTACCAGCCGCAGTAAAAAGGCCACAAAATTGTGCACGGGGCACCTCCCTCACATAAGTCTCCCCCCAAAAGCCCTCCCACAAATAACCCATTCCCACCTGAAGCCTTCCCCACATAAGCCTCTCCCCTCACACCAAGCCATGCATTCACTAGCACAAGCAAAGCACCAGGAGAGGCACCTCTCTCACAAAGCATCCCATTTCATTCACAAGCTCCCTCATTCCCTAGCACAACCAAAGCTTGAGCAAGCCAAGCAAAGACCCCAAGCTTCACAAGCCCCTACCAACTAAGAGCAAACCACAAGCCAACCCATGAACACCTCAGCCAAAGTAAGCTCACTGCCCACCACAAGCAAAGAAAGCCAAGCACCACAACCCCATTGCAATCAACCACAGAGAGAGAGAAACCGGAGAAGGGGAGTAAAGGTGAAGGGGAAGACCAACGGAGTGGGAGCGACAAGCATGGACGGCATCGGCAACGGCATCGAACCATCATCGAACCCCCATACCACGCAAACCGACTGGACAAAGAGGAACCAGAGAGAACCACTAGGAGGGTGATCACCAGGAGAACGACCACCACCACTGCCATCTCCCCAAACCGGCAAAGCCCAATAGAGGTAACCCTATTCATGCCCCCATTATTTTCTTTGCCCAAACCGAGCCACCATTTAAACCAACACCATGTCCATAAAGCACATCCCCACAGCCACCATTCTCTTCCCCCACTGTTTTTCCTTTCACCCAAACCATGCCCACAGAGCACATACAACAATAACCCATAGCCATATCATCATCCCCCAAAATCACAAAGCATTAGCCCTCAGTATCCATCACAGGGCATTAACCGAACCCACCAATAGCCCACATCATTCATCCATTCCCATCACAGAGCAAGGGGAGGGAGAGGGATAGAGTAGAAGAGGGGGAATATACCTCAGTGTGCGGCAACCATGGTGGTAAAAACCCATATTTAGCACATTCACCATGTCTCAACCCACCTCCAGTAACCTTCATGCACACATGAACACCATTGAAAACTCACATCAGAGATTAAATCCAACTTGAACCATAAAACCAAAACAATAAAATAGGAACAAATAATGGGGTTTGAGTCCAGGGGGGTAAGCGAGGCCGAGCATGAGGGCGAGCTGGAGCCGGGCCAGCATGCGGCTAAGCGGCGCAGGCCGTGCCACAGCCGGGCCGGCGGACCAAGCACCCAGGCCAGGAGCGTAGCCGAGGGCCAAACTACACGACAACAATAGAGGGGCCAAGCCCAAGAGGCGCAAGGGTGCGACGCTGGGCCATGAGCAAGGGCACACGGTTGGGCCAGACCGATGGAGCTCGGGCGCCATCGTGGGCCGAGGGGGGGGAAGAGGAGCGTGCGCAAGGGTCAGGGGGCGCGCCAGCCAGGAGGCGGCGGCGGCCAGGCGGCACCGATGGGGCGGCGCCAAGAGGGGAGGCCGGCCGAGCGATGCCATGGATCCATTTGGTGCAAGAGAAAAATGCTCCAGAGAGCATAGCAATGAAGAGAAGAAGAATGGGAAAAGCAAGAATGGGGAAGAACCAGGAGCATTCGGCTGTGAGTTGATAGGATGGAGAGAAAAAAGTGGTTCAGGTGAGGGTAATTAGGAAAAGGGTTGTAAGACCCGGGATTAACATCCCAGATCTTCTGTGCATAACTGAACTAGTCCCATGATCAGTGGCTAGCTCACACAGTAAACAAATATGATAACACAACCATAAACGCTAAAAGTTATTAAATAACAACAGATTTGATTACAAGATAGCCTTACAGGGCAACATTAAATAAACACAGCGGAAGACGATGAAGAAGTAGTGGAGTCCAGCTGATCTGCCACAGGCAATCGACTGGGGTAGCGGCCTAGTCGTCATGATCCACACCTGAAGCGAAGTTCTTCTTCTCTGAAATTTGTTTGCATAAAGCAAGTATGAGCACAACTACCGTGCTCACAAGTTACACCCGTCAAATAACAGAATGACATGCATACATGGATGTAACAAAGGATGGCTTATAGGGTTATTTGTGCAAAAACAACATTTGACATTAAATACCATACTATGTTCAAAAGCTCAAGTTTTATAAAATCTAAAATTGATTTTGTATTGATAAAGATAGTGTAAGCACCAACCTAACACCAACATAAACATGAGCACCAACCCGAGGCTTCAACCCACAACCTTTCTCATGGATACCCATCCATGATCAAAACTGTTTTACAAAAATATTTTGAAATCAAAATCAAAGTCTAACTTTGAGTGGCTTTGCCAGCATATCCATAACCGTGGACACGGCTATTCGAATAGTTTTACACTCTACAGAGGTTGTACAACTTTACCCACAAGAGATAATCAGAGGTGTGCGACTAAGTGATCATCACGAGGCCTTTACAACGCATCATTCCACCATAGTCCTCCCTCGCTAAGGTTTCGCCCCCTTTGGACTACCCGTCCGCAGAGTTCAGGCCCTCTCTTGCGCTAGGTGGGACTAACAAAGGTCAAAACATGACTACCCACCGCACCAACAGGAACGACCATGATGGAGCTTTGCAAATTATTCAGCCAGGTCCTACCCATACAAGACATGTGGTAGTACGATGTGACTTAGCAAGATGCGGCTCGAAGACCAGTCCTTAACTGACCTGGGCGACAACCAACAGAACCCTGGGCCTCAACCTACCCAGTTGAGCCCGTGCATAACCTGCACCCACCAAACAACCAATTCGCCCAAGTCTAAACCATCATTTTATTTTATTTTCTAAAGTCATTTATAAAACTCCCATGACAAACCAATGCCAAGGGTACAATTTAATCAATAGTTGATTTTTGGCTGAAATTCCCCAGAGGAAACATGTTTGGTCTATAAGCATGGCTAAGCATAATTCTTTCCAAAAGATCCTAGTCCATACTATTGTATTAACAAGGTTTTATCTAGGATGATAATATGCTCGCTTCAATTATCAAAATTAGCCATACAAAGGATTTTAGGCATAACTATAAATTTAAAACAGGAATTTAAATTACTGAATATAAATAACCATGCAGTAATAATTTAAAATAAATTTTAAATAATTTTAAATAATGGGTACAAATATGATCAAGAATGTAACTTGTCTTGCTTGAGGTGAACAGATCAACTGATACTGAGGTGATGTTGTTTTCCTTAACAGATCACCTAATACTCACAAGTACCTTCTCCAGGTAGTCCAAGTGTACAATCACGATGATCATACAGTCAAAACCAATCCTCTTATGTGCTCTTCAAACGGCGTCAAAATCTGACTCTCCGAAGTCGTCGAAATCTATACGCGAAATAAGCCAAATTCAAACAAAATTCAAATAACAATTCAAATGAACTCAAAATTAAATAATTTTGGTTTAGATAGCTAGATCTTGAATTTAGATAAATTTAGAAATTTGAATCGATGAAATCGGAGTTAGGGTGCAAAAGATATGGGCTTTAAAAGTTTGAAAATACATAAAATGATAGAATTAGGGTTTTTCTGAATTTTTGGAATTATTTTTTCTAAAGGAAAATGGCTTTATTGCGCAAGGTGACGTCAGGGAAGGAATTTCTTTTCCCGGTCGAATTATTTTCCAAAGGAAAAAGGGGCTGGGTCGCTGACATGTGGGCCCCTTGGTCAAAGACCGAGTCCACGGTGGTCAAAGGTCCACCGCGGACCCGATGCAACATAGTGAGCGAGTGCGTCTTTGGCGCGCACGCCGACGTGTGGGGCGGCGATGCGATGGTAAGGCCACGTGGCCGTGACACGTGTGCGAGCCGTGTCAGTGAGAGGGTGATGTGGCGCCTACGTGGCGCGTGCGTGGAATGACGTGGCAGTGCCACATCACGCCACGGCGGTGGTGGCGCCACGGAGCCCATGACCCGGCGAACGCGCGCACGGCCGCTGCCGGCGCGAGGCGCTAGGAAGGCGAGGAGGCGATGGGGAGTTCGGAGCTTACCGCGGATGTGCGGGGACGCGAGGGATTTGCCGGAGGCGAAAGAAATGGCGGCGGCGGTGTCTGACTTCTGGCGGCGGTGACGTTCCGGCGAGGCTTTGGAGACGACGACGAGCGCACGGGATAGGTGATGGTGATGCGACGCTGTAGGTGCGGTCAGGGCTGCCGAGGTGTCCTCGACGGTGCCGGAATTGACGATAAACCGCAGCTCGGTTGGCGGCGCTCAATTTCGGAATGCGGGCGCTAGTGGGGGAAGGAGCTACGAGAGGGGCAGGGGCGAGATGAGGAGAATGGTGCGCACCCGGTGCTCCCTTTTATAGGGCCGGGGAGGTGCGAGGGATGAGATCGTGCGCGTGGCCTTCTCGGCGGTAATGGCGACGACCCAGTGAACGTGTGCGTGATTAAAGGGGGAAAAGGGGCGGAGTGGGGGAGGTGGCGAGTGGCGGTTTGAATGCGCACGTCCGTGTGAGGAGATGGGGCATAAATGGTGGCGTTGACGGAGCTCAACGTGGGCGAAAATGGCGGCCGAGTCAAGCGCGTCACGAGGAGGACGAAGGTGATGGAGATGACGGCGGTGGGGCCCACTGTCAGCGACAGCGATGACTCGTGCGTGGGCGAGCGGAAAAGGAGCGAGTGGATCTGGGCCGTTGATTTAAATCGAACGGCTCACGACGCGGTGACATTCGGACCTCCGGAGAACAAAATCAAGATCGGCCGTTTATTTTTAATCGGACGATTCATGTTTCTGTGACATTCGGGCCGCCCGAATGACTTCGAGATCTGATCGTTGGTTTGAGATCTGACGGTTGATGAGCGTTGATGTGTTTAACGCGTGGCGCACGAGTGGGTGAGGCTGACACGTGGGCCCAGCGTGTCAGTGAGAGAGAGAAAGAGAGAGAGAGTGCGGTGCGGGCCGAGTGGGCCGAAAGGGAAAACGGGCCGTCCGAAAAAGAGGCTGGGCTGAGGGAGATTTGTCCCAAAAGGCATTTCCTGATTTTAAATTGATTTGTTAGTTTAAATAATCTGATTAAATAAAAAGGGCTTTAGAAAATAGCAAATAAAATCCAAAAATTATGGAAAAAATCACATGAATTCCCTTATTTATTTTGGACTTAATAAAATTATTTCCAACTTAAAGTTGGCTTTTAATTTTGCAAATAAATTTGTTTTGGCTTTAAAATACTTAGGAAAAAGCTTTTAAATTTCCAGAAAATCCTAGAAATTAAGTAAATTTTTATTTTTCAGATTAAATCAAATAAAACTTCAAGAACTTCAAATAAATTTCACTTTTGACTTTTAAAATTTCAAAAATTCAAATAAAGCAATGAAACTCTATCAAATTTCAGAAAATCCAATAAAATGATAACTTTATTTTATTTTATTTTGATAACATTACTTTGGGATGTTACAAGGGTGATTAGATGAGAAAAAGGGGTAAGTAAGAAAAGAGAGATTAAGAGGGTGAGTGAAAAGGTAAATTATGTTGATGATTTGTAGTAATGAGTTTAGTAGTAAAATGGAGCATTAATGATATTAAGTATCGACGCTGTGTAATTATTGGATCAAATAAATGAATAAACCAATAAATGAATAAACCACGTACGGATAAAATAGCCGTAGACCGACCGGTAAAGAAATTAAAAGCGGGGAAAAAGGGGCGAAATAAATCTAATAAAATCACCATTGAGTTAAATAAATAATTTGATGCATTACCTGCGAGTTTCGGGCGAATCACCAGCAAAACGGGTTTATAAAACCCGTGCAGATAAATAGCAATAGTCAGACGGGTAGAAAATAAAAAGGGAAAATTTACAAAATGAATATGAGAATTTATAAATAAATCACCAATAAAACTCACTAAATTAGACAAATAATTTGGTGCATTATCAATAATTTAATTGTGATAGAATAATTAAAATAAACAACCCCGAGTCTATTTAGATCAATAAATAAATGTGCACACACCTAAGTAAAATCAATTAGGCATATTTGCACAAATAAAATTTAATAAACCTAGCTGCATGTGAGTACTGGTAGTATATTATTTGCACGCGATTAAATACAAAAATAGGCGATTTTGATCGTGGAGCCAGTAGACCGTAGAACAACCGCAGTTGGGGAGTGCTAACTTAAAGGGGGGTTCCAAAAAATGTTATTAAAACTAAAATCTGCTAAAAAGAAAAATCATCTAACTAATGTCCACATAGTAACACCCAAATGTCAATAAGTATTTACTTAATTATTTATTATTCGCGCCGTTGTATAATTGCAGCAGACGAACCAACACCGGCAGTGGTAGCTGATAACAATTTTGTCGACGACGATCATTTCTACGACTACGAAGACAAGCTTATCTTTTGAACATCAATATAGTTATATTAAATGTAAAAGTTACATTTTGTATTAATATATATATTGCATGAAAACTATGTCTCAAAATCAAATCGGATAAATAAAAGAAGAAGAAGATGAAAAGAGATGAGGAATGAGGAATGAGATGAGAACATAGTTAATATTATGGCTGGTAAAGGGGGTCTGGGGCAGCAAAGAGATGAGGGAAGAGGTGGTACCTCTTTACATATGGTTAAAATATAAGGACCAACAAAAATTTCACCCGGATTAGGGGCCGTAAATTAAGTGCCAACCATTTTCCTGTTTCGGTGGGCAGAAAATGCTACCTTGTTACGTAATCATGCCCTCCACATTGGGTAAGTAATTATGTAGGATGAAGATGGCGCTATAGCGCTAAGTCGAGTGTTAGGGACCAGAGAGCTGGCCCAACCAACATTATTGGAACTCGGTGGAGAACTGGGTGCGCCCAGGACACCAACGGAAAGTAATGGGTGGAGGAATTTATCACGTAACTTGGAAAATGTTCTGTATTTTGAACTCAAACTCGCATCAAAGGAATTGCTAGGGACCAAGCTCAAAGAGAATTCAGAGTAGCTATGGGTAAAGTGGTACAAGCATGTGCAGTGCTATACAAAATCATGAATTCATGTCTGTCTCTTGGATTGGAGTCTACGAGAACCGCTAGGGGTCTATCTTATCTCCTAGTGACAAGTAGTTTTTTCAGTATTAAAATCTGCCACTTAAAGCTTAGATGAGTTATTTATTTTTAGGAAAAGAGATGATCTAGAAAATGTGTTAACGAACAGAGATGAGTCATCTAGTGCATTTCTTTGCTAATAATGCTTGCTGAGTACACTAGCACTCAAACTTGCTATTATTCTCCTTTGTTAGATCCTAGGCCGGCGGAGAACTATCCCGAGTGGGATGAAGGACACGCAGGTACTGAGGGGACCGCAGGGGATGAGGGCGCTTGCTACATGGAGTTGGGCGAGGTGAACACCATATTCAGCGCATGCGGCGAGTAGAAGACTGATGGAGCAAGGAGAGCAAGCGAGGGGACTTAGTCCCATTTATCAATTGTAAATTACTACTTGTAATGCAGACTTGTAAAAGCCCTAACTTAGGGTTTGTATTTCAAATGTAACATTTTGAGGAGAAATAAAAACTTTTGTTATCTCATGAAGTCATTTGGAAGTTTTCCAAATTTTCCTTAGCAATTTCCAATTTTTAGAATTTAATTCTTGTGATTGGAAATTGTTGTCAGCAAATTCTTAGTCTTCAAACTTATGATCATCCTCTAGGAATATTTTTTCTGTCATTTTGATCATCCTATCTACCTCCCTGAATTATTTCACAATTTTTAGATTTTATTTGCTATTTCAAATGCCCAAGTCAAACCATTCCAAAATCTGGTCAAACCCCTAGAACAGGAGCTTGTGAATTTTCTCCACAACAATGCAGTGCATAAAAAGTTCTGGAAAATTTATACGATGTTGTTCTCTGCCCAAAGTAGCTACCATAAAAATTTTGGAATTTTGGAGCTCGGAACTACCTCTAAAATTCCCAAACTCTCTCCGCTTTTAAACTCAAAATCGGTAATCATCGCTTGTTTGTCGGGCTCGAACCCGAGCCCGACTCAAGTCCGACCGACCACCTCGGCTTGATCGCGCCAACTCGCCGCGCCGCGCGAGTCTTTTCGCCGTGGATCGTCCGTCACGGTCGCACGGTCCACGTTTGCGTATACAATCGATCGTCTATTGCTCTATCGGATCTCGTTCGTCGTGTAAGATCCAACGGTCGATATGATCTTGATCGAGTTAAACCCACTCGTCGCACCGCGCGCACTCCGACTCGAGCCGCCCCTTCTCTCTCGCCGACAGAGCGGTCCCACTGCAGTCCTCCCGCCACGTCGCGCGCCCGGCTCCGCGCGCGCCGCGCTCGCTCTCTCGCCGCCGCGCGCCGCATGCACGCCGCCACCTCGCCTCACCGGTCTTTTCACCGCCCTACCGCCTCCACCTCGCGCCTCCGTCTTCCCCCTTCTTAGCGATCGAGTACTCTTCTTTCTCGGTTTCTTTCTCGCCTCTGTCCACTTCCGTCGCGAGCTCAAAGCCGAGCGCGTCGCCGCCGCTTCCGGCGTTTGGCACCGCTCCGGTGATCTCGGTCATCGCCGATAGCGTCCACGGTGTGCCTAGCACCCGTGAAGCGAACCCCTCAAGAAATTCGGAGTTCCGTCACTATGGAGCGCGCGCCCTTCTTCTCTCCGTCGGCGAAATCGCCTCTTCGCGCGCGTCTTCTCCGGTGAGCTCGAGCTCGATTCTTCGCTCGGTGAGCATCGCCTGGACTCCACCTTCCTTCTCCGCTCACTCACACGTCCTCTCATTCACCTCAGGCTCCTGTCGTCGTTGACCGCCTTGCGCCGCCACAAGCTCTCATCGCCGGGCCACTCCGACTACCCTCCGTCATCGGCAATTTCCCCGGTGAGTTCCTGGAGCCTCACTGATGCTCGTGCGCGCACTAGTTTTCATCGTCTTCCTCTTTGGTGCAGTCGCACCTTGTCACCCCATCGCCGCCGCCGAGCTCGTCGCGCGCCGCTTCGGTGCATCTCCGGTGCCTCGAGACCACCTTGGCTTGCGCTTCTCCAACAACCCATTTTGGCCGTCGCCACGGCCGCGCGCCACTCCTTCGCCGGCGACGACTTCAGTCAGCGCGCCGAGCTCCTCTGTTCTTGGTTCGGTTTGCCCTCTGTTGTTTCATCATCGGTGGGGCCTCCTCATAAAACACATTTATTAGTTGTTAAACATGTTTGTGATTGTTCATTAGTTCAAGCTCTTGTATGATCAAGATTTGGGTTTGAGGTTAGAAGCAAGTAGTTGCTAGTCCCTGTATGTTTTTTTTCTCTGTTGTCATATTGTGTTTCCTCTGTTGTCAGTTACTGAACTTGGTAGATTGGCATGCTTTTCAAATTATGATAGTGCTTGATGGTTCCCCTAGTAGTTGGGGTTAGCATGAATGAAGTCGTTTAGTTAATATGTATAGGTTTCATTTCTTGTGGCTTGTATGATTAAGGAAGATGTAGTTGAACTAGTGTTGTCTCTGTACTTTTGATTTATCAGTGTAGTAAGATTTGGAGTAGTAGCATGCTGAATTTTGATAACCTTACAATATGTTGGTATGATGCTTAGCTGTGTAGTAGCTGAAATGTTATTCAAACCCAAACTTAATTAGAAAATGTCTTAGCGTCTATTAGTTGATTGATAAGATAGTAATTGTCCTCTTGAAGCACATTGTAGGCCTAAATGAAGTCATATCAGTAATAGTGGCATTAGAATAGCTAGTTACTTCTATTGTGTTATTCTGATGCTTAGTTAATAGATGTGCACACATCACCATCAAAGTCTGTCGAAAGATTAAAACATATAAGAGGATTGATTTTGTGGTTAACTTGGTAAATAAGTGAGTGGGTAGATCAATCACATGAAAGCATGTCTAATTTGAAACATCTCTGTAGCAGCTATTTTGTTATTCCTATTGTGATGGTCTAGCTTCTGTGTTTGAATTTGTGTTTGTATTTGAATGTTTGAGTTTTGCCGGTGTTATTCGTTCTTATTTGCTGTTATTTGTTCAATCGTTAGGCTTCGACATTTGCGGTAACCACGAGAACGATCCTCTGCAATGTGTTGAGCATATTGAGCAAAGAATGCCAGCAAGCGGTTTGATCATGTTTATCGAAAGATTTTAAAGTTTAATATTTTGTTTCAATTTGTATGTATGCATTGCTTAATTTGTGTTAAATTGATTAGTTAAATCCGTAGTTGCATATCCTGTAGACAAAATCTTGATCTCTACTACCGAGCCTAGGTTAATTCTTTGTGATTAGAGTTCGTTGGATGAACTCTTGTCACTTAGTAGATTACGAGTTCGATTGCTTAGCTATGCTTAGTTTCCGGTAGATTTGGGCGATCATCGACTTAGTCGATGACTTTGATCACATAAAATTATTATTGGTGTTTTTATGCTTCAGCTTATGCTGTGTTAATTACAAAACTAAAACTGAAAACAAAAATGATTTAGACGCGCACAATGGTAAGATTGGTGTGATCATTGGGTGTGATCGAAAGGTGCCCGGTCGCTTAAGGACCGAACATCTTGTGAGTGAATTTTTATCCAGGCATTTCGGCGTGCTAACCACACTAGAGGGTATGGGACCTCTCTTGACCTAGTACTTTGGCGTGTATTGGCTCCGGGTCGCAGGAGGTCGCAGGAGGGATGGTGTTGGGAGCATGGTAGTTGTCCGAAAAGCTTTACCCTGAGTGGGTAGTTGTCTTTTCGGCTTTACCATGTAAGCGTATGGATTTCTATCCATACGAGCGGCTCGTAGTTAATACACAATATTAGAAAAAGTCTCGTAGGACCTAGCTGTGCCGGCATACCTTCGGAAGTGTGCTTTGGCTTAAAGGCGGTCTGAAGTGTGGGTACAGTGGTACACCCCTGCAGGGTTAAAAACTATTCGAATAGCCTCGTCCTATGTGATGGACACGCTTGGGTAAGCTTTTCAAGAGTTAGACTGCAACCTTTTAACTAAAAATTGACGGGTGGTACGAATCTGGGATTCGTGCTATTGTTGTGGTGACTATTGGGATAGTCACTTCTAGGTTGTTTATCTTTACTCTTTTGTTATTATTACCTTTACTGTTATTTCAACATTAAAAACGAATTGCAAATTTGCTTTCGAACTGTATTACATTATTGCAAACAAATCTGGCTTTGTGCAAATGAAACATATGGCCTCCACCAAACAAGCCTGCATGTAGCATATGAGCAGTGCGCTAGTTCACACGTCGATCTTGCGGGTACAAAGACAATCTTTGTACTCGTGTGCTTTGCTTAATGTTTTGTTGCAGAGGAAGAAGGTGAGCCACAGGGTCTCACTTCGTGAGTCAGTGTTGCCGTTTTCGTGGACGACGACTAGGCTTGGCGGTCCGGTCAGATGCCTTGTGGGTTTGAGGCACACTGATTGGCTTTGTTTATAGCCATCTTATGGCGCTTTTGCTTCCGCTGTCTTTCTGTTGTTATTTGTGTTTATTGTGGCCAGTCGGCCTTGGTCTGTAATAACTCTACTATTTGTTTATCTTCCGTTTGGTAGTGTGATGTTTGAACTCTATGTTTGGAATGGAGTTGATGCATACTTTTGTGGGAGATGTGTATACTGCTTCTGGGAAGTATACACATTCGAGGTTTCGGTTTATTTGATTTGTGTTGCTAGGACCAGGTGGTTGGTTAAGCATTACAAGCCAAATAAATTGGGGTCCTCACAAAGTTGGTATCAGAGCCATTCTGATCGTAGTAACCCAGGCATAGTCGTCCTTAGGATATTTTGGAAAAGCTTATTTGAAAACTGTAAAAAGATTTGCGAAAACTTAGGCAGACTCTCAGATTTTACTCCTTACCTATCTTAGCCTTCTACTCTCATCTTACTCCAATTTGGGTTTTAAAACTTGGTTTCTCTCTTTCCTTTCAAAAGATAGTTACGAGTCCGGTGGAATTAGCTGTGGGAGAACCATAGAAGATTAGTCTAATTAAAATTTGTGGGAACATAAGGGTGAGATATGTTGTGAGTTTGCTAAAGTTTCTAATTTTTGTCAGTTGGTTTTGTAACTTAAAAGTCTTGTGCTTGTTTTGTGCTGTTAGTGAGTTATTTGCAGTGAGTTATCGACTTCATGTTTCCCGGCTATTGCTAACCTATCCTAGTGAAACAGGATGGCTGGGAGAACGCGTGGCAGTCAGCCGGCTGGTCATGATGAGGAGCTTCCCCCTCCTCCGACCATGGCTGAGGTTCTCGCTCGACGAGCGAAACCGCATGGACAGACGCGCATCTTGGAGGTTATTGCTAGGAATACCTCCACTCCTGCCGGTGGTGGCGGGCACCAGACTCGCGGGGGACTTGCGAGTTCCTCCGCACGCGACGCCTACTTTCTCCCGCTCGAGGACCCTCTTGATGCGGATGATTGGCTGCGCATGGTTGAGCGAAAGCTCAACATAGCTCGATGCCGAGCACGCGGATAAGGCGCTCTTCGCGTCCCACCGCCTTGAGGGCGGCACTCTCATGGTAGGAGAACTATCTCGCCATGCAGCCGCGCAGCCATGTGGTCGCGTGGGAGGAGTTCGGATCGACTTTCGTCGGGCCCACATCCCGATGGCCTGATGAAGTCAAGAAGAAATAATTCCTCGCGCTCAAGCAAGGGCGCAAATCTGTGACGGAGTATCTATACGAGTTTAATCACCGCTCGTTATGCTCGGGAGGTGGCCTCGATGAGGCTAAGCAGAGAAGTTTATGGATGGCTTGTCCGAGGAGGCTGCAGGACAAGCTATCAATTGTGGACTTCTCGACTTTCGTGCCTTGGTAGATAAGGCCATTGTTGCAGAGCATAAGGCAAAGGCGTTGGGCGAGTCCCGCAAGCGCAAATGGGAGGCCCATCAGTCTACTCACACCAGCCTCGCTCGTCCTCGGGCTGGGGTAGCACTAGGGGCCCGTTCTTTTGCTCCACCGCGCCGAGGCCATCGGCGCGATTCCTCGTCCACCACAGCCGTGTTTGACCACGTGCGCTGTGATCCAAAGAACAGGTGGCCTCCGCAACCGGCGGCCGAGGTTACTTGTTTCGTTGTCACCAAAGGGCCATTATGCAAATTCACGCCTCGAGCGTTGCAGCGCAGCCCCTCGTCCTAATGGAGGACGCAGGCGAAAGTGGTCACCCACGACGTAAGATGATCCGAAGCCCGAGCGCGGCGCAATGTCGAGTCAACCACCTTTCACCGAGGAGGCTCGGGGCGCGGATGTCGTGATGGGTACACTTCTTGTCAATTCTCGTCCCGCTGCAGTATTATTTGATTCTGGAGCATCGCATTCTTTTATTTCAAGGTCATTTGCTGCTGCTAGTGGTCTTCACTGTGTTCCTTTGGGGATTACTTTGCTCGTCCGCTCTCCGGGGTCGGAAATGAGAGCCGATTCTGATGTCGGGATGTTCCTATCATAGTCAAAGGAGTGGATTTTGGCAAATCTTATTACTCGCTCGATTCAGTGAGTGCGGATGTGATTCTTGGCATGGATTGGTTGTCCCAACACTTGGGGCAAATCGATTGTGCCAGGAAGATTGTCTATCTCACTAGCCCTTCAGGCGAGCAGGTTGGATTTTCGCCGCAGCTACAGGGACCGCATCTGTGTGCTTTAAAAGCGAAGCCCGTCTTGCAGATTCGGGATGTTCCCATAGTATCTGACTTTGTGGATGTCTTTCCCGAAGATTTGCCTGGGATGCCTCCAGTTCGAGACCTTGAGTTTGTCATTGAGTTGCTGCCCGGTACCACTCCGATTTCGAAGGCGCCGTATCGGATGCCTCCCAATGAATTGGAGGAATTGAAGAAGCAGTTAGGTGAGCTTCAAGCAAAGGGTTTCATCCGTCCTAGCTCATCTCCGTGGGGTTGTCCGGTGATCTTTGTAAAGAAGAAGGACAAGACTTTGCGCATGTGTGTTGATTACCGTCCTCTCAATGAGGTGACGGTGAAGAACAAATATCCTCTGCCCCGCATTGATGATCTGTTTGATCGCTTGATGGAGCCAGTGTTCTCAAAGATTGATTTGAGAATGGGGTATCATCAGGTCAGGATCAGATCTGAGGATATTCCGAAGACGGCTTTCACTACTCGTTATGGTCTATACGAGTACACCGTCATGTCCTTTGGCTTAACCAATGCTCCAGCTTTGTTCATGAACCTTATGAATTCAGTATTCATGGAGTATTTGGATAAATTTGTGGTGGTCTTTATTGATGATATTCTTATCTATTCCAAGACTGAAGAGGAGCACGCTGAGCATCTGAAGATAGTTTTGGGCAAGCTGCGAGAGCATCAGCTATATGCAAAGTTCAGCAAATGCGAGTTCTGGTTGAAGGAAGTGGCATTCTTGGGCCATGTTCTTTCGGCTGGAGGCGTAGCTGTGGATCCCAGCAAGGTCAGCGATGTTCTATCTTGGGGTCAGCCCAAGTCAGTCACAGATGTATGGAGTTTTCTCGGTTTAGCGGGCTACTACCGCCGCTTTATCAAGAATTTCTCCAAGATCGCGAAGCCGATGACTGAATTGCTCAAGAAGGACAAGAAGTTTGTGTGGTCCTCTGCTTGTGATGAGAGCTTTCAGGAGCTCAAACAGCGATTAACTTCAGCCCCAGTCCTTACTCTCCCTGATATCCACAAGAGCTTCGATATTTATTGCGATGCCTCTCGTCAGGGACTTGGGTGTGTGCTTATGCAGGAAGGCAAAGCAGTTGCATATGCATCGAGGCAGTTGAGACCGCATGAACTCAACTATCCCACCCATGATTTAGAGCTTGCTGCAGTGGTTCATGCACTCAAGATTTGGCGGCATTATCTGATCGGAAACCGCTGTGAGGTGTATTCTGATCACAAGAGTTTGAAGTACTTGTTCACTCAGCCAGATCTGAACCTCAGGCAGAGGCGATGGCTGGAATTGATCAAAGATTACGACATGGGTATTCAGTATCATCCTGGCAAAGCTAATGTGGTTGCTGATGCACTTAGCCGAAAGGTGTACTGCAATACTTTGATGGTCCAAGAGCAGCAACCTGCACTTCTTGCAGAATTTCAGCGCCTCAATTTGGGTTTGGTTGAGCAAGGTTCCCTTGCTGCTTTGGTGGTGCAATCAACCTTGATGGATCAAGTCAAGGCAGCACAGCAGTCAGATGGCGGTGTGAACCAGATTAAGCTGAATATCAAGGATGGATCAGTCAAGTGTTTCACAGAAGATGAGCACGGTGTCATGTGGTTTGGACAGCGGCTTGTTGTCCCTAAGATTCCCGAGTTGCGAGAGTTGATTCTCCAGGAGGCCCATGATTCCCCCTTGTCTATTCATCCCGGGGCTACCAAAATGTACCAAGATCTGCGTCAGAGATTCTGGTGGACTCGCATGAAGCGCGAGATTGCGGTGTTCGTTGCGGATCGGCGTATGTTGTCGTGTCAAGGCCGAGCATCAGCGTCCAGCAGGTCTTCTTCAGCCCTTACCTATACCAGAATGGAAATGGGATTCTGTGGGGCATGGATTTCATCACTGGTTTGCCCCGTACTTCTTCGGGGAAGGATGCTATTTGGGTCGTTATTGATCGATTGACAAAGGTAGCGCATTTCTGCCAAGATGCCACCACTCTCAGTGTCAGTCGATTGGCAGATCTCTACATATCCCGTATTGTGAGCTTGCATGGTGTGCCACGAACGATTGTGTCAGATCGTGGTTCTCTTTTCACTTCCCGACTTTGGCATAGTCTGCAGGAGGCCATGGGGACCCGTCTCTCTTTTAGCTCAGCCTACCATCCTCAGACTGATGGTCAGACGGAGCGAGTCAATCAGGTGCTTGAAGATATGCTCCGTGCTTGCATTCTTTCCTATGGGAAGAATTGGGAGAAGTGCCTACCACTTGCTGAGTTCTCCTACAACAACATCTTTCAGGCTAGTCTCGGTATGGCACCGTTCGAGGCATTGTATGGGAGGCGATGCAGGACCCCATTGAACCGGTCGAACCGAGAGAGCGGTTCTTTGGCCGATTCCATCAATGAGGCCGAAAGTCAAGTGCGATTGATTCGTGAACACTTGCGCGTAGCTCGGTCGAGCGAGAAGAGCTATGCGGTCGGCGTCGCCGTGGTGAGTTTCGGCCCAATGACTTTGTGTATCTCAAAGTCTCACCTTTGAAGGGTCATCGGCGTTTCGGCGTCAAGGGCAAACTGGCTCCTCGGTATGTCGGACCTTATCGCGTCATCAAGAAAGTGGGAGCCATTGCATACCAGTTGGAGTTGCCAGCTACACTTGAAGGGGTGCATGATGTTTTCCATGTGTCACAATTGAAGAAGTGCCTTCGTGTTCCTGTGGAGGAAACGCCATTGGAAAATATCGATGTGCAAGAAGATCTGTCTTATCGTGAGCATCCCGTTCGTATCCTCGAGGAAGCCGAACGCAGAACAAGGAACCGTGCGATCAAGTTCCTGAAGGTTCAGTGGTCGAATCACTCCAAGGATGAAGCCACTTGGGAGCGGGAAGATCGTCTCCGAGCAGACTACCCATCCTTCTTCTCCCAGTGATCAGAATCTCGGGGCGAGATTCCTGTAAGGGGGGGAGATTTGTAACAGCCCTAACTTAGGGTTTGTATTTCAAATGTAACATTTTGAGGAGAAATAAAAACTTTTGTTATCTCATGAAGTCATTTGGAAGTTTTCCAAATTTTCCTTAGCAATTTCCAATTTTTAGAATTTAATTCTTGTGATTGGAAATTGTTGTCAGCAAATTCTTAGTCTTCAAACTTATGATCATCCTCTAGGAATATTTTTCCTGTCATCTTGATCATCCTATCTACCTCCCTGAATTATTTCACAATTTTTAGATTTTATTTGCTATTTCAAATGCCCAAGTCAAACCATTCCAAAATCTGGTCAAACCCCTAAAACAGGAGCTTGTGAATTTTCTCCAGAACAATGCAGTGCATAAAAAGTTCTGGAAAATTTATACGATGTTGTTCTCTGCCCAAAGTAGCTACCATAAAAATTTCGGAATTTTTGGAGCTCGGGAACTACCTCTAAAAATTCCCCAAACTCTCCGCTTTTTAAACTCAAAATCAGTAATCACTGTTTGTCGGGCTCGAACCCGAGCCCGACTCAAGTCCGACCGGACCACCTCGGCTTGATCGCGCCAACTCGCCGCGTCGCCCAAGTCTTTTCGCTCGTGACCGTCCGATGCAGGTCGCGACGGTCCACGTTTATGATACAATCGGACTGTCCTATTGCTCTATCAGATCTCGATCGTCCGTGTAAGATCCAACGGTCGATATGATCTTGATCGAGTTAAACCCACTCGTCGCACCGCACCAGACTCCGACTCGAGCCGCCCCCTTCTCTCTCGCTGACAGAGCGGTCCCACTGCAGTCCTCCCACGCCGTCGCTGCGCCGGCTCCGCGCCGCTTCGCCGCGCTCTCGCGGCCGCGCCGCGCATGCACGCTGCCACCTCGCCTCACCGGTCTTTTCACCGCCCTACCGCCTCCACCTCGCTGCCTCCGTCTTCCCCTTCTTAGCGCGATGAGCACTCTTCTTTTCTCGGTTTCTTTCTCGCCTCTGTCCCACTTCCGCGCGAGCTCGAAAGCCGAGGCGTCGCCGCGCTGCTTCGGCGTTTGGCCTCCGGTGATCTCCGGTCATCGCCGATAGCGTCACGGTGTGCCTAGCACCCGTGGAAGCGAACCTCAAGAAATTCGGAGTTCCGTCAGCGTGGAGCCGTGGCGCGCCTTTCTTCTCCAAGTCCGCCGAAACCGCCTCTTCCGCGCGCGTCTTCTCCGGTGAGCTCGGCTCGATTCTTCGCTCGGTGAGCATCACCTGGACTCCACCTTCCTTCTCCGCTCACTCACACGTCCTCTCGTTCACCTCAGGCTCCTGTCGTCGTTGACCGCCTTGCGCCGCCGCAGGCTCTCGTCGCCGCGCCACTCCGACTACCCTCCGTCATCGGCAATTTCCCCGGTGAGTTCCTGGAGCCTCACTGATGCTCGTGTGCGCACTAGTTTTCATCGTCTTCCTCTTTGGTGCAGTCGCACCTTGTCACCCCATCGCCGCCGCGAGCTCGTCGCCGCACCGCCTCGGTGCATCTCCGTGCCTCGAGACCACCTTCGCCTTCAGCAGCTTCTCCAACAACCCATTTTGGCGTCCGCACGGCCGCGCCGCCACTCCTTCACGGCGACTTCAGTCCAGCGCGCGCTGAGCTCCTCTGTTCTTGGTTCGGTTTGCCCTCTGCATTTTCATCGCTGTGGGGCCCACTCATAAAACCTGTTTATTAGTTGTTAAACATGTTTGTGATTGTTCATTAGTTCAAGCTCTTGTATGATCAAGATTTGGGTTTGAGGTTAGAAGCAAGTAGTTGCTAGTCCCTGTATGTTTTTTTTCTCTGTTGTCATATTGTGTTTCCTCTGTTGTCAGTTACTGAACTTGGTAGATTGGCTTGCTTTTCAAATTATGATAGTGCTTGATGGTTCCCCTAGTAGTTGGGGTTAGCATGAATGAAGTCGTTTAGTTAATATGTCTAGGTTTCATTTCTTGTGGCTTGTATGATTAAGGAAGATGTAGTTGAACTAGTGTTGTCTCTGTACTTTTGATTTATCGGTGTAGTAAGATTTGGAGTAGTAGCATGCTGAATTTTGATAACCTTACAATATGTTGGTATGATGCTTAGGTGTGCGATGTTGAAATGTTATTCAAACCCAAACTTAATTAGAAAATGTCTTAGCGTCTATTAGTTGATTGATAAGATAGTAATTGTCCTCTTTTAGCACATTGTAGGCCTAAATGAAGTCATATCAGTAATAGTGGCATTAGAATAGCTAGTTACTTCTATTGTGTTATTCTGATGCTTAGTTAATAGATGTGCACACATCACCATCAAAGTCTGTCGAAAGATTAAAACATATAAGAGGATTGATTTTGTGGTTAACTTGGTAAATAAGTGAGTGGGTAGATCAATCACATGAAAGCATGTCTAATTTGAAACATCTCTGTAGCAGCTATTTTGTTATTCCTATTGTGATGATCTAGCTTCTGTGTATGAATTTGTGTTTGTATTTGAATGTTTGAGTTTTGCCGGTGTTATTCGTTCTTATTCGCTGTTATTTGTTCAATCGTTAGGCTTCGACATTTGCGGTAACCACGAGAACGATCCTCTGCAATGAGTTGAGCATATTGAGCAAAGAATGCCAGCAAGCAGTTTGATCATGTTTATCCCAGTATTTTAAAGTTTAATATTTTGTTTCAGCTGTATGTATGCATTGCTTAATTTGTGTTAAATTGATTAGTTAAATCCGTAGCTGCATATCCTGTAGACAAAATCTTGATCTCTACTACCTGAGCCTAGGTTAATTGCTGTGATTAGAGTTCGTTGGATGAACTCTTGTCACTTAGTAGATTACGAGTTCAGTTGCTTAGCTATGCTTAGTTTCCGGTAGATTTGGGCGATCATCGACTTAGTCGATGACTTTGATCACATAAAATTATTATTGCTGTTTTTATGCTTCAGCTTATGCTGTGTTAATTACAAAACTAAAACTGAAAACAAAAATGATTTAGACGCGGGCACAATGGTAAGATTGGTGTGATCTGTTGGGTGTGACTAGAAAGGTGCCCGGGTCAGTTAAGGACCGAACATCTTGTGAGTGAATTTTTATCCAGGCATTTCGGCGTGCTAACCACACTAGAGGGTATGGGACCTCTCTTGACCTAGTACTTTGGCGTGTATTGGCTCCGGGTCGCAGGAGGTCGCAGGAGGGATGGTGTTGGGAGCATGGTAGTTGTCCGAAAAGCTTTACCCTGAGTGGGTAGTTGTCTTTTCGGCTTTACCATGTAAGCGTATGGATTTCTATCCATACGAGCGGCTCGTAGTTAATACACAATATTAGAAAAAGTCTCGTAGGACCTAGTCAGTGCGGCATACCTTCTAAGTGTGCTTTGGCTTAAAGGCGATCGAAGTGTGGGTACAGATGGTACACCCTGCAGGTTAAAAACTATTCGAATAGCCTCGTCCTATGTGATGGACACGCTTGGGTAAGCTTTTCAAGAGTTAGACGCAACCTTTTAACTAAAAATTGATTTGGTGGTGCGAATCGGGATTCGTGCTATTGTTGTGGTGACTATTGGGATAGTCACTTCTAGGTTGTTTATCTTTACTCTTTGTTATTATTACCTTTCTCGTTATTTCAACATTAAAAACGAATTGCAAATTTGCTTTGAATCAGATTACATTATTGCAAACAAATCTGGCTTTGTGCAAATGAAACATATGGCCTCCACCAAACAAGCCTGCATGTAGCATATGAACAGGTCTGCTAGTTCACACGTCAGTCTTGCGGGTACAAAGACAATCATTGTACTCAGATGCTTTGCTTAATGTTTTTGTTGCAGAGGAAGAAGGAGAGCCCCTGGGGTCTCACTTCTGTGAGCTGTGTTGCCGTTTCGTGGACGACGACTAGGCTTGGCGGTCCGGTCAGATGCCTTGTGGGTTTGAGGCACACTGATTGGCTTTGTTTATAGCCATCTTATGGCGCTTTTGCTTCCGCTGTCTTTCTGTTGTTATTTGTGTTTATTGTGGCCAGTCGGCCTTGGTCTGTAATAACTCTACTATTTGTTTATCTTCCGTTTGGTAGTGTGATGTTTGAACTCTATGTTTGGAATGGAGTTGATGCATACTTTTGTGGGAGATGTGTATACTGCTTCTGGGAAGTATACACATCTCGAGGTTTCGGTTTATTTGATTTGTGATGCTAGGACCAGGTGGTTGGTTAAGCATTACAAGCCAAATAAATTGGGGTCCTCACAAGACTATAGCCTTGCGTGGCTAAATACTGAAATAAAGTATAGTTTCTATCTTATTGCTCTGCGGCGTAGACTTTGCTAAGGCTTACTATTCGTCGGAGCGATATCCAACTGGGCAGACAAATAGTAATCCATATGCCTAAGTGTGATTACCGTCTAGGTAATGACACGGGGTGCCTCATGTAACAGCCCCAGTTTTATGAACAGTAATAAAAATGCTTTATGAACAGTAATGAGGTACTTTTCATAACAGTAATGAGATGATGTTCATAACATTACTGCTCATTTTTACAAATTGGGCATTATGTTACAAATTAAAACCTTCCTTTTCTAGCCAAAATCCAAAACCTATTTGAAGTTTCGAAGGAAATACAAGTCAGTGCTTGTATTATGACTGGGAAGTATTTTTATTAAATCCTAGATCAATTATCTTGGCCAAAAATAATTTTGTTGAATTTGTAGAAATTATTTTGACTTGGAGAAAAATATTTGACTTTAAATAAACCTATTCGGATTAAGGTAATTATTTATGTATTTTAAAAAGTGAAATAGTTGATTTTAAATTTTATTTGGGACATATATGATCCCAGAAGCATCCTTGCAAAAATTCAGAATTTTATAATTTTTTTTGCTATTTTTAAAGCCCAGTCAAACTTTTGGAGCTTTAATTGAGATAGTCAACACTCTCGGCCTAAAACCTAGCCAGTTTGCACTGTAGCGACCGAGCCAATTGCTTTAGGTCCAAACCGGGCCGCACCCAACACGTTTGGGCGCGTGCCCAAGCCTCCAGCGAACGTGAGCCGTCGATTTCTTGATGAACGGCCGAGATTCGCAAAGCCGCGTGGGCTATCCACGTACTCCGTGCGATTTCCACCATCGGATCTTCATCCAACGGCATCCAACTTTAGTTCCAAAGTCCTATCGCACCTTCAACTCGTGATCGTTGATTTCCCAACGATCGGGCTGGATTCATTGTGACATTCGGACATCCTAACGCGCCACTCAATCATGGCCGTTAGATATAAATCGTGTGGTGCATCATTTTTTAGATAAGCCGCCCCTAAAAGGAAAACACTAAAATGCACCCAAGCCGTTGGAGCCTCTTTAAGTGGGCCAGATCAAGTGGGCCATTCGGAGCCCCGAATATCACATCGAATCTAAGCACTTGATTTTAAACCGGGTGATCGAGGGTGATTGGGCCGTTCAGAGCATCGAACTTCCCTTCAATATCCACCGTTGATCTCTAATCCAACCGCGCCGCCCTTTTCGTTTTTGAACTTAAAGGCGCGCATTCATTTTTGGCCGTCAGATTTAAATCCTACGGTACCCTTTTGACCGCGTGTGTTTAGGGTCCGATCTTCATAGGGCCATTGGATTTTGATCGTGGGGTCTATAAAGATGGGACCTTCGGACCGCCGAACCTCCCATCAATCTCGACCGTAGAAAACCAATCTAATGGTGCCACGTCATCCCATTTAAAGTGGCGCGTATCTTTTTGGGATCGATCGTTGGATTCAAATCCAACGCTCCTTTTTGAGTGTAACCTTCGGACTTCCTAAGGCTCCATTAAATCTCATCCCTTCGTTTACGATCGCACGGTCCATATTAAAAGATATCGATTAGATTATCCTAACGCCTATCTCCATGGCAACCACCCATTTCTAATCGGACGGTTGATGTTCTTTTGATATTGTGAGAGCGTGGGAGGCTGCTACTGACAGCGGGTCCCGCATGTCAGTGAGGTGCTTATCTTCTTCCTTGCAACTGTGCATCGCCACCGACTTCATTGCCGGAGAGGCGGTGTTCCGCCGCGATTTTGGCCACTCTTTCCTTGACACCTGGTACCCTGTTGCCGCCGCATCAATTCTAGACACTTCTCACTTGCTCCAGTGATTCAAACCCTATATAAACCCTAGTTTGAGCTTATCTACCATTGTTGATCGAAAGCTCTCCTCACATTCTTTCTTCTTTCTCAGTGAAGCTTTCTTGCTTGCACTCCTTGTTCATCTATAATCATGCCTAATTCACTTAGTAATATGAATTTTGGGCATCTTTTGTAGGTTGAACGAAGGTTTGCTCTCTGTCGACTTAAGTCTGTTGGAGCACCACTTCGGCGAAGTCTTGCTCCGGTGAGTTAGACTCCATTCTTTCCTGTAAAGGACATGTATTGTGGTCTATAGAGCTTTAGTATTCTCTTGTTTTTTGTTTTGGTCAGATAGGAGAAGAGAACTTTGCAATTTCCCTGTTTTCGGCCGAAAACCCAACTTCATCTTCTCCAGCTCCGGTGAGTGAGTCTTGATCCTTCTCTTTTCTGTTCTGAACATCTTAAGAACTTACTTAACCTACTGAATCACTCACTTGTGCATACGATGCTCAAATCTTGCTTTGACTGAAAAGTTCCTCTTTATAACTTTTCGGTTTTTCATATCACTTCCAAGATTTTGAGCTTTCCTGTTTAATCTCCAAGTTCAGACAGTCTCCTATTTAACCCTAGCATCATAAGCAATAATCCTTTTGAACCTTGATGCCTTCAAATCGGCTAGTTAGCCAAAATCCTTCTCTGTTGTGTTTTGTCGGACAAAATCGACAAACACTGGAGCTCCCTATTTTCTGGTAATCTTGAAAGTATATGATAGCAAGAGTTGGTCTAGGGTATTATCTACCTCTTCGATCAGCTTCAACTTAAATTTGAAATCTTTGTTTAGTGAATCTCCAAATCCACCGCAGTCTGCAAGTTGTGCATGTGCTGTTTTTGCTGTTGGTCCAACCGACAAAAGGCAGCATATTCTTCCTTTCTTAGTTCTTGGCACTTAGTGGTTAAATGATAAGTTAGGTCCCTGTATTAGTTAGGAATACTCTCAGCTTTAGCAAAGAATTTTGTTTGTGCATGTATAGCTTAAACCACCATTCTTTTGTAATCATCCCATTTTCGCTTTTCAAAATCGACACTTTAGATCCGATTAAACCTCAATTTTAATAATTAGTATTAAGCGATATTAAGTGATACATTAACCTTTTAGTTTTACTTATTTAGTCAGTAGCTAAATCAAAAATAGCTTTCTCTCATAGTCTAAGATAGCAGCAAGACTCTTCTTTTGTAAATCATCTGTTTTCAAATTTCAAAATCTAAAGCTGCAGCTTTAAATTAAACCCTAATCTGAGTAATTAGTATCATTAGGTATTAAATATGGGTTATTATCCTTATTTGGGCTAGATGTAGATTGAGCATGTTGATAATTAAGCATTCAAGTATTGATCATGCATTCTCTTTCTATATTTTGTTCTCTGCCATTTTCCTACTATTTATTGGATTTTATTTGACTTTCTAGATTCTGATTCTTCTGGAGTGGTTAAATCTTTTGTTGGTCAACAAGAACCTGAACAAAAGGTGTATTATTACCAAGGCAAGCATCCTCTCTGCATCATGTTGATCTCAAAGTTTTATACTATAGATCTTCGAAATACAGTGATAATTGTGGCATGCTAATTTCCTAAAAAGCAATTGTGATCTGTTAGTAGGTAGTTATGACCTAACATTGTGGCTTACCTTAAATCTGACCATACACTCAAAACTTAGAGTAGTGATGTATACTACGACATTTAATTTTAGAAATTTACTTAGCCATGCAGTCTGTAGAACATTAGAGTTTGGCAAGACTATCTTGTCAAACATGGGAACAACAAATGAATTTCAGTCATTTTAACTCTTTGTCCAGTTTATTTAAACCAAAACTGAATTTAAATTTCAATTGATTTGGACAAGAGGATGCTAGTGGTGGTGCCTTCGTGCACGAGATTGGGAAATGTGGTGGACTTGTCTGGACCAATTAAGGACTGAACTCTGACTATTCAATTCAAGTCCCCACGTACTTCCACACGCGGTGTATGGGCGCTGTTTGGTTAAGTAAAAGCTTAATGCTATTGAGTTGGAAACAGAGGAGTAAGGACATGTGTATTTGATGAACTCGAAGGTCCGATTGTTAGCCCGATCTTTCGATGAGAACGATAAATTCGGTAGGTGTCGCTCAACTCTCATGATCCTGGCTACGAACACGCAAGGCTCGAAACCACGCAATCGCTGAACTGCTCGACAAGTCATTATCAATCGTGCACGAATACCCGGTTGACCTGATCACGAAGATCGATTCCTGCATACACCGAAGAAGCACACAAGAACAAGGTAAATAAGCAATATGAAATTGCGAATAGAAATTGAATGTATTGATAGGTGGGGTTCCGAAGAACAATGTCACTGTTGATCTCGCCGACCAAGAGAACAAAGTAGAAAGTAGCAAAGCTAAACTTTAATCAACAAAACCCCCGAACAAAAGGGGCGGCGGCCACTATCTATAGGAGGAAGAGGGAGGGGGTGGTGGTACTGTTCATGTGTGAATAGTGCCATGTAAACAGTACCACGAAACCCTAGGGGCCAGCTATATGGGCCATATGGACCAATGTGGCCAAAACAGCCCATTCGTTACATAACTTATGAGCCAACAATTGGTGACGCAGCACCATGGCATGTAAACGTAGCCCGACACGTATGAGTAGGAGCAGTAGATGTAGCCCGGCATATATGTGTAGAGGCAGCTCGGTCCAATTGGAAAATATGGCAATGCAGTCGCCGAAAGTCCGATCGAAGATGTGGATGTAGCGTAACGAGTCGAAGCAGTGGGTGCAGTCGAAGCAGGGGATGCAGTCGAAGCAATGGATGCATCCTTAGGGTTGATGTCCTCATCAGTATTGATCTTGCATGGCATAGATGTTTAAGTCTTCGGGCCGTGTCTTATGCCATGTGAGCTTTTATATCAGTATCAGATGTTCTTAGGAAGGTGAGGGCGTATATGCGTTCTAGCACATGTACGTACCTTAAGGGTTCTGATTGCAATCTAGTATGTGTAGCGAACACAACCTGCATTTCTTTTGATTGGGTCGGCATTCCCGGCGCAACATGTGTGCCCCGGTTAAGCAGATGCTATCAGTCGTTGTTTGAGCAGGATTAGTTCACACATGGGTTGTCCAACTCAATAGTGTCAACTTATTGAAAAATACCAAATCTTAGTTTCCCTCGTCGGCATACCAAAGGAAGTGTGTCATCATTCGGAGGCATCCGAAGGCATCGGGCTGACTAAGTCGTGTGGGTAAAGATGTACACATGTCACCTGTATAGAATTTTGATTTTAACTGCTGTTTGGGTTCTGGTTCAGCATGAGGGAATTCATGCAATGTACTGTTTATATTTACATTTCATTTACTTATTATGTTGGTCCAAATTGATTTATTAAATTGCTTTATCAAAACTTAGCAATTGTAGGTTAAGATGTATTGCTTTATGCAAAATTGAACCATTATGCCTACCTGTTATCAACTTTATGCATATATAAATTCTATTCCATTGTATAGGGTCTTTCGCACATGTTCTTTTATTAGTTTGTGTAAGTCTTGATGAGTACCTTCCGTACTTAAGGTGCTATAACCTCTTGTTGCAGGTGAGGATGGTTATCTATATGAGATGCCCGTAGCGTCGATCAGGGTGATGCTAACGAGTGAAGCTATTTCTTTCCTCCACGCAATAGCCTGCGGGTGATGGGGCCATTGGTGGTTTTGCCGTTTAATCTTTTGCTTCCGCTGTTACTCCTTTGTAGTGACCAAGTCATTTATATTGTAGTATTAAACCGAAGTGTAACCTTATGTTTAATTATGTAATTGTATGCCTTGTATGTGTATGATGCAATGTTGTTTAAGGATATATGTGCAATGGTCACTGATCCTGGGAATCATTGTAAGACATATATCCGGGAAATCTAAATATTGGATTTGTTACTTGTTAAATGTATACTTCTAGCATGATCTTTAATAAAGGGGACATAACTGTTTCTTAATTAAGAATTATGCTACAGTATAATTTTAATTAGGTACATTTCTAATATTCTGGGGTCCTCACACCTCAGACCCCAGGAATATCACCCACCCAAACAGCTACAGAAGGTAGGCCTCGAAGTGCCTCATCACCGTCTCCACGGGTGCGTTCTTCACCATACGCGTGCGTTCTTCACCATACGCTTGGGATGCAAGAAGACAGATACACATTAGCAAGATGCACAAATAAATTAATGCGAGAGGACAAGAGTCTCGAAGACTTACGTAGAACTGGTAGATCCACTTCAGCGTCAGCCTGTGGATGCTGCTGAACTCCCTGTAGCCACTATCCGGTGGCAGCACCCCCTGGAACCTCGCTAGGAACTTCGTGCGCCACATGGTCGGAATGTCGTACACCGCCATGGGGAAGCCTGCGTAGGGCAACCCGTTCAGGAAGCTCACATCCTGCAGCGTTGGCACCATTCCCCGCACGGAAGGTGAAACATGTGCGTCTCTGGCCTCCACCGGTCAACCAGCGCCGTCAGGAGGGACCGGTCATACGGAAAGCGCCTGGACGTATGCCCACCGCCCGGGCGGTCCTGGTCGTCCTCCTAGGTCGCCTCAACCATCCTCGTCAGCAGAAGGAGGCCTGCATGCCTCAAACTGCGTCAGAATAGATTAAGAACAAACGTCAGTCCACACAAAATAGTCATGCTGCAAATGAGTACACAAATGTCGCAACTGCACATACCTCGGAACCCAGCGTGGGTCCACCCTCCACGCCCTCATGGGCGGGCGCAGCCGCAGCGCATCAATCGCCAACTCACCCTCCCAGGGGAGGATGGTACTGAGGCGGCTATGATGATGAGCGTCAATGACCAGGTGAAGCAACTCGTACGGCCACTGCGCAGCGCGTCCTGGGTTCACCATACTTGAAAATTTAGTGCATGCATTGTAAAAATTTAAGTTCAAATCATTTTTATTTAGCTATACAAACCATACTAAGCTAATTTAGGTTCCTTTTTTTGCCTAGCTTCAATCATTTTTTTTCAATTTAAGATGGTTCATGCTATTTTCCTAGTTAAAAATACGGCATCAAGATAGTAATTATCGTGCACAAATAGAAACCAAAATTAAGCAAACATTATTTTCATTAAGCTCTACCTACCCTACTAAGCTACTTTGCAATTTTTACAGATTTTTAATACGTATCTTGCTACTTTCGTTGTTTAAAAGGTGTCTCCAACATTTTTCAATTCTTTATCGTGTGCAAATAAAAACAATAAATAAAGTTCATATTATTTTAACCTATGTACCAACTCCGGTTTTTCTTTACAATTTTAAAATGTGTCATGCTATTTTCCTAGTTTAGAAAGTATTTTCGGTATTTTTTTCAGATTTTTAATAGATGTCTTCCTATATTTGCATATTTATTCTTAATCAATCGTATACAACAAAAAATATCTGCACAATTAACTAAACTATACCCAGCTAAAATGATGTACTACATAAAACAGCTAAAATTAACTACTCTTATGAATTCTATGTCGTTATTTTTATTTGCTAACCAGTGAGATTTCGAAATAATATACGAAGTTGCAAAAATATGTACTTACAAGATGACCGACCAAATCTGAACCTACGTCTCTCTCCTCCGCTACGAACTAGTAGGGCTTCGCTACATCTTTTCTCTCCCTCTCCTCCTATCTCTTCCCTCTTCTTTTTTTTCTAGAATAAAAATGACATTTTCCACCGATTTTAGGGGGTTTTATAGCTAGACTCGAGTCGCCAATTGAAATGGCGACAGGGAGCTAGTTTTATTTAAAAAAAAATCAGCTTTTTTTAATCATCTTTTAAAAAGTATTATTTTTTAAAAAAATCGTCTGGTCTGTTAGAGCATCTCCAGCAGGAGCCCTCAAAACAGAGCCCCTACTTTTAATTTGAGGGCTCCCCCTACTTTTAAGGGCCCTGTTTTCTGGGCTGCACTCCAGCAGGAGCCCTCAAAACAGGGCCCCTACTTCTTAATTCCCTCTATTTCCTCACACACTATATGCATATGTATTTGAGAACATCACATTATATAATAATTTATTTAAACTATAACTCTAAAGCACTATACTTAAAATTATGAATGAAAATACAAATATTCAAATTTAAATTCAAAGACAAATTTGGTCCGAATTTAATGATAGTCGATCACAACATAGTTCATAACATCTCTGCAAATCAAATGACATAATCATCAAACATATAGTCCGACAAAACAATTAAACAACTAACGTGCGCCATGTCGCGCCCACAAATGCTCCACAAGATCATTTCTGAGTTTCTCATGCCCTCTTTATCTTCAATCTCATTGTGTGTCCCGAGAAACTCGGACAACACATTTGGATTACAGATTGGTATTCCTCCCGCCTCGCCTCCTCACCCCATCTTGATCATAGTCATATCCCCAACATCGCTGCCATCTCTCTCATTCTCAATTATCATATTATGTATGATCACACATGTCATTAATATGTACCATAGCATATCCTTCCCCAAAATCTTGCAGAACCCCTAATCATAGCAAAGCGTGACTGCAAAACACCAAATGCTCTCTCAACATTCTTCCTAGCCGCTTCTTGAGCTTGTGTGAAGTGAGACTTCTTGTTACTTCGTGGGTTTCTGTAGCTCTTCACAAATGTAGCCCAAGAAGGATAGATCCCATCTGCCAAATAATAACCCATGGTGTACTTGTTGCCATTCACCGTATACTCAATTGGAGGTGAAGTTCCGGTTAGCCAAAAAGGAGACCTTCGAAGAACATTGATATCATTTAGTGATCCTGGTAATCCAAAAAATGAATGCCAAATCCACAAATCCTCCGATGCAACCGCTTCAAGGATCATAGTTGGACCATCCACGTGTCCCGAGTACATACCTTTCCATGCAGTCGGGCAATTCTTCCACCTCCAATGCATACAGTCAATGCATCCAAGCATCCCTGGCCAACCCCATAGGTCGGCGATGCGGTCGAGGTCGGCGATGCGGTCGAGGTCGGCGATGCGGTCGAGGCCGGAGGAGACCGGCGATGCGGAGGAGAGCGAGGTCGCGGAGGATAGCGGGGAGGCGGGTGGCGCTCGGGGGCGGGGGAAAGAGGCGGGCTACGGGAAGGGAAGAGGCGGGTGGGGGAAAGAGGCGGACGGCGCTCGCGGGGGGGCTGCGGGAGGGGAAGAGGCGGGCGGCGCTCGCGGGCTGCAGGAGGGGAAAGAGGCGGGCAGGGGAAGGAGCGGCGCGGGAGGGGAAAAAGGCTGGAGGGGGAAGAATCGGGACCAGAGCGCGCAGGAAACCGTGATTTGAGGGCTTGACCTAGAACCCCAGGAATGAGGGCTGGAGGGGGGATTTGAGGGGCCCCTCAAATTTGAGAGCTCTAGTAGGGGCTCTGCTGGACATCTGTTTTTTGCCTTAAGCCCTCAAATTTGATTTTAGGGGCTCAAGTAGGGGCCTTACTGAGATGCTCTTAGAGCATCTCCAGCAGGAGCCCTCAAAACAAAGCCCCTACTTTTAATTTGAGGGCTCCCCCTACTTTTGAGAGCCCTGTTTTCTGGGCTGCACTCCAGCAGGAGCCCTCAAAACAGGCCCCTACTTCTTAATTCCCTCTATTTCCTCACACACTATATGCATATGTATTTGAGAACATCACATTATATAATAATTTATTTAAACTATAACTCTAAAGCACTATACTTAAAATTATGAATGAAAATACAAATATTCAAATTTAAATTCAAAGACAAATTTAGTCCGAATTTAATGATAGTCGATCACAACATCTCTGCAAATCAAAATGACATAATCATCAAATTTAAGTGAAGGAGCGGGCGCGAGGGGAAAAAGGTCATGGGGAAGAATCGGGACCAGTGCGTAGGAAACCGTGATTTGGGGTTTGGCCTAGAGCCCCGTGAATGAGGGCTTGAGGGGATTTTAGGGGCCCTCAAATTTGATGGCTCTAGTAGAGCCCGCTGACTCTGCTGTTGTCTCAAACCTCAAATTTGGCTTTTAGGGTTCAAGAGGCTCACTGGAGATGCTCTTAGGGTTTAGAGCCCCGAGAAGTACACATTATCCCCTCGGCCCTCCGGCCATCTTCTTCCTTGTACTCTCCCCCCGGCCAGTTCACCTCGCGACGGCGGCGGCGATTAGCTTTGGCCCTTTTGTCCTAAATTCTTACTCCAACATCATCTAGCCCTCTCCGCCGAACACGCCTCCAGGCCTCTTTCCGCCACTCTACCGGACTGGCGTGGAGTGGAGATCTATCCGGACTTGATTGATCTCTCCTTTCGTTGGTAAGAAATCCTTAGCTTTGCTTGGATTGTTGTTCTAAGAGTGAGTTTTGTTCTGGGGGATCTTTTCTTTGCTGTAAACAATCTCATCCAAATCTTTCCTTCTCTCCAATCCAATCCATGCGGATTTGTTTAGGTGTTGTAGATGGCCGCAAAACTTGACCAATCTTCTCCTGCCGAGCCTCGGCGACCAAAGCCCACTGTATCGCCATCGTTGGCTCCCAAGGTCTCAATTTTCGGGGCAAAAGCTGGATTTGTCATACCAAAAAATAAGCTAGCTGGTTCTCTGGTTGTCCGGGGCGGCGCCAAGAATGAAACCCTAACTACCTCCAAGGAAGAAAACGCTAAACATGTTCAAAGAAAGACAAAGTGGGGGCCTGATCTCACCTTGGATTCTGCCGTGAGGAAAGCCAGAGCTTTGGCCTACCAGGTATCGTACAATCCAAACCCTTCCCCTCTTTGAGCTCAAGCAACGTCTAGCCCTATTGCCTTTTCTGACATCCATTATTCTGTATTTGTGTGTAGCTGAAAACTATGATCTTCTTTCGTGTGTGTAATGTATATTTTGATGATAGATATTTAGTTGAACTTGTAACTCGTGCTTGATTTACCTTGTAGTTAATATGCCTTTGCTGCATTAGGTACGTCATGTATGTACTATAAATAATGTGGAAATGATCACGTTGAGTTTGTAACCATGGGAAACAGGACCAGGGGCGAAGCGTGATGCATAGTGAAGAGGGGGCCAATTGAGAGTGTGGTGAGAATTTTGGGTTCCAGTTGGCCAAGGATAAGAGAATCACTTGCAAGATAAATGAGCTAGTCTGAATTAAAATTGGTGGGCATTCTCACATTGGGGAAGAACAAGAAGAGGTGAGGAGTGAGTGGTTGATGGATGCATTGAGGTAGAGTTTTTTTTTGTGTGTGCGTGGGTGGGGGGGGGGGGGGAGGGACAGGACTTTGCATCACTACAGTTCATGGGATATTGCAATGTAACAATTGGAACACATTTTTGCTCTTATCTGTTAAACAGACAAAAGTGATGCTACTACATCGGTGCGTATCTTTAGCAAACTCAGGTAGCTCGCATGTCATAAGGATCTGTAACTTGGAATCATATATTCTTGAAGGATAAAGTCTATTTTACAACCCTAAACTTTTCGAAAAGCCCGGAAATCAACCTCCAACTCTAAAACCGGACATCCTACACCCTTAACTATCAAAACTGTTCATTTTACCCTCTCAACCCAAACTGTGGTGGTTTTATCCGACATGGCGCTAACGTGGATGGTAGGGCCCACATGTCATCCTACTTTTTCTTTCTTCCTCTTTTTCTCTCTCTCCCCTCTCCGTGTCTCCACAGCGCCGCTCCCTCCCTCCATGTCTCCCTCTCCACCACGTCGCCCCCTGCCGCCTCCTCCTCCCTCCCTCTCCATGCCTCCCCAGAGCCGCCGCCTCCACCTCCAGCACTACCCTTCGCCTGCCCCCTCCGCCTCCACCTCGGCCTTCCGCAGCCGCCACTGGCTCCAGCCGATGCCATCGCCTCTCCTCTCCTCTCCCCTCCTCTCCCTCCTCCCAACCTCCTCCAGCTCGCCTCCCTCGGCCGCCTCGGCCTACCACCTACCCCCCACCGCCTCCAGCTCCGCCCGCCGCCTCGGCCTACCCCCATAGCCGTAGTAGCGGAAGCGGTCAGGGAGCGCCTGCGCGACGTCGTCCTGCTCGGTGGACGGGCACGTCGGCGCAAAGGGAGCCGACGTAGAGGACCTCCATGTCCTTGGGGAGGCCGTCGCAGAGGTGGAAGAGGAGGGAGTCCTCGTCCCAGCTGAAGCTCCACCCGCAGCCATCGAGCTCCACGATGGAGAGCGAGCGATGGCGTCGTCGTTGTCGGGGCCAACAGGGGAGATGGAGAGGGGTCCATCGCCCGAGCCGCACTTACTACCGGCCGCCTCGCTGAGCCGCGCTCGATCGCCACCTCCGCCACCTGTGTTCGTTCGCCGCCGGTCGCCATCACGTCGCCGCCACTGCCTTGACGAGCCCCTCTCCCCACTGGCTGTGTCACGCCCTGCTCCAGCCCACGAGGATACTTTTCCCTCTGTCAATTGCAAGCTCCACCCACCGAAGAGCCGCACCTCGCCTTCTTCCCCGATCCCGGCCAAACCCGCCGCCACCACCTCTTCTTCTCACTCGGTAAGCCTCCAATCAATTCCCTCGCAATGGAGCATCCCCGGACTACCCGCTCCTCTCCCGTACAACTTGCTCCGACTCTCCCTCACCGTGGCGTCGCCCCCACGACGCTCCCATCGCGCCACCATTGGCCCTCGCCGCTAGACCCACTCGGCACCCCTTCGCCGCCAGTGACCATCCCGACGGTCTCCCCTTGCTCTCCCGGTGCTTAGGCACGCACTACTTACCTCCCCCTCCCACTCTGGCGCCGCCGCACTGCATTGCCTCCATGGCCGGCCGCCGCGAGCCACCCCAGCCCGCCACCGCTTGTTGTGCCTCCACCGCCCACGAGCTCACCTCGGCCACCCCCTGTCCATTTCGCCTGTGCTTGTCTGCCGGCGTCGACCCTCCCGCCGGCGCCACCCTCGCCGCCCAAGCTCTGCCATCACCCCTGTTCTGCACATCTGCTTGAACGAATAAGTTACAAGCTAGCATGTGGGCCCACGAGCAAAACCATTGACACGTCAGCGCCACATCACCCAAAACCACCCCTGTTTGGGTTGAGGGGGTAAAATGAACGGTTTTGATAGTTAAGGGTGTAGGATGTCCGGTTTTAGAGTTGGAGGTTGATTTCCGGACTTTTCGAAAAGTTCAGGGTTGTAAAATAGACTTTTTCCATTTTTGAAATATATTAATTCTCTTGAAATATATTAATTCTCTTCTTAGCCTCTGATCTGTGTGTGCATTTCAAATTAGGCAATAATGCATACATTTATTTAAGTACTTTAGTAGCTCTAGAACCAACCTGATGCCTTGTGCTATTTTGTTTGACCAGAAAGGAATGCAAAAACACCCTATTAAGTTGCCTGTAATTCCACATTCCTGCCCAAGCTAGGCCCAAGTATTATTAGCGGTCATTCCTTTCCCTCTGGCCAGGCAGAAACGCGTATTTTGCTCGTGATTCTCTCACGTAGGAAGCTTCAATTGCCAGGTGTCATTAAGTCATGTTAATGCATGAGCAGACTCGAGTGGAGCAAATTACCAAGGAGCTGAATTCTGGTGCTTTGGAGATAGGAGGAAATGAAGGTTCAATGTCTACTGCAAAGGGGTCGAATTCTGATGGTGCTGACAATCCGAAAGAGCATGAGGTATTCCTTAACTGACCACCATGCCCCCACCCCTATCTTTTGGCATTTCCTATTATCTATATATTCTTGATAGTGTGTCAAAACACTTGGATCTAGTCCTCTAGCGTGTCAAAATATACTTTTGAAGGCATGCTGGTACATGGTTGTGGTTATGTCGTAAACAATTATATGCTCTCACTGGATAAGCTCTTTCATTTTCTGTTTTGCAGCATGGAAAGGTTGTGCTCTTGGAGATTGAAAAACAAGAAATTATTGGTGAGAGAAGTTTTCCTTTTCTTCTGTTTTCTTTCACTTCATTTATTTACTGAATAAGAAACAACTGTTTGACTGTGTCATTGCATCTTGTTTCTGATGGGAGGTTCTCCATCAAGGGGGTATCTCGCACTTAATAAAGCTTATGCATATGCAGGGAAAGCACACATGTAGTTGGTCTGTATTTTGTTGTGTTCTGGACTGGATTCCTGTGTATTGGTCTTGCTTTTCACGTGTATTACAAAATTTTGTATTGTCTTAGAAAAAGTCTGTATTATTAACTTGACTGTGTATTATCTGTAGGTGAAATACTCCAATTAAATCCAGGATACAAGGCTCCTGATGATTACAAGCCATTACTTAAGGAGACAAAAGTCCATCTGCCTGTATGTAAATGCACTACTGCTTAAGCCATTAGTCGTTTCACTTGTTTTCATACGGTGTTCATCTTTTAATCCTTATTCTACATGAGTTAATGTACATCAATAGGCGCTTATGTCAGTTTTTTAGTGTCATCTGCTAGTATAATGTATCGCTGCTTGTCTATCAGACAATGTATGATAGTTTCCAGCTGGTTGAAGGTCTTCTAGAGTAGCATATTGTTGTTCATCCATCTTGCCTATGATACGCTGTAAAATTCATTGTTCGTTGGACATTACGATTAATAGTTACTTTTTTAATTAAATTCTGAGTAGATAACACATTTGGATAACTATCTGTCTGTACAAATGTGATGCATTTAGCTTGTGCTGTTGGCTACTGCAGACAAAAGCACATCCAGGGCATAATATCATTGGAGTTCTTATAGGACCTGAGAGCAATGCCCAGAAGCGACTACATGAAGTATGAACTATTCTTGGAAACATTATAATTTTATTTTGTTGAAACATCCCTGAAAACAGTATATCTATTAAGACTCTATGGTTACTTCATTTACTTTATGCCAGGAAACTGGAGCTAAAATACAAGTTTATGGGACTAAGAAAGCCAATGGAGAGAAGGTAAATTGGTTTTCTCAATTCCTTAACTTTTTACTTGTTCTTCATGTAAGTAAGAGCAATATCTTATGTAGTTTGTACTGTATATTATCTGACTAATGATTACGACTTGTTTCGAACTTCTTGACAGTGTTGTTTGTCCTCTGGTATAGTTGTGAGGCTTGTATATGGTGCCGTTTCATCTGCATCTACATGTATACATGCAAAGTATTCAATTGGACATGCAATCTCTTGAGCATAAGTTTGATACTGTAATGAGGAGAAAAGAAAGGAAAAAATGGGCCATCTATCAATTCTAAGATTTTGCTCTCTTTGGTGTATCTCCTACTCCCATCGAAAATGTTTTTGTTAAGATCATTTCCACCGTATATCTTTAGACATCCTTCTTCTTTATAAGCTTCCTTTTTGGGAATTGGGATAACTTTTAACTTTCATTTATGGTCTTGATGCTCAAGATCTACAGCACATCTTTTCCTTGAGTGTTTACCTTGTACTAAATAATTCTGATAGCAATTTCAGCACACTTCACAAATGAGGCACTTAAAATTGTTATTCATGCTCAGGGTGAGGTTCGCCAGCCAGACGTAAATGAAGCACAAGCTGCTTATGAAGACCTATACATAAATGTCTCAGCTGACTCTTATGATAAAGTAGATGCTGCAGTTGTGTTGATTGAGCTGCTTCTTGCTCCTGTCTCTGTAAGTTCAGCAACTTGGCACTTACTCTCGAAATCTAGTATGCTGTCAATTGACCACCAAATAATTTGTATCTTATCAGGTTAATTCAGCAGATACTTCAGCAACTGCTACTGTTTCTCCAGCAGTTCTCTCTGGTAGTGTAAATCCAGCTGCTATGCAACAGGTGCAGAGCGCCTCTTCTCAGCCAGGTTTACTTCAGTACCAATTACATAGCGCTCATTGGCTCTCCACTTCCCAAGCCAATGTTCCGTCAATTCCTTCCTCTGGGCCTATGGCGAGCCCATTACCTAACAATTTTTTTCAGCTACAACCTCCTGCCGGTTCTTTCAGTATGCCTCCATATACAGGACAACCACCTCACATGAATATCATGCCAAGAAACCCACTGCCTGTTCCTGGACCTCAGCCATCAATGCCAAACATTCAACAACCTCCACCTCAGTTCCAGGCCAACCCCTCCATTGGACCTCCTTTCGGTAGACCATCTGGAATTGTAAGCCCACAACCAATGCTATCTTCATCCTTGGGGCCACTGCGTGCTAGACCCATTCAAACACCTGATGCGTCTGGAGGATGGCCAACTTTTTCTCCTGTTACTGCACAATCCCAGAGGCCTTCACAAGCTGCACCGACTTTTATGCCAGTGAGACCTCCTATTTCTGTCTCTCCTATTGGTGCTACTCCACCGCTGCAAGGTTCTGTTCAATCGGTGCCTTCTCAGTCAAGTATCTCCACCAGCTATGGCACTCAATATCCACCAGGTGCAAACTTCGCTCCTTCGGCAACATTTCCTTCCAGGCCTCCTGGTGCCCCCACGTCTTTTCCTTCAGTTTCGCCTCAAGGTCCTTCCCTGGTGCAAGTACTACCATCTCCTGCTGGGGTGTCACCGTGGTCACCTTACCCGCTGTCCATGCAAATGCGTCCTCCCATGTCAACACCTGCTCAAATGAGAGGCCCGCCTTCACCTTTCCCTCAAGTTGGACCAACACCTGACATGGCACACTTGGTACCGTCATCGCGCCTGCCTGCCACACTTGGTGTGCCTGGGTTGTCTCCCTCAACTTCTGCAAGCACAAGCTACAGTCAGACTTCAATAGCTGCCTTGAGACCCCCACATCCAGCCACCGGTGATTTTACTTTTCGGCCTCTTGCGTCACCTTCACCAGCTCCAAACCTTCCAGCATCAGCCAGTCAAATGGGAACTCAAGCTAACACTCACCTTGGTTTACCTCAAGCACCATTATTCCGTCCTGCCAATCAGAACACCGTTGCGCCAGCCCAAGATTTCCAAAGGCCTCTGGATGGCAGCCTTATGGGTCAACCTTGGATGCATGCTCCACCTCCACACTTTCATGGAGCCGTCCCAAGGAATCCAGCTGCTCTTCAATCACCTACAGGGTTTCGGGCATTCCCTCCATCAGTTCAACCAGGTGTACCAACTATTTTTCCTCCAGTGCCACCATCAAATTCATCCAGCAGCTTTCCTCCCCACCCGTCTCATTTCTTGCCACCACAACAGAATCCATTTCCAAATACAAACAGGCAAGGTGGCAATCCAGGTGTTGCAAATCCAATATACGATCCATTTGCACCAACAGCGGTCTCAGGAGCAAAGAAAGCTGGTGCGGACCCCTGAGTATGAGGATCTCATGGCATGTAAAGTGACATGTTTATATCTCTCTGTTTGAAATCACATTTGTGATACAAAGGGAGCAGATGTGGCATGGATTGGTTTCAAGTCACAAGCATTTGGAGCTTACACTCTGTATGCATTGCAGTTAGATAGGTCGAGTACAGGCTTTAGCGTTTGAGATGCTTTACTTTTTTTCTTCGTTCTTTCATTATTTTTTTTTTGGACAGAAGCATACCATGTCTTAAACGATACGAGTCCCAAGGAGCTGCTTTACCTATATGTGTTCCATTTGCAACTATTTGTTACTATGTTCAAATCCCTATGTATGCCCTCCATCCATTAAAGAAATATGCATGCCTGAATGAATGGAAATATGCATGTCTGAATGAATGGAACCTGACCCAATTAATCTTGCAAACGTGTGTCTTGTTTATATCTTGTTGGGTTTGAGGAACCGAAGTTACCGATCATCCCATCCTATTCACGTGATCAGTTGCTATTCTACTGGTGTTTCAAGTTTTGCAACAGCATCGATTGTATGTTAAAAGATCCAAGTGCAGTTTGCTTCTCCTCGGTTGGAGTATTTGGGACATATTATATCTGATAAAAGGAGTGGCTATTGATCCAACTAAGACTCAAGCTATGATGCAATGGCCTGTCCCTGCCAGTTTAACTGAGTTAAGAGGATTTCTTGATCTTACTGCCTATTACAGAAAATTTGTGAAGCTTTATGGTCTGCTAGCCAAACCTCTACTAATTTGTGGTAGAAACAAAAGGGATTTCAATCGACAGCACAAACACAAGATGCATTTGATAAGTTAACGGTAGCTATGAGCACTGTGCCTATTCTCACCTTGCCTTCACCAAATCTTTTGTTATTGAATAGATGCCTGCAATTCGGGGATTGGAGCTGTGCTGCCACAGGACAGTCTTCCAGTAGCTTATTATAGTAAAGCATTGGGGACAACAAATCAGAAGTTATCTATATATGAAAAAAGAGTTTTTGGCCATCATGATGGCACTGCACAGATGGAGATCTTATTTGATAAGGGACCCTTTTACCATTAAAACAGACCACCTGAGCCTATGTCACCTAGAAGATCAAGCCATGACATCTGAATTGCAAAGGAAAGCTATGACTTAACTCATTGGTCTTCGATATATATTTCAATACAAGAAGGGCTCAGATAACACACCAGCAGATGCTTTGTCTCGAGTGGGTCATTTGCTGGAGTTACAAGTCATTTCAGTGGTGCAACCAGTGTGGCTCCAAGAGGTGTTTAATTTTTATGCAGTGGATTCTGTAGCTTAGAAACTGTTCCAAGAGTTGGTTGTTTCTGGGGGTAACAGCAAAGGGTATACTCTTTTATATGGCCTTATCCATAGAGATGGGAAAATTTGGGTAGGTGCCAATGCAGGTCTTCAAACCAAAATTATTCAAGCTTTTCATTCCACAGCCATAGGAGGTCATTCAAGCATGCAGGCCACTTATCATAGTGAAAAAACTGTTTCAGTGGAAAGGGTTGAAACAAGCTGTGGAACAATGTTAGATCTGTCACTAGGATAAACATGAACATTGAAAATTACCTGGGCTATTCCAACCCTTGCCTGTGCCACAGGGAGCTTGGCAAGATATTACAACGGATTTTATTGAGGAGCTTCCTAAATCAAAGGGTTACAATGTGATATTGGTGGTGGTGGGCAAGTATACAAAATATTCTCACTTCCTACCATTGAAGCGTCCCTTTCTATTCAAGTTGCTAAAGTATTTATCAACAATGTGGTCAAGTTGCATGGTACACCTAAATCCATTGTATCACATAAAGATAAAGTGTTCACAAGTAGTTTTTGGCAAGAACTATTCAAACAGTTTGACACCAAATTGAATTTAAGTACAACCTATCATCCTTAATCTGATGGCCAAAGTGAGAGGGTCAATCAATGTTTAGATATGTATTTGAGATGTGTTGTGGCAACTTCACCTACAAAGTGTTCTCTTGGTTAGCTCTAGCAGAATATTGGTATAACACCTGTTATCACACAACTATTGAGTGTACTCCTTTCAAGGTCTTATACAACACTAATCTCCATTATAGTATGGTGCCAGCATTGTCAGCTTCTAAATCTCTAGAAGCCGATGAACTGGTACAGGAGCGAGAATTCTTCTCTGATATGCTACAGAAACATCTGCAGAAGGCTCCGTCCAGAATGAAACAAACAGCTGATAATCGGCGTTCCTTTCGGGACATTCAAGTAGGAGATAGAGTTTTCTTGAAGTTGCAACCTTATGCTCAACAATCTGTGGTGAATCACCTGTATCCCAAGTTAGCATTCAAGTATTTTGGCCCTTATCTTATCTTGGAGAAGATTGGTGCGGTGGCGTATAAATTGGAATTACCAGAAAATAGTCAGGTTCACCCAGTCTTTCATGTGTCCCAATTGAAACCTTTCACTGCCGATTACGCTCCTGTGTTCTCTAGTTTGCCCTCTCCAGCTGAATTGGATGTATCAAAGTGACTTCCTGAATAAATCTTGGACAGACATTTGGTAAAGAAGGGCCATGCTGCAAAATTACAAGTCCTTGTCAGAAATCGTTGCCAGTGGACATAGCACCTTGGGAGGCCTACAATGTCCTCAAGGACCATTTTTCGGATGCTCCAGCTTAGGGGCAAGCTGGGTCTCAAAGGGCGGCACTATCACCATTGCGGTGTCGACCATGGAAGGAACAGAGGATAAGCAAGAAAATAAGAAGAAGCGTATGGATGTGGCAAATACAAAGGCGTGTATGACGAGTTCAGAAGTGAAAAAGGCATGAGCTGGCATGCAACGACTGGTTAAGTTAGTTAATGTACTAGTTGTTTTGTGGGTCCCGGTTGTCATTGAGTTGAGTGGGGTGCCCTTCCTCACTGCTTGTCCCTCTCCTTCTTCCTCCTCCCTCCCTCCCTCCTCGTCTAGCGACCCGGACTTCGGTGAGCTGTGGCAGGTGGAGATTGTCTCCTCCTCCCTCCTCTTCCTCCACACGTCTCTATCTCCCATCCTCTCCTCTTCTTCCTCCATCCCCTCCATCCTCCTCTCCCAGTGAGCCAGACCTCCGGTGAGCCTCTGACGGCCAGAGATAACCATCGAGGACGAGCTCCTTCCAAGGAGCAGTCAGGTTTGTTGCCACTTCACATGAGATCCACTTCTGTTTCTCGGCAAGCTACGTCGTTGTTCAGATTTATTGTTGCGTATTTTTTGGTCTAGTTGCTGTAGATGTTTTGGAAATTTGTTACAACATGTCTTGTCATTTGTTGCGGAAGGTGTTTTTATTTATTGCGATAGGCCTTATTATTTGTTGCAATGATTGTAATATTTTAGATCTATTTTTTTACTTTTCAAATTGGAGGGGACTAGCGCTCGGACATCCATTCACCCATAGGCCTTGGACGTCATCTCTGGGTGTAACATCTCAAATTTGAAGTTTATTTGAATCATTTAATAATAAAAATAACCATTTAAATTTTCTTCGTTAAGTTTAAGCTTAATTTGGATTTTTAGAAATAAAAAAAAAATTAATGTGTTTAATTTAACTTCAACTAAATTAAAAGCTTTTTTATTTGGGTTCCTTGAGTTACAGAGTATTTTCTGGAATTTTCTAGGAATTTTTTTTGGAGTTTGTTTGCTATTTCTTTGAGATCGGTTTTATTTAATCTAATTTTTGAAATTTGGAATCCCCTTTTTTCTGGTTTTTTTTATGTTCGGGCTGAATTTCTTTTCTTCCCGGGCTTTTACTCTTTTCCCTCCGCCTTTTTTTCTTTCGTCGTTGGCCCAGCCCATTCTTTTCTCCCGCGAGCGCCAGTAGGCCGCCAGCCTTCTTTCTTCCTCCTTCTCGGTGCCAGGTGGACCTACCTCGCGTGGTCTCCTCCTTCCTCTGATCTCCTTGCACATGTCCGACACAGACATGGAAGCCGCCGTCGTCTTCTACCCAAAGTCTCCTGTCTCGAGCCTATAAAGGTGCACCTTCCGCGTCACTTTTTCCACACCGTTTTCCTCTGCCAAATCCCCAAGAAGTCACCGTCAGTTTTGTAACATTCTAGTTCTTGGAGCTTTTCAAAAAATTTAAAATAAAAAGAATCATTTGGTTTTGATGAGAATTCGAAGCTTAACTTGAGATTTTACAAGAACTTTAAATGATTAAATCAAGCTCCAACTAAATTGTTTCGGTTTCTCTTGGAAGATTGTGGGAGTTCTCCTTTTTCTTTGTTCAATTGTGCTCTCCTCGGTCCAGTTCTTTCTTCCTTCTTTGGACGACCTCTTTGCTTAGACACTATCAGGTTTGGACCTCCTCGTTGTCTAAACCTCCCTTTATTTTGATCCTGACCGTTAAGACCTTCTCTGCGAGATCTTAGCCTTCAAGACCTCCTCTGCAAGATCTTAGCCGTCAAGACCTTCCCTGTGAGATCTTAGCCTTTAGGACCTCTTTAAACCTTTTTCTTTAGATCTCCGCCGCTAAATTTCTTCCCCTTTTAAATCCCACACATTGAAACCCTTCTGTGCTGGACCTCCCCCTAAGTCCAGGTCTTGTTGCGCTTTTCCTTTTGACTTTAGGACCTCCTCCTCCTCCTCCACCTCGGCTCTTTTGCAAAGACCACCTTCCGTGGCCTTTTTCCAAAGACCACCCTGGTGGGCAGGACCTCCTTGGCCATTGCGGGACCTCCTCCTTGGACCACCCCTTGGGTCAAGACTTTCCACCGTTGCTTTGACCCACCTCTTTGTTTGCACCGGCTCTGTCCACTTTCCCCTTTCTGCATGTTTGCAGCAGAAAGTCTCTGAACATTAAATGCTGCTGCGGCACATTTAATGTTGTCACCTTCGTAGTACTTGTCTTTCCCTCTTGCCCCCTCCTTTACATGCTCTTGTCCTCTTTTCCACCTATCTTTGAACACGTGTATCCTTGAGTCCCTTGAGCTCAGGCCTTATAGGCTTGAATAGCACTCCACCTCTGCCTTCTTCCTCATTCCAGCTCTTTTGCTTTCGTAACAAGCTCTTTGGGACCTTCTTCCCAGGCTCTGGACCTCCTCCGAGCAACTCTCTGGACCTCCCCAAACCTTCAGAGCTCTTTGTTGGTTCTTGTGGTGTTCTCTTTGAGGTTCTTTTGGCTTTTATTTGAGCTTGGTTTGAGTTGGTTTTTGCTCTCGTGTAGATTGCGAAGGCGCTGAAGAACCCGAGTTCTTTAAAGAGGAAGATCCCTAAGCCTTTGAGCAAGGCAAGTTACACCCTTGACCATTTTGCACCCATTATTTCAATCTATGTATTCCTGTTTCAATCTAAGTAATGCATGCATATTTTACTTAATATTTGAATACTTGTTTTTGTTCACATAGTTAGACCTAACTCCTTTTGTATGACCAATATTGATATTACCACTGATCTGTTGTCACCTAGATGAAAACCTGGTTGACACTTTAGTGTGACCAGGTCCTCTTAGAAAATAATGCTTAGTTATGTTTAGATCAAAATCTTGTTTGGGAAGTTTTTTAACTAAAGATCAACTATTTTACCTCAAATGTTTTAACCATGGCATTGGGTTGTCATGGAAACTTGTTCTTGTTTCAAATCTAAATGTTGGAAAATGGTTTGGACGTGGGCGAACCTGGTTGTTTGGTTGGTGCACGGGGATCGTGTGATCCGATGCCCTAGGGTTGAGGTTGTCTCCCATGTCAATTAAGGACCGGTCTTTGAGTGTTACTTTGCTATGCCTATAATGGGTTGTGCCAAATAGTGCAATCACAAGTCTTGTATGGGCAGGACCTGACCAAATAATTTGCGATCTCTCACCATGGTTATCCTTTTTTGATGTGTGGGTGGTCCTTTGTGGCCTGTCTTTTATGACTGCCTTATTCCCACCTGGCGCAAGAGGGAGCCTGAACCCTGTGGGTGATTAGCCCAAAGGGGGTGAAACCTCAGCGAAAGGGACTGTGGTGAGAAGGAACAAAGTAAAGACTTTGTGATAACCAGATAGTTGCACACGTTCGGAAGTGTGTTGTCGAACAGTATATTTTGGTTATCTCTTGTGGGTAAAACTGTACACCTTTGCAGAATGAAAATCTATTCGAATAACTGTGTCCACGGTCATGGGCATGCTGGCAAAACTCTCTCTAAGTTAGTCTTTGGTTTTAGTTTTCAAAAGATTTTGAAAACTGGTTATAGATTTCTATCCAGTGTGTTTTGGGCGGGGAGCTCTGGGCAGGAAGCCCCTTGGCAGCTAGCACGGTGTTAGGATGTTATCCTACACCCTTAATCTTGTTATCAATCGATCAAAACCTGTGTTGAAAAATGCAAATTTATGTATAGCATAATCTGCCTTACAACTTATCTACTTATATTTGAATGAAACTTGGCTTTATGCAAACTGACTCTATAAGCCCTCCTTTGTGGTATCCTTATGCATGTCATTATGTTAATTGTAACATCCCAAATTCTGTACTTGTGTTTCAAATGTAAGAAAATTAGTAGAAATTAAAACTTTTTCTTACATCATGTATTTCATGTGTGTACTAAACAATTATTGTACAAGAGTATGGAAATACAAAGTCACAAGTCTGTTGATCCAAATCTTGATCCTCCAAAAACAATCTTGTCCAATCTTGTGATCCTTCTCGGGAAATATTTTTCCTAAGTTCTTGGGATGGTTTGTGACCCCTCTGAAAAATTTCACAAGTTTTAGAAATTTTTCGAATATTTTAGGGGTCAGTCAAACTTGTTTGACTTGTAGTCAAACCCTAGCTCAAAGCATTGTATAATTTCTGGAGAAAAGTGCTCAGCATAAAAACCTCTGGAAATTTTATACAAGGTCCATCTCAAGGTTAGCAAGCCATCACAAAATTTCATAAAATTTGGAGCTAGTTCTATCTCTTAAGACCCTTCAAAATCTCAATTCAAATTAAAACTCTAAACTCGTCCGAGTCAAACTTAGACTCAAACCAGTCCGACCTTCAGTCTTGGTCGCACCGAGCCACTTAAGCCGTGTCGGGCTCGGTCAGGTTGGGCGCAGGTGGTCTGGTGCGTTGGATTTCAAATCCAACGATCAAGGACCTCCTCGGGTCTTTGTAAAAGACCTCCCACCCGCGCGACCTCCTCCTGTTCTATTTGCAAAGACAACCTCGAGGACCTCCCTAGGACCTCCTTTGCACCTTTGCAAAGACCACCCTGAGGCGACCTCCTCAGCCCTCCACGACCACCCCTAGCACTTGGGTGATCGTGGGCCGTCCATCTTGAGATCTGTGGCTCAGACCTCCCCTAAGTGTTAGGACCTCTAACACATAATTCTAAATCTGAGCCCTTAGATTTCAATCCAACAGCTCACGACCTCCCTAGTGGGAGCTCAGGTCGATTTTAGCCGTTGAGCTCTTTGACCGGTCCTCCCCGGTCCTCTCACCGTCGGGTGGGCCTGGCATTATCAATTTTGTGCATGGCAAGAGAGAGCGGTGCCTTGTCAACTCTAGGGTCGACAAGCGGCTATGTGTCGCCAACATTAAATGTCCGCGCCCCTTTTGCTCAAAAGTCTCTCGACAACCTACTCCCATCATTTCATGTGTACTTTGGCTCAGTGCACCGGCTGACTTTGCCATTTTTCCCACCAGCTATATTAGAAGCCCAAGCTTTCTATCTAAGCTTCTTTAGACACTCCTTTTCAACCCTAGCTCCTTTCTCTGCTCTTGTGCTCAAAACACCGAAAGTCTCGCCACCATTCTTGAACTTTGGAGCTCTCCGGCGACCTCCGAGCTCCAAAGGGTTCAATATTGCGCTTGTTGGCTGTCTTTTGTTCTCTTGGTCACCTCCAAATCTCCTAATTTGCTTTGTTTAAACCTTCACAGAGGTTGACAAAGTGGAGCTCTTGTTCGTGGCCGGGAGCTTCGTCTTCTTCACCTCCGGCGACCTCCACCGTCACCGGAGCTCCTGCGACCATTCTTGGGCCTCCTTCGTTCCCCGGTAAGTACCTTAGTGTTGAAGCCCGGTCGTTTTGAACCTCGTAGCTTTTCGCCTTGCCGTATTTAGCCTCCTTCGGTCATCTCAGCTAGCCGCCGGTAGGGTGCGCTTAGCCCTAGCCGTTGGCACCTTTAGGTTCTCCTCCCTATTTGGGACTCATCCGTGTTCTTGGTTTCGCCGACGAGGTCCACGTCGCGGCGCAAGTCGTGGAACACGCCGGGTTTTGTCGACCAAGACCTCCGTTGTCGCCATGTTCTTGGACACTTTAATGCTCATCATTGCTTATCATTTGGTGCGTTAATGGTGTCTTAATCATCTTGCCGTGGAGTCACCGACGTGGGCCATGGGTTTAGAACTAAAGTCCGAAATCTTTAAGTGCTCCTGTTGGATTCATTTATTGTCAATCATTAGATGCTTTTAATTTGTCTTAGCTGCCACCTTTTGTCGCTGTCCGGAGGTCCGCGCTTTAAATCCACTCTTGGACCTCCTCGAGCTAATCTTAGCCGTTCACGACCTCTCCAAGTGTAGATCTGGGCCTTAGGATCTTTTCTGAAAAATCCTAAGTCTCTGGACCCCCCCTAATCGTATCCTGGCCGTTAAAGACCTCCGTAGGCTAGATCTCAGCCGATAGGATCACCCTCCACCTTGGGGTCCTCTTTGCAAAAGACCTCCTTGAGGTCCTCTGTGCGAAAAGACCACCCCTGGTCGTGTTATCAAGACCACCCTCTCGGACCACCCCCACCGAGGTCCTCTTTGCAAAAGACCACCCCTGGTATTTTGTAAAGAGAACCTTCAAAACTACCTTTGGGGTCCTCTGTGCGAAAAGACCTCTCTGAGGTCCTCTTTGCAAAAAGACCACCTCGGGTCCTTATCAAGAACCCGCAGGACCTCCCTCGCTCCATCTTAGCCGTTCAGGACCTCCCCCCTGGAGATCTTGACCGTCTGGGACCTCCTCCTTTAGATCCGTGGCTTTAGGACCTTCCCCACCTAGATCTAGACCGTTAGGACCTCCTCGGTGAGATCCTAGCCGTCCAGACCTCCCTCCGTTCAGATCTGGACCGTTTATGACCTCCCCTGGGAGATCTAAGCCGTCCAGACCTCTCTCTGTTAAAAGCCCGCTTAGGACCTCCCCATTGAGATCGTGACCGTTTAGGACCTTGTGAGGACCCCCGGTTATTGGAAATGTTACTAATTAAATTCATACTGTAGCACAATTGTTAATGAAGGAACAGTACTGCCCCTTTATTAAAAACCATGCTAAAGATATAAATTTAACAAGTGACAAATCCAAGAACAGATTCTGATATATATGATTCACAATGGTTCCCGTGATCACACCATTGCATATATATCCTTCATCAACATTGCATCAAACACATACAAGTCATACATTGATATAATTAAACATAAGGTTACATCCTTCTATTAGTACTACAATATTAAGTGACTTGGTCACTTTAACGATATCTGTGAAGCAAAATAAACGGAAAATGTCCACCAATGGCCTCATCCACCCGCAGCAATTGCGTGGAGGAAAGAAGTAGCGTTACTCGTTAGCGTCACCGATCGGCGCTAACGGTACTTCATAGAGAAACCATCCTCACCGCAACAATAGGTGGTAGCACCTTGAGTACGGCGGAAGGTACTCAAAGCAAGTCTTACACAAACTAATAAAAGAAAGTGGTTATTAGAGCCTAATCAAAGGAGTAGAGTTGTTACATGCATAAGGTTGCAACAGAAGGTATAAAGGTTCAAATTTCCATAAAGCGATACATCTTAACCTACAAAGGCTAAATTTTGATAAAGCAATTTAATAAATCAAACTTTGCTTAAAACAGTAAGTAAATGACATAAAGTAAACAAGACATTGCATGATTCCTCATGCAAACCGAAACAAACCGAAACCACATTTTGGAAATCAAAATTTCTATACAGTGATATCGGTTCAAGTTATCGTCCATGACCGTGGACACGGCTATTCGAATGCTTTATACCTGCGCAGGTGTACATCTTTACCCACATGACTTAGATAGCCCGTTGCCTTCGGATGCCTCCGAATGATGACATACTTCCTTTGGTATTGTAACATCCCCATTTTTAACTTATGTTTTAAATGTAAGAAAATGAGTAGAAATTAAAACTTTTTCTTACACCATGTGTTTCCGGTGTGTATTAAACCATTGTTGCATCAGGGTATGGAAATACAAAGTCACAAGTCTTTTGATCCAAATCTTGATCCTCCAAAAACAATCTTGTCGAATATTTTGATCATCCCCTGGAAATATTTTTCCTAAGTTCTTGGGATGGTATGTGGCCCCTCTGGAAAATTTCACAATTTTTAGAAATTGTTTGAATATTTTAGAGGGCAGTCAAACCTTAAACCAGAACATTGTATAATTTTTGGGGGAAAATGTACAGCACGAAAACCTTTGAAAATTTTATGCAAGGTCAATATCTAAGTTAGCAAGCTCCTTTTAAAATTTCAGAAATTTTGGAGTTGATTTGATGCTTTAATTAATTCCCTAAAGTCCAGCTCCCAATTTGAAACCCTGGTCTGAGTCAGGCTTGGACTCAGACCCGAGTCCGACTCTAGGTCGTGGTCGCACCAAGCCACCTAGTGGCGTCGGGCTCGGGTGCGGTCAGTTGAGTTCGGGTGCGGGCCGTTGGATCGGGATCCCACGACCACCCTACCTCCTCCCTGTTCTTCTTCTTCCTCAGTCACGGGGGAGATGGCGTGCGCTGAGAATTGCATAGTGGCTTGTCCCATCGTCTCCATCCTCGTCAACGGCTCTTTACTGCCCTTCTTAAATGCTCGTCAGCACCTTTCCTCCAAAGTCTTCCCGCTACCAACTCCTGTCATTTCCTCGGGCCGGCGGTGCTTGAGCTCCATTTCCGTAGAGTGCTCGGATTTCCTCCGTTGCTCACTAGCTTTATATGGTCCCCGAGATCCCCTTGGCTTCCTTTATGCACCTTTTGCAGTCCTTAGCTCTCCTCTCGTGAACCAAATCGCATAGTGCTTGGAATCACTTGCCGCCATTGTCGGCCGCCGAGCCTCGTCACCATCGAGCTCCAAGGTCCCCGGCCCCTCCTTAGCGTCGCAGCGCTTTCTTTCGACCTCCCGGTCCCGCCCACTAACTTGATTCGCTTGTTTTCTCGAAGCACCGAATTGGGTTTTCGCCTTCTGATTTGGCGTCGCCGCCTCCATCTTTAGCTCCGGTGAGCATGTCTCCTTCCTCCGCTTGCCGCTCTTGCTCTATCTGCGGGTCCTCCCGAGCTAATCGCAGATTTTCTTGATTCTCATATCGCTAGGAGTTTTTCCCCGTGTCATCTTCCTCCACTCCGGCGGCAGTCGTTGTCGCCAGGGCTCCACCGACCTCCCTTGGACCTCCTCCGGCCTGTGAGATCACTTTAGCCCACTCGAGCTCGAGCACTAGATAGTTTAGTTCGTAGTGGTCTTTTCTCACGTTGTCGGTTTCGCAGTAGATACTCCTCTGACCTCCTCCGGCTCGCCGGCGTTATGGGCCGCCGCTGCCGTCGAGGTGGTCACCAATGAGTGCGCAATGGTGTTGCGAACCCATTCAGGTCTTGGTTTGGCGCAACCGTGCCCCAGGTCGCCGTCGGCATGCCGCGGGCTGTTACGGTGGTCGGTGCCGTTGTCGTGCCTCCGACAAAGTCCCCGACCTCTTAGTTTCAATCTTGGCCGTTAGGACCTCCCCGTGTTAGATTCGCACCGTGGGATCTTGTCGACAAAAACTCTAGCTCCCAAGACCTCTTCGATTTAATCCTAGCCCTTAATGACCTCTTCCTGTTTAGATCCACCCGTAGATCCTTTGTTCCGTATTAGCTAAGTCCTAGGACCTCTCGGTTGTGGTCTTAGCCGCTCATGACCTCTTGGTGTTGATCCGGACCGCTAGATCTCCTAGTCTAAGTCCTTAGCCGCGGGACCTCCCACCATATAGAATCCTCGGCCGTTAAAGACCTCCGTAGGTTAAATCCCACCGCTAGGATCACCCTCCTCCTTGGGGTCCTCTTTGCAAAAGACCTCCTTGAGGTCCTCTCATGCGAAGAGGTCACCCCTGGCGCTTTTGTCAAAACCGCCTCTCTGACCTCCTTGGGGTCCTCTTTGCAAAAGTCCTTCCTTAATCGCTTTCTAAAACCACCCCGAGCCACCCCACCAAGGTCCTCTTTTGCAAAAGACCACCCCTGGTCTTTTGTAAAGAAAACCTTCAAAACCATCCCAGGGTCCTCTTTACAAAAGACCATCCCTTGGTCTCTTTGTAAAGAGAACCTCAGGACCTCCTCGTGCTGGTCTTAACCATGAGGACCTCCCCGCCTAGATCTGGACCACTCAGGACCTCTCCCATAGAGATCTGAGCCATCCAGATCTCTCTCTCAGATAGCACTGTGTTGGAGGACCTCCCCGAGGGACATCTCGACCGTTAGGACCTCCTCGGTGAGATCCTAGCCGTCAAGACCTCCCGCTGTTAAGCTCACCGCTTAGATCCTCTCCTCCGATCGGATCTAGACCGTTAAGACCTCCCCTCGGGAAATCTTAACCGCCCAGACCTTCCCCTTAGATGGATAGCCGTAGGACCTCCTCGTGGAGCTCGGGGCCGCCAGATCCAGATCTGATGGCCACGACCTCCCTAGTGCGCGAGGAGCTCCTTCGCGTGTGCTGTGCATCCGGTGGTCGGAGCCGTTGGATTCAATATCAACGGTTAAGACCTCCCCTAGGCGCGATGAGGTCTTTGCGCCGGGTGCTCGTGCGGGTTTTGGGCATCTGAGCTCGTGAGCCGTGCGATCTTGGATCAACGGCCCACGACCTCCCCAGTTTTCGTTGGTTTTCCAGATTTAGTCCCGAGAGCTTTTATTTGCACATCTCAATTGTTTTAAACTTCAAAATTGCATAACTTTTTCTCTGCAGCTCCAAATTTAACAAACTAAAGTTCTATAAATGCATCTGTTAAAGTACTTTAGCTTAGTATAGGTTTTGCAGTAGTCTTTAATACTGAAATTAATCATGTCTTAGATTTAAAACTTAGAAAAATCATAACTCCTTCAATATAACTCCAAATGACCTGAAATTTTATATGGGTTACCACTATACCAGTAGGTAGCTACCATAAAAATTTCAGCTTCAAAATATTTCTAGAAAATGTTTTTGCTACAGTGCTAATTATGGCCGAAAATAGGTTTTTAGAGAATATCTTTTGCACCACAAATCCAAATTAGGTTTTTCCAGTTTCTATGTCTAGGTATATTAGTATTTTACCTTGTGTATAAATTTCGTCACATTTGGATAATTTTTGCTTGCTCTTTTGTTTAAATGTTGCTCGTCTTATTGGTTGTTTTCGCTCTTTCGCTTAGGATTCGATATTTGCGGTAACCCCGAGAACGACCCTCCGCAACAAATTGAGCAACAGACAAGCGAAAGCAGCTTGATCATTTCCCATTAATCCCATTACTTTTAAAGTCTAATATTTTGTTTAACTTCTATGTATGCATTGCTATTTTGTTGTTAAATTGATTAGTTAGACCTCTAGTTGCATAATCTGTAGGTAAATAATTATCCTCTACTACCCGAGCCTAGGTTATTTCTTTGTGGTTAGAGTTCGATGGATGAACTCTTATCACTTAGTAGATTACTTAATGAATATTGCTTAGCCATGCCTAGTTATCGGTAGTATTGGGCGATCATCGACTTAGTCGGTGATCTTGATCACACAACTACTTATACTACTCCATTATGTCCAACCCTTGTGTTTTATTGATTTACAAATCAAAAGCAAAACAAAACTATATCTTGACTTGGGCACAATGGTATGTTGATGTGATCGGTTGGGTGTGTGGAATGGTGCCTAAGTCCCTAAGGACCGAGTTACTTGTGCCATTGATCCAAGCAATTATTGCGTACAACCACACGAGGGGATATGGAACCTCTCTTGACTAAGTACTTTGGGAGGTGTTAATTATGAGCTGGTTGGTGGGTGTGTTCTTGTGTGTGTTGTTGGAGGAGCATTAGCAGCCTGGTTAGGCTGCCTAATGTGTCTTTCTCCGTGGGTTATGGCTCTTAATTAGCATCGCCCATTGGAAAGCGCCTTGTTAGACTTAGCCATGCCTGCATACCAAAGGAAGTGTGCTAACCGTGGTGGTGGAAAGGCGGTCTATCGTGTGGGTACATTGGTACACCCCGCAGGTTAAAACTATTCGAATAGCCTCGTCCCTAGGTTATGGACACGCTTGGTTATTTCCCACAAGAACTAGACTACAACCTTTTAAAAACTTAAACTTGACATGGGTGGTATGAAGGGTACTTCATGCTATTGTTGTGGTGACTATGGGTTAGTCACTTCTAGGTTGGTGTTGTTCTCTATCTATGTTATTATTGTCTCTCTTTATTTGAACAATAAAAGTTAATTGCAAACTTGCTTTGAATCTATTACCTTATTGTAAATGAAAACTTGCTTTATGTTGAAAATAAGTCCAAAGCCTCATCCACTTAAATAAAGCTTGCATGTAGTTAATTATAGTTCTGTTATCTCACACGTCAGTCTTGCAGTACAAAACAAGTTTTGTACTCATCCGCTTGCTTAATATTAATTGTTGCAGAGGAAGAAGGTGAGCCCCAAGGGCCTCACTTTTGTGAGTCGTGTTCTTGCTGTTTGGGACGATTAGCTTGGCGGTCCGGTTGGTTGCCTTGTGGGTAAAGGCACACCGATTGGCTTTTGTTTATCGCCATCTTATGGCCATTTTGCTTCATTTGTGTATTTACTTATCTTTATGAATTTTGGCCGGTCGGCCTCTCTTTTGTAATAACTCTCTTTATATTATCTATGTCTTTCAGTTGTTGCTTTTGCTTCGGCTCTATGTGTATGAATGGAATTGATGCATGATTTTGTAGCGGGGTGTGTATACTGCATTTCTGGGAAGTATACATATCTCGAGGCTTGGTTTATTTGATTTGTACTGTTAGGATCAAGTGGATGGTTAAACAGTACAAGCCGAATAAACCGGGGTCCTCACAGGTATGCCGACCGGGGAAACTAAGATTTGGTATTTTTCAACAAGCCAACACTATTGAGTTGGACCCCCATGTGTGAACTGATCCCACTAGTGTAGGCTATACCACCTACTAACCACAGGGCACACATGTTGTGTCAGTAATGCCGATCGAAACAATTTAAAGCGAATTGGGTTCCCTACCCATAGTAGAATGCTATCGGCACCATTAAGGTATCGTGATATGCGACGAGGCACATATACGCCTCACCCTCCTAAGAACATCCGACATCGACATACAAAGCTCACATGGCATAAAACGCAGTCCTCGGACTCAAAGCATCTATGCCATACAAGGTCAATACACATATTCTTACTCTCCTGTTTCCAACTCAATAGTCTCAACATTTTACTTAACCAAACAAATACCATACATCGTGCATGTGGAAGTACGTGGGGACTTGAATCGAATAGTCGAGTTCGGTCCTTAATTAACCCGAACAAGTCCACCACAAAACCCAATCTCGTGCACAAAAGCACCATCACTAGCTTCCTCTTGTCCAGATCAATTTGAATTTCAAATACAAGATTGATTTGAAGAAACTGGACAAAGAGTTTAAAATAACAACAGTTCAGTGGGGATTCCCATGTTTGACAAGATATGCTTGTCAAACTCTAAAATCTCTAGACTGCATGTCTAAGCCAAATCTGAAAATAGACCAGATAGTATAGAGTACTACACTAGAGTTGAGTGTATGGTCATAATTAAGGTAATCCACCATGTCAGGTTTTAGCTAGCTATTACAAGTCACATTTTGTATTTTGGAAAAATAGCATGCACAGATATCGGTGGATTTGTAAAAGCTATTGTACAAAATCTGGTTCAATATGGTGCAAAGAGAATGCTTGCCTTGATAGTAATAGACTTCATTGCGAGCTCGGTTGTTGAAGTATAATCAAAAGCTTCAGAGAACTGATTCTAAAAGAAGCAATAAAATCCAATAAATACCAAAACGACAACTAGTATAAATTATCTAAATTGCATGATCAATAAAGAAATGCATGATTAACAAAGATGCTTAAGCCATAACTACCCATAATAGTGATAATAACACATAATATAGCTTCTTGTTTTCAAAAGACGAAACTAGAGTTTATTGCAAAGTTCCAGCTTTGATTTGAAAAGAAGCAAAACAGACAGATTGAAATTTTCGAAAAAAGAAGTATAGATCATGCAAAAGTTCATAAATGAATCTTAGCATGATCTTTTAGGGTAATTAATATCCCAAACCAACCTTAGTCTAACCCGAATTAGTTAGATTACAAAAGCTAAAGCAAAACCTATTTTGTCGCTGAGCCGACAAAAGAACAGACATATTTCAGCTAAGAGTCAAAATAGATGATGACAAGAATGGAAAGATCAACTTGTCATGCTGCTAGGGTTTAGTCAAAACCTAAATAAGATGATAAGTTGACAGGAAGAACCGTAGGTCTTGAAAATGACATGAAAAACCAAAAAGGTATAATATCAACTTTTCAGTTTAAGGCCAGTTGAAGCTACTGATGCTTAAAAGAATGATTCTCAGCAGCCCCTAAGGTTCTTAATATGCTCAAGATGTCGAAACTAGGGTTTTTGACTTACCAGTATGGAAAGACACCAAGAACTCGGAAAAACTTGAAGTTGATCGACAGAGAGATAAACTCTGATTTAACTCGCAAAAGATATTAAATCTTTAATGCAAGGTAGAACCAAGCTTAAGGATGGATAAGCAAAGGATAGGAGCAAGAACTCCATTTGACAAAGAAGGAAGAAAATGAGCTTCAGTGGTCAACAATGGCTGCAGCTCCAAAAAGCTAGGGTTTATATATTGTAATGTTGAGCTACAGAGCAAAAGGGAATGATCTAGAGTTGATGAGGTGTCCATTTAGGGCTAATTATCCCAAAAATTAGTTGCAAAAATTTTGGGATAAATCCTCTCCTCTGTTTACAGAGAGATTTGCGCACAGAGAGACGAGGGAGACGATAAGAATCATCTGACCTGTGGGTCCCATTGTCATCCTCAGCCGCGCACACCTCAGAAAGGCTCAAACAAATGTCAGCCGTCCGATTGGAAATGGGCGGCTACGATAAATAGAGAGATTAAATGATTTGAATCGGTATCATTTAATATGGACCGCACGATCTAGATCGACCGATCGAGATTAAAACGAAATCCCGAAGGGTTGCGGGGCTCCGCTTTCAAAGATGGACGTTGGATTAAGATCCAACGATCAATTAAAAAGGTACACACGTCACCCCTTTTAGATGCGATGGCTCAGCACCGTTGGATTTGATTTCTACGGTCAGGATGTAAAAATGGAACCGGATGGTCCGATTGCATGCACCGCTCTGGGCCACCCGATCGAAATCCAACGATCCACCGACTTTGGGCTTTAAAGGCCCACGGTCAAAAAGGTGTCTTGTAGATTGAAATCCAGCGCCCGCATAAATGCGCGCTCGATTTCAAATAGGAATAAGCGACACCGCTAGATCAAGGATGGACGGCCACGACAGCGGGGATCCGAGTCGTCCGAATGCATACACTAATCGGGCCACACGATGAAGATCCAATGGTCCGCAGGAGCGCGGCTTTATAACACGCGGAAAAAGGAAAAGCCGAGGATTTGAATCTAACGGCCGAGATAAAAGCGCACCTTTAAGTTTAAAACGAAAAGGCGCCACGGTTGGATTAGAAACGAACGGTGGAGATTGAATAAGGATCCGAGTTGTCCGATTGCACACATCGACCTCGCTCGTTAGATCTATATCCAACGGTGGAGATTAAAGTGTACACGTGGGCAGCTCGCGCGATACCGTGAGCTCGCCCGTTCGATTGAAGATCGACGGCTCGCATCACGCGTGGATTTTGGGCTCGCGCCCGAACGTGACTGGGCCAGACTAATTGATTCGGTTGGACCCAACCACATGAGACCGGGTCGCTACAGTGCAAGGGTCGGGTTTAGACCGGTTTAGTTGACCAGACCCATTTGAATACTTAAAAGGTTTGACTGGGACTTTAAAAATAGCAAATAAATTTATAAATTCATGAAATTTTTACTGTAAGCTACTGGGATGATATATTTCCCAGATAAATTTCATAAACTACATTTTCACTTTATAAAATACATAAATATTTATTTCAGGCCGAAAATATTTATTTAAAGACCATAAATTTTCTTTAAGCCCAAATAATTTCTAAAAATGCAACAAAAATATTTTTAGCCAAGATAATTTATCTAGGCTTTAATAAAAATACTTCCCAGTCATAATACAAGTTTTATCTTGTATTCCTTTAAATATTCTAAATAAGTCTTTGGAATTTGGCTAAAGGAAGGTTTTATTTGGTAACAAAGAACTCCCAATCGAGATTAAGAATAAGAATGATATGAACAAGTAGCCTATTACTCGCTCATAATGCAGATTATTACTGTTGATAAAATTGGGGTCATTATGCACTTCCTCGGTGAGATCCTAGCCGTCAAGACCTCCCGCCGTTAGCTCGCCGTTTAGGTCCTCCTCCGCCGGATCTAGACCGTTAAGACCTCCCTGAGATCTTAACCGTCCGCACTCTCCCTTAGTTAGATAGCCGTAGGACCTCCTCATGGAGCCCGGGACCGCCAGATCCAGATCCGACGGCCACGACCTCCCTAGTCGCGAGGAGCTCCTTCGCGGCGTGTCTTTGCATCCGGTGGTGGGGCCGTTGGATTCAATATCAACGGCTAAGACCTCCCTAGCGCGATGAGGTCTTTGCGCCCAGGTGCTCGTGTGGGTTTTGGGCATCTGAGCTCGTGAGCCGTGCGATCCTTGATCAACGGCCCACGACCTCCCCAGTTTTCGTTGGTTTTTCAGATTTAGTTCCCGAGAGCTTTTATTTGCACATATTAATTGTTTTAAACTTCAAAAATGCATATCTTTTTCTCTGTAGTTCCAAATTTAACAAACTAAAGTTCTATAAATGCATCTGTTAAAGTACTTTAGCTTAGTATAGGTTTTACAGTAGTCTTTAATACTGAAATTAATCATGCCTTAGGTTTATAACTTAGAAAAATCATAACTAAATCATTTTAACTCCAAATAAGATGAAACCACTTGTGTTAGCCTTAGAATGTCAGTAGCTACCTACCATAAAAATTTCAGCTACACCACCCTTCTAGAAATTTTCACCAAACAATTTAATTATGTGAACAGTAACAGATTGCAATTTTTTTCCAGCTGAGCAAAATTGTTTTGATCATATCTTTTGCTGTGAGAGTCCAAATCAGTTGGTTCTTGTTTCTAAATTCATTTTAAATCATGATCTTGCTGCTGTGAAATTTTCAGAGCATTTGGAGCATTTTGGTTTTAGAGTATTTTTCGTTTTCTTTGTTCTTATCGGTTCTTTTTCGCTCTTTCGGTAGGTTTCGACGATTGTGCCATCCTTGAAAGTGACCCTCTGCAGCATATTGAGCAGCAGCAGCAGCCAGGCAAGTAGTTTGATCATTTCCCATTTGATCCCATTACTTTCAAAGTCTAATACTTTGTTTAACTTGTATGTATGCATTGCTATTTTGTTGTTAAATTGATTAGTTAAGCCTCTAGTTGCATAATCTGTAGGTAAATAAATATCCTCTACTACCTGAGCCTAGGTTATTTGCTGTGATTAGAGTTCGTTGGATGAACTCTTATCACTTAGTAGATTACGAATGAATATTGCTTAGCCATGCCTAGTTATCGGTAGTATTGGGCGATCATCGACTTAGTCGATGATCTTGATCACACAAATACTTATACTACTCTATTATGTCCAATCCTTGTGTTTTATTGATTTACAAATCAAAAACTGAAAACAAAACTATATCTTGACTTGGGCACAATGGTATGTTGGTATGATCTGTTGGGTGTGTTTGAATGGTGCCTAAGTCCCCAAGGACCGAGTTACTTGTGTCACTAAGCCAGCGCTTATTGCGTGCTAACCACACGAGGGGATATGAAACCTCTCTTGACTAAGTACTTTGGGAGGTGTTAATTATGAGTGGTTGGTGGGTGTGTTCTTGTGTGTGTGTGGTTGTGGTGTTGGAGGAGCATTAGCGCACCGGTTAGGTCGCCTAATGTGTCCTTCTCCGTGGGTTGCGGCTCTTAATTAGCATCGCCCATTGGAAAGTGTCTTGTTAGACTTAGCCGTGCTGCATACCAAAGGAAGTATGCTAACCGTGGTGGTGGAAAGGCGGTCTATCGTGTGGGTACATTGGTACACCCCTGCAAGGTTAAAACTATTCGAATAGCCTCGTCCTAGGTTATGGACATGCTTGGTAAGGTCGTGCAAGAACTAGACTACAACCTTTTAAAAACTTAAACTTGACATGGGTGGTATGAAGGGGTACTTCATGCTATTGTTGTGGTGACTATTGGGTTAGTCACTGCTAGGACATTGTTGTTCTCTATCTATTGTTATAATTGTTTCTCTTTTATTTGAACAATAGAAATTATTTGCAAACTTGCTTTCAAATGTATTATCTTATTGCAAAGAAAACTTGCTTTATGCTGAAAATAAGTCCAGAGCCTCCTCCACTTAAATAAAGCTTGCATGTAGTTAATTATAGTTCTGTTATCTTACACGTCAGTCTTGCGAGTACAAAAACAATTTTTGTACTCAGATGCTATGCTTAATTGTTTTGTTGCAGAGGAAGAGCTCGAGGGGCCTCACTTTTGTTAGATTTGTTGTGGCGGTGTCTGGAGCGATTAGCTTGGCGGTCCGGTTGGTTGCCTTGCGGGTAAAGGCACACCGATTGGCTTTTGTTTATTGCCATCTTATGGCCCTTTGCTTCATTGCTTTAAATTAGTTACTTATGTGTTATTTGGTCGGTCGGCCTCTCTTTTGTAATAACTCTCTTTATATTATGTATGTCTTTCAGTTGTTGCTTTTGCTTCGGCTCTATGTGCATGAATGGAATTGATGCATGATTTTGTAACGGGTGTGTATATCTGCATTTAGGAAGTATACATATCTCGAGGCTTGGTTTATTTGATTTGTCTTTGCTAGGACCAAGTGGATGGTTAGCGTACAAGTTTAATAAACCGGGGTCCTCACAAAGTTGGTATCAGAGCCATTCCGACCGTAGTAACCCAAGATTGAATCGTCTTTAGGATATTTTGGAAAACATAATTTCAAAGTATCATATGATTTATGAAAAGCTTAAGTAAGTTCTCAAATTTTATTCCTTACCTATCTTAGCTTTCTATCTCATCTTGCTCTAATTTGAGTTTTGAAAGTTGTTTTCCTCTCCTTCCCTCCAAAGATAGTCGTTATCGATTAATTGGGTTTTGGGAACCATTGAGTTTGACAAATTGAAGTGTTAGCTACCCTCTACAAGGTTTTGAAGCTTCGGAAGTTGAAGATTTCGGCTTAGAAGCTTGGATGCAAAATCTGGACAGCGAGCGTCAATTTCCAGACAACAAGCTCAAAGGTCCTAAATAGGGTAGAAAATGAGAGGTTAATCAACTAAAACTTGTGGGAATAAAAGGGTAGGATGTGATACTAGTTAGCTAAGTATCTAACACTATTTTTGCCGCCTTAACCTTGCTTTTGAGTAGTGTTAGACTTGAAGTAGTGTGCGGAAATTTATCTTCTCAACCCATTGCTCGTTCATTCAATACGGGTTAATGGCATCGAGAAGTTGAGATTTGGTTTGGTGTTCTCCTTGTTGTTTTGGAGCCTCCTTGGAAACATTTAAAGTTTATATGCTTGTTATTTTGGCTTTCGTTTAGCTTTTCGCTTTCAGGAACTTCTAGATTTGAGGGTTTTGTTGCTAACCCGATTTCCTTGCACCAGGATGGCTGGGGGTACTCGTAGCGGCCGTGGTCAGCAGCCTGGTTTGGATGAGGAGCTCCTGCCTCCTCCGACCATGGCTGAGGTTCTTCTACAGATCGAGCGCAACCGTTCAGAGGACAGGAGGGTCCTGCTGGATGTTATTGCGCGCAACACCTCCGCCCTTGCCGGTGCCTCGGGATCCGGGCAAGCGGGTGGACATCAGCCTCGTGGGGGCCTTGCTGAGTTTCTTCGCACTCAGCCCCCCACGTTTTCCAGATCTGAGGACCCATCGACGCAGATGACCGGCTGCGTCGAGGTTGAGCGGGCTTCGGCGTTGCCAGTGCCGTGACCGAGACAAGGCACTCTTTGCCTCCCATCACCGCGGCGGCACTCTCTTAGTGGGAGAACTTCTTGGCCATGCGACCCGCCGCCACACTTGTCTCTTGGGAGGAGTTCGGATCGCGTTCGTCGAGCTCACATCCCTGCCGGTTTGATGAAGCTGAAGAAGAAGGAATTTCTCGCACTCAAGCAAGGGCGTAAGTCAGTGATGGAGTACCTTTACGAGTTCAACCACTTGGTTCATTATGCTCCATCTGAGGTGGCCACTGATGAGGCCAAGTAGGAGAAGTTCATGGAAGGCTTGTCTGAGGAGATGCAAGACAAGCTATCCATTGTGGACTTTGCCAACTTTCGGACCTTGGTGGACAAGGCGGTGTTCTTGAGCACAAGGCGGCGCTAGGCGCGAGTCATGGCGCAAGTGGGAGGCCCCAATGTCATGCACAGCCGCCTTCCCGTCCTCGTGTTGGGCCTGCACCAGGGGCCCGTTCCTTGGCCTTACCACCGCCGAGGCCGTTGGCACCAGCCCCTCGCCCTCGCGAGCCGTGCCCCGATCACGTGCACTGCGAGTCGGTAAGTGGCCCGCAATCCAGCCGCCGGTCACTTGCTTTTCCGCGCCGAAGGGGCATTATGCGAACCAATGCCCTAAGAAGATTGGAGCAGCCCCTCGTCCTAATGGAGGATGCGGGCATGGAGGTGGTCCTTCCCAGGATCAGAAGGTTGTCCCCGCTACCCAAGGCGTGGGTAGTGGTCGTGTCAACCTCATCTCCGCGGAGGAGGCACAGGAGGCGCCTGACGTCGTGTTGGGTATGCTTTCGGTTAACTCTCATCCTGCTACTGTTTTGTTTGATTCGGGAGCATCTCATTCATTTGTTTCTGAATCATTTGCTGCTGTTGGCGAGCTTCGGTTTGCTCCTTTGTTGGTCCATTGCTCATTCGCTCTCCGGTTGGAGTTGAGAGTCGAGCTTGAGTGTCGGGATGTCCCTGTTGAGATAGAGGGAGTAAGATTTTTAGCGAACCTTATCCTCCTCCATTCAGCAAGCTTAGATGTAATTCTGGGCATGGATTGGTTGTCTCAGCACATGGGACAAATCGATTGCGCCCGAAGGCTCATATACCTCACCGGTCCTTCTGGTGAGCAGGTTCGCTTTTCGCCGAAACTGCAAGGACCGCATCTCTTCGTGCTCAAAGCGAGGCCAGCTCCAGATATTAGTGAAGTCCCTACAGTATGTGACTTCGCTGATGTCTTCCCCGAAGATCTCCCAAGGATGCCGCCAGTCCATGACCTCAAGTTCGCCATTGAGTTGGTTCCCGGTACTGCTCCGATTTCAAAGAGGCACTACCGGATGGCTCCAAACGAGTTGGTGGAGTTGAAGAAGCAACTAGGGGAGCTTCAGGAGAAGGGCTTCATCCGTCCCAGCTCATCCCCATGGGGTTGTCCTGCAATCTTTGTAAAGAAGAAGGACAACACTCTACGCATGTGCGTGGATTACCAGCCACTTAATGAAGTGACGGTAAAGAACAAGTATCTCTTGCCCCGCATCGACGATCTCTTCGATCAATTGACTGGAGCTCGAGTCTTCTCTAAGATTGATTTGAGAGTGGGATATCATCAAGTTCGAATTCGACCGGAGGATATTCCCAAGACGGCTTTCTCTACTCGTTATGGCTTGTACGAGTATACCGTCATGTCATTCGGCTTAACCAATGCTCCTGCCTTGTTCATGAATCTCATGAATTCGGTGTTTATGGAGTATTTGGATAAGTTTGTGGTGGTCTTCATCGATGATATTCTTATCTATTCCAAGAACGATGAGGAACACGCTGGGCATCTGAGGCTGGTGTTGGGCAAACTTCGTGAGCACCAGTTGTATGTGAAGTTCAGCAAGTGCGCATTCTAGTTGAAGGAAGTGGCCTTCTTAGGCCATGTTCTTTCAGCAGGAGGCGTAGCTGTGGATCCTAGCAAGATCAGCGATGTGCTTTCACGAGTCGACCCTCTTCGGTCCACCAAGTCCGGAGTTTTCTTGGTTTAGCGGGATATTATCGCCGCTTTATCGAGAACTTCTCCAAGATAGTGAAGCCAATGACGGAGTTGCTCAAGAAGGACAAGAAGTTCTCGTGGTGCATCGATTGCGAGAAAGTTTCAAGTACTCAAGAAGCGGTTGACCACCGCTCCGTTCTTGTTCTTCCCGCGTCCATCGAAGCTTCGATATCTTTGCGGCGCTTCTCGCCGAGGCCTCGGTTGTGTCCTTACGCAAGAAGGCAAGGTGGTGGCCTATGCATCAAGGCAATTGAGACCTCATGAACTCAACTATCCTACCCATGACTTGGAGTTGGCGGCGTGATTCATGCATCAAGATTTGGCGACATTACCTAATCGTGTCGTTGTGAAGTGTACTCGGATCACAAAAGCTTGAAGTATTTATTCACCCAACCAGATCTGAACCTCGGGCAAAGAAGATGGTTGGAGTTGATCAGGACTATGACATAGGTATTCACTACCATCCGGGCAAGGCCAATGTCGTTGCGGATGCGCTTAGTCGCAAAGCGCATTGCAATGCATTCTTTGCTCAAGGAGCCTCGACCACCCATACGGAGGAGTTTCAGCGTCTCAACTTGGGTTTGGTTGAGCATGGTTCCTCATTGCCTTGGTTGTACAACCAACCTTGGTGGATCGGATCAAGTCCGCTCGCGATCGACGTTGGAGTGAACGCATCAAGGAAAATGTCAAGAATGGAACGACCAAGTGCTTTTCCAAGATGAGCTTGGTGTTGTGCGGTTCGAACAACGCTGGTAGTTCCAAAGGACATGGAGTTGCGGGAGTTGATCCTCCGCGAAGCCCACGATTCCTGTTATCCATTCATCCGGGACCACGAAGATGTATCATGATCTCCGGCAGATTTTGGTGGACCGAATGAAGAGGAGATCGCAAGGTTCGTTCTTAGAGTGCGGCGTGTGTCGTCGTGTCAAGGCGAACATCGCGTCTGGCCGATCTTCCGCCCTTACCAATTCGGAGTGGAAGTGGGATTCGGTCGGGATGGACTTTATCACCGGTCTACCGGTCTCCAAGAAGAATGATGCCATCCGGGTGGTCATCGATCGATTGACTAAAGTGGCTCATTTCCTCCCTGTCAAGACGGACCTTCGAGTGGGTCTCCTCGCAGAGCTCTACATAGCCCGCATCGTGAGTTTGCATGGTGTGCCAAAGACAATTGTGTCAGATCGTGGTTCGTTGTTCACGTCTCGATTTTGGCATAGCCTGCAAGAGGCTATGAGAACTCACCTTTCCTTCAGCTCAACGTATCACCCCCAAACTGATGGTCAGACCAAAAGGGTCAACCAAGTTACACCCTTGACCATTTTGCACCCATTATTTCAATCTATGTATTCCTGTTTCAATCTAAGTAATGCATGCATATTTTACTTAATATTTGAATACTTGTTTTTGTTCACATAGTTAGACCTAACTCCTTTTGTATGACCAATATTGATATTACCACTGATCTGTTGTCACCTAGATGAAAACCTGGTTGACACTTTAGTGTGACCAGGTCCTCTTAGAAAATAATGCTTAGTTATGTTTAGATCAAAATCTTGTTTGGGAAGTTTTTTAACTAAAGATCAACTATTTTACCTCAAATGTTTTAACCATGGCATTGGGTTGTCATGGAAACTTGTTCTTGTTTCAAATCTAAATGTTGGAAAATGGTTTGGACGTGGGCGAACCTGGTTGTTTGGTTGGTGCACGGGGATCGTGTGATCCGATGCCCTAGGGTTGAGGTTGTCTCCCATGTCAATTAAGGACCGGTCTTTGAGTGTTACTTTGCTATGCCTATAATGGGTTGTGCCAAATAGTGCAATCACAAGTCTTGTATGGGCAGGACCTGACCAAATAATTTGCGATCTCTCACCATGGTTATCCTTTTTTGATGTGTGGGTGGTCCTTTGTGGCCTGTCTTTTATGACTGCCTTATTCCCACCTGGCGCAAGAGGGAGCCTGAACCCTGGGTGATTAGCCCAAAGGGGGTGAAACCTCAGCGAAAGGGACTGTGGTGAGAAGGAACAAAGTAAAGACTTTGTGATAACCAGATAGTTGCACACGTTCGGAAGTGTGTTGTCGAACAGTATATTTTGGTTATCTCTTGTGGGTAAAACTGTACACCTTTGCAGAATGAAAATCTATTCGAATAACTGTGTCCACGGTCATGGGCATGTTGGCAAAACTCTCTCTAAGTTAGTCTTTGGTTTTAGTTTTCAAAGATTTTGGCGGTTATAGATTTCTATCCAGTGTGTTTTGGGCGGGGAGCTCTGGGCAGGAAGCCCCTTGGCAGCTAGCACGGTGTTAGGATGTTATCCTACACCCTTAATCTTGTTATCAATCGATCAAAACCTGTGTTGAAAAATGCAAATTTATGTATAGCATAATCTGCCTTACAACTTATCTACTTATATTTGAATGAAACTTGGCTTTATGCAAACTGACTCTATAAGCCCTCCTTTGTGGTATCCTTATGCATGTCATTATGTTAATTGTAACATCCCAAATTCTGTACTTGTGTTTCAAATGTAAGAAAATTAGTAGAAATTAAAACTTTTTCTTACATCATGTATTTCCTGTGTGTACTAAACAATTATTGTACAAGAGTATGGAAATACAAAGTCACAAGTCTGTTGATCCAAATCTTGATCCTCCAAAAACAATCTTGTCCAATCTTGTGATCCTTCTCGGGAAATATTTTTCCTAAGTTCTTGGGATGGTTTGTGACCCCTCTGAAAAATTTCACAAGTTTTAGAAATTTTTCGAATATTTTAGGGGTCGATCAAACTTGTTTGACTTGTAGTCAAACCTAGCTCAAAGCATTGTATAATTTACGGAGAAAAGTGCTCAGACATAAAAACCTCTGGAAATTTTATACAAGGTCCATCTCAAGGTTAGCAAGCCCTTTGTCAAAATTTCATAAAATTTGGAGCTAGTTCTATCTCTTAAGACCCCTTCAAAATCTCAATTCAAATTAAAACTCTAAACACAGTCCGAGTCAAACTTAGACTCAAACCAGTGTCCGACCTTCAGTCTTGGTGTACCGAGCCACTTAAGCCGTGTCGGGCTCGGTCGGGTTGGCGCGAGGTGGTGCAGTGCGTTGGATTTCAAATCCAACGATCAAGGACCTCCTCGGGTCTTTGTAAAGACCTCCCACCCGCGACCTCCTCTGTTCTATTTGCAAAGACAACCCTCGAGGACCTCCCTAGGACCTCCTTTGCACCTTTGCAAAGACCACCCACAGGCGACCTCCTCGGCCCTCCACGACCACCCCTAGCACTTGGGTGATCGTGGGCCGTCCATCTTGAGATCGTGGCTCGGACCTCCCTAAGTGTTAGGACCTCTAACACATAATTCTAAATCTGAGCCCTTAGATTTCAATCCAACGACTCACGACCTCCCTAGTGGGAGCTCTGTGCCGATTTTAGCCGTTGAGCTCTTTGGCCGGTCCTCCTGGTCCTCTCACCGTCGGGTGGGCACAGGCATTATCAATTTTGTGCATGGCGGTAGAGAGCGGTGCCTTGTCAACTCTAGGGTGACAAGCGGCTATGTCTTGCCAACATTAAATGTCCGCGCCCCTTTTTGCTCAAAAGTCTCTCGACAACCTACTCCCATCATTTCATGTGTACTTTGGCTCGATGCACCTAGTGACTTTGCCATTTTCCCACCAGCTATATTAGAAGCCCAAGCTTTCTATCTAAGCTTCTTTAGACACTCCTTTTCAACCCTAGCTCCTTTCTGCTCTTGTGCTCAAAACACCGAAAGTCTCGCCACCATTCTTGAACTTTGGAGCTCTCCGGCGACCTCAGAGCTCCAGTGGTTCAATATTGCGCTTGTTGGCTGTCTTTTGTTCTCTTGGTCACCTCCAAATCTCCTAATTTGCTTTGTTTAAACCTTCACGAGGTTGACAAAGTGGGAGCTCTTTGTTCGTGGCGGGAGCCGTCTTCTTCACCTCGGCGACCTCCACCGTCACGGAGCTCTGCGACCATTCTTGGGCCTCCTTCGTTCCACTGTAAGTACCTTAGTGTTGAAGCCGGTCGTTTTGAACCTCGGTAGCTTTTCTTCTTCTTTGTATTTAGCCTCCTTCGGTCATCTCAGGCTAGCCGCCGTGTGAAGTGCTTTAGCCTAGTGTTGGCACCTTTAGGTTCTCCTCCTATTTGGGACTCATCCGTGTTCTTAGTTTCGCCGACGAGGTCCACGTCGCCGCGGCAAGTCGTGGAACACGCTTCGGGTTTGTCGATCAAGACCTCCGTTGTCGTCATGTTCTTGGACGACTTTAATGCTCATCATTGCTTATCATTTGGTGCGTTAATGGTGTCTTAATCATCTTGATGGAGTCAGCGGCGTGTGGGCCATGGGTTTAGAACTAAAGTCCGAAATCTTTAAGTGCTCTGTTGGATTCATTTATTGTCAATCATTAGATGCTTTTAATTTGTCTTAGCTGCCACCTTTTGTCATTTGTCCAGGAGGTCATGCGCCTTTAAATCCACTCTTGGACCTCCTCGAGCTAATCTTAGCCGTTCACGACCTCTCAAGTGTAGATCTGGGCCTTAGGATCTTTTCAAAAATCCTAAGTCTCTGGACCCCTAATCGTATCTGGCCGTTAAAGACCTCAGTAGGCTAGATCTCGGTAGATAGGATCACCCTCCACCTTGGGGTCCTCTTTGCAAAAGACCTCCTTGAGGTCCTGCGTGCGAAAAGACCACCCCAGTCGTGTTATCAAGACCACCCTCTCGGACCACCCCCAGAGGTCCCTTTGCAAAGACCACCCACGGTATTTTGTAAAGAGAACCTTCAAAACTACCTTTGGGGTCCTCTGTGCGAAAAGACCTCTCTGAGGTCCTCTTTGCAAAAAGACCACCTCGGGTCCTTATCAAGAACCCGCAGGACCTCCCTCGCTCCATCTTAGCCGTTCAGGACCTCCCCCCTGGAGATCTTGACCGTCTGGGACCTCCTCCTTTAGATCCGTGGCTTTAGGACCTTCCCCGCCTAGATCTAGACCGTTAGGACCTCCTCGGTGAGATCCTAGCCGTCCAGACCTCCCTCCGTTCAGGTCTGGACCGTTTATGACCTCCCCTGGGAGATCTAAGCCGTCCAGACCTCTCTCTGTTAAAAGCCCGCTTAGGACCTCCCCATTGAGATCGTGACCGTTTAGGACCTCCTCGGTGAGATCCTAGCCGTCAAGACCTCCCGCTGTTAGCTCGCCGTTTAGGTCCTCCTCCGCTCAGATCTAGACCGTTAAGACCTCCCCTCGGGAGATCTTAACCGTCCAGACCTTCCCCTTAGTTAGATAGCCGTAGGACCTCCTCATGGAGCCCGGGACCGCCAGATCCAGATCTGACGGCCACGACCTCCCTAGTGCGCGAGGAGCTCCTTCGCGTGTGCTGTGCATCCGGTGGTCGGGGCCGTTGGATTCAATATCAACGGCTAAGACCTCCCCTAGGCGCGATGAGGTCTTTGCGCCCAGGTGCTCGTGTGGGTTTTGGGCATCTGAGCTCGTGAGCCGTGCGATCCTTGATCAACGGCCCACGACCTCCCCAGTTTTCGTTGGTTTTTCAGATTTAGTTCCCGAGAGCTTTTATTTGCACATATTAATTGTTTTAAACTTCAAAAATGCATATCTTTTTCTCTGTAGTTCCAAATTTAACAAACTAAAGTTCTATAAATGCATCTGTTAAAGTACTTTAGCTTAGTATAGGTTTCTGATGAGTCTTTAATCTGAAATTAATCATGCCTTAGGTTTATAACTTAGAAAAATCATAACTAAATCATTTTAACTCCAATTAAGATGAAACCACTTGTGTTAGCCAACACAAGCTTCAAATGCTCGGTGTGTTCCTCATCGCTCTTGGAGTAGATCAGGATATCATCGATGAAGACCACAACGAACTGTCCAAATACTCCATGAACACCGAATTCATGAGGTTCATGAACAAGGCGGAGCATTGGTTAAGCGAATGACATGACGGTATACTCGTACAAGCCATAACGAGTAGAAAAAGCCGTCTTTGGAATATCCTCGGTCGAATCGAACTCGATGATACCCCTCTCGAGATCAATCTTGGAGAAAACTCGAGCTCCAGTTAATTGATCGAAAAGGTCATCGATCACGGGCAAAGGGTACTTGTTCTTTCCGTTACTTCATTAAGTGGACGGTAATCAACGCACATGCGCAGCGTCTTGTCCTTTTTCGGGACAAAGATTGCTGAGCATCCCCAAGGAGATGAGCTAGGGCGGATGAAGCCCTTCTCTTGAAGCTCACCCAACTGCTTCTTCAACTCCACCAACTCAATTGGGTCCATCCGGTAAGGCCTCTTCGAGATCGGGGCGGTACCGGGAACCAACTCAATGACAAACTCGAGGTCTCGAACTGGTGGCATCCCTGGAAGATCGTCGGGGAAGACATCAACGAAGTCACATACCACTGGGACTTCACTAATATCTAGAGCTGGCTTCGCTTCAAGCGCGAAGAGATGCGGACCCTGCAGCTTCGGCGAAAAGCGAACCTGCTCGCCAGAAGGACTGGTGAGATAGATGAGCCTCCTAGCGCAATCAATTTGTCCCATGTGCTGAGACAACCAATCCATGCCTAGGATTACATCTAAACTTGCCGATCGAAGGAGGATAAGGTTTGCCAAGAATCCTACCCCTTCTATCTCAACAGGGACGTCCCTACACTCAGACTCAGCTCTCAACTCCGAACCGGGAGAGCGAATGAGCAGCGGGACCAACAATGGAGTAAAAGAAGACCTCCACAGCAGACAAAGACTGAAACAAAAGAATGAGATGCGCTGAATCAAACAAAGTCATGTGAGGAAAGAGTTAACAGAAAGGGTACCCAACACGACGTCGGTGCCTCTGTGCCTCCTCGCGGAGATGAGGTTGACGCGCCACTACCCACGCCTTGGGTAGCGGGGACAACCTTCTGATCCTGAGAAGAACCACCTCCTTGCCCGCGTCCTCCATTAGGACGAGGGGCCGCTCCAGTCCGGTTAGGGCAAGCATTGGCATAATGCCCCTTCTGGTTGCACGCAACAAGTGACCCGGCGGCCGGATTGCGGGGCCACCTGGCTGTTCGCGGCGCACGTGGCCGTGCACGGCTGCGGAGGCGGGAGCTGGTGCTTGCGGCCCGGTGGTAGTGAAGCCACGAAGCGGGCCTGGAGTAGGCCCGACACGGGGCGAGAGGCGGCGGTGCATGCGGCCGCTGGGCCTCCACTTGCGCTTGCGGGACTCGCCAGCGCCTTCGCCTTGTGCTCAAGCAACAATGGCCTTGTCCACCAAGGCACGGAAGTCGACAAAGTCCACAATGGAGAGCTGTCTTGCGGCTCCTCGAGACAAGCCCTCCATGAACTTCTCTGCTTGGCCTCATCGGTGGCCACCTCGGATGGAGCATAACGAGCCAAGTGGTTGAACTCGTGCAGTACTCCATCAGCGACTTACGCCCTTGCTCGAGCGCGAAACTCCTTCTTCTTGACTTCATCAAGCGGCGGGATGTGAGCTCGGCGGAACGCCGTCGGAACTCATCCCAAGAGACGCAGTGTGGCGGCGGTGCGCATGGCCAAGAAGTTCTCCCACCAGAGAGTGCCGCCCGAAGGCGATGGGAGGCAAAGAGTGCCTGTCTGGTCGAGCATCGAGCAACGTCGAGCTTACGCTCAACTCCGACGCACCAGTCATCTGCGTCAAAGGGTCCTCGGACACGGAGAACGTGGGGCGAGTGCGAAGAAACTCGCCAAGGCCCCCACGGGGTGATGTCCACCCCTGCCGGATCACGAGGCACCGGAAGGGCGGAGGTGTTGCGCGCAATAACATCCAGCGAGGACCCTCCGTCCTCTGAACGGTTGCGCTCGATCTGAAGAAGGACCTCAGCCATGGTTGGAGGAGGCGGAAGCTCCTCACCCAAACCAGGCTGCTGACCACGGCCGCTACGAGTACCTCCAGCCATCCTGGTTCAAGAACTTTAGGTTAGAAACCAAAACATTAATATTAGAAGTTGATGAAAGCGAAAAGCTAACGATTAGGGGAATGAGACATCACCCTAACCGAAAGCCAAAATCAGCAAGTAACAACTTAAATGTTTCCAAAGAAGCTCCAAAACCGCAAGGAAAATATCAAACCAAACCTCAACTCCTCAATGCCATTAACCCGTATTGAAAGAACGAGCAATGGTTTGAGAAGAGAAAATTTCAGCACGCTACCTCAAGTCTAACATTACTCGAGAGCAAAATTAAATTAGCGAAATAATTGTTAGATACTTAGCTAACTAGTATCACATCTTACCCTTTATTCCCACCAATTTTAGTTGATTATCCTCTCGTTTCTCTACCCTAGTTAGAACCTTTGAGCTGCTGTCAGGAAATTGAATGATCGCTGTCCGATTTGCATCCAAGCCTCCTAATTGAAATCTCCAACTTCGGAAGCTTCAAAACCTTGTAGAGGGCGGCTAACATTTCAATTTGCCAAGCTCATTGGTCCCAAAACCCAATTAATCGATAACGACTATCTTTAGAGGGAAGGAGAGGAAAACAACTCTTAAACTCAAATCAGAGCAAGATGAGATAGAAAGCTAGGATAGGTAAGGAATAAAATCTGAGAACTTACTTAAGCTTTCATAAATCATTTGATACTTTAAAATTAAGTTTTCCAAAATATCCTAAAGACGATCAAGCTTGGGTTACTACGGTCGGAATGGCTCTGATACCAACTTTGTGAGGACCCCGGTTTATTCGGCTTGTACTGTTTAACCATCCACTTGGTCCTAACAGTACAAATCAAATAAACCAAGCCTCGAGATATGTATACTTCCCAGAAATGCAGTATACACACCCCGCTACAAAATCATGCATCAATTCCATTCATACACATAGAGCCGAAGCAAAAGCAACAACTGAAAGACATAGATAATATAAAAGAGAGTTATTACAAAAGAGAGGCCGACCGGCCAAAAATTCATAAAGATAAGTAAATACACAGCGGAAGCAAAATGGCCATAAGATGGCGATAAACAAAAGCCAATCGGTGTGCCTTTACCCACAAGGCAACCAACCGGACCGCCAAGCTAATCGTCCCAAACAGCGCAACACACTCACAAAAGTGAGGCCCTTGGGGCTCACCTTCTTCCTCTGCAACAATTAATATTAAGCAAGCGGATGAGTACAAAACTTGTTTTTGTACTGCAAGACCGACGTGTGAGATAACAGAACTATAATTAACTACATGCAAGCTTTATTTAAGTGGATGGGGCTTTGGACTTATTTTCACATAAAGCAAGTTTTCATTTGCAATAAGGTAATAGATTCAAAGCAAGTTTGCAATTAACTTTTATTGTTCAAATAAAGAGAGACAATAATAACATAGATAGAGAACAACACCAACCTAGAAGTGACTAACCCATAGTCACCACAACAATAGTATGAAGTACCCTTCATACCACCCATGTCAAGTTTAAGTTTTTAAAGGTTGTAGTCTAGTTCTTGCACGACCTTACCAAGCATGTCCAGTAACCTAGGACAAGGCTATTCGAATAGTTTTAACCTGCGGGGTGTACCAATGTACCCACACGATAGACCGCCTTTCCACCACCACGGTTAGCACACTTCCTTTGGTATGCGGGCATGGCTAAGTCTAACAAGGCGCTTTCCAATGGGCGGTGCTAATTAAGAGCCGCAACCCACGGAGAAGGACACATTAGGCGGCCTAACCGGTGCGCTAATGCTCCTCCAACACCACAACCACACACACACAGAACACACCCACCAACCACTCATAATTAACACCTCCCAAAGTACTTAGTCAAGAGAGGTTCCATATCCCCTCGTGTGGTTGTACGCAATAAGCGCTTGGCTTAGTGACACAAGTAACTCGGTCCTTGGGGACTTAGGCACCATTCCAACACACCCAACAGATCACATCAACATACCATTGTGCCCAAGTCAAGATATAGTTTTATTTTCAGTTTTGATTTGTAAATCAATAAAACACAAGGGTTGGACATAATGGAGTAGTATAAGTATTTGTGTGATCAAGATCATCGACTAAGTCGATGATGCCCAATACTCTGATAACTAGGCATGGCTAAGCAATATTCATTCGTAATCTACTAAGTGATAAGAGTTCATCCATCGAACTCTAACCACGAGCAAATAACCTAGGCTCAGGTAGTAGAGGATAACCATTTACCTACAGGTTATGCAACTAGAGGTCTAACTAATCAATTTAACAACAAATAGCAATGCATACATAGAAGTTAAACAAAATATTAGACTTTAAAAGTAATAGGATTAATGGGAAATGATCAAACTGCTTGCCTTCTTGCTGTTGCTCAATTTGTTGCGGAGGGTCGTTCTGGGATTACATGCAAATATCGAATCCTAAGCGAAAGAATGAAACAACCAATAAGACGAGCAACACTTAAACAAAAGAGCGAACAAAAAATTATCCAAATGCGATGACATTTACACACAAGGTAGAATACAAATATACCTAGACATAGGAACTGGAAAAACTTAATTTGGATTTGTGGTGCAAAAGATATTCTCTAAAAACCTATTTTCGGCCATAATTAGCACTGTAGCAAAAATATTTTCTAGGAAGATTTTGAAGCTGAAATTTTTATGGTGGCTACCTACTGGTATAGTGGTAACCCATATAAAATTTCAGGTCATTTGGAGTTATATTGAAAGAGCTATGATTTTTCAAGTCATGAAAATGAACCAATTTAAATTGCATGTGAAATCTTGTTAAACACGATAACATGCCTAAAACCAATTTTATCATTTAGTACTGTATTAGGGGAAGCTAACAAAATTGGTTTCACTAAAATTTTATTTTCAGAGAATTAGTTATGCAATTTACAAGTTAATTGCCAATTTTAGAATAATAAGTAGAACCTATTTCTAAACAAATTTTAAAATCTGTTTTCTGGAGCCGAACTAAACTCCTATTCATTTTTAAATTAAAGTACAACTCAATCTAAAGCTAACAAAATTTGAATCAACCGATTTGGGTTTAAAATGAATTAGTTATGTATTTTTGAAGTTTAATACCTTTTTCAGTTTGCAAATAAAGCTTTCGGGAAACTCATAAGGGCTATTACGACGTGGCTGAATAGGGACCGTTGATCCTGGATCGGACGGCCCACGCGCACGGCGCGCACAGCACACACACAGCGCTCACCGAGGCTCACCGTTGGATCAAGATCCAACGGTCCAAATGATGATGGCATTCGGACCGAACGAATGCCTTCGCAATCCTAGCCGTTGATCTTCGATCCAACGATCTAGATTGAACCACGCCGACGCGTTTGAAAACGCGCGCGTGCGGCAGAACAGCGGCTGTGGACCGTCGATCGTGAGATGGACGACTCACAATCAACGCTACACAGCACACCGCACAGAACACACGAAATCTCGACCGCAGATCTAAGGATGGGCGGCGCCGCGTTGGGCCACGTCGCGCCTTCGTGCTCACGCGTCCGACAACGCAACCGAAAGCCGGCGGCCAATCGCCGGCGACCAAAGCTGCGCGCGCGAGAGGATGCTAGCAACGGTGTGCAATAGCATTGCGCACCCTTGGCACCACTCACACCGGCGGTGGTGGACGAGCGGCGACGCGGCGGAGAGGCGATCACGGCAAAGATGGCGGCGGCGATAAGCGGCAAAGAGCTCGCGATCGGTCCATTCAAGCGGTGCCCGAGCATCTAGGGACTACGAGGGCTACAGACGGACGTGGGAGTGCGAGCGGTCGGAGTAGCTCGACAACAAAGCTCGCGACGGCAACAATGGCGGCAACGAGGAAGCGTCTGGACAACTAGAAGCGACGCATCATCAAAATAGGTCCCACGTGCCACCGATGCTCCCGGAGAAAAGAATTGAGGGAGATGGACTCACCGCAGACCGGAGGCGAAAAGGCGCTCGCGGCGGGTTGGGAACTCGAATTAGCCTCCTGCGACGATAAACCCAAAATTAATTGAGGTTAAGCTTGTGGAGTAAGTAGGGAGCGAGGAGCAAGAAAAGAGAGGAGAGCCAGCGTGGTACCGCCTTCAGAAGCTCCGCGGGCAACAATGGCGGTGAGAGAAAACAGTTGTTTGGGAGCTCCACGAATGCGGTGGGTGCAAGGGAGAGCTCACGGGTGCGTAAAGGAAGGCGGGGAGGAAGATGGGAGCTTAAGTAGGCGAGGAAAGCCGGGAGCAACGGCGGCAAGCCTCGGATGCCCACGCCGCTCACGGTCGCCACGAGTGGCGGAGCGGTGGCGATGGACTTTGGGCGGCTGGCGGCGCGCATTTAATGCACTGCCGTTGGCGTCGGGTGAGTGGGCGCGACGCTACGCCCGCGAGCCTCTGCCATGGCGCGAGCGGCGCGCGGCGGCGGGGCGAGCGCGCGAGAGGACGGCGATGGCGGCCGTCCGATTTGCATCCAAGGGCTAGCGCGCGATCACGTTGAAACGGCATCGGCGACGTCGACCGCTGATTGAAATCAACGGTGAGAATCCAAGGGCAACCGGAGTTGTCCGAATGCATACACGAACGCGAGCCGTCCGATTGAGATCCAACGGTCGAGCGCGCCACGCCCGATCGACCACGCCAGTGCAGTTAGTTGACTCGACCGAGTCGGTTGGCTCGAGCCCGAGTCGACCGCGCCGAGAGCAGTGCAAACCCATTAGAATTTGATTTTTGAGCTGAAACTTTTGGGGATTTAATTGAGGCATCAAATCAACTCCAAAATTTATGAAATTTTAACTGGGCTTCAGACTTAATGATTAACCTCCATAAAATTTCCAGAGATTTTTGTGCACTGGAATTTTCTCAATAATTTCAGAAGGTTATTTCAAAGGTTTGACCAAGGTTTGACTTGCCTCTAAAATATTTCAAATAATTTCCAAAAATTATGAAATAATTCAGAGGTGTTACCAAGCAACCCTAGAACCAGGGAAAATTATTTCCAAGGGTTTGACAAAAGATTTGACCAAGGAGGTAGTTGACTTGATAAATGAGGCCTTTGATTTTTAATTTTCCAAAATTCTTTTACAAGAATTTCAGAAAAGTTTCAAAAGTAAAAGGATGAAGGAAAAGTTTTAATTTACCCTCATTTTATTACATTTGAAACACAAGCCAAACTGGGGATGTTACACCACCCTTCTAGAAATTTTCACCAAACAATTTAATTATGTGAACAGTAACAGATTGCAATTTTTTTCCAGCTGAGCAAAATTGTTTTGATCATATCTTTTGCTGTGAGAGTCCAAATCAGTTGGTTCTTGTTTCTAAATTCATTTTAAATCATGATCTTGCTGCTGTGAAATTTTCAGAGCATTTGGAGCATTTTGGTTTTAGAGTATTTTTCGTTTTCTTTGTTCTTATCGGTTCTTTTTCGCTCTTTCGGTAGGTTTCGACGATTGTGCCATCCTTGAAAGTGACCCTCTGCAGCATATTGAGCAGCAGCAGCAGCCAGGCAAGCAGTTTGATCATTTCCCATTTGATCCCATTACTTTCAAAGTCTAATACTTTGTTTAACTTGTATGTATGCATTGCTATTTTGTTGTTAAATTGATTAGTTAAGCCTCTAGTTGCATAATCTGTAGGTAAATAAATATCCTCTACTACCTGAGCCTAGGTTATTTGCTATGATTAGAGTTCGTTGGATGAACTCTTATCACTTAGTAGATTACGAATGAATATTGCTTAGCCATGCCTAGTTATCGGTAGTATTGGGCGATCATCGACTTAGTCGATGATCTTGATCACACAAATACTTATACTACTCTATTATGTCCAATCCTTGTGTTTTATTGATTTACAAATCAAAAGCTGGAAACAAAACTATATCTTGACTTGGGCACAATGGTATGTTGGTGTGATCTGTTGGGTGTGTTTGGAATGGTGCCTAAGTCCCCAAGGACCGAGTTACTTGTGTCACTAAGCCAAGCGCTTATTGCGTGCTAACCACACGAGGGGGATATGGAACCTCTCTTGACTAAGTACTTTGGGAGGTGTTAATTATGAGCTGGTTGGTGGGTGTGTTCTTGTGTGTGTGTGATTGTGGTGTTGGAGGAGCATTAGCGGACCGGTTAGGCCGCCTAATGTGTCCTTCTCCGTGGGTTCGCTCTTAATTAGCATCGTCCATTGGAAAGTGTCTTGTTAGACTTAGCCGTGCCTGCATACCAAAGGAAGTATGCTAACCGTGGCTGGTGGAAAGGCGGTTTATCGTGTGGGTACATTGGTACACCCCTGCAAGGTTAAAACTATTCGAATAGCCTCGTCCTAGGTTATGGACATGCTTGGTAAGGTCGTGCAAGAACTAGACTACAACCTTTTAAAAACTTAAACTTGACATGGGTGGTATGAAGGGGTACTTCATGCTATTGTTGTGGTGACTATTGGGTTAGTCACTGCTAGGACATTGTTGTTCTCTATCTATTGTTATAATTGTTTCTCTTTTATTTGAACAATAGAAATTATTTGCAAACTTGCTTTCAAATGTATTACCTTATTGCAAAGAAAACTTGCTATTTGCTGAAAATAAGTCCAGAGCCTCCTCCACTTAAATAAAGCTTGCATGTAGTTAATTATAGTTCTGTTATCTTACACGTCAGTCTTGCGAGTACAAAAACAATTTTTGTACTCAGATGCTATGCTTAATTGTTTTGTTGCAGAGGAAGAGCTCGAGGGGCCTCACTTTTGTGAGATTTGTTGTGGCGGTGTCTGGAGCGATTAGTTTGGCGGTCCGGTTGGTTGCCTTGTGGGTAAAGGCACACCGATTGGCTTTTGTTTATTGCCATCTTATGGCCCTTTTGCTTCCGCTGTTTAAATTAGTTACTTATGTGTTATTTGGTCGGTCGGCCTCTCTTTTGTAATAACTCTCTTTATACTATGTATGTCTTTCAGTTGTTGCTTTTGCTTCGGCTCTATGTGCATGAATGGAATTGATGCATGATTTTGTAACGGGGTGTGTATACTGCATTTCTGGGAAGTATACATATCTCGAGGCTTGGTTTATTTGATTTGTGCTGCTAGGACCAAGTGGATGGTTAAGCAGTACAAGCCGAATAAACCGGGGTCCTCACATTAATTGACGGGTGTAGCTTGCGAGCACGGTTGTTGCGCTCATTCTTGCTTGAAATAATCTTTTGAGCAGGTGAAGAGTTCCTTGTTGAGGATCAAGTGGTTCTGGACGACTAGGCTGCGCCCTCCAGCCAATTACTTGTGGTGTATTAGATGGACTATCTTTTTATTTTCCGCTGTGTAAAATTACTCTCTTGTCGGCTTGTAAGCCAACTTTGTAATCAACTCTTTTGTTGGTAATTATGTTTTCGTGGATGTATGATTATCACTTGTGTGGCTGTGTGAACTAGCTGTTGATCCTTGGGACTAGTTCGGAACACAGGAGATGTAGGACTTTTTCAAGTCTCACAACCTCCCCCTGAAGTGGTCGTGGCACTTGGGGAGGTCCTGGATCTCAAGACCTCCTCGGGTCAACCCTCAGGACCTCTAGGTGGTCCAGCTGGACCTCCTGGGTGGTCCTAGAGGTGTTTTCGAGAGGTTCTACTGGACCTCCTGAGAGGTCATAGTGGACTTTTTAGGAGTACTAGGAGGTCCTCTCGGGTGACCTTGGGTCGGGGTTGTGATAGGTTTCGCCTTCGTCTCGCTAGAATCCGCCAAAGAAGCCACCGTCGTCACAAGCTCTTCACCATTGCATTTCGCCGTTGTCTGTTGTCCTCTGTACGTGCCTCCACTGCCGTTGGGTTCGCATCTTCACGTTCTACGTGGTGCTTCCATCCTCTTCACTTGAACCATGCCGAACCACCGCCGCCCTTGTCTTCCCCAAATCTGGCCGCGCCGCCCTCCGCCGATCTAGCCGCCGATGAGCCCCCTTGCCTCCCATGTGTGTCATGACGTGTTCTTCACCCTCCTCTTCCGATCCCCTCCCTCTTTTTGTTCTCTTCGTCACCGAAGCACCTCGTCGCCGCTCATCTCCTCCGTCGCCGGCCATCTCTGTCACGCCGCTGTTTCGACCATCCTCCAACCGCCCCAAGGCGCCCTCCGTGTTCTTTGCGCCATCGTCAAGCCTATGCTCACCTCTTTTCTCTTCGGGCACTGTGGAGCTCTTTTGCCGCCGCATGCCCGTGGAGCTCTTTCGCCGCCTTTGCCATGCTTCCACCTCCAGCAGTCCATTTTGCCCCTCGGTCGGAGCTTCCTCGCCGTCGGTGGCCATCGCCGCCACTTGCCTGAGCGCCACCGCTAGCTCCTGTGCTTCTCTCTCTTTCCCTCTCTTCCACTGAGTCGCCACCTCAGCAAAGCCAAAGCAAGTCGTAGTCCTTTGATCATATTGAACCTATGATTTCAAAATTATATTATTTTATATCAAATTGCTTGCTATATTTATATCATTTGCTTTTGGGAATAGTTAATCACCTATTTGTCACTATGCCTTAATTGGTTATTTGAATTGCATGAATCATTTATCACCATAGGATGGTCAATATTAGTTGAACATATTTGTATCACCAACATGAATATCGTAGAAATGTTTAGACATGCTTAGTTACGATGGCCAATGTTGAAAATTTGACTTAATGATATATAGAATTATGGTGCGATGTCATTTGTTGTGCAAGCGTGATGCGATGTCACCATTGTATCAATTGTGGTGTGATCTTAGATATTATAAAATTTGGTGCCATAACAGAGATTGTCATTGGTTTGGATGAACAAAATGATTTATACTTAGGTGAGTGATAGTGCAGTAAAAGAGATGCGTGAGGCATATTGTTTTGAATGTCGATGGCAATGACGGCGGGGTACTTGTTGTAGTGGGCAACGTAGAAGGAGCGGGTGCGGCTGCTTTACCACCATGCGCTCAAGGACACCCTCAATTGGGCCGTCCACCGACACCTCTTCTACCAGGACGTGAGCGCTCGTCTCCCCCAACTCGATCTCTCTCCTCCCTTGCGAATCTGATCTCGTGTTCTTTTCTTGTGCATGTGTTGGATCTCAGGGACAGGTTCGAGGCCAATAGACATATGGTAACGCCTCTATTTCGCTGATGCATCTCTATCTCCGTCTATTTCGGTGACGAGTGGAATCATGAGTTGCATCTGATGATGATTTTTATGTGTTGTTATGATGCTAGATTTATGTTTGGAGGGGAATGGGCGATAGGAACATGATTTGGGAGCTAGTCTGATGGCTTTTGATGGGTAAATGGATGTCCGGACGTTCGGCTCGGAGTATTACCCTTGATTTTAACATGTATGATATATATGGTTATTATTTTTGTATTATATCCGACTAAATATTTATGATCAAAACTCCATATTTGACTGTCATGTATTCGCTCCATATTCACGATGAAGGCTATCCGTTTCGTACGATGATGTCCGTGTTCCCGAGAAAAATTGTGGAATAACATACATGAGAGGCGATATCAGTGCTTATCTGCTCAGATTGCACCCATTCGAAGAGGGAGGGAGGCTGACAGGCAGCGAGCGAGGTGAGGGCAGCACCATCGTTCTCATGTGTATCGCGGCCGCGAATCGATTACCCACCCACCGTCGCATTCGCAGGGCCGCCGCCTCCTCCTCCGGCTCCGGCTGCTTCTCGCTGAATTTCCGCCCGTCTTAATTTGTGTGGTGTGGGGGATCATTAAAGGTTGGATTTTGGGGGTAATCGAGTCATATCCAAATCCAACTCGAAATCCAAATTGGGTGGTGAGGTCCTCTTCCTCTTGTCTTCTCCTCTCCTGTGCGCCCAAACCCTAAACACCATTGCTCTCAGGCGCTGCCTTCTCCCACTCCACCGGCACACGCATTGCTCTCGGCCCAAACCCTACTCGCAGGTAAGGTCAGGTCAGTGCTGCTGCTTCGTCTTCTAGGGTTTGCTTTGCTTTGGTCGCGCCAAAGCCAAAACGAGATGGGGTCGTCATGCTCACCGCCTTCCTAGGGTTTGGTTCCGTTTGGTTCCTCCTGTTGGTGATGTTTGGGGAGATGGCCGCCGATTCCAGCATAGGCATGGGCATGGGCATGAGCATGAGCTTCCACCAGGGGGTCGTCACCTCCACCTCCTTGTACCACCACCACATGCTCTCCTTCCAATCCAATCCCGATTCTACTCCCACTGCTGCTGCTGTCACGACTCCCACCACCCCTGCTGGACCTGCAGCTGCACCTGCACATGGAATTGGACCCAACAGTGCCGGCCTCTTCCTCCCTCCTCCCAACACTCCCATGCTTGCCAATGTCGCCTCCAACTCCTCCTCCTCCTCCTCACTCCATGGGGTACCGTCCACTCCAAAGTATAAGTTTGTCACTGGCTCACCTGCCGATTGGACCTCCCATGAGCTCGCAGTATTTAAGGAGGGCCTCATCAGGTTGAAATCAAATAAATCCCTTCCTTATTACACTACATTGTTTTATTATCGCTATTATATATTCTTCTACTGCAGCCTGCTGTTATGTTTTCCCCTGATGAATGACTACTAGATATTAGGCCTGCAACAATGCCCTGCTGCTTTCCTTTTCTTTCTTTTTCTTTTTTGGCACACAGTTCAACTCCCCGATCATGTTTCTTCAACTTCAACTGAGTAAAGTAATTACATTCTCGTAGATAGATCATTTACTTCCTTTTGGCATCTACCGACCCTTTGTTTAATGACAATACTAGATATGCTCATGAGCCTAATATTATGAAGTACATCAAGATTGCTGCTATGCTGCCCACTAGGACCATCAGGGACGTTGCATTAAGATGCTGGTGGACCACTGTAAGTTCTGTTCTTTATTCCTTTTATTCTAGTTTTCACTTATCTGTTCTCCTTGCCTGTTCTGATGTCTGTAGGACTTTTTCTGCTCTGCTTCTCAGAGCAGCTTGTTAGTGTTCCGAAGACTGTTAATGACCTGCACACACCCTGACACCTTGATTATTCACATGTTTCTTGTTACTGGCCAGGTGCTCTTTTTGCTTGAATACAATACCATTACCTTTTTTTTTAACCCATCAGCTGTGTTGTGCTTCTTTAGTCTCTACATATCATAAGGGTTTTTTGAAGTGCTAAGCTAATTTACTTTTGAAGTGATAAATCCCTACATAAGCTAGACGATTAGCACCAAAAAAGGTTAATATCAAGTGGAGCTAATTGTCAGTTTACAAATGAATGGGCCAAACTATAATCTAAAAGTACTTAATGGTTCATTGCTCTAGTGAACTGAAAATGTTTAAAAAAATATAAGTAATTATGTAAAAGCATAGAGATGAGAAGAGGGGGTGATCCTTGTCCATTTTGTTGATATGCTATTTCCATTCCAGGGCAAGGAATGTAGGAGGAGGAAACCTGATGAATTCTATGCAGGGAAAAAGATTAGAGACTTCAAGGTATTTTTGTATTTAGTGAGTGACTCATTTAGATACTTACTCTGGTAGTTATGGCTTTAAATCTTGTGCAGATCCTTTAGTTCATTTCTGTAGTATTAATCATGTTTTTCCCAATAACGAAGTTCCATGGACATCACTGCAGGAGAAAATGGTTGCCTCTACCTCGGTAGCTAATTTTCAAATGGCACCTCTAAACAATGTGGTCCCCTTTTCGACATCGATGCATCATGCAGGTCAAAATAGCCTGGTTCCTAAGGAAGGTTGGTCCCATTGCTAAATGTTTCATGTGTGTTTCCTTGAATGTGCTGGTTGAAGTTGTTTGAAGAGCAATATCTTGAGATTGTCAGTGGGTTAATTATACGGAGATCTGTTCTTTTTTTTTTTGTGGTTAAATCATAGAGACCTGGTTCACACTGGAATTCTAGGCTTAGTGTTGGCTCCGATTATCTTAGCACTAGTTTGTGCTGGTTGATGGTCATCTCTAGTGATTGTTATTAATTATTGAGTAGAAGAAAGCTGATGATTTTTAAGAATTAAATATAGCCTAATTTTGTGGGCCTGGATCTGTGGGCTCACTACTTTTCCACTCCCTCCGTTGAAAAATGTAAGGCATGGTTTCACTTGGCGCGGTTTTTAAATTGAAGTTTGACATTAATTTATTTTACATATTTTGTTAATAACTTATAACTACCAAATCATGGTAATGTGATGGTAGTTTCAAGTACAAATCTAATGGTATTTGCGTATTGCTTTTGGTTCACTAAACCTATATGTTGTTGGACTAATTGTTGGTCAAAAATTACAAAGTTTGACTTCCGAAATGCATGGGCGCCTTATAAAAATCAATGGAGGGGGTAGCTACTAGCTAGCATGGCATCTGCTGGGAGCAACCTTCAGACCCGTTCACTTGGTGACTAGATCCCAGAGTTTATAATAAGGAAGAACAAAAACAAAATCATGCAGTGATTTTAAAAATACCAACCTTATTTTTAAACACAGAATCATGGTCTGATCCCTTGTTCAGTACCACACATACATTTCTAAACCCGAAAGATGAGTTCTCAACCAGGTCGCAATGTTTACCTGTAGTACTTGCACCATAAATCTTTCATATTCTTGGCGATGATCCATGAGTTCATAGTATGTAACCTGGGAATATATTAGGAATGAAATATGGATTTCTGCATCAGAAGCTTTGGGTTATAAGCAGGTATGTACACAACTAGAGAAATATGGCTAGGATTTGTCATGATTCGGGATATTGATCTTCATTAATATCAGAGTTGTTACATGCTAATTGTTTTTTAGGAAAACAGTAGGGAGCACCCTACTGTATGTAAATTATATTAGTAACTTTATGAGAGTATATGTATGAGAGGATAAAAAGAGAATGTACATGCCCGTAGGAAATCAAAAGTAATCTAAAGATGTAAGTCTCTCCAAAGCTTCAGTACTGGCTTATGTTTTTCCTTGGCACGGTGAAGTAACAAAGATATATCCTTGGAAAACCAAGCTCTCGAGGTAAAGATCGCCGGAGCAATATTATCACAAACCATACGGTTACATGTTAATTATGATGCTTGTTTCTGTTCTGTTTACATTGTCCTGTATGCAGTGCTTCTGTTGCACTACATACTAATGCAATATACTAATATATGATGATGCTTAGATAAGAGCACTAAAAAAACAATGCTTTTTCTTATGCAAATCATGGAACTATTTCATGTTGGTTTTATTTCTCCTAATGATGTTCATATGTTTACATTCTGAGCCAGTCCCTGTTTCAGATAATGCAACTCAGCATCTTCTGGAGGAAAATAATCACTTACTCAGCCAGATCGCTGCAAATATCGAAACTTTCAAGGTTTGCATACTGATGTACTTTATCTCTTATTTCTGGGCATAAATATATTGCTGCACCATACTTTACTTGGCACTGCTGCTAGGGAGCACCCACCATCTGCTACTGAACAGATGGAACATGGAAAATGAAAATTGACATTTTCATGGAGCACATGTTAATTTAAAGCTATACATGGAAGCTTGAGTTGTTGTAATTGTGTCTGAAATTCCAAATTTCCTACAGATGGAGAACATGAATCTCTTTCTACGTACGAGTAACAATATCAGAACAATTTTGAAAAGGTATGATTGTTATCTGTTGCATTTTGCTTGTATTTCATCCATTTCTTATATGCTACTTTAGTTGCACACACAACATATGCATAAGCTTGATATGCAGTTTTCACCATCTACTTTAATTTCAATTTGTTGTAGTCATTTCCTGTATACGCATGTGTAGAATCATGCATGGCAGATGTCTCGCTCATAAATTAAAGAAGTGAGGTGCAAAACAGAGCACGATCAAAGGTGTCCTGTTTTTGCTGTTTTGTTTATTTGCTCCTTGTCGAAGTTAACTAATTTAGACAAATTTATGTTGTAGAATGAGCGAGACGCCTGGTATCATGGGTCAGATGCCTCCCTTGCCATTACCTGTAAATGAAGACCACCTAAATTCGCTTCTTCAGTTGGACAGAGTGGTAAGATCACCACCTTGTGATTGTAGGAGATCTCCATAAGATACGTAACTATACTGTATGTTAAAATGTAAAATATGTTAAATCATAAAAAAGTGAAATATGTGCACTAGTTATTGTCAGGCTCTAATATAGTAGAGATCTAACATTTCTGTCAAGATTTGAAGAACGGAGGTTATTTTTAGCGTTATTATACTTCTTAATAATTAATGATATGAAACTTGCCAATAAAATAGTAATGTGGAAAAATAATAAAAATGGAAGCTCAATGATTTGCCTAAATTGGAAAGTTTCTTTTGCCGTGTTACCAAACTTATCAATTCCATTCCGGTACCGGCCATTCCGGCTGGTATATACCATTTCATTGCTCAAAATGGTAAAAAAAAAGAGCCCCGATTCTGTACCGGCCAAAATTCCGGTCGTTTCAGCGCATTCCCGCCGGAACAATCATGTCGTTCATCTCGGTGCCGGTGTACAGAAGAGGAGAGGGAGAAGAGGCAGCAGCCAGCGAGGAATTTACAAAAAATTCACACCAAATAACTAGTATGAGACATGCCAGAAACCAAGAAACAATATCTGTTCCCCATCCATCTCGTGACAAGAAATCAAGGGAAAATACTTAGATCTGAGAAGAAGCGAAAAATCAAGAAACCTCAGCTACAAAGGACAAGAGCTGAGTGAGGCGATCGACCCTTCCTAGCGTGACACAAGGATGGAAACGGCGGTTCGATGGAGGCATCCCTGGCTGTGAAGACCTGCAACATCTCCCTTCTCGTGTGTGTTTTCTTTTTCTTTTGCCGGCGGCGCTAGTGGACCAGTTGCCCTACCCTGTTGTGTAGTTGTGTGCGTGTGTGTTAGGTTTGTTGAGGCTGGGAGTTTGGGTTCCTCAGGTAAGCCTGTGTTACGGGTTGTTGAGGCTTGTTGGGCCAGCCCAATATACTCCTTTGCTATTTTTTTAAAAACTTAATATATATTATACTCCGAACAGTGCGCGGTATAGACCGGTACTGAAACATTTCATTCAAAAGCCAAACCGGAATGATCTCCGGAATGGAATTGACAACTATGCGTGTTACTGCCATTTTGGTATTTTTCAGAAGGGTTTCACATATGTTTCTGTGTTTAAACCTATTCATAGTATCGTTTCAATGTTATGTTTCAGCTTTTGCTTCCTTTTTAGGAACTGTGATAATTATGTTGTTGTTTTCTCCTGAAGGTTGTTTCTTATGGTGTACTACATAACTCTCATACGAAGGAAGAAGCACGAAACTGATGTATGATAAATTTGAAGCGAGGAGATGTAAGCATCCTGTCGCAAAAGATGACAGGAGCTTTTGCCTGATTTGTACAAATGGCATGAAGAACTCCGCTGTAGAATTAGATGGTGTTATACTGACCAAGGCGCCACAGAATAAGTCATGCTTTTCGCGGATGTGGTTTTTTTTGGTGTGAGCTAATTGTTTCAGCCATCGCCTGTCTATCCTTGATTCTTGGGAAAGGGAAGGGAAGGGAATTTTAAACAAGTCATCAGTCAGGTTTATTTTGTTCAGTTGTATTGGGTGCTGGAAGGAAGAAATACAGCTTAGAATAGACTAGATTGCCGCAGTTGAGGTTGCTACTAGAGGCGTTCAAATGTTCTAGGCCGTGCCGTGGGCGGCACAAGACTGTTGACCCGGCCTAGGCGAGGCATGGCCTGACCGAGCGTGCCGTGCTTAGGTGGCACCCTAGCCTGGCTTGTCTAGCCCAATTATGGTCGTTCGGCCCGGTTAGGCATGACCCGTCGGTCCGTTTAGGCATGGTAAATATGATTTTTTTGATACCATTTTTAGCTGTTGGAGAGGTCTAAAATAAATAAATCTAAATATTTTTTTTTCTATAAATAGGCGCCATATCTTCTCATTTAGCATCTATTTATTCTTCAATCTCTTTTATGAATTATGTTGTGCAAATTTAGATTCTTTTTGTGATAATTTGGCAAATTTTCAAAAAATTGTGCCAAATATTTGAAAAATTGAAATCCAACTACAAGTCATGAAAAGAGGTACAATATATTTTTTTTGTATATTTTTTGTTCTTATTTGTTATATTAAGATGAAATAAATAATAGTGTTATTTTTCTATTTGCACTTTTTGTGATGGGAAATTACAGTAGTTTTGTTATCGGTTATTACGGAATTTCATTGGAGGATCTTGCATCCTGAGGCCTCAAATCAAGAGCTAGCGCAAGCATCAATACCATCACCAGGCTCTACGAGTGTTTCGCTCGTGCGCAAACACTGTGTTTGCAAACACTAGAGCAAAGATATCTAGGTTGAGCACATCGAGAGTCGGGATGATTTCGATAAGACAATCATAAGAAGTTTAACTTCAGGTAGGTAGTTCAGGTATTTATAAAATAAATACTACCTCCGGTCTTCTATACTTGACGTTCATACAAAGTAATTGAATTGTATTTGTGCTATGTAATGCTGTCTGAACGTCAAGCTTTCAAGTGAAATCGGAGGGAGTATGTTGTTTGTAAACTTTGTAAACATGAATGAGCAGCACACCAAAGTCTGGCACGGGCTCATTTAGACGCGGCCCGTGGGCTTAGGCCCAACTAGCTAGGCAATTCTCTCTCTCTCTCTCTCTCTCTCCACTAGACAAGCAAGGAGGCAGTACGAAGAAGAGGAGGAGAGGCAAGGCAAGGCACGTCAAGTATACTTGGGTCGGTGTCGGCCGCGAAGCGGGAGAGAGCCAGAGATTTGAAGACGACGAGGCTTCGCCAAGGCTAATGGCCGCCGCCCCTCCGCCGGCGACGGCGCTCTCTGCGGTGGACGGCTCCGAGGACGAGGAGGAGGAGGAGCAGTGCCGCATCTGCCGCTTCCCCGCCGAGGCCGACCGTGCCCCTGCGCCATCCCTGCGCCTGCAGCGGCAGCATCAAGTTCGTCCACGACGACTGCCTCCTCCGATGGCTCGCCACCCGCCGCCAATCCAGATGCGAGGTCCGTCCCATTCCTCCCCTCCCCTCCCTCGTATTCCCCGCCTAGCCTACGGGCTAGGGTTGGTTGGTTCCATTCATTGCTGGGGTTTCGAGCCTGAAGCGTCCATGTCATCCGCATCAATCCAATCCAATCCAATCCAATCCCCACGAGTGATCGATCATTCGTATGTGGTTCAGCAGTGTTGTTGCCGTATGTGGTTGCACTTCACTTGCTTGCAATAATCCCTTTAATTTCCCTTCATTGTATGTAATGTAATGTGGATATGACATGTGCTCAGGTGTGCAAGCGTGACATCTCCATCTGCCCTCTCTACGCTGCAAATGCTCCTGCAAGGCTGCCCGTCTCCGAATTCATGCTGGGCTTAGCAAACAAGCTCATGGGCTGGATCTTCTTGCTGCTCTCCTCGTCTTCGCCATGTGCGTCTGGGAATTCGTTATGCCGCTCACCACCGCCTGGACATGGCGCCTCGCTCTTGCCAGGAGCTTTGCTCAAGTGCGCCACCTGCTCTCCCTCCGTTTCTCTACCAGTTCCATTCTCGCAGATGGCCTCTATGGCTTGAGGTTCATGCCTTCCGCGGATACCATATTTGCCTGTGTTTCAATCAGAAGAGCCTTTCTCAGGGAGCTTGGCCATTTTAGACAGCTCAATGGGCTCGCCAGAATTGCTGCTGATGCTCTTGCTCCATTTGCGCTCTGGGTTGCACGCCTAGAAACTAACCTTCAGCACAGGTTTGGGGGATTGGATAGCTTGCAAGTCCTTGCACTACATACCGTTGAAGCTTCCTTGATGGTATGCTTCTTGCTTCTCAGTCAGTACCCTCTCTCTATAGTACACACACACACACACACACACATATATATATATATTGATGGTGTGGTGATAGTTTTCTTGATTCTTCCTATAGTAGTAAAGCACCAATGCAGTTCTATTCTTGAGCGTTTAGCGCATCTTGCCAGGTTTTGCTGATTGTTTTACTGTTGGTCACAGTGCAGCATAACTTCAGTTCAAAGTGTGTCATCCTAGATGTAAACACAGTCCAGGTGGTTGCTAGAAATAGCAAAACTTAAATGATGGTTACATGGAATAAACTAGTATGAGCTGTTCTGTGAAACAAGGGGATGATGTTCGGTTCTTTTCTACCCTTCAATTGTGCGAGACATCATCAGTTTGGCCTGCTGTCCATCAGTCTGGATAGATACACTGGTAGGAGGAATATTCCCAAAATATAGGTGTAGGATTTCTTCTGGTCATTATTCTGAGTGCACCAATACGAGTGGCTAAGACTTTTCTTTTGGTGCTTTAGTTGTTTTGCTATTGCAGTATTTTTATTACCTTTTAGGCTAATTCTACCCTGGCTTTATCTAGAGGTTATTTCTCTGCTTGCTTTCTTTACTTATTTCCAGAAAATTCTAACAATATGCTTGTCTGATCAGGTGGTAATAGGTGACGTGGTCCTTGCTTGTATTTTTGGTTTTCTCCCCTTCTCACTGGGAAGGATAATCCTGTGCTGCACATCGTGTTTCAATTTTGGCAATGTGGATAAAGTCCACTCATACACTTCAACAGCTTCTATCCTATTAATTGGATATGGATTTATCTTCTCACTGGGTGTACTTTTCACTGGGCTGCATACATTCCTCCAATACTCTAGGGGCGAGCGATTTACGATCACAATTTTCTTCATGGTCTTTACCAATGGGATGTATTGGCTGTTGAGCCCTTTTGGAAGGCTGCCTGGTATACATGTAATGGTCCATAGGACATTCTCTTTCTTGAAGCAGTTCTTCAGAGTGATCATAAATTTAATCACTGTTGCCAATATTTGTCTTAATCTCATAAACACAGTTGTAATATGCCCATTGTTCTTTGGCTGGTCGCTTGATATCTGCACTTCAAAATTGTTTGGTGCAACAATATCTCAGAAGCTCAAACTTCTATTTGCTTCATCTTTTGCTTCTACTGCTCTTCATTGGCTCATCGGATGCATCTGTTTGAAGCTACACTTCAAAATTTCCAGTTTTCTTCGCCCGGTATTTATCATATTATATTTGTGGTCTCATCATTTCAATAGTCTACGCAGTATATGTTTCAGGGGTATGCCAATTGATTTTCTTTTGTTTGTGAGTAGGTACTGAGGCCAGGAGTTAATATTCCCTTTGTCCACATTGCTGAAGACGAAAATGTGATACAATTCCTTCATGAACCATTTTACAATTTTTTTTTCAAGATGCTGCCTGGTCTTTTTGTCAGCGGTATCTATGTTGCGATGGTCATTCTAGTTCCTGTTCAAATTGCTAGTCAATTGGCACCTAAGGTGTTCCCATTGGATATCACGTAAGTATTCCATTTTTGTTCTTCATTACAAGATGCATCTGCCAGTCTTTAGCGACTCGACACATTTATCTTAATATTTGTGAATTGCAGCTACTTCCATCCTCCTACTCAGGGCACATCATTTTGGCAAGTGCCACGAAATTACGCAGAGTTACTTTCTGGTGTTGTTCTTCTGAGGTTGCTCATTTGCAATACACTCAAATACCTTGAGCCTGGTGCATTAGTGGAGAAGGTACTGCGTTGTTGGTTTGCCACTACTGGACAGGCTCTTGGTCTGTCAGATTTGTTGATTGTCCGGCCTGATGGAGCTGTTGGACGTGAGGTTGGGAATAGTGCTGCATCAAAAGATCAGCATGGTAGCACTGCTGAAGCTAAGGGTAAAAGGTAACCCCCCTCTTTCTCTCCGTACCCCCCTCCTCCTCCTCTCTCTCTCTCTCTTTCTCCACATGCGTAGCTTTATATAGGTTTGTTCATTCAGGAAACTACACTACAGCCTGACTGCAAGTACTTCCATTTTCGTGCAAATTCACATATATACTTAAAAATGTATAGTTTGTATCTTCCAAAGAAAAACATGACAATATAATTCAACACCAAGGTAATGCGTTAGGCTGTAAGTGCTGGACTGTAGGTCACTCATATAACTTTTTAAAAAAGTGGTAAAACTGCACTTTTTAATGTACAGGAGGAAATTTTCAAGGCTCAAAACTGCAAATGGCCATGATGCAATTTTATCTGGATTTTGCGCCTTCGACAATTTAGTAAAATGTTGCAAACATACTAGTTCCCAGCTCTTTAAAAAATTGCTGTACTTCCTGGTCTAATATGTGTTGCGTTTGACTGTTACTTGTAGGTAAGTTTATCTAAGAAGGATCTTTTGTTTGTTGACTGACTCCTTGTGCACATTATTTCGTGGCAAATTGAAACATGAGTGAGGTTAAACGTTTCTGAAATTGGTTGCTTACTGTTCATTCTGAGTGCATAGAGATATGCAGCATATTATTAGAGGATGTACAATGGTACAGATAGCTGCTATTTATATCAACTTTTCATGTCACTTGTAGACAGCACTATAGACAGCTCATACAATGAGTTGTTTTTTTCACTTATCTTTATAGATGACACAATCTTTTAATGCTTTTATGGACCTAAGACATTCTCCTTGGTTCTGGTGATACAGATCGATACATGATTTTTGACAACACATTTCTCTCTCTTTATTCTCTTTCATCCACATCAGCTTAAATCCTCGTGGTAGAGACTATAGACAGCTGATGTAAGCCTATTGTATATGACCTTAGGCTTCACAATATCTGCTATTCTGCATGAGCAACCAGCAGCAGCACTTCTGAGTTCCGATCAATTCTGATAGCAGACTGATGATAATATTTTGACCTTAGTTCCCATCTCATTGGCTGGTGCTGTGGGTTGTTCACGGTCAGAATTCAGTACCACAACTGCTGATATGCTCCATATAGAACAGGCATATCTGCTATTCTGCATGATCAACCCACAGCACCACTCCTGTCCAATACTGATAACAGACTGATGATAATATTCCAACCTTAATTCCCACCTCATTGGCTGGTGCTGTGGGGGGTTCATGGTCCAGAATGTAATACCTCAATCCCTGATGAGGTCTACTTTATGCTTGTTTCTACCAGTGAAGGTATAACTTCACTTTTGTAACCCCTGATTGTATGAGGACTTGCAGATGCATCAATTGTTACTCTTTTGAACACCTTAAGATTTAACAATATTCTATTTCCACATATAATTAACACTCATATTAACTGGTTTCTTAATAGTTCATACTATTTTGTTGGTAGGCTTAGGTTTCTAATATGTTCTATTTATTGATATTTTGACTTTTTATAATAAAATTTCATTGTCCTCTATTTATTTAGGATAATTGCAGTCTGGTGTATAGGCGGTAGTGTTGGCATGTTTTCTTGATCCTTTTACCTTTCTGATCAACACCTTTGCATTCTGACACTTTGTTTCTTAAGATAGTCCTTGTCTTTTCATTGTCTTAGTCATGCGGATCCGATATTTATCAAAGAGTAAATAGCACCATAGGAATCTAAACTTGCATAGGTGGTTCAAGTAGGCCTCAACTGGAAAATTGTACATTTGGATCCTCAAACTTTGGATAAGTGGATCAAGTGAGATCCAAAGAAGTTTTGCTGTCTGACATGGCTTCCATGTGGGCACTATGGACCTTGTGAAAGGGCTCTTTGAGAAACAAATGATGCGTATCATTGCTGGATCCTTGTTACGACAATTTTATTCTGAAGTCTCAAAAGAAAGTGTTTTCTCCTAATCTCTTGTTTGTTTCCTATTCTTGTCTGCTCAGCTAATTTTTACTATTCAATTTACTAAAGTTTTTGCAAACCCAGATGGGTTGGACGCATAACTTTTGAGTGTTGAAAATTACTGTTCTTGCACATTGCACCAGGAAATTTGTTGCAGTTCGTGTGATGCTACTTGTATTGCTAGCTTGGTTGACTGTTGTGATGTTCAATTCTGCTGTGCTTACTGTTCCAATCTCAGTTGGGCGTGCATTGTTGTTTGCCATCCCTCAGCTGCCAGTAGCAGGTGGATTGAAGTCCAATGGTAATGATTGTTCAGAGATGATTATTGGACTAACTTTGTAAGCCAAGTAACAGTAAACATTTATATATTTTTGGGCTTAATTGTGCAATCTTTTTCTCCTAGATCTATTTGCTTTTGCCATTGGATTTTGCATCATGTCAACTATTATCGCCGCCTCTAGAGATTCATTTGCCTACATGACTTCTGGGAGAACACGCCTTCTGGCTTCTGTTATCTGCAAGTGGGGTATAACTGCTTTGAAGAGTTCTCCGCTTTTGTTCATATGGGTGAGCAATTTAATTGAGGTGGTTTCATTTATAGTTTTAATTGAGGTGGGTCAGTTCATTGACTTAAAACTGTCTGCTGTCAGATTGTCATAATTCCCCTTCTGATCGGATTGCTGGTTGATTTTCTACTGATATCACCCTTCATTGTGCCTGCCAATGACGTTCCAGTTCTCGACTTTTTCTGCACTTGGTTCCTGGGGCTGCTATTGCTGAAATTCTGGACTAAGTTGGTGAGTTGCAACTTTTCTTGTCGCTTTCCAGGCCTCTTACCTCATATTATTCCCCTGTATATATCAAACTTAGCATAATTAGACCAGCAAAATTATTTGGGAAAATTTGCTTCGCAGCACTCAAAGTGACCCTTGCTGTATGCCACATTGCCACCCCAAAATTACCAAAATGTTGCTTGTAAATTTTCATTTTCGTATTTCTCCTTACCAAAGTTTGTATGTCTTCATTAGCCACAATAGTTTTTCTGTACTTAGTCCTTCCCCATTGTTAAACTCATATAATTACTCCGTCTTGTCTCCTATGCCTCCTCAAGCACTCGCAGAACTATCAATATTTGCCCCATGATGGCTGAGTTTCTGTTGGGGCTGATTTTGCAACTGGCACACTTTTAGGGTGGCATGCAGCGAATTTCCCAAATTATAAGTAAGGCTCACATAGGGATTTTTTTTTTTAACTAGTTGGGTTTTTTTTTGAAGGCTCATTGGACAAGGGTGGCTCCTTTCCTGGCCTATTTCATTGATGAAAGGTGGGACTGGAAGCTTACTCAGGCAAGGGAGGATGGGCTTTCCGGGCTCAGGGCAATGTGGGTCTTGCAAGATGTATTGATGCCTATCACTAGAAAGCTACTGACTGCTCTCTGTGTTCCTTATGTGCTTGCGAAGGGCGTCTTCCCAAGCTTTGGCTACTCTGCTGCCGTGAACTCGACGGTGTACCATTTTGCATGGCTAGGCAGCCTCGCCTTGTTTGCGCTCTGTTATCTAGCCAAGGTATTCTGCAGGGTCTTGGTTAGACTCCATGATTCTATTAGGGATGATCGCTATCTTATTGGGCAGAGGTTGCAAAACTACGCTGACAACAGCACGTTGCATAGTGGTATTAACAGTTAGCGCACAAAGTGAAGAAATGTCTAGGCGTTGTTACGGACAACTGAGATGTACAATTTTCTGGCGAAACTTGTAAATACGGATGATGCAGTTTTCCTTGGATCGACAGTATTGCTCCCGGTTAATCCATGTCGGCGTTTGTTTTGTTCCATTGTTTGTATGCCGTTATGGAAGATCGTCTGCACTTTTTTTTTCCACGGCATTGTGTGTTGGCTGGTAAAGGTTTTGAAACATATGGTGCCGTTTTTGGAGGTTTCGGTGCCAGATTTACTTTACTATGGTTCACTGTTTTAAGGCGTTTTAATACTTTTTTTTTTAATAAAAAAATTAAATATTTAATGCTTCAGCCCCACATCTGACATAACATGGCTCGAGTGTGGGAAAAATTATCTTCGAGCTACGCACCAAACTTTCGGGGCAAAGTTGGACAAATTTTCTTGTGACCTCATGGTCAGATTTTGCTTGCTACAACTCATGGGTTCTTAAAAAAAAACCAGAAGTTTAAGGAAATCCATCAAAACTGTTCTTGGATGCAACTGTTCAAATTGTGCTTGCATTGCAAGACAATTTCAGCCTTTTAGATTTTGGGACAAATATTAATAAAGCATAACCTCATGCTCCGCTGGACTCACTCGCCTCGGATAAATGATGTGGATATGGATTTGGGTATGGATAATGGGTGCCCGTGACAACCCTACCGATACGTATAATGTCTAGTTCGTTTTTAATGGCACTTTGCAATGTAGATAAATTCCATACGAATTGGTAGACAACGTCAAAGTGACCTCTACTCTAGATTATGATTCGTACTTGTCTTCAGAGAAGAACCAAAGGGCACTATATAAAGCCATAAGGGGTGGTTATGGAAAAGCTAAACCATAAACCAACTCATTCAAAGTAAAATGCTCACGAGATGATTAGAGATTAGGTTATTCTTTAGCACTAGATTTTTGTATACCGCAAAGATCTCAGGGGTCCTAAAAGGTTCGAGAAGGTTATTATAAAGCGACAATTCCTCGTACTCTTTTGAGGTTGTACTTAAAGAATTTGCAGTCGGCTTCATGAAATCCCTCTATTGCCGTGGTTATTTCGGCATTGCTATTTTGTTTTCTACGAGATTCATATACTTAGTTCTTAATATCATGCACGCACGTGTCATATCTCACAACTTTGATCCTATGTAGGGTTGATGCGTATAAGGAGGGGTATTAGAGTATAACAGATTAGTTCTAGGTTAGTCTACCGGAATTGTTGATGAAAATACAACTCATGATTTGATGTGATTTCTCGTAAAACATCATTGTGTGGTTTCGAGGGAAGATATGCCTTGCTATGGAAATCGTTTTTAACCCAACTTTATATTTTTTTTTGAAAAAAGTTTATTTTTTAACCTTCAGCTATGGCCTGAGATTGAATTTCAACCCGCATCTCCAAAACAGTCTAAAACACAACCCGTCACTATCAAAACCATCTAAAATACAACATTGACCCGTTCCAGGGTGGTTTTGCTCCGACGTGGCATCCTTATTGGCAATGGTTTGCTGACGTGGCACATTGGTTAGCAACATATTAAATAAACCAACAAATAAAAATTGTTGGGCCTACATGTTACCCTCTAAGACCTTTCTTCTCCCTTCCTTGTCTTCTTTCTCTCTCCCTCCCTTCACTCTTCCTTCTCGTTGGGGCCATGTGCACGGGGCTATGCTGCTGCAACTGGGGTTGGGAAAATAGCTTGAGGCTCGCGAGCCAGCTCGGCTCGGGATTGTGAATTTTCGAGCCGAGCCCCATGTCCAGCTCGCAAAAAAATCGAGCTGAGCTCGAGCCGCTCACGGACGGCTCACGAGCCTCGTTTGGCTCGTGCCTGCTTGACGACGCACGAAAGCCCAGCCCAGCCCAAGCCACTAACCTAATCCTAACCCTAACCCTACACTCCCGTCCTGATCCCCAATTCCCCATCCCGATCCCCTTCCTCTCCCGCTCCATCCATCGTGCCGCTCACCCCGTCCATCGCGACGCCGCACCCCGTCCTCCCCCCTAGCCACATGCTCCCCCTTGTCCTCCCCTCTGGCCTCATGCTCCCCTCGTCTTCCCCTGGCCCCATGCTCCCCCGTCCTCCGCGTTGCCGCCCCGTCCATTGCACCGTTGTGCCCCGTCCTCCCCTGGCCACGTGTCCCACTGTCCTCCCCCTGGCTGCGTGCTCCCCTCGTCCTCCCTTTGTCCTCTCCTTGGTCCCGTGCTCCAGCCCGCCCCATGCTCCACCCGTCCTCCGCGTCGCCACCCCGTCCACTGCACTGCTCGCCCCGTGCTTCCCCCTATCCTCCACATCGCCGCCCCGTCCTCCTCACCGGCCCCTTGCTCCATCCGCCATGCCGTCCACTCTTGCATTTGCCGCACCCTCCTCCAACCGACTCCCATGGACCGCCAACGGAGCATGGAGTCTCCGACGTTGGTCGACGTCTGAAAAGCATCTAGGCCCCTAAAAATTTGGTTTTAGGGGCCTCCAACTCGGCACTAGCAGGTGAGCATGCAACCGGCCGATGCCTCCTCAGCTCCCAGTCGCCTCCTAAACTTGGCAAACCGACAGACTCGGTGAGTTAGGTTCAAAATGTTAATAATTTTTGTTGATGTTTTGTAGTGTAGTGTCACTCATTTTGTGAATGATTTTGTAGTGTAGTGTTAATAAAATCTTCTAAATGATTTTGTACCTGTTTAGTGGTGTAGTCGGTGACTCGGTGTGTCTCATATTGTAGCTATTTAGTGGTGTAGTCAGTGTGTCTCATATTGTAGTTTAGTGGTGTTGTTAGTGTGTCAATAAAATCTTGTAGCTGTTTTGTAGTGTAGTGTTAATAAAATCTTTTGAATGATTTTGCTCTCATATATTCATAAGTCATAACTCATATGTACTAGACATGCTTGCACTTCTATGGCTTCGTGAATATATATGAATCATGCACTCATGTATTCACTGTTTTATTCATATGTTCATATATTCATTGTTTTATTAACTATTTTACTCATATATCAACTGTTTTACTCATATATTCATATATTGACTGTTTTACTCATATATTCACTATTTTATTCACTGTTTAGATAACAAGGGCTTCAAATTGCTTGAGTGTTGGAATTTGAATGAATGCACATAGATTCCCGGTAGTGTCAAATATGGCTAAGAATTTCTTGACTGCACTAGCTAGCACTGTATCCTCAGAATCAACTTTCAGTGTTGGAGGTAGAGTACTAGATGACTATCGGAGTTCTCTACGTCCGGCCATGGTTCAGTATTTGGTGTGTGCCTCTAGCTGGATAAGAGGTCAACATGATGATATGAGACCTCCCTATATTTGTGGTAGGTTCTTATGTATTGTAATCATTCTGGATTTTTTTGGCTTATGTCATGTCTAACTCGAATATTATGCACTTTTCAGGAAGAAGATGATGAGGACGATGTTGAAACCATTCTATTTCCTCATGTCGTAGAGAGCAACTAGTGAGTGCTAACGCTTCTAGGAGTGTATCAAACTCAATTTGTTAATTGAATTTTATGTTTTGGTTGTATTTGATCATAGAACAATTTTCCAAATAGGGGATCTATTTTTTTTTAATGAAACTAGAGGATGGCCTACTTTGGCCATTATTTGGTTCAATGTCATGGTAGTGTTTGTGCGTTTACCATGTCATAGCATTTACAAGGCAAAAGCATAGGAGTAACTCAACATGCACAAGCCTTTTATTTTGGTTTGTGCTTGATTGCACTTCTCTGTAGAAAATGTGCCCTATGGTTGTATGTGTAAGTATGCTCTAATAACACTTTGGAAGCTAAAAGTGTAGAATCACTGCCTGCAATGGTATATGGTAAATAACAAAAATCCAGTAAGGCTATGCTCATTCGATTAGGGTTCAAGATCCTGCTAGTAACTGACATTTGAGTCTTTAAGTTAAAATTTGGATATCTATTGAAAGATCTGATGTGCATATATATCTTGTATGAAGGAAAACAATGCACCGCACTACTTTTATGTTGTATTGCCAAGTAATTTAGACTAGCTAGTACAGTTGCATGCAAGTGAGCAAATCTGTTTGACTGTTTCGTTGATGCCATTTGGGCTCATTGTCTGATTGTGCATTGTAGGCTCATTGGATGCTTTGGATGACAAGATGACATCATGACATGTTCACAAGAGGACCTTTTGTTTGGTAGCCTTTGCATAATACAAAACCTTCCAAAGTCCAAACTATGAAGTCTATTTATAAATTAGAAGTTATAATTAGAGATTATGCATGGACCGTTAAACATGAACTGTTAAATTATTTTGGTCATGTGGTTTGGAGTTTAGACTGTTATTTTGGACTCTTGTATATTTAGTATTTAGCATGGATCGTTATGTTGACATGGACTGTTAAATATGATGATTATGCTGAATGACATGGATTGTTATGTTGACATGGACGTATTGTTTCATCATTGTGACATGGACTATCTTTCACCCTTGCTTATTGATTAAATGGATTATGTTGAATAACTGGATGCAATTGAATCAACTGTTGTAAACTTGTGATTTTGTCTTGCATTTCATTAAGAAAATGTTTCTGGCTCGACCATTTTCCTGGCTCTCGAGAGCATGTTTCTGGCTTTGAGACTCGAACAACCATCTAGCTTTGATGTTTCTGGCTCTGAGTCTCGAGCCATGTTCCGAGCGGCTAAGCCGAGCCATTGGCTCTTGGCTCACGAGGGCTCACCAGCCAGCTCGAGCTTTATTTCGAGCTGAGCTGACCTCCTGGCTCATGCTGGAAACGAGAAGAGCTGAGCCGAGCCCACTTTTCAATCAAGCTTGACCGAGCCTGGCTCGAGCTGGCTCGACTCAGCTTGTTTCCAACCCTAGCTGCAACCATGATACCACCATTTCACCTCTAACCCAAATCTCACCAATGGCAACGACACAAGGAATCAATCAAATCTTCTCTCGCAACCACCTCCCACCATCAAGGCCATGCTACCTCTCGTTAGTGCCACACCACTCACCGCACCTTTTCCATCATCATTTCTCCATCACTGGAGGAAAGGGAAGGCATCTCCATGGCAAGATTTGTTGCTGCTACTCTTCCACTTCCATGACCTGCACAGGTTGGGCCTCGATGCTGACCTGCTCTAGTTGAGCGCATCTAGTATTTGCCTATCACTGAGGCAATGACTCAAGCTCACAAGGCTGCATTGGCGTGCTCTCCATAGATGGCGCCACCGACGGGGGTACACTCTGGTGGTAGGAGATCGTGGCAGCACAACATCGGGTGGTTCGAAAGGAGTGGCAACGCTGCATGCAGAGCCGTGGCATGTGGAGGATAAACAACGCATTTGCATGGGAGCGAATGCGTAGGACAGGCGAAGTAATTTTATTGTCCTGAGTTGGCTGTTGTTAAATCCACGTGGATACCACGTCGAGGCAAAACCGCTCTACAATGGGTTGAAGGTTGTATTTTAGACAGTTTTAATAGGGGTGGGAGTGGTTCATGCTGATCCATTGGATCACCGACCCGCTCCACAAATTTCAGTAAAATGGACTGAAGGTTCGGCCCAAAAGCAATTAGGGGCAAAGGTTCATGAACTCGTTGATCCATAGGTTCAAAGGGTTCGACCTAATCATCGCACCAATCCTCCGTCTCCAACGTGGGGAACTCCGGCGAAGACTACGCCATCTTCTTTGGAATTTCACATTGCATGGGTACTCTGTGAGAGCAGTCGTAGGCTGCTTGCTACTGTCCTAGTGCATGCTTCTTCTACCTCTGCTCGACTCGATCTCCAAGTGTAATCTTGTATGCATGTAGTGGTGACTTATTGATCCATACCAACAACATACTATCTGCTTTATTTTCCTTTGAAATTCGCATTTAATCAAGAACTAATCGGTGTCCAATTATGAAGATCTGTACTATAATCTGGATTATAAGATAAGGTTTAGTAATGCCAAACAACGAGACGAGGATGTCTTCTTTGGTTCACTATCTAGCTCTCGTAGGCATGTAAACAAATTACCATAACTAAGGCTTGAGATGGATTAACTATTGCTCTTGTCCAAGATCGAGTTGCTAGGTAGAATAAATTAAGAAACTCTTTTTAGATAGAAGGCCTCCTTTGCCCGACTTTATTTGAAAGCTAGAAAATGCGGGTGTTGTCTTTGCAATTGCAAGGGGACTCCACTTACAAAGTAGGCACAGAGACTAGTAACTTGATCAACTTGAACAAAATTATAGACCAACTCGAGTACTAAATGTTGATAACTCGTTACACTATAATGCTTCTTGTTTGCTTGTTCGGTTTCGCATGTTTCTTTGCGATGAGTTAGTTTTGGTAGCTATTAGCATTTAGTTGGTTCTGGTATCTATTAGCTTTAAGTGGCAGTCATGGGACACACGATTATTCAAGATCGTGGAATCATCCTGAGAGTTAATCGGGCCATTATGTAACATCCCAATTTTGGGCTTGTGTTTCAAATGTAAGAAAATGAGTAGAAATTAAAACTTTTTCTTACATCATGTGTTTCCTGTTTGTACTGAACAAGTATTGCACAAAAGGTTATGGAAGTACAAAGTCACAAGTCTTTTGATCCAAATCTGGTTCCTTCAAAAACAATCTTGTCAAACCTTTTGATCATCCTCTGGAAATATTTTTCCTAAGTTCTTGGGATGATAGGTGACCCCTCTGGAAAATTTCACAATTTTTAGAAATTGTTTGAATATTTTAGAGGGCAGTCAAACCTGTTTGACTCTCAGTCAAACCTAAAACCAGTACCTTGTAGAATTTTTGGAGACAAATACAATGCATAAAAATCTCCGAAAAGTTTATGCAAGGTCAATGTCTCAGTCAGCAAGCTCCTGTAAAAATTTCGGAATTTTTGGAGTTATTTTGCTACCCCAAATAAATCCTCAAAAGTCTCGGCATATTTAAAACCTAAAACCAATTGCACTATTCATTGGGTTGAGTCGGGCTCGAGTCCGAGCCACTTGACTCGGTCAAACCACCTAAGCGCACCAAGCTGCATTTTAAAGCGCGTGCAATCTCGGTAGTTGGATTCAAATCGCTTGGCGGCGTTAGTGTGAGCATTCGGACCCTCGGTTGCGTTAACCAATTGGGACCGTTGGATCTCGATCCAACCGTCCGTTCTGAGGGCAATCGGTTGTCCGGCGAACTCATTTAATCGTGACGCCATTTCGATCCAACGGTCACCGTTCGTCTTTACATTCTTCTTCCTCCTCGACTTCTCGTGCGCGTGGCGACAATGGCGAGGCGAGAGCGTGAGGCGGCGTTGATGTGTCACTTCGGTTGCTTTCGTCAACGTCTCTGCGGAGCATTTAATGCGCACGAGCTTTCTCCTCCATTGTCACCGTGCTCACTTGCTCCCATCATTTCTTGGTCCATGACCGCACCATGAACCGAGCTCACCATGGGCTCATGTTCGCGCTCGTAACCCTAATCCTTCCCTTTATATTGCCCCTTAGCTCCTCCTGGTGTTCCTTTACACCACACTTTGCTCCTCTTAGTGTTTGAGCAGCTAAACCACCTCACACCCTCTAAGCACCATTGTTGGCCGTAGAGCTCCAATGGCGGCCTTGGTGTCCAGTGGTTCATCTTCAACATTTCTTGCACCCTTTTGAACTCCTCAACCTCCTTTATATTTCCCCTAACTTGATTTTGGGTTGCATTCACAGGAATCACTCAATTTTAAGTTTGGAGATTTTCGGTTGGTTTCACCCCCTTTCTTTTCCAGCTCCGGTAAGTGGTTCTTTTTGCAATTATTTGCTTTTGGAGCCTCTTTGAGCTATAATGAAGCTGTGGTAATGATTTGGTTTCACTCATTTTGCTCAGAACCTCATCTTCCACTTCATCTTCTTCGACTCGGTGGACTTCATCGTGTTCAAGTCTTCCCGGCCATATTTGGAGCTCCTCTCGGTTAAGGTAGCTTCTATATATTCCCTAGAAGTCATGGCACTCGCTTCCTTGGACCGCAATGAGCATCTTGCTATTTTCGTGTTTTGCCGTGTCGGCCTCCTTCTTTGTTTCAGGCTCGTGGCGTTCCAGAACCCCACCGGCGAGGTCATCACCATTAGGTTCGCATTGCTATTGCGAGTCCATTTTGATAGTTTGTGGCGCGCGCCGCCAGAGTCGCCGGCGACAAGCCGTGAAAGCCTCGGGATTTTGCGGGCGCAAGCTTCGTTGTCGTCAAATGATTAAGACACGATTAATACCCAATCATTAGTAGTATTAATGGTGTCTTGATGCGCCTTATGTGTCAGCGACTTGTGGGCGTAAGCCTAAATCGAAAACCGAAGTCGTTATGGTGATTTTGGGTTTATTTATTGCTAATCATTGTTAGCAATAAATGTGTCGAGATTACCTTTTGGGTCAGCGGCGTGTGGGCCCTCTGTCCCTAAATCACCTATGTTCAAAATCCTTAGGACACATTAATTGCTAATCATCATTAATCATTGGTCATTAGTAATTAATTAGCTGTCCTAAAAACCTCCGTTAAAGTCACTGCCAGGTGGGTCCACGTGCACTGTGCACGTGTGATAAATCTCGCATGTGTGACTCTCGATCCAACGGCATGCGGCCCCGCGTGTTAGCACTCCTAAATGCGCCGATCTTGGACCACGTCCATTTGGCGATCTGCGGCCTAGATCTTGTATGCGTTCGGACCCTCCGGTTCCCCTCGTCATTCTTGGCCGTCCATCACTTGATCTGCGGTCCTGATCGTGTGTGCAATCGGACCATCCGACTGGAGGCGCGATCGGAGCCGTTCATCCTTAAATCTGCGGTCGTGGATCGTCAAGGCAACCGCACCGTCCGGTTGCATCCTTCCTCGTGAGCCGTTGGATCTTGATCTAGCGGTGGGCTCCTGTTTTGAATCGCGCGCGTGCGCTGTTTTCCGTGCGTGTGGCTCGTTGGATTTCGCATCAACGGCCCACGAGCGTCCACGTCGTTATTTTCGGTTGGGTTGGTTTTATTTACGTAAGTATTTATTTATCAACCAAAATTGTATCAAAACTTTAGAAATTCATATCTAATTCAAGATAAATCCTTTTTACATGAAACCAACTGCAATAAATTTGTATTTCACTAAAGTTTAATATAAAAATGCTTTTAGCTATTCTTCTGTAGTAGAAAATTCTGTAATCTTTAATAGCTTGTTTTCTGCTATTTTTATATATTCCAGAATTGTATTAAAACTTGGAAAATGCATATCTTTTTCTGTATATCTGCTAATTGAATGATTTTAACTTTGATAAATTTGTTATTAACTAAAATCTAATCTAAAAATGGTGGTAGGCCTTGTGAGGACCCGGAATATTTAACTAGTAACACTTAACCTCCAAATGGTTCTAGCGTTACTAATTAACATTCTAAGCCTCGATGGTCATATGCTTCCCAGAATTGCAGCATATGCACATCATCACAAAATTACACATCATTTCCATACAACATATATTACTAAGTTCAACAACGACATACATAAAGTAAAGTTATTACAAAAGAGAGCCGACCGGCCAAATAGAACAAAATACAAGAATGACAATGGAAGCAAAAGCGCCATAAGATGGCTAGAACAAAAGTCGACCAGGTTAGCCACACACCCACAAGGCAACCGACCGGGCCGCCAAGCTAGTCGCCCATAGCTACCACAACACACTCACAAAAGTGAGGCCCTCGAGCTCACCTTCTTCCTCTGCAACAAAACAATCAAGCGTAGCAGCCGAGTACAAAGATTGTCTTTGTACATAAGGCAGACGTGTGGAATAGCGGACCTATTCATAAACTACATGCAAGCTTATTTAGGTGGAGGTTGTATGTCTCATTTTGCATGAAGCCAACTTTATTTGCAATAATGTAATACTTTTTAAAAGCAAGTTGGCAAATCTGTTTTGTTGTCAAAGTAGCGATGAAGTCTGAGATCGTACAAGTAACCACACAGAGTGACTATCCCAATAGTCACCACAACATATACGAATCCACGATTCGTACCACCCATCAAGTTTTAATTTAAAGGTTGTAGTCTAACTCTTGAAAGACCTTGCCAAGCGTGTCCATAACCTAGGGCGAGGCTATTCGAATAGTTTTAACCTGCGGTGTACCAATGTACCCACACTTGGACCGCCTTTAAGCCAAAGCACACTTCCGTAGGTATGCCAACACGGCTAAGTCCTCTGAGGCGCTTTCCAATATTGTGTATTAACTACGAGCCGCTCGTATGGGTAGAAACACCATACGCTTACATTGCAAGCGAAGACAACAAATCCCATCCCGGGTGAAGTCTTTCGGACACTACAATCTCCCAACACCATCCCTCCTGCGACCTCCTGCGACCGGAGCCAATACACGCCAAAGTACTAAGTCAAGAGAGGTCCCATACCCTCTAGTGTGGTTATGCGCTAAAATGCTTGGTTTAGTGTAACAAGATGTTCGGTCCTTGTTGACTCGAGCACCATTCGGTCACACCGAAAATCACACCAACATACCATTGTGCCCAAGTCTAAATCATTTTGCTTTTAGTTTTGGTTTTCATAAGTAGACATGGCACAAGGTGGAAATCATAATCATAATAAGTTTTGTGTGATCAAGGTTATCGACAAGTCGATAACAGCCCATTTCTACCGGCTAAGCATGGCTAAGCAATTAATTCGCAACTACTAAGTGACAAGAGCCCATCCACGAACTCTAAGTCACGACCAAGTAACCTAGGCTCATGGTAGTAGAGGATAGTCATTTGCTAAGGAAATGCATCTACTAGGCCAACTATTAAAACAAAGTAGCAATGCATACATAAAATTTGAAATCAACATAAATACTTAAAATACTGGGATTAACATGATCAAGCTGCTTGCCTTCTTGTTGTTGCTCAATTGGTTGCGGAGGATCGTTCTCGGGATTACATGCAAATGTCGAATCCTAAGCGAAAGGCAAAAGAACCAAGAACAACCAATAAGGCGAGCCACAAATAAACAAAGAGCAAGCAAAACTTATCCAAATCGTGAAATTTACACATAAGGTAGAATACGAATACACCTAGACATAGAAACTGGAAAAACCTAATTTGGATTTGTGGTGCAAAGATAATGCATAAAAATACATTTTCGGCCATAATTAGCACTGTAGCAAAAATATTTTCTAGAGAGATTTTGAAGCTGGAATTTTTATGGTAGCTACCTCTGGTATAGAGGTAACCCATATAAATTTTCAGGTCATTTGAAGTTAAAGTGATTTAGTTATGATTTTCTAAGATGCAAAATTAGCATAGTGCACTTTCCAGGAGCATAAATATGTTCAAAACTAATTTTACAGAGAAGTATACCAACAGAGGGGTTTTCTAGAATTTATCAAATATATTTTGCATTTACAGAGAATTACTTGTGCATTTTATAAGCTTTCCAGAATTTTCTAAATGCTAAAATTAGGTACTAACTCATTAATCAAGGTTTCTGTTACAATCTTGGACCTACCATCATTTTTATATTAACATTGGGTTAATAACAAATTTATCAAGGTTGGAATCATTCAGTTTGGACATACATAGAGCAAGATATGCATTTTCTAAGGTTTTATTCATCTTCTGGAATATTCAAAATGACAGAAATCAAGTTATTCCTAGTTATACAATTTTCTGCTACTGGAACATGCTTAAGTCCATTTTTAATATAAACTAAAATAATAACATGATTTATTACAGTTGGAATTAACTAAGAAGCAGTTAAAATGATTTAGTTATGAGTTTCTAAAGTTTTTATATCATTTTCAGTTGATAAACCATTGCTTACCTAATTACAGAACAACCCAATAAAAAGAAAAATGACGTGGACAAACCCCAACCCTTGATCTAACATCCTACGGCTCATGCGCGCTGAAAACAGCGCACGCGCGCCAAACCTAACCGGGGTCCACCGTTGGATCAAGATCCAACGGCCCAAGCGAGTGCATGCAGCCGACGATGCGGTTGCCTCGGTGAACTCACGACCGCGAGATCTAAAGATGAGCGGCTTAGAACCCACATCTAACGGAAGGTCCGATTGCACACATGATCTCGGCCGCGGTCGCGAGATGGGCGGTCGAGGATGATGAGGGAACGGATGGTCGAATGCACTCACGATCGAGGCGCGCAGATCTAAAAATGCACGGTGGATAATGATCGCGGTTCAAAGGGATCTTGACACGTGGGACGCATGTCAGTGACTACGAGTCACGATCGCAACGATTTAACCCACGTGCACAGTGCACTGGGCCCAAATCGCGACTAAGCAGAGCGGTTAAGACCAATTTAATGATTCTAATGATTGACATTAAATATACTCTAATGACTGCTGAGATTTGATTTAAGGAGATTGGGCCCACTGGTCAGTGGCTCAATAATAATGATTAAGACACAATTAATAACTAATGATTGGTAATTAACGTGTCCTAATGAGTGACGAAAACGGAGTGCTATGCCTAAGCAAAACCGAGTGGCCACGAAGCTTGTCGCGGCGACTCGATCGTGTGGCGCCAACCAAGTAGTGAAATGGAATCGCAATAACCTTACGGACCTAGTGGTGGCAATCACGCGGCGGTGAGGACTAGAACGCCGCTAGCGGAAAAGCGAAAATGGGAGCTTCTTGCTAAACACGAAAATCGCGATGAGCTCCACTTGCAAGCCTAAGTGCGGGTTCCAAAGCTTCTAAGGACTAATAAGAAGCTACCTTAGCGACGAAGCTTCAAAGATGGCGGAGATGCTTGATCAATGTGAAAGCTCATGGACTTGGAAAGAAGGTTGAAAATGACACCAGAGCCAAATGAGTGATCCCAAAGCATCGGTATAGCTTCATTAAGGTCCACGAAGCTATATGAGCAAGTAATTGGAAAATGGAGCACTCACAGAGTGAGGAAGAAGATGACCAAATTGGCGAATTTGAACAAACTAAATTGGATAATTCACGAGAATCAAATCCAAAATTAAGTGAGGGAAATGTTCAAGGAAGTAAATAGATAAGGTTAGGGCAAAGAAACGTGAAGGAGGACCACTGGAACACCAAGAACACTGATGAAGCTTCACGGGTCAACAATGGCGATTTGCCATTTTTGAGGTATTAAGCTCCAATGCTGTGAGTGAGGCTTGGTGGTGGTCTAAAGAGATACTAGGAAGCAATGAGGGTGCTTATAAAGCCAAGAAAGTGTTAGGGTTTGCACCACTTCTCTCTCGGGCGGCAAAACACAAAGCACCACGCACGGCCGACAAGGAAAAAGGAGGTGAAGACGTGCATTAGGGCATGGCCTAGCTCAGAGGGTCTCCCATGCCCCTAAATGTCAGCTAGGGTGACAGTAGGAGGCATGAAATGACACTACCATGCCCTCCACTATTCATGCACGGCTAGAGGTTGAAGAAGACTAGGAAAAACACTCGGGCGATTCTCAACCGTAGGATCCAAAACGAACGGCAGAGATTACGCCACGCCTCCGAGGGTTAAAACACACGGGGAGATTACGAGCCCCACGATTAGAAATGAATGGCTCAAATTGCCCCACGTCGCAACTCAAATTACAACTCAAATTACAACGAAGGGGTACGCGAGCGTTGGATCTTAATCCAACGGCTCCGATTCAAAACTGCAACCGGAGGGTCCGAAGGTTTCGGGGGATCTCAACGGTTGGATTGGAATCTAACGGTTGACAATCGATTTCGCAACCGGAAGGTCCGACGCGTTACACGCGCGCGGGCCGTGCGATGGAAATCCAACGGACGATATCGCACGCGCGTTTTAAAGAGTGGCTCGGTGCGTTTAGTTGACTGGACCGAATCAAATGGCTCGAGCCCGAGTCTGACTCGAACCCGAGTAACAGTAAAACCTAGTTTGACTTGGAAATAAAAACAGAGACTTTGAAAGATTTATTTGAGGTAGCAAAACAACTCCAAAAATTATGAAATTTTTACAGGAGCTTGCTAACTCAAATATTTACCTCGAGTAAAATTTTCAGAGGTTTTTATACTGCGAATAAACCTCCAAAAATTCTGCAAGGCTCTGTTTTAGTGTTTGACTAAGAGTCAAACAGGTTTGACTGCCTCTAAAAATATTCAAACAATTTCTAAAAATTGTGAAATTTTTCAGAGGGGTCACATGCCATCACAGAGACTTAGGAAAAATATTTCCAGAGGATGATCATAAGATTTGACAAGATGGTTTTTGGAAAGCCAAGATTTGGATCAAAAGGACTTGTGACAATGTATTTCCCTAACTCCTTGTACAAGATTTGATTGGCACAACAGGAAATACATGATGTAAGAAAAAGTTTTAATTTCTACTGATTTTCTTACATTTGAAACACAAGCCCAAAATTGGGATGTTACAACTCCCCCTTACAAGAATCTCGACAGAGATTAGTTTACTCGGAGAAGAAGGAAGGAAAATCTGCACGAAGGCGATCTTCTCGCTCCCAAGTTGCTTCATCTTGAATGGTTTGACCACTGAACCTTAAGGAACTTGATGGCACGGTTCCTTGTTCTCCGTTCGATTCCTCAAGAATCTGAGCAGGATGCTCATGATAGGTCAAATCCTCCTGCACATCGAGTTTCCAACGGAGTTTCCTCGGTCGGGACACGGAGGCACTTCTTTAGGTGTGAAACATGGAACACATCATGCACACCTCAAGAGTAGCTGGTAGCTCCAATCGTATGCAAGCGCCCCAACTCTCTCGATGATGCGATAAGGCCCAACATATCGAGCCAACTTGCCCTTGATGCCAAAGCGATGGCCCTTCAAGGGTGAGACTTTGAGATACACAAAGTCATTGGGCTCAAAGCTCAACTCCGGCGACGGCGATCGCATAGCTCTTTTATGCGGGTGGGCGTGCGCGGATGCTCGCGGATCAAGCGAACGGCTTCGGCCTCATTGATCGAATCGGGCGAAAAGCGCGCTCACGATCTCGACCAGTTCAACGGGGTCCTGCACCTTCTCCCATACAAAGCCTCAAATGGTGCCATGCCAAGACTGGCCTGAAAGCTGTTATTGTAGGAGAACTCAGCAAATGGTAGACATTTCTCCCACTTCTTCCCATAGGAAAGAACACAAGCACGGAGCATATCTTCCAACACTTGGTTGACTCGCTCCGTCGGCCATCGATCACGAGGATGAAAGGCAGTCTCGAAGTGAAGGCGGGTCCCCATAGCCTCTTGCAGACTATGCCAAAACCGCGAGGTGAAAAGTGCACCACGATCAGAAATAATCGTCTTCGGCACACCGTGAAGACTCACAATCCTCGAGACATAAAGTTCGGCCAAAGGCCCCACACGGTGAGTCTTGGCGGGAAGGAAATGTGCCACTTTAGTCAACTTTGTCGATCCGACCCAAATAGCATCATTCCCTTTGGGCGAAGCGGGGCAATCCGGTGATAAAGTCCATGCCAGCGAATCCACTTCCATTCGGCAGCGGCAAGGGTGAAGAAGACTGCGGGGCGATGCTCGGCCTTCACCGCGGCGGCTGCGTCGCACTCGACAACGAACACGGCAATCTCGCGCTTCATTCGGGTCCACGGAATCTCGGCGAAGATCGATACATCTTGGTAGCCCCGGGGTGAATAGACAAAGGAGAATCATGGGCTTCGCGGAGAATCAAATCCGCAATTCCATGACCTTAGGGACCACAAGGCGCGCCCAAACCACACAACGCCATGCTCATCCTCTGAAAAGCACTTGGCTATCCATCCTTGATGTTACGCTTGATCGCTCACACCAACATCATGCTCATGTGCGCCTTGATTTGGTCCACCAAGGTTGGTTGCACAACCAATGTAGCAAGAGAACCGTGCTCGGTCAAACCCAAATTAAGGCGCTGAAATTACGAAATGAGAGCGGTGCGCTCTTGGAGCATCAACATGTTGCAATACACCTTCCGACCGAGTGCATCCGCAGCGACATTGGCCTTGCCGGATGGTGCGAATGCCCATGTCATAGTCCTTGATCAATTCCAACCATCTTCTTTGCACGAGGTTCGGATCTGTTTGGGTGAACAAGTACTTCAAGCTCTTGTGGTGGAATACACCACAACGGTTACCAATCGGGTAATGCCGCCAAATCTTGAGGGCATGGACCACAAAGACCAACTCAAGTCATGAGTAGGATAGTTGAGTTCATGAGGCCTTAATCGCCGCGATGCATAGGCCACAACCTTGCCTTCTGCATAAGAACACAACCTGACCACTGACGAGAAGCATCACAAAAGATATCAAAACTCTTGTGAATATCGGGAGAACAAGCCTTGGGGCTGAGGTCAACGCTTCTTGAGCTCTGAAAACTCACATCACAAGCGGAGACCACTCAAATTTCTTGTCTTTCTTGGCTTGATTCAACATAGGCTTCGCAATCTTGGAGAAATTCTCGATAAAGCGGCGATAGTAGCCACCAACCCAAGAAAACTCCGCACATCGGTGACCAGACTTGGTGACCCCAAGATAGCACATCGCCGACCTTGCTAGGATCCACACCACACCTCTGCTTTGAAAGAACATGGCCCAAGAAGGCTACTTCCTTCAACCAGAACTCGCACTTGCTGAACTTGGCATACAACTGGTGCTCACGCAGCTTGCCCAACACAAGCTTAAGATGCTCAGCATGCTCTTCTTCACTCTTGGAGTAGATAAGGATATCATCGATGAACACCACTACAAACCTATCCAAATACTCCATGAATACCGAGTTCATAAGATTCATGAATAAAGCGGGAGCATTAGTCAAACCAAAAGACATGACGGTGTACTCGTAAAGGCCATAACGAGTAGCAAAGGCTGTCTTAGGATAATTTTTGCTTGCTCGTTGTTTTAGTGTGGCTCGTCTTATTGGTTGTTCTTGGTTCTTTTTGCCTTTCGCTTAGGATTCGACATTTGCGGTAATCCCGAGAGCGACCCTCCACAACAGTTTGAGCAACAGCAAGAAGGCAAGCAGTTTGATCATGTTAATCCCAGTATTTTAAGTATTTATGTTGATTACAAATTCTATGTATGCATTGCTACTTTGTGTTAATAGTTGGCCTAGTAGATGCATTTCCTTAGCAAATGATTATCCTCTACTACCATGAGCCTAGGTTACTTGCTGTGATTTAGAGTTCATGGATGGGCTCTTGTCACTTAGTAGTTGCGAATTAATTGCTTAGCCATGCTTAGTTTCGGTAGAAATGGGCGGTTATCGACTTGTCGATAACCTTGATCATAAAACTTATTATGATTATGATTTCCACCTTGTGCCATGTCTACTTATGAAAACTAAAACTGAAAACAAAATGATTTAGACTTGGGCACAATGGTATGATGGTGTGATTTTGGGTGTGGTGGAATGGTGCCCGGTCAACAAGGACCGAACATCTTGTTACACTAAACCAAGCATTTTAGCGTGCTAACCACATTAGAGGGTATGAGACCTCTCTTGACTTAGTACTTTGGCGTGTATTGGCTCAGGAGTCGCGGGAGTCGCGGGAGGGATGGTGTTGGGAGCATTGTAGTGTCAGAAAGACTTCACGTAATGGGATTTGTTGTCTTTCGACTGCAATGTAAGCATATGGGTTTCTATCCATATGAGCGGCTCGTAGTTAATACACAAGATTGGAAATGTCTCGTAGGACTTAGCGTGTAGCATACCTTGGTAGTGTGCTTGTGGCTTGAAGGCGATGCGAAGTGTGGTACATTGGTACACCCTGCGGGGTTAAAACTATTCGAATAGCCTCGTCCTAGGTTATGGACACGCTTGGCAAGGTCTTTCAAGAGTTAGACTACAACCTTTTAAATTAAAACTTGATGGGTGAGTACGAATGGGGATTAGTGCTATGTTGTGGTGGCTATTGGGATAGTCGCTTCCGGTGGTTACTTGTATGTATCTTACTTAATGTTACTTTGATAACAAAACAGATTTGCAAACTTGCTTTTAAAATGTATTACATTATTGCAAACAAAGTTGGCTTTATGCAAAATGAGACATACAACCTCCACCTAAATAAGCTTGCATGTAGTTTATGAATAGGTCTGCTATTCCACACGTCAGTCTTGCGGGTACAAAGACAATCTTTGTACTCAGTTGCTACGCTTGATTGTTTTGTTGCAGAGGAAGAAGGTGAGCCTGAGGGGCCTCACTTTTGTGAGCTGTGTTGTGGTAGCTTGCGGGGCGACTAGCTTGGCGGCCCGGTCGGTTGCCTTGTGGGTGTATGGCTAACCTGGTCGACTTTTGTTCTAGCCATCTTATGGCGCTTTTGCTTCATTGTCATTCTTGTATATTGTTCTATTTGGCGGTCGGCTCTCTTTTGTAATAATTTTACTTTATGTATGTTGTTGTTGAACTTAGTAATATATGTTGTATGGAAATGATGTGTAATTTTGTGATGATGCGCATATCTTTGCAATTCAGGAAGCATATGACCATCGAGGCTTAGAATGCTTAATTAGTAACGCTAGAACCATTTGGAGGTTAAGTGTTACTAGTTAAATATTCGGGTCCTCACATTACTTACGCATGTAACTAATTGATGTTTGCTTTACGAATAAAAGGAGAAAAAGGAACCGAAAAGCTACGATGCGTATTGCGCGACAAAATCCCTCGATGTCTGTCTTCTCGAAATACTCTGTTCTCGGTTCATTTGTAGCTCATACGAAAAGGTTGAAACTACGAACTTCTCTGAAATTCAGTAGAATCTTGTCACTAAAACTAAGGAACAAGCGAAGAAAACCGAAACTAGCGGATAACATCAAAGTTTAGCACAAGGACAGGAAACCAAAATAGGTAAAAAAAACATGGCACGAAACAAGAGACGTTCTTCAGTTTTAGCCTACTCCATTCCTGTCAGCGTTTGAAGCCTTCAGGTGGTAATTGTCATTGCCTTGTGCGCGATTGCCCCATTGCATCTTGTCTTGCACCACCTAGCGTAGTCTTCGCGCCATGTAGGGGAACTCCGTCGAACCCCTCCCGACCTCCAGGCCACGGTCTCCACCGCCCAGATCCTCCGCATGAGGGAGCACGGCGCGGCCTCCTTGAAAGATGGAACCCAAGGAGCAGATGACAGGGTATATCCATAAGAACCAATGGACCAAAGGTTCAATTGGGGTTTGAGCCAATGGATTGGCAGGATATCCACACTGGGAGACATGGACTGCATGGAGCAGGTCCGGGTCGACCCGCTCCGACCCACGCCCACCCCTAAGTTTTAATAGTTGAGGTTTGTGTTTTAGACGGTTTTGAAGTTGCAAGTTGAAATATGAACTTAGGGCATAGCTGAAGGTTGAAAAATGGACTTTTCCTCTCTTTTTTCAACGCTGGCCCAATTTGCCACGCTATAGCTCTTGGCTTTCAAGAAATCTATTTTCGATCTATGCTTAGATGTTTTAGAGCAAACTTGGCAAAAATGTATTGTGAGATATGTCTTAACACTTGAAGTTCTGCGGTCAAATATGTCTTGTTGTATCTCACAATTTAGGCACTGTTTTTGCCTTGAAGTTCTGCGGTCAAATATGTCTTGCTGTATCTCACAATTTAGGCACTGTTTTTGCCTTTTCTATTTTAAAGTTTGAGAGAAATCTACCAAAATACTTCTTAGATGCATACATGTCATAGCTTCAGCGGGTTTCAAGCGTTGATTTGCCTTACTATAGCTTATAGTTTTGACTTTTGAGGCAATCTTACCTTTATCCCCATCTTACCTCTATACCTTACCTCTATCCCTGTTATAGCTCACAGCCTTCGAGTCACACTGATGTGGCCAAGAGTGCAATTACCACTTTGCTTTGTGCTACACCAATACGACCAGTTCCAGAAGGTCCACGACCAGTTTCACGATGTCTACGACCAGTTCCACCAGATCTACGACCAGTTTCACAAGGTCTACAACCAGTTTCACGACTAGTTCTACTCGACGGAAGGAGTACTCGTCGAAAACAGCACTCGACGGGAACATTACTCATTGGGAATAATACTCGTTGGGAATAGTACTTGACGGGAATAGTACTCGGCGAGAGGAGTACTCGGCGGGAACAGTACTCGACGAGAACAGTCTACGGCCATGTCCATGACCAAGTGGTCCGAACTAAATTTCTTTGTGCTGAGATAATTCGGTGGTAGATAAGTTATAGTATATCTCTTAGTTGGAGTTGGTTGTAATCTTTCCATTACTGTATTAGGTAAAGAATCTGAGTAGGATACGTGAGTTAGAGATAGAATCGGCCTTAGGACATGCGTGTTTGGTCGCACCCTTAGGTGCCAATATAAGGCCAGGGCATAGCCCATTGTAAAGGGAGGAATTTTTGGAGAGAAAATACAGAGAAGTCACGATGGTTTAGTGGCACAATCTCGTGCGTGTTGATTGAGAGTTTCCCGATTAGGGTTTGCAGCGATCCCATGGATTGAGAAGCTCCATTGCTAATCTCAAGTCACCGATCGAATCTTTACAATTCCTCTTTTCGATTCGTGAACAGTACTCACGGTTTGGGAAGTCTTGGGTTGGATTGCTTCTAATCAACAACCTTGCTGATTAGTGCATTGCAACGTGAACCACTACTCTAGGCGCAAGGAAGAAGGAAAACTTCGCTGCCTGTACTGCGAAAGATCGGGCCACCCCTACGCACTAGCTAGTTTACTAGTTGGTCTGTATCATCGTGGTATCAGAGCGTGGTTGATCGCGGTACGGAAAAATTTTCTTGCTGATTTCAGGATGTTAGGGGTGAGCATAAGGGGATCGAGTGGCTACCATAGCGACGACTTGGGAGCACCGATCAATGATGACTTGCCACCCGCTGTACGTGCACGATTCAAGGCAATCCCTGGTCACATCAAGTGCCGAGGGGACGTTATCCGTGTTGATTTCAATGGGAGCATTAATGGGGTGAATGTGAGGATCACAGAGGTGCAAGATATGTTGAACGCTCGCTTCACGGAGGGCTTCAACAATCTGGCTTGTACTCTTCGTCACTTGGAGGAGAGGTTACCGCCGCCGGGAGGGGCCGACGCCTGGCATCAAGCACCAAGCTTGGTGCGACATGCGCATTCGCATGACGACGCTCATTACTATGGAGCTGATGATGATGACATGTCTGATGGCCGTGGAGGCTATCCACGACCACAACGACGTGAATTTTTTGACCGCCGAGCTGCTGCACATGGAGGACACCACAGAGGTGGTATGGAACGCGAGGATGATGGTATTGGCTGAATCAAAATCACTATACTGGCATTCAAAGGCAGAGCTGAACCTGAAGCTTATTTGGAGTAGGAGATGCGTGTCAATCAAATCTTCAACAACCATAACTACTTCGAAGAAAAGAAGGTTCGTGTTGCTTCAATTGAGTTCACCAAATATGCTATTATTTGGTGGGATCAATTGAATTATGCAGGAAATTGTCCACACACTTGGGAGGGGATGAAGCAAGCCATGAGGTCTAGGTTTGTTCCAGCGTACTATTCCAGAACGCTGCATACAAAGCTACGTCGTTTATCTCAAGGCTCCAAGTTTGTAGATGAGTACTATCAAGAGATGCAAGTGCTCATGATCCGTACTGGTGTTCGTGAGTCCGCTGAAGCTACCATGACGTGTTTCTTTGAAGGGCTGAACGACGACATGAGGAATCATGTTGATTTGATGCAGTACAACACCGTATAAGAGTTACTTCACCAAGCGGAGCGTGCTGAACAATAGTTGAGGGACAACCATCCAAAGGTTAGCCGCACCAATACATCGAGTTGGAGGCATCCAATTCAGCAAGATGGTGAAAGTAGTTCAAGTTTTAAACCGGTTGCATCCACTAACCCGGTGGGAATACAATTTAAAGAAGCATCAAAGGCAGTAAGTACGGCAAGCAAGGCGGCATCCAAATATGATTCTAGTGCCTTCTCCACTGCTAAAACACGTGATATTGAGTGCTACAAGTGCAAGGATAGGGGACACATGAAGAAAGATTGTCCAAATTCAAGATAAGTGCTACTCATGCAAGAAAGATATGCATCAGAGTGATAGAGATGATGCTGATCATGAAGAAGAACAATCCAAGGATTCCCCGCGAGAAGTGGTGTATTGTGATCCCGAAGTAGGTCCAACTTTGATGACTCACAAGGTGAATGGTGACAATACGCTAATCGTAGAGAAGGGATAGTGGTGTAGAGTATTCCAAACACAATATATGATCAAGGGCAAACGGTGCAAGCTGATGATCGATGGGGGGATCTATAACAATGTGATCAGCAAGGACATGGTTGATGCACTCTCTTTGACCATAGGGCGTCATCCTAAGCTATACTATATGCAATGGCTTCATAATGTTGGTAAGCTGAAGGTTACACATAAAGTTTCAGTACCGTTTTCAATTGATGGTTATGAAGACAAGGTGGAGTACCGTTTTCTCTTGAAGGGGGAGAGGATGATGTGGCCAAGAGTGCAATTACCACTTTGCTTTGTGCTACACCAATACGACCAGTTCCAAAAGGTCCACGACCAATTTCAAGAGGTCTACGACTAGTTCCACCAGATCTACAACCAGTTTCACGAGGTCTACGACCAGTTTGACCAGATCTACGACCAGTTTCACGATCAGATCTATGCCCAGTTCTACTTGGTGGAAGGAGCGCTCGTCAGAAACAATACTCAACGGGAACAATACTTGTTGGGAATAGTACTCGATGGGAACAGTACTCAGTAGGAACAGTACTCGGTGGGAACAGTCTACGACCAAGTCCACGACCAGGTGGTCCGAACTAAATTTCTTTGGGCTGAGATAATTGGGTTGTAGATAAGTTATAGTATATCTCTTAGTTAGGGTCGGTTGTAATCTTTCCATTATTGTATCAGGTAAAGAATCTGAGTAGGATACGTGAGTTAGAGATAGAATCAACCTTAGGCCGTGCGAGTTTGGCCACACCCTTAGGTGCCAATATAAGGTTAGGGCATAGACCACTGTAAAGGGGAGAATTTTTGGAGAGAAAATATAGAAAAGTCACGACGGTTTTGTGGCACAATCTCGTGCATGTTGATTGAGAGTTTCCCGATTAGGGATTGCAGCGATCCCGTGGATTGAGAAACTCCATTGCTGATCTCAAATCATCGATAGAATCTTTACGATTCCTCTTTTCAATTTGTGAACAATACTCATGGTTTGGGAAGTTCTTGGTTTGATTGCTTCTAATCAGCAACCTTGCTGATTAGTGCATTGCAACATGAACCACTACCCTAGGCGCAAGGAAGAAGAAGGAAAACTTTGCTGCCTGTACCGCGAAAGATCTGGCCACCCCTACGCATCAGCTAGTTTACTAGTTGGTCCGTATCACATACACTATTTTGAGAAGAGTTTCTGGAAACTTCGGTACATGGTTTGAGGGTCTTGCCATGCTATAGCTCATGGTTTGCTCACAATTCTATTTTTTTTTAATAAAAATTAATGTTTACGAAAATATTCAAATACTACTCTTATAAGCAAATACGTGTTGCTATAGCTCATGCTTTGATTTTATTTTTCACGACCGCATAGTTTGAGGGGTAGATTTGCCTTGTTATAACTGACGGTTCTAAGGCAATTTTAGCTTTATCAAATTGTGGATGCTTTAGCGTAGGATTTGCCATACTATAGCTCACAATTTTTGAGTTAGCTCATTGTGCTTACGGCATTACTTCAATGTTTCAAGGTCATGTTTGAGTTTAACTATAGTTTTTTTAAGAAAATAGTTTTGGGGAAGTTTTCCACAATTGTTCTCACATGCAAATATGTCATGCATTATCTCATAGTTTGATGTCAATTTTTTCGCAAGACATCACTTGTAACATCCCAATTTTTGAGCTTTTAAAATTCTTTGGTGTAGGGAAAAATTTCACCAATTTTATTTGGATTAAATAAGCTTAATTGGAAATTTCATAAATCAAAATGATTTAATGTGAATAATATGAACATCAATTAATTCCAACACTATTTTATTTGAGTTCCTTATGCTTGGAAGTATTATTTAGATTTTTCTGGGAATTTTCTGAGTTTATTTCCTATTTTTTGTGGCCTTTCCATTTTCTGTATTTTCTAAAAATCAAAAACTAAATAAAAATATTGAAGGCTTGGTTGGTCGCATTCCTTCTGCGGCCCACATCTCTTTCACTCTCCCAGCCCGCTCGTCCCTCTCGCGCTCCAGCCCAGCCGCCTCGCGCCTCACCCATGTGTTGCCGCTTGTCCCCGCGCCGCCACCGTCGCTCACATGTGGGCTCGAGGCACTGTTCTTTGTCTCTGAGTTGGACTCGAGTCCGAGCAGCACCGCCGCATCTCCGTTTCGTGCCGCACGCCTCGGGCTATTTAAAGCCTCGAAGTCCCCGTTGAAACCCTAGCCGCACACTCGCCGCCAATTCCCTAAGACCCGAAGCTCAAAGCCACCACCATTTTGCCAGATTAGGAGCCGAAACCCTAGCGATGCATGACTTATGGAAGATCTGGCCCAAAACCATGAAATGTAATTATAAGTAAAATTACCCTGAGACCGTAAGCTATACTATGACTGGTTTTCCACCAGAACTTTCACTAGTTTTAAGCATTATTATCTCCAGAGCGTGAGCTATATAGCTTGGAAAATCTGATCGGAAAACATTTAAATATTATTTTAAGTAAAGCTGGAAGAAAAAAAGAGTTATTATAATGACAATATCACACAATACTATGATTCATTGCTGTGTGTTTGGTTGGTAACGGAAATTATTGTCGTAGCTACAGAACTAGACAGTAAAGAGAGGGGGACCCCACGTATCCCGCAGATGCTAAAGGGGGAAACCCAAGGATCCTCAATAGAGGGGAGCAGTACCAAAGTGTATTAATGTGACTTTTGCCTTGAAAAAAGCCCTCTTTTATTACATGGGACAAAGCCTATTTATAGTCATAATAGTGGGTACATGAGATAACAATTTTACCCCTACAAAGGCCCTCTAGGTGTAGGTGCTGTTGGGTCTTCATGCCTTCCTCGGCATAGCCTCTGGTGCATGGTGGTCCTTCTTGGACCGGGTCCACCACGTCTATGCTCCTCCGGTTCATGGACAGGCTTGCACCCCTTCGCTCCTCGCGGGGGTCTTCGAAGCAGGTGGTCCTTACCTCCTGCAAGGTGGTCTGGGAGGAGGGCCCTAGGGGGGACAATGCCTCCAACTAGGAGCCTTCGGTGGCCTTCGTATGCCCTTTGTCCTGTACGAGGGTACCAATGGTACCTTTCAGGATGTCTTTCTCGGGGTCCTTAGCGCACCCCCATGCTATGCCGAGAGGGGGGATGCCTTGGGTGGTCTTGCTGGGTCTTTGCCAAGTCGTTAGGGCCTATAAAAGGGGGCTCCCCCAACTTTTTCCTCTTCTTTACGTTGTGTTTCAAACCCTAGCCTCTTTCGCCTTCGCCTTCTAGCCTTTGCGCCCTTCGACATTAGCCTCAGCACCCTTCGACTAGCCCGCGAGTCTTCGTGTTTTGCAGCCTTCACGATCAAGGAAAATGATGAAGCGAAAGGCAGATGATGATGATGGCAGCGAGGTGTTGTACACCGCTGATCTCGGGCGGTAACTGGTGACGGAGCGGATGCTCTGGATGCTTGTGGAGGAGGGGAAGGTGGCAAGCCTTGATGTCGTGTGCGTCCCTGGGTCAGAGATGGTACTAAAGCCTCGGTCGAATGGGGTCGTTGTCTTCGTGGCCTTTTTCGACGTGGGCCCATGGTTGTTGAGTGTGGAGCTGCTAGCGCGCGTTCTGCAGCTGTACAGAGTGGAGTTGGCATAGCTGATGCCCAACTCCGTCGTGAACCTCGCATTCTTCGAGTGGAGAATGAGGTCCGTCGGGACGAGCAGCGACGCGCGCTTGTTCGTGTATCTGCATGACAGTCGGTGCCAGTCGAAGCACAAGAAGAGCATTGTAACATCACAATTTTTGAGTTTCAAAAATCTCTTGTGTAGTTTAGCCTTCTGGAAAATTTCATAATTTTTTTGAATTAATAAATCTTAAAGGAGACTTTCTAAAGTAAAAATCATTTAATTTGATTATTTATTTATGTTCTTTGTGCTTAGAAGTATTTTTAGATTTTTCTAAAAAATTTTAAATCGCCATTTGTATTTTCTGTAATTTCTAAAAAGGAAAACCAAATAAAAATCTCGGGAGAGAGTGTGGGCCACTTCCTTTTCCCCATGGCCCATTTCCTCTCGCCCGCCGATCACTTGACCCATTCCACAACCCACGCCACCTTTCTCCCGCACTTTGCGTGCTCGGACCCTGCCCCTCCTCGCGCGGCAGTGCGACAAAAACTCACCCGAGCCGCAGACACTGACATGTGGGCTTGCATTTGCTCCACTATTCATCGTCTTTGTGACGGACTCTGAGTTCAGGTTAACGTTCGCGCCACGCTGCCGATTTCTTTCCTTGTGTTGTACGCCTCAGGGATATTTAAGGCCTGGACGTCTGCGTCACAACCATCGCCCAAACCCTAGCCACCAATCCCCCACGACCCAGAGCCCAAAGTCGCCGCCATTCTACTGAAATTCGAGCTTGAACCCTAGCAGCGCCACCGCTTTCTTCGTCGATTCTATTGCCGCCGATGAGCACCTGCAACCGTTGTCTACTGCCTCGGGTTCGCCTTGCTGTGTTCTACCTGGTGCGTGCCTCATCTTCGCCAGAGAAGCCCCACAGTGTCATCGCGTCGTTAGGGCTGCATCGCTGCTTCGCTTCGCCGTCTTCTCATTGCCGCCGGTGACCATTGGGTTTCGTGTGCCAGCAAGCCACATCGCTTCATCATCATGAGCATCATGCGCACCTCCAAGACCTTGCTAGAGCCTTCCATCGTCGTCTTGCCGTTGACCCGAGCCGCCACCGTCGCCCCTGCCGCTGTTGACCTCCTTGCCGACTCCATCGTCGCATTTGAGATGATAGATGGGTTTGCTAGAGCTTAAGCATGCCAGTGGTGTCCTCTGCTCGCCATTGACAGCCGGCGCAACCAATGTGTTCACCAAATGTTGCTGGATTCGCAAATTACTTGCAGAACTCCATTGCCTGCCACGGAAAGCAACCATCGCTTACTGCGATAATGTGTCCATTGTTTACATGATGTCAAACCTTGTTCAACACCAGCGTACAAAACATATCGAGCTTGATGTGCATTTTGTACGTGAAAAGGTTGCCCTCGGTGATCATTGGGTCATGCATGTTCCATCCAACTCCCAATTGGCCAACGTGATGACAAAAGGGCTGTCGTCCTCTGTATTTGGTGAATTTTGTTCCAGTCTAAGCGTCAAACTAGGCGACGCTACAGCTGAGGGGGGATGTTAGCAGATTATTCAGTCAACATGCTTAGTTCTATCACTATTGTGCATGGCCCTATTCTTCTGCTATTCATGCATCACTTTCTCTCTCTCTTAGACTAACTCCTCACCACCTGCGCATGGTTATTATGCACTTGTTAGTGCTTGTAATATGTAATAAACTATTTATACTTTGGAAATACAAGAGTCCTCATTGCGGTAATTCCTATTCACCTACAAAGGGGGCGCAAGGGATGTGTGCGATGGCAGCTAGGGTTAGGTTGCTGCCTCCCCTCTCTTCCTTATGTGGTGGCTGGCCCCCACACGGGCCAAGGGGTTGTCATGGGCCAAAGGCCCAGGTTCTATTGTCCAGTCTAAAATCTGAAGTTTAACTCCATCTGGAGAGACCTCGAGCACCGGACTATAAGGCATACAAGGGAGTCTACTCCGGAGGTACTGGAGGGAGAGCAACCTAGTATTGCCATAAGTTTCTCAGAGTGGATTAATGGCCACACTCCTGAATTAGAGAAATGATCCCTTCTCTATGACACAGACGGTTCGAGGTACAGGATTATGATGATCAACATGTCCGAGGTCTACAACAGCGTCCTCAAATGTGTGCAGTGCCTCCCTATCACCTCGATCGTTCAGGAGATATGGACTCACACTATTGGTTATTTCGTTAATAGAGCCACCGCGACCAAGCAACAGATGGAGGAAGGCAAGCAGTGGTCGGGGAACATACAGAGGCACATGGACCAGAAGATGGAGAAGGCCCAGATGCACGACATCTGGGTGATCGATGGCCTCAAGAGGAAGTACGAGATCAGGCTTCAGCAGAAATATGTCAACAGTCATGCTAGAAGGGAAAGAAAACAGGCATGCACCCTGGGTGATATGGTGACATACACCTGCAACAAGCCAAAACTCCTGCACAAGCCATGCTCGTCTAGTCGTCATTCAATGTCGTAATGAAATTCCTGTGCAGGATATGCAAGACCCTAGGGCACTCAACGAAGGATTGTCCTAACAGACCCAACTCATCTAGTCTTCATTCAGTGTCGTAATGAAATTCACGCGCCATATTATATATTGACATCTCTAATGGAGTTGCAATGTAGCTTTTTTTCCATACATTTCATGTCACATGAAATCATGAAACCCTAATTTCCGAAACCTATAATTCAAATTTTCACAACCTAAATCTTAAATTTTCGTGATAATTCCAGAACACATATAAAATTGTCGAAATATTACACAATCAAGTCCGCTGCGTGAGGAGCCTTAAAAAAAATTCATAATTTTTGAGCTCATTTTCTATATTTACAAATTTGTACAAACAATACACTTATATGAAATTGTGAGAAAAATTATGAAGGAATAAAATTATAGCAAATTTACACAAGCAAGTACACCGTGTCGAAAGACTCCATATAAAATTTCATAATTTTTTAAACTCATTTGCTATATTTTAAAATTCCTACAAACAGCGCTGAAACCCTAACCTAATTTCGGCCTAAACCCTAATCGGGACACATGGCGGGCCGAGGGCGTTGGGTTCCCGCATGGTGGCCATGAGGGAACAGGTACATGGTGGGCGCTTGTTCTCGCATGGTGACCGTGAGGTAACAGCGTCATAACTGGAAAAAAAAGAAAAAAAAACCAGAGATGGTCATTAGTGTAAATACGAGATGAAAAGTGACCAATACGGCCAAAAATTTAGAGTAAGGAGGAAGAAGACTAACATACTCCATGGATGAATCACGTCACACACCGAGGAAATACACATGACCTACCTACTAGCTCCTACCTATCCTGTCTATCTGTCAGTCATTCATATTTATGTATATATATGTAGCTGAAATTCATCTAGCTAGCTGCAGTAGCATAGAATTTCATTTCATTCCGTTCCATTTAATTTGTTTGGGACGACTGAGATGTCCATCCGAGGCAGAGCAAGAGCTACCATAAGTACAGAACTAGTGTTATTACTCGTGCTAGTCATCCTTGGACCAGGAGGAGAAGCAGGGACGGCGGTGGCATCAGCATGTGGAAGTAGCAGCTATGTCACGACCCGACCAGGGGTCACCCGAGAGGACCTCCTAGAACTCCCGAAAAGTCCACCAGAACCTCTCAGGAGGTCCAGTAGGACCACTCGAGAGGACCTCCAAGACCACCTAAGAGGTCCAGCAGGACCACCTGGAGGTCCAGAGACCTGACCCGAGGAGGTCTTGAGACTCAGGACCTCCCCAAATGCCATGACCAGACCCGGGGGTGGTCGAGAGACCCAGCTCGAGGAGATCGTGGGACTTGGAAAAGCCCTACATCTCCTGTGTTCTGAACTAGTCCCAAGGATCAGCGGCTAGCTCACACAACAAACAACACAAGTGATAATCATACATGAACAAGAACTTTATTAACAACAAAAGGGTTGATTACAAAGTTGGCTTACAAGCTGGCAAAAAGACAACTTTACACAACGAAAATAAAAGACAAGTCCATCCAATGCACCACAGGCAATTGGCTGGAAGGCGTAGCCTAGTCGTCCAGAACCTCTTGGTCCTCAGCAAAGACCTCTTCACCTGCTCAAAAGATTAATTCAAGTAAGAGTGAGCACAACAACCGTACTCTCAAGTCACACCCGTCAAATAACAGAATGACATGCATAAGTGGATATCACAATGGGGAGCTTATAGGGTTGATTTGCATAAAGCCATGTTTCCTTCAAAGTACAAGTAATAAATTCTAAAGAAGGTTACACCATACATAAAATTCATTTTCTAACACAATTTTAATTGATTGATAACCATATTGAAGGGTGAAGGATAACCTCCTATCACTAGGCTAACCGCTAGGGCTTCCCACCCAAAACCCATTTGGATAGAGATCCAAAACCAGTTTTCAAAAGCATTTGAAAACACAAATCCAAAGTCTAACTTGGAGAGGCTTTGCTAGCATGTCCATGACCGTGGACACGGCTATTCGAATAGATTTACACTCTACAGAGGTATATAGCTTTACCCACAAGAGATAACCAAATTGCACTGTCCGTCCACACACTTCCGAAGGTGTGCGACTAAAAGGTTATCACAAGGCCTTTACAATGCTCCTTCTCACCACAATCCCCTCGCTAAGGTTTCACCCCCATTAGGCTATCCACCCGTAGGGTTCAGGTCCCCTCTTGTGCCAGGCGGGAATGTAAAGAAAGTAGGTCATAAAGGACCACCCACACATCCAAAGGGACAACCGTGGTGAGACATTGCAAATTATTCAGCCAGGTCCCGCTCATACAGGGCTTGTGGTTGCACGAAGGGGCATAGCAAAGTAATGCTCGAAGACCGGCCCTTAACTGACCTAGGCGACAACCTCAACCCTGGGGCGTCGGCTGACACGACCCCCGTGCATTCCCCATGCAACCACCAAACAACCAACCAAGATTCGCCCAAGTCCAAATCATTTTCCAATTATTTGCCTTTGAAAACAATAACAGGTTTCCATGACAACCCAAAGTCATGGTTAAAACATTTGAGATAAAACATTGGTCTTTGGCAAAAATTTCCCAAATCAAGATTTTGGTTTAAGCATAACTAAGCATTTCTTTTTCAAAAGGTCCTAGTCATACTAAAGCATTAACCAGGTTTTTAACTAAGGCGACAACAAGTTCAGTTGCAATGTCAATATTGGCCATACAAAGGAGTTAGGTCTAACTATGAGTGTAAACACTGGTATTGAAATACTAAGTAAGATATGCATGCAGTACTTAGCTTGAAACAGAAAGTACATAGGTTGAAATACTGGGTGTCAACATGATCAAGGGTATGACTTGCCTTGCTCGAAGGCTTGGTGGTCTTCCTCCTCAAAGAACTCGTGCTTCTCGGCGTCCTCGCAATCTACACGAGAGAACAAAACCAACTCAAACGAAAGCTCAAGTAACAACCAAAAGAACTTCAAAGAAAGCACCACTAGAACCAACAAAAGAACTCTGTAGGTTTGGAGGAGGTCCAGAGAGCTGGTCGGAGGAGGTCCAGAGCTTTGGAGGAAGGTCCAAAGAGCAGGTTGAGAGAGAGAAAGAGAGTTGAAATGAGGAAGAAAGCAAGGATAGAGAGCTGTCCAAGCTTATAAGGCCTGGGCTGCTGGGAGTTTCAAGGACACGTGTTCAAGGATAAGTGGAGGAGGTGACGGGAGCAGGTAAAGGAAGGACAAGAGGGAGAGAGGGGTACAATGGAGGTGACAGCATTCAATGCGCCACAGTGGCATTTAATGCTCAGAGACTTTCTGCTGCTAGCATGCAGAAAGGAAAAAGCGAACGGGGCTGGCTCAAACAAAAAGGTTGGTCAAAGCCAACAGGAGAAAGTCGTGACCAAAGAAAAGGTCCAACTACGAGGTGGTCATAGGAGGAGGTCCTGAGGAGGCAAAGGAGGTCCTGTCCCATCGGGGTGGTCTTTACAAAAAGACCAGAGGTCATGACCACAAAGGGTGGTCGTGACCAAAGAGGGTGGTCTTTGCAAAAAGACCACAGGGTCGCGGGGGAGGAGGAGGTCCAAGGGACGAAGGAAAAGGCGCAACGAACCAGAGCCATACGATCTTGATCGAGCGGTCCAAGGAGATAGGAACGTTTAGATCATGCGAACGCGCACTTACATCGGGTCGCCCAAACTCAATCGAACGCACCATAATGCAAGGGAACGTTCGGACCACCGAACGCATCCTCTCAATCAGGCGATCCAAACAAGATCTAATGGTCCTAGAGAGGGGAAGGCGCGCACAGGATCTGGACTTAAGGGAGACCCAGACAAGGGGGGTTTAATGGGTGAGATTTCAAAGGGGAAAGGATCTAACGAAGGAGATCCAAGGAAAGAGGTCCAAGGAGGTCCTAACTGCCAGGATGGAACTAAAGGAGGTCCTGACGGTCAAGATGAGATCAGAGGAGGTCTCAACGGTCAAGATGAGATCAGAAGAGGTCTCAACGGTCACGATGAGATCAAAGGAGGTTTGAAACACAAACCCAAGCTTAGAACAGCTCGAGGGTGGTCATGACTTAGAAGGGAGGTCAGAACCACGGAGAGGTCTGGACAAAAAAGTGGTCCAAACACAAGGGAGGTCTAAACCTGAGGAGGTCTAGACCAAGGGAAAACACAGGGGAGGTCTAGACTTGAGGAGGTCTAAACCAAAAAGAAAACATAGAGGAGGTCTAGACCTGAGGAGGTCTAGACCACAGAGGAGGGTTGGCCGAAGGAAAACAACACAAGCACAGAAAAGGGAAGGAATACCAGAGCTCCAATAATCCATCAAACCGACAAACCCAACAAAGAATTTAGTTGAAGTTTGAGTTAATCAATTGAAAACCATTCCAAAATCCCAGTTTAAGCTTTTAAACTTTGATGAAACCAATGGTTCGTTTTATTTTGAAATTTTCAAAAAGCTCTGGAAAACCAGGGTGTTACAAGCTACAACTACCTCGGGGCACTGCTGCGGCTGATGCTCCCGTGCAAGGCGGTGGTGGCGCCCTTCAGCCCGGGGCGGCCGAGCGACAAGTGCTGCTCAGCGGTGCGTGGGCTGGGGTAGCCCTGCCTCTGCCTGCTCCTCACTAGCCCGTCCATCTCCAGCGCCGACCGCCTCATGCTCAGCCTCCTCCCCGAGACATGCGACAACGACCACCACCTGCTCCACTCATGTGCTACTGCTAATTGATAATGTCATTTCCATGGAGAAATAATATATGACGAGATGTATCCAACTCCGCAAGCAAATGTAAGCAGTCTAGTGTGTATTGACTTCCTTTTTCCTTCCTCGGGGTGATGACAAGCTGTATACAACTTAGATTCTTTATTTTGAGGCTATGGTTAGCTACATCTGCACTTGCATGCATCCAACTGCGCAAGCAAATGTAAGCAGTCTAGTCTGTATTGCCACCACCTGCTCCACTCACGTTAGGAACCTAAATGGAGCATCGGATGGCAAGCACACCAAGCCACTGTCTTTTTGGATGCCCCGCCTCCTGCTTACTCCAGCTTCCACTCCCATTCATATCTCTATCTCCTTTCATTCCTTTAGTTTCATAAATAAAATACAAATATAACGCACAGCGTCTGCATGCCTCCACCCATCCATCACCACCATGTCACACCTCCAGACTCAAGCCTGTCCATGGAGGTGGACACTACGAATGACTCCAAGTACACTCTAGGGAAGATTAATGGACTCAAACCTATTCCTAGCTTGATTAATAGAATTATTAATCACACTATTCTTCCCAAGAGTGAAAATTTTGATGCTGTAAGAGGACATGCATGGAATATTATTGATAATATTATGAATGAAAGAAAATTTGATGTGGTGGATGTCATCATCAGGGGAATTGCTACTTCAAAGAATGGTCTAGTAAAGAGAATTTATTATGCTCCATACATCATGGCCTTGATCATCAAGAAAACTGGATATCGTGGTGGTTTGGGTACAGCTCACAAGCCATACAAACCAAGAGAAGGTCCCCCAATAACTGCTGATATTCGTGCTCAGCTTCAGCAAAGGGAGCAAATGACAGATGCTCCAGGGGTAGCAGCTCAAGAAGAAGAAAATCAAGTAACTCTTGCTCAGCTTTACTCACCTATCATGGAGGTGAAGAATTCTCAGCAGGAGATTCTTACTAATCAGCAAGAAATGAGAAATTCTCAGCAAGATTTTTAGTCTGAAACCAACAATAGATTGGCAGCTCTGTCAGAGCTGTGACTTCTATTGAGAACATCTTCACTACTCCTCAGCGCTTTACACGACGTCGTCTTCCTCGCACACCTCTTCGAGATCTTGTTGCAGCCTCAACCTCTCGAGTTCCTTCTCCTCCGCCTTCTCCTCAAGAACCAACTCCTGTCGTTGCTCAAGATCCTCCTTCCCTTCATGAACTAGCTCTTGTCCTTGTTCAAGATCAATCCTCTCCTAAAGATCAGGATGAAGCTCAACCTTATTTAGACCTAGTTTTCGGCGCCCAGCTGCATAATCTTTTTGGTGTCTTTTGATGCCAAAGGGGGATAAATCTAAAAGGATAAGAAAGGGAGAAAATAGCAGGAAGGAGAAAAATAAAAGGGAGAATAATAGAATAATAGAATTATGTGTATCTGTAATGGTTATATGTTATATTATTATTACTTATGCTTTTGGACTTATGAATAGTACCTTGCTATTTTTGCCACTGTTGAACTTGGTATTACTGTGTTATGACAATATTATGCTTTGCAATCTATATCGATTGGTCCTTTACAATAACTGTCATTTTCTTCAAGTTTCAACATGCAAAAGAAACTCCGCCAAAATTTTATTATCTTCGTGTGCTTACAAAACTACTTCAATTTTATATGCACATGTTTAGGGGGAGCTTTCTCTGTTGACTTTAACAAACAAATAATTCTCTTACTTTTTTTAAGCTTAATGCAAGAATTATTCTTGTTGAGTCACAACTAGAATATACAACTGGTTCACAACATATGGTATATTCAAAACCTTTCTTCTCACATACTGATTGGGTTGTCATCAAATTACCAAAAAGAGGGAGATTGAAAACATCTAGACCCCTAAAAGGTGTTTTGGTAATTAACGACAATATGTTTTATGGGACTAATGTGATTATTGAGTGTTTAAAAAGGTTTAGTCCTAGGGATGAACATAACAACATGGAGATACATGCTAAAGGACAACATGAAGATCAATATGTGTCGGGACCACCCTGGAGTGCACTTAGGAGACTTCCTAGGACCTCCCGAACCTCTTGGGGAGGTCCGTAGAACCACCCGGAGGTCCTGCAAGTCCTCCAAGAGCACCCCCGGAGGAGGTCCTCTAGGACCTCCCAGGAGATCACAAGGATCTCCTGGAGGTCTTGGCTCTGTGCTCTGAGTTAGTCACAGGAACTCAAGCTAACTCGCACAAGACCACATAGGTGAAATCAAAGCTACACAGTCCAGCCGCTTAAAGCAACAGAAGGAGCAAGGCATAAATATATTAACAAGGGCCTTATGGCCAAGGTTGTTTACAATGGTTGCCACATGGGCTTACAAAAAACGACAACAGAACCTGCACAGCGGAAAGTGCAAAACACGCGGAGCCATCGGATAAGCCCACAAGTTGTCGAGTGGAGGACGTCTCCTAAAAGGTCTGGTCGTCGAAGAACTCCTCCTCGAAGAGGTCTACGCTGCCAGGGACCTGTTCATCTTTAGCCACTGCTTAAAACAGCAGTGTAAAGCCATGAGTACGTTAAATGTACTCAGCAAGTCACAGAGAACCAGTATGCAATAGAGTATTCGTGCTTTGCTTACCAACGGTGGGCTGCAGGGTTAGTTGCACAAAGCCGTATTTCGCAATACCATATACATAGATTAAAGAGCTCAGGTTTTAAAACAAGAGACAAAACAACAAGAACATGGGTTTTCAAGGGAGGTCGTGAGCACTGTGAGACCCCAGGGTATTTAGCTTGTAATGCTTAGCCTTCCATTTGGCTCTAGCATCACAAACAAAATATCCTGTGCCTTGGGAAAATGTATACTTTCTAGAATTGCAGTATACACACTCTTTTACAAAACAATGCAACAATTCCCTACAAGCTCCATACAATTGAACTAAAGCTTTACAAGTAAAAGGCATACAATATAGTTATTACAAAAGAGAGACCGACCGACCAAGAACAAGCTAAAGAGCTAAACGAACAGTGGAAGCAAAATGCCATAAGATGGCTATGAACAAGAGCCAACCGGTTTTACATACACCCACAAGACAATCCGACCGGGCCGCCAAGCTAGTCATCATAGGTGAAGCATGTAACATCCCAAGTTTCAGACTTGTGTTTCAAATGTAAGAAAATGAGTAGAAATTAAAACTTTTTCTTACATCATGTATTTCCTGTGTGTACTAAATAATTCTTGTACAAAAGTTATGGAAATACAAAGTCACAAGTCTTTTGATCCAAATCTTGACCCTTCTAAAGCAACCTTGTCAATTTTTTCGATCATCCCCTGGAAATATTTTTCCTAAGTTCTTGGGATGGTTTGTGGCTCCTCTGAAAAATTTCGCAATTTTTGGAAATTGTTTGAATACTTTTAGGGGGCAGTCAAACCTGTTTGACTTTTAGTCAAACCTTGAACCAGTACCTTGCAGAAATTTTGGAGAAAACTGCACTGCATAAAAATCTCTGAAAATTTTAGACAAGGTTAATATCTAAGTCAGAAAGCTCCTGTAAAAATTTCAGAATTTTTGGAGTTGTTTTGCTACCTCAAATGAATCCCCAAAGTCTCAGCTTAAAATTTAAAACCCTAACCTGTTCTCACTGTTCCTCGGGTTCGAGCCAGGCTCGGGCTCGAACCACTTGACTCGGTCGAACCCACTAATTGCACCGGGTCCCTTTTCTAGAGCACGATTGATATCAGCCGTTGGATTTAAATCGCTCGGCCCGCGTTCGTAGGAACATTCGGACCGCCATGAACGTTCAATCCATCTGAGCCGTTCGTTTTTGATCGGACCGCCCTGATTGCTTGGAGTGTTAGAAACCCTCAGCCGGATCCTTTTAATCGTGACCGTTCATCTCGCATCCAACGGTCACGGCGCCTCCTTCTGCTCTTCTTCCTCCTCTGCCTCTCCGTGCAGTGCGGGTGAGCAATGGCAGAAAGAGAGAGAGCGGGGCGGCTTCGTTGTGTCACTTCGAGCTTGCTCTCGTCAACGTCTCTCTGTGGGGCATTAAATCGCCCGGGCTTCGCTCCTCCATCCCGAGTCTCACTTGCCCCCATCATTTCTTGGTCCATGGCCGTAGCATGAACCGAGCCCACCATGGACTCATGTTCTTGCTCGAAACCCAAATCCTTTCCGTATATATTGCCCCTTTAGCCCCTCCTGGTGTTCCTTTACACCACCCTTAGCTCTTCTCTGTGTTTTGAGCTCAAAACCACTTCAAATCCTCCAAACACCATTATTGACCCGAGAAGCTCCATTGGTGATCTTGGTGTCCAGTGGTTCACCTTCAATCTTTCTTGTACCTTTTTGAGCTCCTCAACTTCCTTTACATTTCCCCTAACTTGATTTTGGGTTGTATTCACAGGAATCACTCAATTTTAAGTTTGGAAATTTTCGGCCCATTTCACCCCCTTTCTTCTCCAACTCCAGTAAGTGGTTCTTTTTGCAATTACTTACTTGTGAAGCTTATGGGAACCATTGGGAAGCTATTTTGATCACCCATTGGTGTTCATTTTGCTCAGAACCTCATTTTCTACTTCATCTTCCTCGGCTCCGGTGAGCATCACCGTGTTCAAGTCTTCCCCGGCCATCTTTGAAGCTCATCTGCGTTAAGGTAGCCTCTTATTAGTCCCTAGGAGTGATGGCACTCGCTTTCTTGGGCTGCGTGGAGCATTTCTTTGTTTCGTGTTTTGCGAAATGGCCTCATACGTGTTTTCCGGCTCGCGGCGTTCTAGACCTCCACATGGCGAGGTCATCACCATTAGTCCGTAACACTATTGCGAACCCATTTTGGTATTTTGTGGGCGCCGCATGCATGCGAGTCGCGGCGACAAGCCGTGGGTTGCGCTCGGGATTTTGTCGGCGGGGAGCTCCCGTTTTCGTCATTTAATTAGGACACAGTTAATGCTTAATCATTGCCAATCAGTAGAAGTATTGATTGTGTCTTAATCTGGCCTAATATCTCACTGACATGTGGGCCTAATCCCCTGTAATCACCCGCTGTCGCATTTCTGTGCTGTTCCGACATCATTAATGCTTAATCATAGGTTAATTAAGTGTCGACATTAATGGTTGTCGGAGATAACTCCTGTGCCACTGCCATGTGGGCCCCGAGCCCTGTGCACGTGTGTTAAAGCTCGCGTGTGTGACTCACAGTCACTGACATGCGGCCCCACGTGTCAGCGCTCCAGGTTGCACTTCGATCTTTGACCGCCGTCCATTTTGCGAAGTACTTAATTATCAACTGAAAATTGTATCAAAACTTTAGAAACTCATAACTAATTCATTTTAAATCCTTTTTAGATGTTTCCAACTGTAATAAATTTGTATGCTTCTGTAGCTTAATATAAAAATGCATTTGGCCATGTTTCTGTCACAAAAAATTGTGTAACTTAAATAACTTGTTTTCTGCCAATTTTGATTATCCCAAAAATAGAATTAAACTGGTAAAATGCATACCTTTTCCTGTATAACTCCAAAATATGCAAAATCAATTCTGTTAGATTCCTCTGTTAGTGTACTTTAATGCGAAATAGGTTTTGAACATGGTTATATTTCTGTGATGTAACTTGTGCTAGGTTTACAATTTAGAAAAATCATAAGTAAATCATTATAACTCCAAATTTAGTAAACTCAACTTTGCTGTCATTAGGATGTCATAATCTGCTTGCTATAAAAATTTCAGAGCTTAGATCATTCCAGAAAATTTCGCCATGAACGGTACCAATAATTAATTTAGTGATTTAATAGTCTGAGAAAGTGTATTTTGGCTGTAACTTTTGCATCCTAAATCCAAACTGCATGATTCTTGTTCCTAAAATTGTCTAAAATCATTCTATAGCTGCTGTGTAAATTTTATGGAATTTGGATGTCTTTTGCTGTTGGGTTTTGTTTGGTGTTCTTCGTTCTTATCGGGTTTTATCGCCTTTTCGCGTTAGGTTCCGAAGATTATATTGAACCTGAGGATCCTCCTCTGCAGCAAGAACAATTGCAGCAAGGCAAGAAGTTTGATCATGTTAATCCCTGTATTTTTAAGTATTTATGTTGTTTGCAAATTCTATATATGCATTGCTAGTTGTGTTAAACTATTGTCGCTTGTTGACCTAGTAGATGCATTTCCTTAGGCAAATGATTATCCTCTACTACCGTGAGCCTAGGTTATTGCTGTGATTAGAACTCGTGGATGAGCTCTTGTCACTTAGTAGTTGCGAATTAATTGCTTAGCCATGCTTAGCTTCCCGGTAGAAATGGGCGGTTATCGACTTGTCGATAACCTTGATCATAAAACTTATTATGACTTATGATTTCAGCCTTATGCCATGTCTACTTATGAAAACTAAAACCTAAAAACAAAATGGTTTAGACTTGGGCACAATGGTATGATTGGTGTGCTTTTGGGTGTGGCTGGAATGGTGCAGAGTCGATTAAGGACCGAACATCTTGTGAGTACACATTATCAGAGCAATTTGTGCGTGCTAACCACACTAGAGGTATGGGACCTCTCTTGACTTAGTACTTTGGCGTGTATTGGCTCCGGTCGCGGGAGGTCGCGGGAGGGATGGTGTTGGGAGCATTGTAGTGTCAGAAGGCTTCACCGTGATGGGATTTGTTGTCTTTCGACTTGCAATGTAGCGTATGGGTTTCTATCCATACGGCGGCTCGTAGTTAATACACAATATTGGAAAGCGTCTCGTAGGACTTAGCCGCACTCGGCATACCTTGAAGTGTGCTTTGTGGCTTAAAGCGATGCAAGTGTGGGTACATTGGCACACCTGCGAGTTAAAACTATTCAAATAGCCTCGTCTAGGTTATGGACACGCTTGGGTAAGCTTTTCAAGAGTTAGACTACAACCTTTTAATTAAAACTTGATGGGTGGTACGAATCGGGATTAGTGCTATGTTGTGGTGGCTATTGGGATAGTCACTTCTAGGTGGTTACTTGTATGTATCTTTATTTCGCTGTTATTTTGACAATAAAATAGATTTGCAAACTTGTTTTTAAATGTATTACATTATTGCAAATAAAGTTGGCTTTGTGCAAAATGAGACATACAACCTCCACCTAAATAAGCTTGTATGTAGTTTATGAATAGGTGCGCTATTCCACACGTCGATCTTACGAGTACCTTTGTGTACTCGGTTATCTTCTTAAATGTATTTGTTGCAGAGGAAGAAGGCGAGCTTGATGGGCATCACTTTTGTGAGCTGTGTTGTGGTAGCTTGCGGGGCGACTAGCTTGGCGGCCCGATCGGTTGCCTTGTGGGTTGTGTTGGCTAACCGGTCGACTTTTGTTCTTAGCCATCTTATGGCGCTTTTGTTTCCGCTGTCATTCTTGTATATTGTGCTATTTGGCCGGTCGGCTCTTTTGTAATAACTTTACTTTATGTATGTCGTTGTTGAACTTAGTATTAATTGTTGTATGGAAATGATGTATGATTTTGTGATGATGAGCGTGTCTGCAGTGCAGGAAGCACATGTCCATCGAGGCTTTGGATATTTGATTAGTAATGCTAGAACCATATAGAGGTTAAGTATTACTAGTTAAATACCCGGGTCCTCACAAAGCACAACTCACAAAAGTTGACCCCTTGGGGATCAACCTCCTCTGCAACAATTAAGCAATGCAAATGAGTACAAAAATGTACTCGCAAGACTTACGAGTAACAAACCTAGATATTACTACATGCAAGCTTAATCAAAGGAGAGGGCTAAAGGTTCATTTTCAGCATAAAACAGATTTTATTTGCAATAAGTAATAGATTGAAAGCAGTTTTAACAAAATGATTTTATTTGCTCAAATAACAGCGAGACAATATTTAATAACCATAAGACATTCTGGAGATGACTAACTCAATAGCCATCACAACAATAGCACGAATTACCCATTCGTACCAACCAATTCAATTTTATGGAAAAGTTATAGTCTAGTTCTTGCACGACCTTACCAAGCATGTCCATAACCTAGGGCGAGGCTATTCGAATAATTTTATACCTGCGGGGTGTACCAATGTACCCACACTTGGACAGCCTTTTGGCCAAGCTATTAAGCACACTTCCTTTGGTATCTTGAGCGGCTAAGTCTTCTGAGACATTTCAATGGATGGTATTAATTAAGAGTCATACGTATGGAGGTTAACCCTTAGTGATTAGTCGTGACGAGGCCACTAAGGACCCATACGTTGAGTCGGACGCTTTACCAGTACCAAGTAACTACGGGTGCTCCTGGGTATGGAGAACCTAGAAAGGAACCCATCCTCTCATCCCAACAACGAACATTTTCTCTATCATTACCACAAACGACTCATTAATTAATACCTCCCAAAGTACTAAGTCAAGAGAGGTCCCATATCCCTCTAGTGTGGTTAGCACACAAAAATCGCTTGGCTTAGTGATACAAGTAACTCAGTCCTTGGTGACCCGGGCACCATTCCATTCACACCAAAAGATCACACCATCACACCAATATGCCCAAGTCTAAAATATTTTATTTTCAGGTTTAGACTTTACAAAGTACAAAGCACAAGGTGCTAATCATAAATAATAATAAGTTTTGTGTGATCAAGGTTATCGACTAAGTCGACAACTGCCCAATTCTACTGGTAACTAAGCATTGTTAAACATCATATTGTAAAGACAATAAAAGAGCATAAATCATTCACCGGGCTCTAATTCACCAGTGAGGATAATAACTTAGGTTAGTGGTAGGGGTGGGCAATTTTTAGGGAAACAATGCAATAGGATTAGCAACCTCTAAACGACAAAATTAACTTTGATACAAAGAAGCATGCATACATATTCTTTGCAAACAAGATATTAGACTTTAAAAGTAATATGATCAATATGATCAAATGGATGCTACATATGCTTGACTTGCTGGAAATCACTTGCTTGCTGCAGAGGATCACTCTCATATTCAACATACTTGTCGGAACCTAACGAAAGAAGCGAAAAAAACCGATAAGAACGAAGAACACCGAAAAGACTAAAAAACCAACTTTAACCAAAAGCTTTGAAATTTGCACAGCAGGAAGAGCATGAATTTAAATGAATTTAGCAACAAGAATCAATCGATTTGGATTAAGCATGCAAAGGTTATAGTCTAAACAATTTCAATCTGCTGGAGATTCCAATTTAATAGTTCTCTGTTACTGTTTATTACATAAATTTCTAGAAGGTTGGTGAACCCGAAAATTTTATGGTAGACCGAGAATGACATTCTAAGAACAACAAAATTGGGTTCACTTCATTTGAAGTTAAAATGAATTTATCATGATTTTTCTAAGTTATGACACTAGTGCACAATTAATTTCAGAGGCAAAGATAATATTAAAACCTATTATACTCTAAAGCATATTAATAGAGGAGTCTAACACATTTCAGTTTACTAAGTTTGGAGTTACAGAGAATTACTTATGCCTTTTTCAAGTTAAATGAATTTTTAGAGCACAAATAAAGCCTAAACAGAATTTAAATCTACTAACAGATTTTTCTGGAACAAAACTAAGCGTCCAACCACTTTTAGATTAAAGCTTAGCTAAAACCAGAATTAACAAAATTTGAATCAATCGAAAAGGAGTTACAATGAATTAGTTATGCTATTTTGAAGTTTAACACATTTTACAGTTCACAAATAAAGGATCTCCTGATTTCTTTAATACTAACCCAAAGAGAAAAACTTGGGTCGTAGAGATTGAATGAGGAGGTACTAAAGGTTAAGATCTACAAGAAGGAGGTCTGGGCGGCCAAGATTTACAAGAGAAGGTCTGGGACAGTCAAGATTTACAAGAGGAGGTCCTAGACAAAAGATCTAAAGAGGGGTCCTAGGCGGCTCCAGATCTCCATAGGAGGTCTGAGCGGTCAAGATCTACCAGAGGAGGTTCGAGCGATAAGGTCTAAAGAGAGGAGGTCTGAGCGGCTCCGGATCTCCAAGGGAGGTCTGAGCGGCTCGAGATCTCCACAGGAGGTCCTAAATGATAAGATCTAAAGAGAGGAGGTCATGAGCAGCTCGGATATCTAAGAGGAGGTCCTAAATGATAAGGTCTAAAGAGGAGGTCTGGATGGCTCGGATCTCTATAGGGAGGTCTGAGCGGTCAAGATGTCCACGAGGAGGTCCTCAAGGTTAAGATCAACGAGAGGAGGTCACGAAGGTTGTCTTTACGAAAGTCCACGGGGTGGTCTTTTGCAAAGAGGACCCGAGGTGGTCTTGGTAAAAACAAAAGGAGTTGGTCGTGGCTTACGACAACGGACAAAATACGTCCGACACGATTTGCCCGGCGGCTCGCCGGTGCTACGAGCCACAGCGGAGCCAGCCAAGGGCACGACCAGGTCCACAATAGCAATGCGCACACCTAGGTGGTACTTCCAACCACACCGCCGGTCTAGAACAGCGGTGAGCCGGAGAGGAGCGGCGGTTCAAAGCACGGCCAAAATGAAATCAGCGACAAGCTTCGGAGCGGTCCAAGATAGCGAGTTCCACAGCAACTAGGGGCTACTAGAAAGCTACCTGAGAACTGAAGGGGCTAGGAGATGGTCGGAGCTGCACCGGTGACGAAGCACAACGTCGGAGCTGAGGAAGAAAGCGAGGAGACGAAGGCCTGAGCAAAAAGAACATGACCAGGTCATCACAATAGCTTCAATAGAACTCACAGAAGGTTCATGAGCAAGTAATTGAAGAGCCGAGGTGCTTACCGCGTTGAGGAAGAGCAGGCGATTTTGGCCAAGAGGTCCAAAACCCAAAATTGGGCAGCTCCTGTGAAAGCAACCCAAAATCAAGTTAGGGGAAAAGATTAAGGCAAAGAGAGGCACAAGGTGATGTGCTTGGATTGCCACAAGAACCCTTGGAGCACCGAAGAAGAAGATGAAGCTCCACGGTCCAACAATGGCGATTTAGGGCTCTCTGGTGTTTTGAGCTCAAGCAAGCCGAGAAGGAGCTAGCTAGAGCTGGAAAAGGATCCAAGGAGGAGTTCAAGGGCTTTATATAGCCGGAGAGCTAAGGGTCGAGCAAAAGCAAAGCCCCACGGATAAGCTTGGTCCACGTTCTGCCATGGACAAGTTGAGGCGACGGGGGCAGCTAAGAGCAGGACTTTGGGGGCGAAAAGCACTAATGAGCATTTAATGCTTAGCGGCAAAGAGCCATTTGAAGGACTCCAAGGAGGTGACAAAGCACTGCAAAGCCTCTCCCATGCTCTGCCATGGCGCACACGCGCGCGGAGAAGAAGCACAGCCCCCGGCGGGGCCCACCTGGCAGTGACACAAGCCAAAGTGGCCTGAGTCCAAACCAATAGTCCTGAATCAAAACACTTCAACGGTTGGATTAGAAATAGACGGCTGAGATTGATTATGGCTCTCGGGCGGCCCGAACGTTCACGCGAACGTGGACGGCCAGATCAAGATCCAACGGTTGAAAACCAAGCACCGCTTTGAGCGAGCCCAAGGTGCAGTTAGGCGGTTAGATCCAACCAAGTGGCTCGAGCCAGGCTCTGGTTCACACCCAAGGAACAGTGAAAACAGATTTGGAGGAGATTTAAGCTGAGAGGGTTTGCGAATTTTTAAATGAAGTTGCACAACTCCAAAAATTCTGAAATTTGGACTGCAGGTTCCTAGCTCCAGGATAAACCTTGTGAAAAATTTCCAGAGGTTTTTATGCAAAGAATTTTTCTCTAGAAATTCCTCAAGATTTGCTCTAGGGTTTGACCAAGGGTCAACAGGTTTTACTGTCCTTTTAAAATTATCAAATAATTTCCAAAAAATATGAAAATTTTCAGAGGAGTCACACACAAGCCCTAGAACCAAGAAAAAATATTTTCATAGATTGGACACAAGATTTGACAAGGATTGAAAAAGGGGTCATGACTCTAGTCAATTGGGAGATTGAAGTTTTTGAATTCCATGCTCAATCAAGCGCTCAAGAACAGTTTCTGCTGGTTTGAGTAACAGAGCATGGGTTTCAGACATTGTTGGCGATTTGGACTTGCAGGCCCTTTCAGAATTTTTGAAACCGTGGGATATACTTCGGAATTTCACCTTACTGGCAGGCCAACAAGACACTATCATCTGGCGGTGGGAGACTTCCGGACTTTATTATGCTCGTACAGCTTACAAGGCTTTCTTTGTTGGCTCCACCCTCTTTGGTTGTAAAGATGCTCTTTGGAGGTCTTGGGCACCACTTAAGTGTAAAATTTTCCTTTGGCTTGCAATTCGTCGTCGGTGTTGGACGGCCGATCGACTTCAGCGTCACGGTCTTCAAAACCAAGGCGAGTGTGTTTTTTGCCTTTACTCGCCAGAGACAATAGATCATCTCATTGTTGGCTGCGCGGTTACAGCACAGATTTGGGGCCATCTTTTCTCATGGTTAGGCCTTCATCGCTTCTTCCCGGTAGGGCAAGGAAGCATTACTGATTTCTGGTTAACTCAGCGTGCTAAGCTACTTGGAAAACAGAAAAAGTGCCTTAATTCTTGTATCATTTTAGTTTCTTGGATGATTTGGAAAGAGCGGAATCTCAGGATCTTCAACCAAGACCCTACAGAACTCCACACTTTGGTTCATCTTATTACTGAAGGGCTCAGCAACTGGCGCTTGGCGGGTGGTCGTTGTTTGGAGGCGCTTCCGTTTTGGGAGTAATTCGTTTTGTTGGGGGCTTACCGCTTTGTCTTGGTAGTTGTAGTTTCTTTTCTTTTTCGTCTTTCCTTTGTTCCCCTCGTCCTGCTTTTGTTGTATTGGTGCAACCTCTTCTTAATGAAATGACGCACAAAGCTTTTGTGTGTTCTAAAAAAAAGTGTTTTGAATTCCACAATTCCTTTACAAGAATTACAGAAAAGTTCAAAAACAACAAGATGCAAGAAAATTTTTAATTTCTTCTCATTTTCTTACATTTGAAACACAAACTAAGATTTGGGCTGTTACAAAGCACCAACTCACTTCCTCACAGGGGAGGTCTTGGTCGCACTCATGTCTAGGACCACCCCACGACCACCCTAGAGCACCAACACCCCCTAGGGCCCCAAGACCTCCCCGAGCACCAACCCAGGAGCTCTTGGACCACCCTAGGTTTCCACACGCCTAGTCCCTGAACCTTTCTTGAGTCAGCCACGACCTCTCTAAAGCCAGCCAAGGTCTCTTCGAGATAAAAGCTGTAGTCTCTCACAGAAGTGCTCAGGAACAAAGTTTTACAAAAACAACTACCCCTTGCGCATTATCACTAGGCAATGTCCATGACCAAGGACTTGGCTATTCGAATAGATTTTTACGCTCTGCAGAGGTGTACAACTTTACCCACAATCCACGACCTCTCTAGCAGGGTGGTTCCCGTCGAAACCTTGCTCATTTCTGAAGATGGGCAGCCTAGAGAGCGTGACAAGGCCTTTACAAAGCTTAGAACGAGCTCAGAACTGCCCGCTAAGGTTTCGCTTCTAACGGGCATCACACCATGTCAGATTCGTGCCACTCTTGCGCCAGCAAATCACACGCTCAACCACAAGAGAACCAAGCCAGCTCCTCACTAATTATTTGGCCCAGACCACCCCCGTAAAGTGGTCTTATGGTTGCACGAAAACCCGGATCAAGTAACACAAAGTTATGTCCTTAGGTGCTGCATCAGGCGAGTCTGACCACAAACCCAGTGCGCGTATAGCACCCGCTACTCACTCCCAACCAACTCGCCCGAGCAGAACAATTTAGGGTTCAACCCAAGCCAAAGGACCACCAAGCCCTGGCACAAATTTTAAATAGCAGCATCGCACCACAAATGACACAACTGGGCCTCACACCACAGTTGCTCATTAGTGGCACCAACCACTGTTCCATAGTTCTTAGTCAAGATTATTAAAAAGCAAACAAAGGTTCTCGAGACCCACGGTACTAGAGCGAGACTAAGCATTCTATGATCCCATGTTGGCAAAGCAAAGAGTGCCAACAAAACAACCCACTCTAGGGCATTCAAGATAAGCATGTCAACATGTTGTGAACAAACGTCCAAGGAGGTCTAATAACAAATAGGAACAGCAACTACCCAAAACCCTTTCTTGAAGAAAGTAGCCATGCAAAATAAGACAAACAAGATAACTTTCAATGTTAGGTTCAACATGATCAAAGGCCTGTGACTTGCCTTCACTGAGCAGTGGGGAGCCTTTTGTGGGGAGAGCTTGGTCCAAGAACTCCTCTTCAAACTTGGGATCTACACGTTCGCAAAGAACCAAATAAACAAACAAACTCCACAAAAGAACTCAAAAGACTAGAAAGAACTCAAGCAAACCAACTAAAAACCAGGAAAAATAGGTCTGCGGGAAGGAGGTCCAAACCAAAGGGAGTGAATCTCCAAGCCACGGACAGAGAGGAACCTAAGAGGTTTGAAATGAGGAAGAATGGTGGTGGCGAGCTGTCTCGGCTACAGCGGGGAGGGGTAGGGCCTTGCACGAGGCTAAGGCAAACGTGTCAAGGGTTGGTGGAAGCTAGGACAAGGATTTGACAAGGCATGCCATCAAAAGGAGAAAACAAAGTACTACAGAGGTGACCACTTTTAATGTCTGCAGCACAACATTAAAAGTTCAGAGACTTTCTGCTGCAAACGTGCAGAAAGGATAAGGGTGACAAGGTTGGTTCAAACAAAGAGATTGATCAAAGCAACAGGAAAAGTCCAACTAAGGAGGCGGTCTTAGGAGGAGGTCCTGCGGGAGGGGGTCCTCTGAAGGAGGTCCGCAGAAGGCAAAGGAGGTCCTGTTCCACCAGGGTGGTCTTTGCAAAAAGACCAGAGGTCATGACCACATGGGGTGGTCGTGACAAAGAGGGTGGTCTTCGCAAAAGACCACGTGAATGTTCAAGGAGGAGGTCCAAGGACTAAGAAAAAGGCACAACGAATCAGGGCTACGATCTTGATTGGGTGGTTACGAGAGATAGAACGTTCGGACCGTGCGAACGCATCCTTACATCGTAGCTGCCCAAACTAAATCAGACGAACCACAATGCCAGGGAACGTTCGGACTATCCGGATGCCTCCTCTCAATTGGGCCATCCAAACAAGATCTAAGGGTCCTGAGCAGTGGTAGGCACGCACAGAGTTCGGACTTAAGGGAGGCCCAAACAAGGAAAAGTTTCAACGGACCAGATTCAAAGGGGAAATGATCCAACGGTGGAGATCCAAGGAAAGAGGTTCAATGGGGATCTTAACTACCAGGATAGCCTAAAAGATATCCCGACGGTTAAGATCTGCAAAGAGGAGGTCTTGACGGCCAAGATCTAACGAACGGGGGGGGTCCTAGCGGTCAGGTTCTACAAGGGAGAGGTTCTGACGGATAAGATCTACAAAGGGAAGGTCTTGACACAAAGGAAGTCTGAACCTAAGGAGATTTAAGCCAAAGGGCAACAACACAGAGGAGGTCCAACCCATAGAAAGGAGGTTGAACCAAAAAGAGGTCCTATCAAGGGGGGGTCAGGAACACTAAAAAACTTCAACAACGAACAAAGAACTAAACCAGCATTAATTGAAGTTTGAGTTAAGTCAAGTTAAACCTCAATTTTTTCTAAAGTTCCAAATTAAGCTTGAGCAAAACAATAAACCAAATGATCCCTTTTTGGTTTTGAAATCCGACAAAAACTCTAAGACAAACGGGACGTTACAATAGGGCTCAAAGACAAGGTACAAGTAGTTCAGATACTTTTTCGATTTACCGGCCTTAGGAGAATTGGTTGGGAGACCGGATTATAGGTTAGAGGTCGTACTATTAAGAGGGATCACATCTAGTAGCTTGATAGCTTGCTCTTGTGCAAATTGGATCAATCTAGGATCATGTATTTCTTTTGGAGTTTGTGTTGTTTGCCAGTATCTGATTTTTCTCAAAAGTTTTCGGTTGTACCGGTGTGTTCTTTGCAGAACTACCGCTCGAGCGGTAGTACCAGCATTCTTGTAACGGTACCTTGGTGTTTTTTTGGAACATCCGAAAGTTTCTCAGGTCATGTGGTTAAAATCTTCGGTCCGAACGTTTCTTTGAATCTGGACACTCCAAGTGTTTAAGCTGATCTGGTCGTTCTCTTATGGTAGTACCGGCATGTTAGTTGCGGAACTACTGCGATGCGGTAGCACCACCTCAGCGCGGTACGTTTTTTTTTCAAAACACTTGTTTCTTGGAGTTTGTTTGCCCTCTTGAAGAGCGGTAGTACCGCAATGCTTATAACGGAACTACCGCATCCCCGGTTCTTCTGATATCTTTAGCGGTACGTTTTTTATAGAGCGTGTGTTTTTCGAAGTTGGTTTGATCTTTCATGGAGTGGTAGTACCAGAGTGCAACTCGCGGAACTACTACAACCCCGATACATCCGAAATAAGAAGCAATACTGCTTCAAATACTATATCTATGTCTAGCATTTTTACTTCATGTGATGATTTATTATTCATACCATGTTGCTCTAACAATGATTCTAATGCTAGTATGGATAATATTTGTGATCCATTGCTTATTATTGAAAACCATGAATTAAAAGAGCAAGTCACCAAGCTAAGTAAGAGCTTAGAAAGATGCTTCAAGGGTAAGACCACTCTTCATAAGCTTTTGAGTGAGCAAAGATGCTCATTCAACAAAGAAGGACTTAGGTATGTGCCCAAGAAGGGTAAGAAACTGGTAAATAAGCCCACAATGTTTGTTAAGCAAAATGGCAAGTATTGCTATAAGTGTCGGGAAATAGGATATGTAGCAAACCTGTCCTGTTGGTAAGACTCCATCCGTAGACTTGTATGATTCATGCTATATGCTTAAGAAAACTAAGGATGATAAAGTAATTACAAGATTTGTTGGCACTTCAATTCTAGGCGCTAAAATAAATGCTATTTGGGGTGTCTAAAGCCTTGGTGACTAACCTCCAAGGATCCAAACAAATTTGGGTACCTAAAAGAACTTAATTCTTGTTTTGTAGGTGAACTACAAAACCGGTGGAAAATATTGAGTGCTTGATAGCGGATGCACTCAATACATGACCGGTGATAGAAAAATGTTCACCACATTCAAGAATGAAAAAGGAAGTGACAAGATCACATTCGGTGATAATAGCAAAGGAAAGGTAATAGGATTAGGTAAAATTGCTATCTCAAATGACCTTTCTATTTCTAATGTGTCTTTAATTGAATCACTAAATTTCAACTTGCTATCCGTTGCACAAATTTGGGATCTTGGTTTAATTTGCTCATTCTCTAATGAAGGTGCTACAATCTCAAATGAAAATGATAATGTTTTGGTGCTCAAAAGTTTCAGATTTGGAAATCTCTACTTGGTTGATTTCTCTTCGAATGAGTCTTGTTTGAAAACTTGTTTAATTGCAAAAACCTCACTGGATTTACTTTGACATAGAAGAAGGCTAGCTCATGTTGGGATGATTCAACTTAAAAAGCTTTTCAAACATGATTTAGTTGTTGGCTTGAAGGATGTGAAGTTTGAGAAAAATAGACTTTGTAACTCTTGTCAAACCGGTAAACAAGTCGCTAATTCTCACCCTCCAAAAGTATCATGTCAACATCTAGACTATTGGAACTCTTACATATGGATTTGTTTGGGCCAACAACCTATAAGAGTATCGGAAAAAATAGTTATTGTTTAGTTATCGTGGATGATTACTCTAGATATACATGGGTATTCTTCCTAGATGACAAAAGCGAAACCTCCGGAATTATCAAAAGTTTTACAAAAAAGGGCTCAAAATGAATTTGATTTCAAAATTAAGAAAATTTGTAGTGATAATGGTTCTGAGTTCAAGAATACTAAAGTTGAAGACTTCTGTGATGAACTTGGAATAAAGCACGAACTTTCCACAACCTACACTCCCGAGCAAAATAGAGTTGTAGAAAGGAAAAAATCGAACATTAATTGAAATGGTTAGAACAATGCTCGATAAATATAATACTTCCGATAGCTTTTGGGCGAAAGCAATTAACACCACTTGTCAAGCCATAAATCGTTTTTATTTGCATCGCCTTTTGAAAAAGACCTCTTATGAACTTCTTGTTGGAAGAAAACCGAATATCTCTTATTTTCGTGTCTTTGGTTGCAAATGTTATATTTTGAGAAAAGGTGTTCGTCTTTCAAAATTTGCAAGTCATTGCGATGTTGATTTCTTGTTTGGATATTCTTCAAATAGCAAAGCTTATCGTGTCTTAAATCAAAACTACAGTTTAGTTGAAGAAAGACACGATGTCCAATTTGATGAAACTAATGGCTCTCAAGAAGAGCATGAGAATTTAGATGATGTAGGGGATGAAGCCTTAAGGAAAGCAATGGAAAACATGCAAATAGGCGACATCAAGCCTAAAGATGATCCATCGTATTCCACTCAAGTTGAACCTCCTACCTCTTCCACAACAAGTCAAATTCAAGTTGATATAGAGGACAATAAGGAAGATGATCAATCATCCAATCTACCACTAATAATCCACAATGTCATTGCAAAAGATCATCCAATAGATCAAATATTGGGTGATGTAAGTAAGTGTACAAACTCGATCTCGTGTCACTGTTTTGTGAACATTACTCTTTGTCTCTTCTCTTGAGCCAAAGCATATAACACTCGATGATTCGATTGGATGAATGCAATGCATGAAGAACTTAACAACTTCACCCAAATGAAGTTTGAACATTGGTGGAGAGACCCAAGGAACACAAAGTAATTGGTACAAAGTGGGTTTTTAGGAACAAGCAAGATGAAAATAGATTGGTTGTGAGAAACAAAGTAAGATTGGTAGCTCAAGGCTTTTCACAAGTCGAAGGTTTGGATTTTGGTGAAACTTTTGCTCCCGTAGCTAGACTTGAATTAATTCGGATATTACTTGCTTTTGTATCATGCTTTGATATTAAATTATTTCAAATGGATGTTAAAAGTGTCTTTCTAAGTGGTAAAATATCTGAACTTGTCTTTGTTGAACAATCTCCTGGTTTTGAAGATCTTAAGAATCCAAATCATGTCTATAAACTCTTCAAGACGCTCTATGGTCTTAAACAAACTCCTAGAGCATGATATGAACGCCTTAGAGATTTTCTAGTCTCAAAAGGATTCAAAATTGAAAAAATTGATTCAACTTTGTGTACTAAAGTTTTAGATGACGATTTCTTTGTTTGTCAAATTTATATTGATGATATCATATTTGGATCTACTAATCAAGATTTTTGCAAATAGTTTGGTGATATGATGTCTAGGAAATTTGAAATGTCCATGATCAGAGAAATTAGCTATTTCCTTGGACTTCAAATCAAGCAGCTCAAAGATGAAACCTTTGTGAGCCAAACAAAGTATGCAAAAGATTTGATCAAGAAGTTTGGGATGGAAGATGCAAAACCCATCAAGACTCCCATGACAACCAACGGTCATCTCGACCTTAATAAGGGAGGTAAACTGGTATATTTAAACCTTTTTAGATCTATAATTGGTAGTTTGCTTTATCTTACCGCATATAGGCCCGATATAATGTTTAGTGTTTGCATGTGTGCACATTTTCAAGCAACACCAAAAGAATATCATTTGATGGCCGTAAAAAGAATTCTAAGATATTTAAAGCATTCCTCTAACTTTGTCCTATGGTTCCCCAAAGGTGATAAATTTGATTTAATTGGATATTCGGATTCCGATTATGCAAGTTGCAAAGTGGATAGAAAAAGTACCTCTGGTAGCTGTCAATTCTTAGGAAGATCCTTAGTATCATGGTCATCCAAGAAACAAAATTCTGTAACTCTATCTACTGCCGAAGCCGAATATATTTCAGCGGGTAGTTGTTGTGCTCAATTGTTATTGATGAGGCAAACTTTGATGGATTATGGAATTAAATTTGATAAGATGTCTCTTTTGTGTGATAATGGTAGTGCTGTGAAAATAGCCAATAATCATGTCCAACACTCAAGAACCAAGCATATAGATATAAGATATCATTTCTTAAGAGATCATGTTGGCAAATGAGATATTATTATTAGTCACATTCACACCAAAGATCAATTAGCAGATATTTTTACCAAACCATTAGATGAAAGCTGCTTTTGCAAGTTGAGGAATAAGTTAAATGTCATAGACTATTCAAATATTGCTTGAACTCATGACTCATGCACTGTGTTCTCATTTGATGTTATTTGAGGTGTTTATGAAAGTCTTTTAAAAATTTCCCTCTTGAAAATCTCTATAATCATAAAAATTATATTACTTGATAGATATTACTCTCTTCAATGCATAATAATCCTAAATGATACTTGGTTGGTTGCAAAACTAAGGATTATTTGCATATCTTTCTATTCAAACTCAATTCTGAACTCTCTGCTGAAAGCTCCAGGTTAATCGGAACTACCATCGTTATCGGCAAGTATTCTGCGGAACTACCGAGTCTGTGTAAAAGGACTTAACCCCTCCCCTTCGCACGAGTCCTCCTCTCTTCCACTTCTTCAAACCGGTCGTTCCGCTCTCCTCTCTCTTCTTATCTCTCCCGAAGATCTCCACTCTATACCTCCTCGAAATATCCTCAAATCCCTTTGTGATTTCTTTGATTGCTGTCGATTTCTTGCAAATCTGGGGTTCATTTCCCTCGATGCACAAGGTAAAATCTGTTTCAATCATCTCTTTTACCTTACTTTTGGAACCCTAGGTCTCTATTCGGTTCATAATGAAATGTGAATGATTAGCTGAGTTCTATTGGGCAAAATTAGTAATCTAGGGTGATATGATGTTTACGCATCCATTACATGGATTCAATCCATTAGAAATACCCAAAATTTCAAGAAAATTTGTGCCCTAGAACATGCTCAGGGAAAACGGTATTACCACGGTTAAACGTTGGTACTACCGATTGTCCTAACAGAAACAAACAGAATCATTCCTTTTTCATTTCGAAATCAACCTTAATTGATCCTTATCTACTTCTTCTGTGTGAAGATGCCGAGGACTAGGATCATCACATGCAAGTCAGTTGGTGCTTCTAGGGGCCAATCCACTTATCGGCAGCCCGCATCGTCAGAAGAAAATCCAGAGGAACAACAGAGAAAGGAAAGACAGGACAGAGGAAAGAGACCTACTCCCACTGACTCAGAAAATTTGGGAGAGCTCTTCTCAAGCAGAGTCTGAGTCTGAATATGAAAATGAAGGAGATTCTGATCAGAAAATGGGAGAAGCTGAAGAACAGGAGATTGATTTGAGGACTATCTCTGTTGATGCTTATGCAGTTATGCGTCAAAGTAACCAGTTTATATACCCTGCAAACTCCATAAATCCAAGGTTCCACACCAAGTTTTAGGAACAAGTCTAGGAGCAGATTTATGGAACAAACAAGAAGTTTGCTGATCATAAGTGGATAGACCGGCCTTTTATGAACTCCTTAGACAAATATGAAAGCGCATATCGGCTTTTTCAAAGAGCCGGTATTCATGAACTAGTAGCACTCAGGAATAACTATAACGAGGAGATCATCAGGCAATTCTATGCTACTTCACATGTCTCACTTGACTTCAGTCAAATATCATGGATGACAGGAACAAGGTACCTAGAATGTACAAAGCATGAGTTTGAGCTAGCTCTGCATACAGAGTCAAGCAAGTATGAGAAAATCTATAAAAAGCCTGCTCTTCTGGTTCCAGCCTGGACAGACTTCTATGATTCTACTATCAGGTACACTCCAGGGAAGATTAATGGACTCAAACATATTCCTAGCTTGATTAATAGAATTATTAATCACACTATTCTTTCCAAGAGTGAAAATTTTGATGTTGTAAGAGGACATGCATGAAATATTATTGATAATATTATGAATGAAAGAAAATTTGATGTGGTGGATATCATCATCAGGGAAATTGCTACTTCAAAGAATGATCGAGTAAAGAGAATTTATTATGCTACATACATCATGGCCTTGATCATCAAGAAGTCTAGATATCGTGATGGTTTGGGTACAGCTCACAAGCCATACAAACCAAGAGAAGGCCCCCCAATAACTACTGATATTCGTGCTCAGCTTCAGCAAAGGGAGCAAATGACAGATGCTCCAGGGGCAGCAGCTCAAGAAGAAGAAAATCAAGTAACTCTTGCTTAGCTTTACTCAGCTATCATGGAGGTGAAGAATTCTCAGTAGGAGATTCTCAATAATCAACAAGAAATGAGAAATTCTCAACAAGATTTTCAGTCTGAAACCAGCAATAGATTGGTAGCTCTGTCAGAGCGTGTGACTTCTATTGAGAACATCTTGACTACTCCACATCGCTTTACAGCGTCGTCTTCCTCGCACACCTCTTGAGATCTGTTGCGACCTCGACCTCTCGAGTTCCTTCTCCTCCGCCTTCTCCTCAAGAACCAACTCCTGTCGTTGCTCAAGATCCTCCTTCCCTTCATGAACTAGCTCTTGTCCTTGTTCAAGATCAATCCTCTCCTAAAGATCGGATGAAGCTCAACCTCATTTAGACCTAGTTTTGGCGCCAATTGCATAATCTTTTTGGTGTCTTTTGATGCCAAAGGGGGATAAATCTAAAAGGATAAGAAAGGGAGAAAAATAGCAGGAAGGAGAAAAATAAAAGGGAGAAGAATAGAATAATAGAATTATGTGTATCTGTAATGGTTATATGTTATATTATTATTACTTATGCTTTTGGACTTATGAATAGTACCTTGCTATTTTTGCCACTGTTGAACTTGGTATTATTGTGTTATGACAATATTATGCTTTGCAATCTATATCGATTGGTCCTTTACAATAACTGTCATTTTCTTCAAGTTTCAACATGCAAAAGAAACTCCGCCAAAATTTTATTATCTTCGTGTGCTTACAAAACTACTTCAATTTTATATGCACATATTTAGGGGGAGCTTTCTCTGTTGACTCTAACAAACAAATAATTCTCTTACTTCTTTTTAAGCTTAATGCAAGAATTATTCTTTGTTGAGTCACAACTAGAATATACAAGCTGTTCTACAAAGATGATATATTCAAAACCTTTCTTCACATACTGATTGGGTTATCATCAAATTACCAAAAAGGGGGAGATTGAAAGCATCTAGGCCCCTAAAAGGTGTTTTGGTAATTAATGACAATATGTTTTATAGGACTAATGTGATTATTGAGTGTTTAAAAAAGTTTAGTCCCAGGGATGAACATAACAACATGGAGATGCATGCTAAAGTACAACATGAAGATCAATATGGCTCAAAGAGAAGGTACAAGTAGTTCAGATCCTTTTTCGGCTTACTGGTCTCAGGAGAATTGGTTGGGAGACCGGATTATAGGTTAGAGGCTGTACTATTAAGAGGTATCACATCTAGTAGCTTGATAGCTTGCTCTTGTGCATATTGGATCAATCTAGGATCATACATTTCTTTTGGAGTTTGTGTTGTTTGCTAGTATCCGTTTTTCCTCAGAAGTTTTTGGTTGTACCGGTGTGTTCTTCGCGGAACTACCGCTCAAGCGGTAGTACCGGCATTCTTGTAACGGTATCTCCAATGTTTTTTCGAAACGTCCAAAAGTTTCTCAGATCATGTGGTTAAAACCTTCGGTCCGAACGTTTCTTTGAATCTGGACACTCCAAGTGTTTAAGCTGATCTGGTCGTTCTCTTACGGTAGTACCGGCGTGTTAATTGCCGAACTACATAACGCCGTAGCACCACCTCGATCGCGATACGTTTTCCGAATACTTGTTTCTTGGAGTTTGTTTGCTCACTTGAAGAGCGGTAGTACCACGCGCTTATAACGGAAATACCGCATCCTCGGTTCTTAGATATCTTTAGCGGTACGTTTTTTACAGAGCATGTGTTTTTCAGAGTTGGTTTGATCTTTCGTGGAGTGGTAGTACCAGAGTGCAACTCGCAGAACTACCGCAACCCCGGTACATCCGAAATAAGAAGCGGTACGTTTTTTTTCCAGTATTGATGTTTTTGGAACTCAAAGTTGAACGGAAGTACCGCTCTTAATCGAACCTCGATAAACACGGAACTACCGCATGATAGTTGGCGGTAGTACCGCGCCAAATTTCCAACGGCTTTGTCAGAACATTTAATGCGTGTCTGCGCTAGCCGTTTCTGGCTATTTTGGGATAGTGCGGTAGTACCGGTCGTTCAATGGAGGTATTACCGTTTGTACTGATTTTTTCTGTATTCTGGTGCCAACGGTCGCATTTGCCGGGGGGGCTATAAACATCCCTCATTTTCTCTATTACATTCATTGTGAGGTTGTTGAGCAAGAATTCAAATGCATTCATTCTAGTTTGATCCATTGCATTTGAGCGCCGTCAAGCGAAGATCGTGATTTATTACTCTTGATGTTGTTAGCACCTAGACGGCTTAGCGGGAGTTTGCACGTGATGTCTTCAAGAAGATTGTAAAGAGGCCCGGTGCCATTTGTGAGTGGTTCGGTGTTCACCATCTCTGGAGCGACGGAAGAATAACCACTAGTGAAATCGAGGGAAGGCTTAATTCATGAAGCCGACTTGATTGGTTCAAGCTTCCTCAATATGGACTAGTGAAAACTTCGGTCTTCGATACCACGGGAAAAACTCTATTGTCTTCACTCACCGGTGTTGCTTGTTCAAATGAAAGACAATAGCTGGCGGTTTTGTGTCAATTACCGACGACTCAACAAATATACTATTAAGAACAAGTTTCCATTGCCGATCATGGACGAACTGTTAGATGAGCTGGCAAGCACCCAATTCTTCTCCAAGCTGGACCTTCGCGCGGGTTATCACCAAATTTGAATGCGCGTAGTAGATGAAGAGAAAACAACTTTCAAAACACATCAAGGTCATTTTCAATGTGTTGGAAGTGCTGCGTTCGAATCAGTTGTATGCAAAGTGGTCCAAATGTTCTTTTGCTCAGGACCGTATGGAATATCTGGGCCTTGTCACTTCACACGAAGGAGTATCCACCAACCCAGAAAAGACACGTGCAATGGAGTGATGGCCTCAGCCAACCTCAATTACAAAGTTGCAGGGATTTCTTGGACTCACTGGATACTACTGGAAGTTTGTAAAGAATTATGGAATAATTGCCAAGCCGCTAACGAATCTTTTGAAGAAAAAGAGCTTCAGCTGGGACGACCAAGCACATGCTTCATTCTCTCATCTGAAACAAGCTATGGTCAACACACCAGTCCTTGCTCTCCCTGATTTCACATTATCGTTTACAGTTGAAACTGATGCGTGCGCCACTGGGGTTGGTGCTGTCTTGATGCAACAAGGCCACCCGATCGCATATCTTAGCAAAGCTTTGGGGGCATAGAATCAAAGCCTATCCATTTATGAAAAAGAGTTCTTGGCGATGATAATGGCAGTGGATAAATGGCGCTCTTATCTGCAACGAGGTCTATTCTTAATCCTCACTGGTCACAAAAGCTTATGCACGTTAGAAGAACAATTGGGGACAGAGCTGCAGCGAAAGGCCATGACAAAATTGGTGGGTTTACAATTAAATTCCAATATAAACGAGGTGTGGACAACGGTGCAGCGGATGCTTTGTCCTGAGTGAGTCATCTATTAGCTATCCAAGCCATATCGTCTTGTCGACCCGATTGGGTCTAGGAAGTTCTGAATTCCTATGCAATGGACCCTGAAGCACAGACACTCCTTACTTCGCTAGCAGTCACAAGTCCAGAAAGTAGGGGTTATTCACTGGAACATGGGTTGATCAAGTATCATGGCCGCGTCTGGATAGGTACCAATCAAGCCCTACGCACAAAACTGATCAACAACTTTCACGACACTGCAGTGGGAGGTCATTCGGGCATATTGGCAACATACCAGCGCATCAAGAAACTCTTCTACTGGCTTGGACTCAAGAATGGGGTGGAGGATTTTGTCAAGCAATGTCGGATTTGTCAACAAGCCAAGCATGAACATACACATCCGATGGTGACTCTACAGCCACTACCGGTGCTAGGAGGAGCTTGGCAAGACCTCACTATGGACTTCATTGAGGGGTCGCCTAAATCCGAAACTTACGATGTGATTTTGGTCATAGTTGATCAGTTGACAAAATATTCACATTTCATTCCTCTGCGACATCCATTTACAGCACCTCAGGTAGCTCGAGTGTTTCTAGACAACATAGTTAAGTTGCATGGAGTGCCAAGGTCCATTGTGTCCGATCGAGATAAGGTATTTACAAGTGCATTTTGGAGGGAGCTCTTCCAATTGGTGGGAATGAAACTACATTATAGCATGGCCCATCATCCTCAAACGGACGCCAAACGGAAAGGGTTAACGGTCGTCGAGATGTACCTTCATTGTGCGATACAAAATTCTCTAAGAAATGGAGAGTGCAGTTGGCAATGGCGGAGTCGTACAACTCCAATTACCATTCTTCTCTGAGTTGTTCCCCTTTCAAAGCTCTGTTTGGTGTTGAACTCAACTTTGGAGCAATGCCTAACCTCTCGTTCCAGACTACCACTGAGGCCATCGAAGTTACTAAAGATCATCAGTCTTACACTAAAATGCTCAAGACGTAGTTGGTGCGAGCTCAGAACCGTATGAAAATGCAAGCGGACCAACATCGTCAGGATCGACAGTTTCAAGTTGGTGAATAGGTGCTCTTGAAACTCCAACCGTATGCGCAACATTCGGTGGTCAATCGTCCGTTTCCGAAACTGGCTTTCAAATACTTTGGTCCCTTTTCTGTGATGGAACGTATCGGCGCAGTGGCATACAAACTTCAATTGCTGATGGATAGTTCAGTTCATCCGGTATTCCACATTTCACAATTGAAGCCATTCACTCCTAATTACTCACCAATGTTCAAAAATTTGGAGGTGGTGGGCGATTTGACAATTGGAGCCCCTGAGCCAGTGGAGATTGTGGACCGTCGTCGTAAAGAAAGGAAGGTCAACAATGCAACAAGTCTTGGTGAAATGGTCGACATTACATTGGAGTGCGCAACTGGAGGATTACTCGGTGCTTCAAAGTCATTTCCCTCGTTCGGCGATCTAGGACGGATCGGTCTCAGGGGGCGAATGTCACACCTCGCACTCAAGCCTATCCATGGAGGTGGACACTGCGAATGACTCTGCGAGTTCATAGAAGAAGGACAAGGAGGCCCACCGGCGGTGAGTTGGGACGCCAGAGGTGGGACCGGTGGTCTTGAGTGCATGATCACGTGAGTATGCGCATAGCGACGTTTAGGAGGTAAGGCGGTCGGGAGCGCGTCGCCTTGCCAAGAGGGCCTAAGGCGTCGCCTCAAGGACAAGCGTCACCATGGCGTCGATTAGGCGGCATATGGTGTTGGGAAGCTCGAGCGCCGCCATATGCACGAGGAGAGATAAAAGAGAGGGGATGCGGGGGCAAACGGGAAAAAACCTGTCGGTTGTCGCGTGCTTGACTGCGTGAAGCCTCACGACCGAAGCCCTGAACCCTAGCGCCGCCTCCATCCCCGTGGCGCCAGTGCTACCATCCCCGAAGCGACGCGCCGGTGACCATCTACTGCGCCACCGTCCCGCCTCCATCCCTATCGCGGCGTCGCCCTCTACGCTCCAGATTCAGGTTTGCTACCCCATCCCCTCCCTCCCGGTCTCCACCTCCACCTCCTTCCCCTCCCTCTCCGGCCTCCACCTCCTCGGCTCCAGCGGTGATGCGGGGAGAAGGGAGGGAGGTGGAGGCTGGCAGGGAGGGGGAGCCGGGGAGGGAGGGGCCGGGTCGCCGTCGGGTCACCGAGAGGGGGAGGTGGGAGAAGGGAGGGAGGCGGGTTGCGTCGGAAGAAGGGGAAGACCGAAGTGGCGAACAGAGGAGCAAATGCATTGCTTTATGCTTATCTCACTCTTGTCTTTGAATCTACTGCTTTATCTTGTCTTTGAGCTGCTTCACTCTTTGTCTTTGACTCGTTCTTTGCTCTTGATTATTACTTCTCTGATTTCTCTAATGCAGAAGCAAAAAAATGGCAAGTGCAAGTATTGCATCCTCCGAGGTTGGGTATGATCCAAAGACCGATCCAAAACGAAAGGCGGAGTCTAATGATCTGGGATGGAAATATGGCTATTGGCCAGAAATTGGCAACCGAGATAAGGTGATGTGTATCCTTTGTAACAACCCAAGTACAGGAGGGATTAAAAGGTTGAAGGAGCATCTTGCGGGTGGCTATTCAGATGTGGTAATGTGTTCTAATACTATCACAGAAATCAGAAAAGAGATGGGAGATTTATTTGAGAAAAAACAAGAGTAGGCCAATCTTCCTAGATGATGATGATGATGAAGGGGGAGGTCAAGATGTGGAGGTGGTAGCACATGGCATTGGGTCCCAAGACTCCAATGTGAAGCCAAGTTCAGGTACATCCGCCAAAAGAAGGCATACTGCCTTTTCATTCAAGGTCAAGGCAAAGGCAAAGGCCAAGGCAAAGCACGGAGGCCAGCACAAAGACCAAAGATGACAGGCATTATGTGAATAAGCAATAGGCCTTGTGGTTCTATGAGTGTGGCATACCATTTAATGCTGCAAACTCAAGACAGTTTGAGATTGCTTGCGAGGCCAGTGTGCAGTATAGTTCTGGGTATAAGCCTCCTAGTATCCATGAGCTGAGGGAGTCATTGCTTCGGGAGTGCGTCAAGGAGACAAGTACTTAGAGGGAGAAGCACGAGCGGGCGTGGAAGCAATATGGTTGCACACTTATGTCGGATGGATGGTCCGATAGGAGGGACGCCACTTGATCAACTTCCTTGTCAACGACCGAGAGGACTTACTTCTTGAGTCGTTGATGCATCAAGTGAACAACATGATGCAACTATGATAGCTAATTTGCTAGAGGAGAGAATTGAGGCCATTGGAAAAGACAAGGTTGTTCAAGTTGTCACTAATAATGGTGCTAACTACAAGGCAGTGGACAAGCTTCTAATGGAGAGGATTCCTACACTGTTTTGGAGTTCTTGTGCTGCACATTGTTTGGACCTTATGTTGGAAGACATTGCAAAGTTGAAGGAATTTAAGAAGCCTATTGCACGTGCCAAGCGTGTCACCAGATTCATTTATAGACATGGGAGGCTTCTTAGTGCAATGAGGGAAAAGACAAGTGGGATGGATCTTGTGAGACCCGCAGCCACTCGGTTTGCCATAGCCTTCCTTACTTTGAAGAGCATGCACAAGCACAAGGATGCTTTGAAGTGTCTATTTGTGAGTGAATCATAGACTATGATCAAATTGTCAAAGACGGAGGCCGGCATGCATGTGACAGACATTGTGCTCTCCAAGGAGTTCTGGAATTCAATTGAAGATTGCCTTAGAGCTTCAGCCCCACTTCTTATCGTGCTTAGGGTGGTTGATGGTGATGAGAAGCCTGCAATGCCAAAGGTTGCAGCATTAATGGCTCATGCAAAGGAGAAGATCAACCTTAGCTTCTCTACCCAAAACAAGCAACGTTTGCTCAAGAAGATCATAAACATTATTGAGCGACGTTGGGTGAAACAAATGGATCATCCATTGTATGGGGCTGCACTCTATTTAAACCCAGGAAATTCTTTGCCATTCAAAAGAGTGGAGATGATACCTATATTGGGGGAGCTAAGGAGTTGCTTCAATGATGTGCTTACAAGAATGGTACAAGATGAGAATATTCGGAACAAGATTGATGAACAAACCATGCATTATGAGGACCAACGAGGAGATGTATTTTCAAACAAATTGGCAATCCAAAACTTAGAGTCAAGGACCCCTAGTAAGTGTTGTTAATTTCAGCATATTTATTTCATTCCTAATTCCTAATATATGCGTGTATTTACCATTCTAGTTGATTGGTGCTGTTCATATGGTGGCCAAGCCATTGACCTACAAAGGTTTGCTAAGCGTGTTGTTAGTCTTTGTGCTTTATCATCCGGTTGTGAGCGAAATTAGAGTACCTTTGAATTTGTGAGTCAATTTGTAACTTCTTTGTGTTTATTAATTTCAGCAAGTTATTCATTTTATTTGCTTTGCTTGCCATTTGTGCTTTTGTAAATCCATACAAAGAAAAGGAACCAGTTACTACACAAGAGATTGAATGATTTGGTCTTTGTTGCATACAACCGGAAGATGAAAACAATGTTTCAAATGAGGTGGGAGAGCGGGCAAAAACTATGACCCTTTGGTCATTGAGGATTTTAATTGAGACAATAAATGAACTAACTTATTGATTGTACCACCTCAAGGTGGTCGTGAGCGTGATCTTACATGGGATGATGTTGATGAAGCCATTGGCGTATCACGCTCGCTTCGAGGTCGCAATCTTCCAAGGCAAGTTAATAGGTATAGTATAGTCCTGATGAGCCTATAGCCTTCCAAAGGCGTGCAAGATCTAGAACAATGGTGGTTGAAGAAGATGGCTTAGATGAGTAAAGGCAAAACTCGAATTCGGGCAATGAAGAAGATGAGGAAGAAGATCCACATGATGATGCGGATGTGAGTGATTGTGACAAAACTCCAATACTACCGAAGATGGTGGAGAAAACTTGAATTCTACTAGCAATCCCAATGAGTTCAACGATGGATATTAAGATATGAGAGTTGGACTATGCTACTTTTGTGTTATGGATTACTATTATGCCATTAGACTACTATAAGTTTGTGGACTTATCACCTATGTTATTTGTGTGAACTTATGTCGTGCTAATTAATTTGTTATGTTACTTATATTTAATTCTCGAATTCACTTAATTGTTATTGTGGATTTATGTTGCTCATTATTCATATGTATTGTTGCTTGGAAGAAGAGAAGAGAGGAGAGATTGTCAACAAAATATGTCACTCAATCCGTATTTACTCAATTAATTAGAATACAATTTGTATCTATTACATTTATAATAATCTATATGTTGAAACTTGCAAGGAGGATGGATGCTACATGGGAAAAGAGCAATTGGAAAGGGAAGATAGGTGTTACATGAGCTCAAGAAATGACAACAACAAGGTACATGTGCTGCTAAAATACTCATTTTATTCGCTGCTTTAGCGTCTTAGGACATGAGTAAGACGTCCCCTCGCCTCACGCCTTACCGTTTAAAAGGTGTGAAGGGGTGGATCGCCTCACCTTACGGCCTTAAAAACCATGTGTATATCTGCAGGATAAAACATTAGTTTCGTGCAACTGCAACGAATTCATTAGTTTGATCAAATGACGATGCAAGTGCGCAGCGAAACAGAAATCACAATATGTAGCCGACAAATGGCATACCTTCCTGGCTGCAAAATTCAAGACGCCTTGGACCAAGGCTCCTCCAATGCAACTTCAGCCAATTCTTGACATCTCCTTCATTTGGCACTGCAATATGGTAGTCAGTTAGTTATAAATGAAGAAAATCAGAACATAAGCCGATACAGTGTGTATTGGAAGTTGCAACTTTGTAAGAGGAGACAGAGTGTAAGCACGGACAAGATTGATCCAACATTCCACCTATCTATGAACATTTTTACTACAAGGAAACTCAATGTTTATATGCTCTATTTTTCTAAGAAAGAAAATTACACAGGTGGACTAAGATCAACGCAACAAATTTTCATTTGGTGGGGCATATGATATTACAAGAGTAATGGGCATAAATGATGTGTGTGTTATGCCATTGCCATATGCAGGATCGCCTGGCCGCGTTACACACACACTCCCTATTAAAAATCTCCTTTTCCTTGTTTCGTGGCTCTAGATAAACAGTACACACTATACAAATTACAGGAGCAGAGGAGCTAAATATGTTCTATAGATTATGTCCGCCAGACTTAGTCCTCTACAAAGAGGCTTCGTGGTTAAAATTCTCAAATCCCCAGTCCTAGCTAGCTTCCTTGCCATCTCTAGAAGAAAGCTAGCAGAGAAATACCTTACAGCCTCACCTTACCTGCAGGCGTACCACAAGTGAAACATAGCTTAGCTACCAGGATGTCCAAGAATTAAGCTAGCCAGCAAGCAAGCAAGCAATCATGTGCCAAGTCATTCCAAACTTGACCTCCTCAACTTAACAGAACAAATGTTTAAGCTACAATAGAGCTAATATATACCATCAATGCATCAGCCATGTCTCCTGCTCCGCATGATCACCCCTCCTTACTCTTACCCATTAAATCAAGTAATTAGCCGCTAATTACATCATCAATTGTCAGTTGTCAAACACAGGTTCCTTAAGTACGTAACGTCACAGCCACCCACCCTGGCCTGTATATAAAGGTCACACCCATCTCCATCACAACAGCTGTCATTAGTTTGCCTTCCACAATTTATCCATCTCTCCATACTACAACTGTTCTACTACTAATAGCCTACCTTCATTTCCTGCCATTGTTGCTGCTAAGCGCTAAAGCTCACGTGCATAAGGAAGAGATAAAACCGTCAATCAATAGATACATATATGGATCCCAAAGTTGCTGTTGCTCTCACTCTGTCCCTTGTTGGTGGCTTAAGCACCTCCCTTGGTATGCATATATTCCCCTTCCTTTATTCCTGTACTTCTGCTATTTGTACATGTATATCATGTAGTCATGATGACATGAGCAGTTCAATTCGATGCATATATGTAGGCATGCATGATTAGTTTTCTTCAAAAGCTGTACTTTATAGTGTAAGTTTTTCAGTTACTTGCTCCAATCAAGATTTTTCTCACGTCTATCTTAAACTCGAAATTATACAAGGGATATAGGGCACTCCTATATACCCTACATAGTGAAAAATGTTATGCCAGTCGTTAGGATTATCTTCTGTTTAAAGTGAATTGTCAACAACTATTTTTCAGCTATATTTTGCATCCAAAAGCTCAGAGAAAATTAGTAGACTTCTACTGTTATGCCAACAATGGAAAAGAATGTGTATCTATGACTCCCTCGTGAACACGAACAGGGTCACATGTCATCATCTGCCCTTTTAGCACACCCCATTTGCCCAACAGAATCCACTCAATCCTCACCTGAAGTTCTTAACTCTTCCCACTGTGTCTGGTTCACCCTCCCCATCCCTCTACTGTAACTAGCCTTGCAATGTAGGAGCCAAGGATACAAAACCCAGTACCGGAGGAATTCCCGGCCGGCGGGCAGTACCGGACTACCGGTAACCGGCCGGTTACCGGAAATCCCAGAAAAAAACATGACAGAATTCGCTTGAATTTGCTTAAAAATCGGCCGAGATTCGAAATTCGAAATTTGAATTTGCTAAACCGAAACAAAAATCGGCCGGTTTTGTGATTCCCGGGCCCCACCGGTAAGACCGGTTACCGCCGGTAACCAGCCAGGTCTTTTTCCCTGGTAGGAGCCAGTTTTCTAGAAAAAATGATTCATCTCTAAAAATTCTAATTTAGGTTCAATCATGGATTAAAATCCCGCCGGAATCATCGATTCGTCGTTACAGCTATCGGGAGGCGGGATACGGGATCCTACGGTAATCCGGACTTTCAAATTCAAATTCAAATTCGAATGATTTTTAATCAAATTTGAACGAATTTCATCCAAAAACCGGTTTGGCGTAACTTGGACCGTAATCGTATTTACGATCTGCATCGCAATGGGATCCATCCCGGGACCGGGTTTCCAATCCTTGGGTTCAATTATATTATACATCGATAAATAACCCCATATAATATAACTATCCCCATAAAAAATCCAATCCAAACAGAGTAGGCACCATATGCTGAAATTTCAATAGGTGTTTCTTATTAGTGGTATCATTGTAAGTTACAGCCAAAAAGCAATTTTGTTTATCTATTTGATTTGTAACATAATTTCTTTGAAAAATGTTGGGATTGATACACAAGGCAGACATTGAATGAAAGATGTTACACCACCATTTGCCTACTCCTTTTGCCAATAATACTTGTATACTATTCATCAGGTGCATTGCTGGCTATATTAAATCGTGCCCCAAACAACAAAACGCTCGGGATTTTACAGGTGAAATGCTATAACTATTTACTTGACGCTAACCACAGGGTTATATTCAAAGAATAAAGGAAGTTTATTTGCGCACAAATCAACATTTTAATAAATTGTTTTGACAACTCTTATTTTAGGGTTTTGCTACTGGACTCATGTTGAGCATGTCTTTCTTTGACTTGGCTTATGATGCTATCAATGCAATTGGTTTCTTGAAAGGAAACCTTTGGGTGAGAGTAAGCAAGATGTTTTGTCAAGCATTTGTAACCTTTTCTTATCTTTTTAGCTTGTTGATTACAGTTTTTTGCTGGAGCACTTCTATTTTCCACAATTGCCGAAGTTTTCCCTGAGCCAGATTGCAATTTGGCAGATGAAAATGACAAACAAGTATAACTTTTCTCAACTTAGTTCAGTAGCCATTTTCAGTTGGTCTTTTCTTGGAAAACTAACATAATTTCCCACTCTATTTTTCATTTGGGGAAGAAGACTGGTAATAGCATAGCAGGGAAGGAACTTATGATAAGACATCGAAGAAGAGTCATCTTTAGTGTAGTTGTCACTGCAATTGGTAGGTCTAATGTACTTTCATAGCTTTACATAAAAGATGTCCTAACCAAACTATTTTTACATTTATGTTGATGTCTTTCTATGCAACAATTTATCAATTGTATTTGTATCAATACTTCGATACATCTATGTGCGCCCAACCTTTTACATGAGTCATAGGCTCATAGCAATGTACAACATGAAAGTAAACAAAACTTGCAACATAACATATCAACAAAAAAAAAATATCATACATTTTCAACAACGCGAGACCTGGAGAAAGATAACACACTTTTTAAGTAATTATACAGAAATCCACATGTTCATGACTCAAAATAAATGTCTGGGGCTTGTTCAATAAAAAATAGTAACAATTTTTTTATATATAAATGGCTCAGATTAAACAACTAATGCCAATTCAAGATTATAGACATAATTTAGCAAGTGATACTGGCAGCAAATTTTCAGGACTTGTCCAGTGTGTAATAGACTAATAGAGTGATAAAATAGTTTCTATTTCAACCGCACCTATTGAACACCTAAAACTAATTCAATTTTGTTAAGTGATAACAGCAGTAATTTTCCATAAACTACAGGTGTCAAATGATAAATGTATAATGATTCAAACACATGAAATTCTACGTAGCTAAAGAAATGATATAGAAGGAAAACATACGCATGTACAAGTAATGATATGCCCTTTCCTGCAAGTATGTTTAGTTTTAATGATCACATTCATGAACAAAGTTTTCACATCAACAGTTGCTGGTGTGAGTTTGCAAAACTTCCCTGTGGGCACTGCTGCATTTCTTGGAACCCCAAAGGTATCACTCACTGTTTTACATGTTTAGAATAACTTGTTCTTTGTTGACACCATGCCCAATGTGGTATCAAATTTCTCACTAATGGTCAAAGACAACTGATGTTTTGAGGTAAGTACTAATATTTCATGCAATCAAGTACGTAATTAAATAAAGTAGTTGCATATATTTATCCTTTCTCCATTGAATTAACATTTGATGATTAAATGATTAGTTGAAATACGGTAACAAAAATGAACTCATATTCAAACTATGTTTTGGAGAACTATATGGATTCATGCAGATAATATGTTCCCTACAATTTTTGAATCTTGTTTATCATACTGAACACATCACACTCCATTTCATTGACAATTATGTTCTAGAAATACTAATATTTCAATCTATGGATACTGTGTCGAAAGACATCCCATTCCTGTATGTTATTGTTGAAAAGCAATTTTTTGATGTCTTGGCAACATGTTAATTTAGCGGATGACATTGTCAACATGTGAATAAGTACGAACCAGAAATTGAATGGTAATATCCTATGCTGTATAGCTCATTAATCTTATCTACCTTCCAGGGTTTTCGCGTTGGCCTTAACTTGGTTATTGCTATAGCTCTACACTACATCCCAGAGGTAATTGACTCCACAGTGGCTTTTGGATGGAAGGCCACCCCTCCCCACCCCTTATATCGCTTTTGATGGGAATTAGTAAAACTTCCATTCCCAATCTCATCGAGTACCAAAATGGAAACATGGGACAGGATACCTCCCACCCTTTTATGCCCACAAGGCCACAATACATTGTACATTGGCATTTAAGATACATAATACGATACTATGGTGAATTTATACAACTAATTAACTATGGAAAGTTAGTATATTTCTTCTCACAACATAGTTAAGTTTACAAGACCAAACAAATGTGCTAATATTTATTGCTATTTTTTGTTCATGCGCAGGGTATTTCAGTAGCTCTCCCTGCGTATTTTGCCACTAGCAGGTACTAGTTATAATTATTTTTTTAGAATGTGCTGCATTCATTTTGTATATGTTTTAACATGACAGTGCTGAATTACATGTTCGATTCAAAATCTCTCATTGAAATAATAAAAAAAATAATGGGTTTAGCTGGTTAAATTCAAAAGGATATAACTTCTATAATATAAAAAATGTTCAAATAAATACTATTGCGGCACTGATTTGGAAAAATGTGATTTACAGTTTGCACTTTTAATAATACTAGTGTTTCATGTCTATGGTGCAGCAAGTGGCAAGCCTTCAAACTAGCAACACTATCTGGTTTCGCAGAGCCACTAGGTGTAATTATTGTGGGTAGGTTGACTTTTCAATTTATCCTATTGTAAGTGATTTGTTCAAGCATTGGTGTTATTAATTACCCAAACTAGCTCTGTATCTTAAATAAAAAAAACAATAAATATTGGCGTAGTAACATTTTCTTATTGACTAAAAAAGGAGAAAAAACTTACTAACGGTAGCATTACCCATGTGTAAGATAAAATATCGTCAATTCCAATGTAGATGCAACATTTTGAAGTAACATAAAACTGAGTAAATGAGCATTCTGTAATCCCAAATCCCAAGGAATGGTCATCAATAACTAGTCTAGGACAGAAGTGATTAACAATAATGCTAGAACAAACAAGAGTATTCGAAGAGGAACGAGTATAAATAGCATATAACAATATAATATGTACTGGTATAGTAGTATTTCATATGGTTAATCTATATGCAGATTTTAAGAAGTCTAAAGTAACTCTAAGGTACCTTAGTAATTTGCAAGTCCTCAGGTAACTTAGTAAACCATCAAGCAAAACAAGGTAAACCCACAAACCGCTGAGGTCCCCATGAGGTATTGATCACAGGCAAGGATAGAAAACCCGGTACCGGAGGAAATCCCGGCCAGTGGGCAGGTAACCGGCCGGTTACCGGAAATCCCGGAGAAAAACTGGATGAAATTCAAAATCTGAATTTTGAACTGCAGTTTTTGAAAACCGGTTACTGGACCGGTAACCGGAAAAACCGGAAAACCGGACCCAAAACCAGAAAACCTGATCAATGATTAGATTAGGTTAGAAAAAAGTGTCATGTTTTCAAGAGAACTTTGAATAGCATTGCTCAATGACTTCAACCACTAACTTTTTACCTAGTCTACATGGGTGTTGCAACAAAAGAAAACCAATCAGCTGCAGTGTGGACAGTCCAAATTAGTTTAAAAAGTTAAGAAAGTAGCTTTTGAGACTCAAGAACATATTTGATCATATGTGCCTGTTAATCTGAACTACATGCATATAGAGTAAAAATATAAAATGAATAACTGGATTGCATGAACTATTTTGTTAAACGTAATACCAAATCCAAGGGGAACAAAATATATAGAGTACTAATGTCATAAATACAAATTTGTAAAACACCAGAGACTTTTGTTTTAGAAACAAACATCAATCCATTGAGGCTTAATAGGTCATAAACAATAGAGATTTGATGAAACGGAACCTAGAAAGTGCATATTTAGCTCATACAATACGTAATCTAGCATAAAAAAGGCCTAAACCAACCTAGAAAGTGCATTACCTAGTCAAAAATTCAAAATCAAATCTGAAATTTTTCGGCTGGTGCTGTTCACCCGGTCCCCACCGGTAAAACCGGTTACTGGCCAGGATTTTGATCCCTGATCACAGGTACAAAAGGGATTACTGTGCATTTTGGACCCCAAAAAAAAGCTCTAGTCAATGACATGCAAGAGCTGCATTAAAAAGCAAACAATCCCCTTATTATGAACTAGTGTGTGAGAAATAAATTCTATTATTTAGTTAATATACATGTGGCACTTACGAATAATTTTTCTCTAGCATTTATCATCCTTACAAGCAGACTTTTTCTCTGCAAAGAATGACAAGTAATAACCTTGAAAGGTTGAGTTCATACATTTCATTTATATGGTCTTTATTGTATCTCAAACAATGCATATGAAATCAATGTTTCTTGCAGCATACCTATTTCCAAGCAACTTAAATCCTGAAATATTGGAAGGTCTACTTGGATTAGGTAACTACAGTCTAAGAAAACTATTATTTTTTCAAAAGTAACTAAATTATTTGTCTAACTAGTTTCATTCATTTTTTTGTGCAGTGGGAGGAGTGATGGCTTTTCTAACACTGTATGAAATGCTACCGTTAGCATTTGAATACGCTGGACGCAAGGATGCTGTGAAAGCTGTATTTGTTGGCATGGCTTTTATGTCCATGAGGTGTGTTACACTCTTATTTTATGCAATTAAAATTATATAAGGTAATATGAACTAATATCTTTTGCATTCAATAATGTGAATAATCAGTTTAATTTTGCCTAGTGTAATTTGGTCAAACAATTAACTAGATGGAGGCCAGAATCTGAAACTTATCCAATAATTTGGTAGCAAATAAACCACTGAAAAAAATCGATCAACTTAACCAAAATTGCGCAAGCAATATTTAGCAGATCTTGGTTATGAACTAAAACACCATAGATTTTCTACCACACTGGCATATAACAAACTTTCCATTTGTCATGCTACTAACTTTTCTTCGTTGAAGTCAAAAACATCGAACAAGTATATATTTACTCTCATCCAATTCTAGTTTGTCTATTCCGTAGATTTGGCTAACATAAAAAATCATATTCAATATTGCTGTAGCTAGCAATGTTCAAAACTATCTGATGGAACATCTAAATATACATCAACTCAATCTCTCATTTATCCATCAATAATATTTTGGGAGGAACCCTTTTGTCTAGGCTTATTTCTTGTGGGAATGATGTGCAAAATGATCACATGAAATATGCCAATAGAAACTTGGAATGCTTACTTCTGAAGTAATGCACAAACTTACTGTATTCAATATGTTAGGAATTTGTGATCCATATCTCAAAATTTAAAAATCACAAAGACCTTATATGCAATTTTGACTAATTTATCTTCATGTTTTTATTTATATAAATAGAATAAACTTCAAGACACACTATGCAATGATTTAGAAATTTTTATCATGATTTCGAGTTTTTCACACTTTTCATAAATTAGAGCTTATTTTATGCCTATTATAATTTGTAGACCAATAAATATACCTTATAAAACTATACAAAAAACTTTCTAATATATAAATTTGTTTATAAAGTGTACTTAGCGTGGTCCCCAAAGAACAATTGTATCACACAAATTTGAACGATTGTATTAGTAATGTGCAGAAGAAAAATCCTAAAACAACATGTAGTAATATAAGATGCAATTTGATGAGCACTTCTACCAAGATTATAATTTGATAAACATTATCTACAATGCACCGATACATCACACAATCGGCGTACCAGTACACACCACGGATACGTCACACACACATATGCTTTATGAGCTTCAAAGATATAAACTTTGCTGCAGCCTTGTACCATTTATATCAATTGCATTTTCCTTAACATCATTACAAATATGTTCGTAAATGTCTTTTGACGTGGCATATAGCTTCAATTTATGTCTTACTTGCAATGGCAGCTTGTACTTCCTAGATATTAGTCTTCCAAAGGAGATGAGCGCTTAACATTTTAGTCTAACCCATTATATGCTATGGGCAAGAGCATTTCATCATGAACTTGCAATAAGGTATCTTACTTTTCCTTGACATTGTTATCCCCTTATTTATTAAGAGAAAGTAAATTTAACTGTCAGTGTTTTCTATATAGAATATAATTTCAAATTTACTAGAAAGAAATAATTGAACCTTCAAACGATAATGGCTTCTATTTGAATTCAATTTCCTTCACGTATGAAACGTTGTTAACATTCTGTAATAACACTTTTATGTATCTACTACAATATTTCATTTTGAGCTACTGTGATTGTGCATTGACATTAGCTAAGATATCATACAAAATATTAATTGGGCATGGCACCTCTTAGCTACAAAATGTTCCTCAACTTTTCCCATATCACTTTCATAGATAGAAGTATCCAAAAGGATTCCCTAAGAGTAGCAATTGATTAGATTAGAACTTGCATATATCAATTTAATTGCTTTGTTTATTCTGTTTACTCATGTAGATGCATTAAGTGCTTTAGTAGATGTGGAGCCAAGTGTACTTTTGCAAACTGTAAATGTGACTTCTGTGAAGAAAAGACACAGTGCAAAGACTTAGTTGGTTACATAATAACATATACTTTCTATTCATGTCTCCATTTCACATATATTTTCCTTAATTTTGCAATGTAGGGCCAATATATAGTTTCAATACCAGAAATATTTCAAAATGTGTAAACTAAACTAATAGAGAAATGTTATCTCGTATACAAAAAAAAAAGATATTAGGTGTGGAAAATAAATTTGACCATCTTACCTTTGTATTTCATTCACAGAATTGGCAAGTCAACATCACCAGATTGCAGCATCACATTTCCATATTTTCTATAAGTGCTGGTTGGAAGGATGTGCATACAATTCCATATCATGAGATGGTTTTCTGCAATAGTAGCCGATACAAGGACTTGTAGATCAGGGCCTTCATCAATGTCCTCCCAGATTCATGGCCACCATCAAACTCAAACAGGTCATGTAAATATTGGATAAAATTGTAATTATTGGAAGGAGACACAAACCACGCATATGATGTAAATAACAAAAAGGAACATTATGAGATGTCCATTTATTATCAAAGATATTTGTACCTCATGCTTCAACACAGTATACTTTGAAGTTTATTTTATAAACAAATGAAACCTAGTAGCTTGATATAGATACATTGATTTGGCAAGAGATAGCGTATAGATTTAGGCCAAACTCATAAGATTCAGAGCATATTTGGAAGGCTGTAACTCAAGAATTTGAATCTACTATAGCTGATTCTAGAGTAATGGGTTACTGGGCAAATTTTACAGCAGCACTAAAGTGCCATTTTGGTTTGGATTTTATTGGTTTTATCACCCATCCTAAAGCTATCATGAACTTATCCCATTCCCTAGCACAAACTCCCTCCAACCCCATACAGCCCGTAAGAGTTGGACCCTCGAACTCCCAATCTACCACCTAAATTCCCATGCCTACCAACCAAACAAGGGACTTTATAGCCCCTAACCCCTGAATTCCCATTCTCTCCGACTAATTCCCTCCAACCAAACATAGAGAATTTGAGAAAGCTCTAGATTTTTGTCACCAGTAAGAAAGAACCGCATATTTTGAAGATACTTTCACTTAACCCTGGACCCTGGTATTTTGCAAAACATTTTGATGCTCCCCAAGCTTGTCCACTCTCATTAAAACCAAAGGAATCATACAAGTGGGTCCCACATGTTAGTGGGAATTTAACACGCAAAACCCACCTATAATTCGAGCTTCCCTCTCCTTCCCTGACTTCCTTATCACCACCAATTGTACCTCACATCTATTGCCTCCCTCCGGTGAGCATGCCACCAACAGTGCTGCACCTTCTCCAACTCCAATAGTCATATGGCTAATCAATGAACCCCTCTAGCAATGGGCGAGAAGTCCACACAGCAACTCCCACTCTCATCTCCGCTCAAGGGTACCATATGCCGACACACCTGCACAGCCACAGCGATGATGTCCCAAAACGACAGCCATATCTATTGAACCAAACATCCTATTTGTAATTTGTTTAAACTGTTATACAGTTGTACTCCTTGTGCGAGATCAACAAAACAAGACCACTGTTGACTATACTTGCTCGCTGCAAATATTAGCTGCCACGTGGACCCCATGCGTCATAGTTACACCTAGAAGAATTTTGGCATTTGCTGGATTGCAATCCAAACACTGCTACAATGCCAATGTTTTGGTAATGCCCTGATTTTGGTCAACACCAAATTTTGGTATGGCATAGTGGGGGCATAAATCAAACACCCCCTTACCATTTTATCTCAAAGAAAAGTATTCCATTAATAAATTATGTATGAAAAAGTGTTCTATTAATAAATTATGTATGAATCATTCCGCATCCATATGGTGAACATTCAATGTACCACAAAAAAATTGAAATGGAAAATTGCAGTGAACTTCACCTTCGCACACTTGTTTGTGGAAATTATATGGTACAATTTTTTGTTAGCTGCATAGAATTTCTGAATTTTAGATTTCCAGTAAACATAAATGAAATAAATTACTACTTGCAGATCTACAAAATGAACTTAAAACTATTTCTCCTTAGTTTGCCTTGGAAGTAAATCAGAAATTATGTACAATAATACAATTGTTGTTGATGCTTCAGAGGTGCAAACTGTAATGGTTAAAATGTTAAGCTTTATTTAGTCTGCGACAGATGCAAAGTTTCAATGTTGGTAGCAGTTTCAACTTGCATGGTGAGCAAAATGGTAGCAGTATAACTTGCAAGGCGAGCAAAATGGTAGCAGTATAACTTGCATGGCGAGCAAATAGCAGGCACGCTTGATTAATGCATAGCACAGAGAATGTGGCTAGTAAGCTTAGGCACATATAACATTACCCAAGGTATCAATAAAATGGTAGCAGTATAAGTTGCATGGCGAGCAAATAGCAGGCACGCTTGAGTAACGCATAGCGGAGAGAATGTGGCTAGTAAGCTTAGGCACATATAACATTACCCAAGGTATCAATTTTGCATTTTCTTGGCTCCAATCGGCATATGCTTCATACTTCTGTACCTTTTCTTGTAAGAATTTGACATATTCTACAACGTGCGGAGGGTAACATGTGATTCATAGGAGCACTGGAAGATTATAGTAAAGCAAGAGGTATCCACTTAGAATTAGGGTGAAAGTCGTGAGAAATGAAGAATTCATCAGAAAAGAAATCTGTGTGTAAGCAAGGACCTCCAAAAGGAAGGTAGCCCTATCTCTCTTCTGATCACTGTGAGGTATAAGGTCTCGAAGTATCTGAAATCTGCATTGCAGTTAGATAATAATAATAATAATAATAATAATAATGGCGATGGATATCGACAGAAACACGGTTATGTCAGGCAGTTGGTTGGTGGATTGGTTTCAGGGACAAGTGAAAGAAAAAAATAAGATGGTGAGTAATGGATGGATTAAGGCAGGGAATTGGGGGTTTGCCTCTCATTGATTTTGCAGCGGCGCCTCTGCTCGGTGGCGGAATGCTTGGACCTCGGGTTGGTGGACGTGCCCGGCGCTCTGTGGTCTCCTCCGCTGCCGGCGTCGAGTTCCACTGCAGTTTATTATGGGATTCAATGCCACAGTTTATCAATGGATAGGGAGAGAAAGGCGAGGTGATAAACCGACTGACTTATATCGTTGAAGCAGAAGCCGAAGCCGAAGCCGGAGCCTCCTCCACCGCTGGAGGAAGAGGGCGAGGCTGAGGCTGAGGCTGTTGCGGCGGCGGCGGCGAGGTGGGGATGATGGCGCTTCTGCATAAGGGAGGCGGCCGCGCCGCCTGCCCTAGCTCGCCTCGCCTCACGTGGATCTGAGCTGACCTCCTCCTCGTCCTCGTTCTCGTGCTCCCACGCCTTGTCTTTCTCCTCGGCGGGCGGCGGAGGCGGACTGCAAGGGGAAATGGACTCCGGTGGGATTCCGCCTCCGCGGAAGGGACTCACGCGTTTGGGATGAAGCAACCAAACCAAAACCAAAACCCTCGATCCCGGTCCCTTCCCTTGTTTCGCTCCGTTCCGTTGGAAGGGAAGAGCCGAGTGTGCCGGGCTAAATGCCAAACAGTACTACGGAGTCATCTCATCCCATGCCATTGCCCTGGACCTGTTTTGCCGAGAGCTGTGGCGCTGCGGCCGGTTTTGCCGACTAGTGTGTCCTTGAGGCACAATTTCACCGAATGCAGTGCCTCGGGGGCACAAAACTTGTGTCAAGGCAACGCCTACACATGTCACCTCGACTTAAATTCAATCGCAGAGAGAATTGTATCGTTTGTTGCACTAGCCTTCGCCTATCTCCAGCCTCTTCTAGTACTCAGAGTAGTGAGTAGAGATGGAGTGGTTTCAGCACTAACCTAACTTGTTAATTCTTATACGGCTTTTCCTGCCCTCGACCAGGGTTTAAAAAACCCGTTTGTGATTTTTACGAGGGCGGTAGGGCTGATCATCGGCAATTTCGGTCGATATTTTTGTAACATCCTAATTTTTAGATCTTTTTGAAAAAATAAATAAATAAAAATAACCATTTGTTTTTATTGAATTTCTAGAGCTTAACTTCAATTTTGGAAATTAAAAGCAATTTAATTGACTAAATCAAACTTCAACTAATTCAAAATTAAGTTTATTTTGAGTTTATTCGAGTTCTCTCGTAGTTAAAAACCACTTCTCTATTTGTTCCAAATTCCCGTCGGTCGTTCATTTTCCGCCGACCAGCCCTTTGGTTTCGAACAGCCTCGCTTGTCAACCTCCTCCTCCTCGTCTGGTCAACATCACGGCATCACCTTCACGGGGATCGTGCCACCAACGCCCGCATCACCGTAGCAAAGGTCCTCGCGCATTAAATGTCGTCACCTCCGGCGCGTTCTTTATTCATCTTTTTCCTCAACCATATGCGCATTAAATGTTGTTGTCTCCGCCCCGTCGCGTTTTTTCTCTCCCTTTTCCCACCACTCCATCTTGTCGCCTATTTCTCCCCCTTCCTCTATAAATAGCGCACCAGGGAGCATTTTTGCCTCCCTTTCGTTTTCCCCTCAACTCTCTCTCTCTCTCTCTCGCCCTTGTTTCGTCGAGCTTCAAGTTTCGCCACCACCTTTAGCGCCGTCGTCAGAGCCTCTCTATCAGCGTTGTCTTCACCTCTAGCTTCGCAAGACCGCGTGCTACCGAGGCTCCCCTTGTCTTCGCTGAGAGTTCACCGGAGCACCGCGCTGTCTTCAATCGTCGTTCCTTCTCCGACCCTCTCCTCCAGCCTCTCTCTCAGTCTTGGTGAGTTTACCATGCCCTATTCTCTCTCGTGTTCTTTCGACCGTGTCGAACAGTCGAATCTTTCTTTCTTCTTTTGACCGTGTTGAGCAGTCGAATCCTTTTTTCTTCTTTCGATTGCGTTGAGCAGTCGAATCCTTCTTCTTTTTTCTTTCGACTGCGTCGAGCGTCGAATCTTTCTCGTATCCTTCTTACGACCACGTTGAGTAATCATATCCTTCTTACGACCACGTTGAGTAATCGTATCTGTCGGTATTTTAGAACCGATCTTACGTAAAGATTATTTGATTCGGGGGGTCTCCACAATTGATCACGCAGACGAAAGAGACACGGAGATTTTTATACAGGTTCGGGCCTTCTCAGGAGAGAATAACAACCCTACTCCTGTGTATCTTATATTGGGTATCTGGATTACAATCAGCTGAGGGTCTTACTAACTGTCTCCGAAAAAGCCTCCCCTTTCTATCTCCAAAAGACACCTATTTATACTATGTAGTAGTGACTGTTATCGTTCCAGGCTAATTAGTCGCTCATTATTGCGTAATAATGAGAGTAATTACTGGAGTAGTAACCTCCCCATGCTGTCAAACGGTTATCAGTCAGAGATAGTGGAGAATTAACTGTAGTTATGTCGGGCATAACTACGTATTTTGGCTGCTTGGATTCTCACTATTAAATGGGTTTTTTGGCAAGTGGACCCATTTGGTCGTGAGGAAGTCATAGCAGACCTAGTCATAGCAGAACTGTACGACTAGGGGGGTAGTCGTAAAAAGGCTTACGACTAGGTACTGGTCGTAGAAAGACTTACGACCGGACGTAATCGTAGCAGGACTTACGATTACACTATAGTCGTAGAAGTGCTTACGATTAGGGGGTAGTCGTAGAAGAACTTACGACTACCTGACTTGCTCTTCCCTTATAATATTAAGGGGTATGTCATGTGATGTCATATTACATGATTATGGAATAATAAAATGAGGATTATTAGATCCTCGTCATCTAGCCCCCCAGCTTCAAGTGAAAATAGCTTACTTTGACTGAAGGGTCGTAGATGATCTTTTGACCATCAAGAGGTCGTAAGAAGGACGTTGAAGGAAAAACTCTTCAACATATGATTCTCTCGACCAGAAATATGCTTTGAGGTAATTTGTTTAAGAATATTTACGATTGCAGGATAGTCGTAGAATATCTTACGACTTTGGAGCAATCGTGGCCTTATGACCAGAAGCAAAAACTTTTCCGATCGGCTTTTCATTTGACCCAGAGGTCAAGATGGTAATTTCACTTGAGGTGTGAAAAAATATCTTGGGACTTTCGAACGGGCAGGTTAAAAGCCTGTCCGTCGAAGCAATTCCCGAAGCGGTGGAAACTGTTGGGATTCCACGGCGTTTCGTTCCAAGTACATGGTTATAAAACGGACCGTGGAGGTAAAACTCGGGGTTCTCACCTTTTCACCCAACAGTTTGTTGCTTTCTCGTCTCTTCCGCCGCCGGTGATTCCGTACACTTGCTTGGATCTTTTCCCAAATCCAATTCTTCTCGCCTTTAAGAGAAAATGGCTAGGATCGTCTCGAGTGGTGAGTCGGAGATGGATGATGCCAAGATGATCGCTCTGGTCGCGGCCGAGAAGATCCCTGAGGGACTTCTCGTGAAGTGGATTGCGTCGAATGAGCAGCATTGGCCGTCGGGAGAGGAAGGCCAAATTCCAGTTTTCTAGGCGTACTGCGAGTGCGGCCTCCGATTGTCTGCTCACCCCTTCCTCACACTCGTGCTCGAGCACTTCGGGGTGGAATTAGTGAACCTTGGTCCTAATTCCATCACGATGCTGAGCGTGTTCGTGTACTTGTGTGAGGCCTACCTGGGGATTCCGGCGGACCTCGAGCTTTTTCAATATTACTACGGAATGGCTCGTCAAGCCGGGATTGCCGGTAACTGCGGTCTAAAGCTCTACGACGGTAAGTCGAAGGAGTACATTTAGATGTTTACCCGGTCGTCATGGCCGGGGTGGAAGAAGAAGTGGTTTTACTGGGAGGTTACCAAAGAAGATAGCCTCTCATTCACCGGAAAGGCCGCCGAGCGGTCTTCTTCCTGGGACTCGACTCCCAGTAATCTCGACCGGATAGCCCTCTATATTCAAGCTGTCAAAGACTTGAAGTCGGAGGGGCTCACCGGCTGGCACGTGGTGAAGGACTTCATCACGCGCCGAATTAGCCCTTTGAAGGCACGAGTTCCTCCCATGTGGAGGTACTCGGGAAAGGACGACCCGACCAGGGACTATAAGGACGGTGAGTAGAAAAACTTACTCTTTTGGCTTTATCCTTGATTAATCCCGATTTAGTCTGCTAATTGTTCTGTCCATGCGTTCAGATCTTCCTCAGGGGGAGGTTGATGCTCGCGTCAGGCTCATCTGCGAGAAGAGCCCGGCCAACTTAACTGCTCCTCAAATCCTCACGGTTTTAACCGCAGAAGAGAAGAGGCGCCTAAGGTAATTGAAAAAGCAGTCTTGCCTTTAGGCGCTTGTTGTCGACATCGAGATATGAATAACGAGTTTGTCGTAGAAAATCTTACGACTAATTACGATCGTACAAAACTTACGACGGACGTGTCGTAATGTGATTACGATTACACAATGTTGTAGAAACACTTACGATTTTTGGGCCGGTCGTATTTACGACCGACTAGTGACCGTAGAAGAACTTACGTCCACTTTTCTTTTTTTGTTCCTTAACAGAAAGTAGGCATGGAGAACCGCCACGACGACAAGGAAGTCGATTTGGTGGTTGTTGGGGCGACTGCGCAAGCGGAGTCGGCGAAGTCCCCTCCAACCAAGAAATGTCGACTGGTAAAAGTCGGCGACAAGGGGGGTTCGAGTTCGGCTCCTCCCGCTCCTTTTGCTAAATTCGTCGCAGACATGGCTACAGCGAAGAAAAAAGCAGAAGAAGAGGCCCTTGCCCTTAAGCGCAAGGTCCCCAAGGTTAAGGTACCCTTCTATTACGACAACAAGTCATTCGCAGTTTCAGCTTCTCGTGGCTTCATAAGACAGCTAGAAAAGGAGAACTGAAAGAACTTCATGTCTTTTGTGAAGGAAACCGCCGCTCGGTGGGATCTCGAGGCCGAGGAGCGAGCGCTCTTAGGGTGGTCGAGACTAACCTCAACCACCCGGGAAATCGGGAGGAGGCGACTCCCGTTGTCCCGAGTGCATCTCGACCAGCAGTGGTTGGGAAGAAATCGAAGAAATCTTCCGTCAGGAAGATTGCTCCCAAGTTTCGAGTTAGGTCCAGCGCATAGAGGTATGTAAAAAATATAAGTGTAATAACTACTTACTGTTTGTCTTTTACGAGTTGACTTACTTCTGCGTCTTGTGATTTTAGCCCGACGTCTTCAGCCCCCAGGGACGCTCCCATGGAGAATCCCGCTGTCACTCCTTCAACTAGCGAGGGTGTGACTGCGGTAGTAGCTGAAGACCCGGCTACTATTCCCGCGGCGGAAGAAGTTGCGGCTGTTGAGGTTGCTACGACCGCTGAGGATGTCGAAGTCGCTACGACAACCGAGGTTGTTGTAGAGACTGAAGAGGAGGCGACAGAGGCCTCAAGGGAGATACCGGAGGTCGGTGGCAGCGAGAGTGCCGACCGTCGTGCCGGTAAGGAGGTTGTCGAGGACGTTCCTTCCGGCCCTCCAGGTGGTGTTCCCGCCACCGAGTCAGAGGAAGAAGAGTATTTCAACTTTTGCTCTGATTTCTTTGGCCCTGACTCTATCGTAGGATCTTCTGCCTACTGATCTCGCGACCGAGTTCCACACCCCAGCAGCATTCTCAATTGTGGGGATGTCTTTGACAATGAACGACTCGAGGGGGTCTGGTGGAAACGAGTCGAGGAGATGGATGGGTTGAAGGATCCATCACAAATAGTTTCCATGTTTGCTTGGTCAAACATGAACGTAAGTATTTATCGATACTCAGTTATGGTTTTATCTCTTTCTCTTATCGTTTTTCTCCCTTGTAGAGAGCCATAGAGCAAGTCGCTACGATTTGCGAATACAATCGGCAACTTGTCAAACTCCGACAAGAGAAGGCCATACTCTGCGAGCAAGCAGAGAGGTGGTGAGTAACCGATTCTTGTAATCGTTCTGATTATTTATTCAGTACTCGTAAGAGGTTGTCATAGAAAACTTACGACTTGGTACTAGTCGTAGAAAAACTTACGACTAGGGAGTAGTAGTAGTATAACTTACGACCACCCATGGGTCATAGAAATACTTACGACCGCTTGTTTAAGTGTGTTCATGTCTTCCCTTTACCCTTTCAGGTTTAAGAGTGACAAAAAGACCTTGGCTGATTCACTCGACTTTGAAAAAGCCGAGTCGAAAAAGCTAAGGGATAAAGCCACTAACCTCCTGAAGAAACTTCAGGAGGCTAACTCTGCAACTAAGCGGTTGCAGGAAAAAATAAACAGTACGTGTGGCTACGACTGCTCTCAATCTTGATCTCCATCTTCTTAACTTCTCATTCTTTTGCAGAAAAAGAAGTCGAAAATGAGGTGACGTGGCACCGTTAGATCTGTTTTCAACGGTCGAGATTGAAGGGAGATTCGGCGGTCCGAATGTCACAGCCTTTATAGACCCTACGATCAAAATACAACGGCCCTATGAAGATCGGGCCCTAAACGCACGCGGTCGAAAGGGTACCGTAAGATTTAAATCCAACGGCCAAAAATAAATGCGAGCCTTTGAGTTCAAAAACGAAAAGGGCGGCGTGGTTGGATTAGAGATCAATGGTTTAGATTGAAGCGGGGCGTTTGGCGGTCCGAATGTCACACCACTATGGACCACACGATCGAAATCCAACGATTGAGATCGAAGGGTCATTCGGGAGTCCGAACGGCCCACTAGATCTGGCCCACTTAAAGAGGATCCAACGGCTCGGGTGTATTTTAGTGTTTACCTTTTAAGGGTGGTTTAGCCCAAAAATGATGCACCGCACGATTTAGATCTAACGGCCATGGTTGCATGGCTCGTTGGGACGGTCCGAATGTCCCAATGAATCATGATCGTTCGTGGAGATCTGACGGCTGAGGTTTGGAGGCACGATAGGATCTTGAATCAAGATCGGATGCCGTTGGATGAAGATCCGACGGTGGAAATTGCACGAAGTACGCGGATGGCCTGCGCGGCTCTGCGAATCTTGACCGATCATCAAGAAATCGATGGCTCTCGTCATGTGTAGCTTTGGGCATGCGCCCGAACATGACAGATGCGGCCGGTTAGGACCTAAAGCACTTGTTTCGGTCGCTACAGTGCAAACCGGCTAGGTTTAGGTCAAGAGAGTTGACTAACTCATTTTAAAGCTCCAAAAGTTTGACTGGGGCTTTAAAAATAGTAAATAAATTCGTAAAATTATGAACTTTTGCCAAAATGCTACTGGGATCATATATGTCCCACATAAAATTTAAAAACCACTGTATCACTTGTTAAAATACATAAATAATTACATTAACCCGAATAGGTTCATTTAAAGTCAAATATTTTTATCAAGAGCAAAATAATTTCTAAAAATTCAACAAAAACTATTTTTGGGCAAGATAATTTATCTAGGCTTTAATAAAAATACCTCTCAGTCATAATACAAGCACTGACTTGTATTTCCTTTGAAACTTCAAATAGGTTTTGGATTTCGGCTAGAAAAGGAAGGTTTTAATTTGTAACATAATGTTCAATCTGTAAAAATGAACAATGATGCTATGAACAACATCTCATTACCTCATTACTGTTCGTAAAACATCTTATTACTGTTCCATAGTTCTGGGGCTGTCACAAAGATGGTCGGGTTCTCTCAAACTCTTGGAACATCGACCAGTTACGCAAATTTTATGTGTAACCAACCATCCAGACAATAGAGCATCAGGTTCCTTCTACCTCTATTGCCTTGTTTTGAGTAGCGCTTTGATGATTTTTTGACCATTCTCCCAGAAGGACGGTAACATCACCTAGTTGAAGCTTTTCCTCTCTGCACGTGGTCCTGCTCACCAGAAGGAACTTCCTAGCGTCGACTCGTTCCTCTCTTTTGCTGCCAACACAAAGAGCTTGGGTTCAATAAACATGGTCGAAATATTTTTAAGACAACTCTTATAATCTTAGTTTATTTCTTCATTCATTTTTAAAAATAATCTAAACAGAGTACACTTTCGTAATTTGTTCGACTACTTTTGGTAAACTCAGTTCGTTATAATTGGTCAGAGGAAGAAAGACACATAGTCGAAGCCTTTCCTCTCTGCACGTAGTCCTGCCCACTAGAAGGAACTTCCTAGCGTTGCCCTAATTCCAACTCTTGCTACCAGGACAAACCTATCGAGTCCACCAAAAAAATGTCGAACAGATTTTTAAGGTACTCTAGACGTTTGTCTAACTCAAGTTGCTGCTCTTGATTTGATTAATCTGGTAGGAGAGGGTGACATTCTAGCGCCCCATGTCATTACCCCAGGGGTAATCACACTTAGGCATACGGATTACTATTCGTTTGCCCAGTAGAACACTGCTCCAACGAATAGTAAGCCTTTACCAGAGTTAGCGTAGCAGAACAATAAAATAGAAACTGTACCTTTTATTCCAGTTAGCCACGTAAGGCTAAGATTCTTACATAGCAATTTATAACGGCAAAATGGGATCACGTCCCTTCGTCTGCTTTGCTAGCCTTCCTTGCTCCATCAATCTTCCAATCGCCCCCTTCGTTGGATCAGCTGCCCATCTCACACCGGTTCTTGTAGTCACATCCTCGTCTTGTGCGGTTTCATCGATACCTGCAAGTCCTTGGTCCCACGCGGGATAGTTCCCGGCCGGACTAGGATCTACAAAGGAGAATACTAACAAGGTTGAGTACAAATTAATGTACTCAGCAAGCATTAATAGCAAAATGCACTGTATGACTCATCTCTGATTCTTTACTTCATTTTCTAACTCATCTCTTTTCTGAAAATAACTCATTAAAACATTAGGTGACAAAATTTTATTCTGAAAAGACTACTAGTCACTCGGAGAGAAGAAAGACCCCTAGCGGTTCCCGTAGACTCCAATCCAGGAGACTGGCATGAATTCATGATTTGATATAGCACTGCGCAGGCTTGTACCACTTTACCCATAACTATTCTGAGCTCTATATGAGCTAGGTCCATCGCATTTCCTTTGATGCGACTTGAGTTCGTAATACGTAACGTTTTCCGACACGTGATTAATTTCTCCACCCATTACCTCCGTCGGTCCGACACGGCCAACACCGAAGTTACGATAATGTTGGTTGGGCGGTTCATCCTCTCGCACCCAACACTCCACCTAGCGCTATAGCGCTGCTTCCTATCATAACACACGCACACATATATACTTACCCGTTGTGGAGAGCATAATTACGTGTCGTAGCATTTTTCTGCACGCCAAAACAGAGAATGGTTGGTACTCAAATCGCATCCGACCGAGCAAGAGTGTTGTTGGTCCTTATATAATAACCATATGTAAAGGGTCCCACCTCTTGCCCTCTTTCATCCTTGCCCTGCCCCCTTTACCACCATAATAATACATCATCTTTTCTCATTTCTTACTCATCATAACATTCCTTTCTTACCTCAACATCTTCATTTAAATGTTTTGAGTTTTGAGAAATAGTTTTGATGCAATATTGTATATGATATAGTAAATCTGATTCTGATTAAAAATAGCTAGATTCATGTTCAAGAGGATCGCTTGCCTTTAAAGTTGTAGAAAAGGTTGGTGTTGTGAATTGCACTCACCGCTCCCGTCGATCTTGGGTGTCTTCAGAGCAATCGACAACACAAATAATAATATAAAGAAATACATATTTGATTTTGAGATGATACTATAGATACATAAGTTAGTGGCTTTCTAAATGTTATACGCTTTAATTTAAATAAAACTTTTCGAGATCGCTACTAAGTTAGCACTCCCAACAAGACGCCACACGCGATGTCGCTGCACGATCAACACGTGGTATTACCGCCACTCGACTAGCGGAACCTACCGCCACTCAACCCGAGGAACTACCACCGCTAGCAAAACCAACTCAACCAGAGCGATCCCCAATCATCCTGGTACCCAACCAAAAACATCCAATTCCCAAATCTAACCTCTAATCTTATAACCCTAATTCCCCTAACTTCCTCTCTCCTCACCTAACCCTAACCTCACCTCTCTCTCTCTCTTAACCCTACTCCCAGCCGAACTCCCCTCCCTCGGCTGCTGTTTCTTCCCCCCTTCCCCCATCTCCTCAATCCCCTGGGTCTTCTCCCCCTTTTCTACCTAGCGCCGCCTAGCGCCGCTTGGCCCTCTCGCGCCTGCCGCGCGCTCGCTCTCTCTGGTTCCCCTCTTGCTCCCGATGATGCTCTGCGCCTCCTCGGCGCCACGGCCCGGCCGTGCTCTTGCTGCAGTTCGCCCCATGGCGCCTGCCGCCTGGATCGGCTCGGTTTCCTTCAGCTCGGCGCTGCACTGGCATCCAGCTCCCTGTGGTCTCCCTCGGCGCGGCCGAAGGCCAGCGCCGCCTCGGCTCTGTCATCACGGCCGGCCCGGCCTACGGCCGCCGGCGCTCTACTTGGCCCTAGATGCTGCCCTGCTCTATCTACTCCCCTCTCCACATATTCATATGCACAGAGATCTATTTGCTAATGCTTTGATGAAATGCTCATGTGTGCAAAAGGGGTACTAATGGTGGCTTGATCCTTGCTTAGGTGTGCCTCTGCTAGTTGATGCATGATGGAGGAAGGAAGTATGGTGGACAAGTTGGGAAGCTACCAAAATCTATTGAGGTTTACACTCATCTCTCTTCTCGATCTCTCCTTGCTCGTGATGAGATGAACCGAGAGCTATAGTTCTGTGATGTGGATTAAAAACTACTTACGAGCTCTATGTGTGCTGTGTTGGTTCATGCCGAGTCACCGGGTTTGGATAAAACTGACAGTGAGGATGGGTTACCTTAGCTTGGTTGGTTTTGGGGGAAGAAGATGGTAGTGTCGCGATGGTCTTTGGTACTCTCCTCTTGTTCCTCCTTGTCGACTTGGCGTGGTCCTGATGGCCATCGGTGGTTCTACGCCGTTGCCGCTGCCGCCCTTGATCTCCAGTCTTCCTCCTTCTCCCTGGGCTCCCTGGCTCCTTGCCTTCTGGCTTCTTCCTCTACTTCCTCCTCTCTACTCCTGTTGGGTCTGGGATGGGGGCAAATGGATGGTAGCGCCGGCCTTGTGCTGGTGCTCTCCTCCTTGCTGCCTTGATGCCCTGAGATGGTTTGAGTTGGTCTCTGGTGGGGAGGCAGTGGAGGATCTCCTCTCTGGGCCCTTGCCTTGCTTCTGCTATGTTGCCTTGGTTGCCTTCGGCTGTGAGTGGAAATGGTGTATTGTGCTAGCTTCAGCTGGGGGGATGAACTTCTGGACATGGCTATGGGGGATGGTTCGGCTGATGGGGGGATAAACTTGGGGGAGGTTGGCTCTTTGGATAACTCAGTTTGTTTGCCTTGTGGCTGATTAAAGACCACTATGCCCTTGCCCTTATCCTCAATGCTCTCTTGTGCCTTCAGTTTGAGGGGAGGGCTGGCTGCTGGCTGGGGATGAAATGCCCCCTCCCCTATGCTTGTTTGCCTCAGGCCTTATCTTCTGCCTATGCGTGTGCTTCCCTGTGATTGATATTTGGGCTGCGTTGACTGGCAGTGAACTGCGCACACAGGGGGAATGAATCTCATGAGGCTGGTTGTGGTTTGGCATTTGACTGGCAGTGAAATGGCCTCCTATTCTGGATATCTTGGGTGCTGATTCTTATCTCTTGCTCTGTATGCTACTGTTGATTCTGAAAAATGCTGAAGGACCTGGTCCTAATGATGCTTCTACTGTTGTGGTTTAAGGACCTTGGGTCCAAAAGTGGGTTTTGCGTCGGCTTTCGGATATTTGGCTGAGATAGGTCGGTAAAATGTGGGTATTGATTCTAATATCGCGGATGATGAGGCCCACATAAGTGACAGTATCGAAGGACCTCGGGTGGTCGGGATATCTTGGCGATCAAGGAGCCGACTAACTCCGGTTGATGCAGGTGTCACGATCGTCGAGGACCGACTACTCGGGTTGCTCGAGTACTCGGTACCGCACGGAGACCGACGGCAATCTTTACTTTAATAACATCAGTAGCTTGCTTCGCCTAACAACATCGGAGAGTGGTATGCGTGCGAGTTTCTTGGATGACAAGGAAGATACCGGGGTTTGATGGGTCGTGATCAAGAATAAGGATACAAGGAGGGCTCGGCGATAAGAAATGCAAGATGTACTCTTTTATTGTTTTGCAAACCAATCTAAGATGTAACTATTTAAACACACTAGATGATATGAGATGATGATGCACTTCTATTGAAATGCTTACAATTGACTTAAATATCTAATGCAATTGAAAGATGCAACCTAATATGATTGATGCTCACTGCCATCGATGAATGCGATGATGCGCCGCTCACGCGAAACCCACTAAACCAACGCGGACGACAAATTAGAAGCTTAACGATGATCGCAAAACTACCGTTAGCTTCTTCGCTAAGCCGAAATTAATTACCGCTAAAACCTTCTGATCAAAAAAAGACTAGCTAAATCGCGGGTTCTCACATCCTACCCCTCTTAGAAAAATTTCGTCCCAAATTGGGATCTTCGGGAGGTTTCGAGAACCGCGCATAGCTCTTCGTCGTTCTTCCATGTAGCTTCACCGATGGGGTGATCCACGCAATGTCGTTGCTATGAATGGATTTTCAGGATTCTTGATTGATGGTTTCAACTTCATTTGGATTGTGCTCTTTGAGGCTTCATTTTCTTCGCTTTGCTTCACCGATCTTTGTTGAACTCGAGTTAGTCTTGTTGTGATAATTTGTGGGCTTTACCTGTTGGCATGTGTATAGGTTGGCACTAGAAATGTGTGTAACTTTATTTGTTGGGTTTGTGCATGTGTATTCGTCCTTTCCAAATCAATCTGCTATACCTATATATCCACAATATCCTTGTTTCTGTTGATCCACCAACGATTGTAGATTAACTAGCCATTGATATTCAATTAACTCTGCCAATTTCATTAATTCTGTATAATTTAATCAAATGCACCTGAATTCCAGTCACCACTTACTGTAATAATCCAACTCTGCTTCTTATTCACTACCTATACCTGATCGGATTATCAATACTAGATTTTCAACCATTATTGATAATACACTTAAATCCAATTCCAACAGGTAATCATATTCCATGAATCCAACTTGATCAGGTTGTCCAATTAGTTTCATCAACAAATATAAATCAATCGAGCACTATTATTTCATTAACTTCCCCAATTCCATCACTAATTGGTAATCCAATCAAAGCAACAGAGTTCCAAATATAATTTTCTATACTAATCCAACCTCATTCTTTATTCATTATCTAAACCCGATCATATTATCAAATACAGGATTTCCCACGATTACCAACAATATATCCAAATCCTATTTCATTACTCAATTATATCTAATAAATCCAATCATAACCGAATCATTCGATTAATTCACAAAATTTACTCATTTATCATGATTCAACCAATTCACCAAAATTTACATCTTGAATTGCTACGACACTCCAATCGTTTCGTATTTCAATCCAAATCCACACTAGATCAATTTCTCATTTCTAACTTTCCAAAATTATTAAAATTCATTTGAATCTGCCAAGACATATTTCTATAATCCAATCAAGATCTATTTCTATACTGCAACAAGATATACGTCTATAATCCAACATCAGCATATTCTAGTATCCAACAAAGACATTTTTATAATCTAACAATAATATACTTCTAATAATCCGATCATGATACATTCCTATAATCCAATAATGATGAAATCTGATAATCCAACTCCAACAATTATATAATCTCACAATCCAGTCTTCAACCATAATCTATCTTCATAATCCAATATTCTTGATTCCAATAATCCAGTAAGTATATTCACATAATCCCCTAGTCAACATTCATTTCTATACTCAATAATAATCCAACTACTCAATAATCATGTATTCCTACTAATCCAATGTCCATCAATCCAATATTCACAATCATCTAGTTCCATAATTCAATATTCTTTAGCCCAATATTCGATAATCCAATAATACTATACAATTATAATCAAACATTCAATATCCAACAATTTTCTATTTCCACCATTCCACATCCAGCAATTCATTACTCCAGTATCCAATAATAATTTATTTCTATAATCTAATATCTCACCACGATGCATTTCTAACAATCCAATATACACAATCGTATAATCCTTTAATCTGATATTCAACAATCATGCTATCCTTCGTCAGGTGGCAACTTCGATACTTTGCACAACCACGAGTTATGGCAACAAACTGCTATTGGGCTATGGGTTTCTGGAAGGATGGGTTGAAAATTCTCGACCCGGGTGGTTCATATCTTGGTGGTGGTTACTGCTGGGCTTGTGAGATCTGAAAAGGTTGGTTAAAAGGTCGTTGTTGAGGTGATCTTTATGTTGGTGGTGGCTGTTGCGGTATACATGGACAAGGTTTATAAGCAGGTGGTCGATGGTATTTGGTTGGTTTCTGGTATGGTAGTAGCTTGAGGTTGACCAGTCTTGACTTCATCAAGTCCACTCTGGATTTTTCGTGAGACTACTCTTGTGGCGTGAGTCCCAATCGCAATTCCAATTCACATTCTTCGCTTCCTCGACCTTCCATCTTCTTTAGCAATAGCTTGAGATAGGGAAGAAAGTTAACCGCGGGTGACTTGTATTATTAACCCATACACATAGTGAGCAAATAACACCAAGAAACAGGAAGATGTCAAAAAGATCCAAATCCTATTCTACCTGAGTCTATCGTGCTCAGTCACGCTCGAGATCCCGTTCTCGAGACCGCCCAAATCCACGAACTGGGACCGCTCGAGCTTGCCTGCAGTGCGAACCTACACTACCCTGGATCCACGTGCCCAGGTACGCTCGAGAACTGGCTCGAGTCCACCCAAACCACGTGTTTGGGACCGCTCAGGGTTCATTCCTGAGTACGCCCAAGATTTCGCTCCTGGGTACGCCAGAGCTACACGCTCGGAGTGCCACGAACCACCTGTCCGGGAAAATTGAAATGCAGAAGTGGGATAAGTCATCTTTTCACACCGTCAGCCATTCTTTATTTCCCTTAAGTAGTTATCGATTACTTTAAGAGGCTGACGGGACATTCTGGTGGTATAGATGAAAAGGTAAGAAGCTAATGGGTATGGCCCATACTTATCCCGAGATTGGAATAACAGGCCCACACCAGAGTTCTACTCCATGCCTCTAACCCCGGCATGAAAACTTATAACCTTATATTGATACCCCTTCGCCTATAGCCTTCAAAGCATCTATTCTAGGTCTAATTACTAGCCTGACAAGCTATTTAGCAGGAACTAAAAACACAAATCTTATGACGAAGCACACGCTTCCCCTCGCACTCTCTCGAACGGAAGACTGAACCTCAACCTTCTGCGACAGAATGGTTCTACGTTAGTAGGAAGGTCACCATTAAGAAGAGGTAAGTTTTTTTTTTTTTTTTTTTTAACATACTAATTTTGAAAGGGAACCGAAAGTAAAAATTGACGTTGAGATAAGGATTAATAGAATACTTAGTGCCATATAGCGAGCAAGAAAAGCACATCTAAGTTCTTGCTACAGTTTCTATTTTATTAGCGTGGCCCGATCTTATTGCTCTGATACCACCTCTAGCGCCCCATGTCATTACCCCAGGGGTAATCACACTTAGGCATACGGATTACTATTCGTTTGCCCAGTAGAACACTGCTCCAACGAATAGTAAGCCTTTACCAGAGTTAGCGTAGCAGAACAATAAAATAGAAACTGTACCTTTTATTCCAGTTAGCCACGTAAGGCTAAGATTCTTACATAGCAATTTATAACGGCAAAATGGGATCACGTCCCTTCGCTGCTTTGCTAGCCTTCCTTGCTCCATCAATCTTCCAATCGCCCCCGTTGGATCACCGCCATCTCACACCGGTTCTTGTAGTCACATCCTCGCCTTGTGCGGTTTCATCGATACCGCAAGTCCTTGGTCCCACGCGATAGTTCCCACGGACTAGGATCTACAAAGGAGAATACTAACAAGGTTGAGTACAAATTAATGTACTCGGAAGCATTAATAGCAAAATGCAATCGTATGACTCATCTCCGATTCTTTACTTCATTTTCTAACTCATCTCTTTTCAAAATAACTCATTAAAACATTAGGTGGCAAAATTTTATTCGAAAAGACTACTAGTCACTCGAGAGAAGAAAGACCCTAGCGGTTCCGTAGACTCCAATCCAGAGACCGGCATGAATTCATGATTTGATATAGCATCTGCGCAGCTTGTACCACTTTACCCATAACTATTCTCGAGCTCTATATGAGCTAGGTCCATCGCATTTCCTTTGATGCGACTTGAGTTCGAGTACGTAACGTTTTCCAGACACGTGATTAATTTCTCCACCCATTACCTCCGTCGGTGCCGACACGCCAACACCGAAGTTACGATAATGTTGGTTGGGCAGTTCATCCTCTCGCACCAACACTCCACCTAGCGCTATAGCGCTGTACAATCATAACACACGCACACATATATACTTACCCGTTGTGGAGAGCATAATTACGTAATCTGGTAGCATTTTCTGCCTGCCAAAACAGGAGAATGGTTGGTACTCAAATACGGCATCTGACCGAGCAAGAGTGTTGTTGGTCCTTATATAATAACCATATGTAAAGGGGTCCCACCTCTTGCCCTCTTTCATCCTTGCCCCGGGCCCCCTTTACCAGCCATAATAATACATCATCTTTTTCTCATTTCTTACTCATCATAACATTCCTTTCTTACCTCAACATCTTCATTTAAATGTTTTGAGTTTTGAGAAATAGTTTTGATGCAATATTGTATATGATATAGTAAATACAGTTTACAGTTAAAAATAGCTAGATTCATGTTCAAGAGGATCGCTTGCCTTTAAAGTTGTAGAAAAGGTTGGTGTTGACGAAATTCTGCTCAGCTGCTCCCGTCGATGCTGGGTCGTCTTCTGTAGCAATCGACAGCACAAATAATAATATAAAGAAATACATATTTGATTTTGAGATGATACTATAGATACATAAGTTAGTGGCTTTCTAAATGTTAGCACAGTTTAATTTAAATAAAACTTTTCGAGATCGCTACTAAGTTAGCACTCCCCAACAAGACGCTCTACACGCGATGCTGCCGCTGATCAACACGTGGTATTACCGCCACTCGACTAGCGGAACCTACCGCCACTCAACCCGAGGAACTACCACCGCTAGCAAAACCAACTCAACCAGAGCGATCCCCAATCATCCTGGTACCCAACCAAAAACATCCAATTCCCAAATCTAACCTCTAATCTTATAACCCTAATTCCCCTAACTTCCTCTCTCCTCACCTAACCCTAACCTCACCTCTCTCTCTCTCTTAACCCTACTCCCAGCCGAACTCCTCCCCTCATTTCTGCTTTCTTCCCCTTTCCCATCTCCTCAATCCCCTGGGTCTTCTCCCCCTTTTCTACCTAGCGCCGCCTAGCGCCGCCAGCTCCTACTGCGCCCTGCCGCCGCCGGCTCGCTCTCTCTGGTTCCCCCTCTTGCTCCCAGATGCTGCTGCTGCGCCGCCTCCTGGCGCCACGGCCCCGGCTCGTGCTCTTGCTCTGGTTCGCCCCCATGGCGCTGCGCCTTGCCCGGCTCGGTTTCCTTGACTCAGTGGCACTGCGGCATCCAGCCTCCTGTGGTCTCCTCGGCGCGGCCGGCCGCCGCCTCGGCTCTGTCATCACGGCCGGCCCGGCCTACGGCCGCCGGCGCTCTACTTGGCCCTAGATGCTGCCCTGCTCTATCTACTCCCCTCTCCACATATTCATATGCACAGAGATCTATTTGCTAATGCTTTGATGAAATGCTCATGTGTGCAAAAGGGGTACTAATGGTGGCTTGATCCTTGCTTAGGTGTGCCTCTGCTAGTTGATGCATGATGGAGGAAGGAAGTATGGTGGACAAGTTGGGAAGCTACCAAAATCTATTGAGGTTTACACTCATCTCTCTTCTCAGATCTCTCCCCTTGCTCTGTGATGAGATGAACCGAGAGCTATAGTTCTGTGATGTGGATTAAAAACTACTTGCGAGCTCTATGTGTGCCTGTGTTGGTTCATGCCGAGTCACTGGGTTTGGATAAAACTGACAGTGAGGATGGGTTACCTTAGCTTGGTTGGTTTTGGGGGAAGAAGATGGTAGTGTCGGCAGTGGTGCTGGTACTCTCCTCTTGTTCCTCCTTGTCGACTTGGCGTGGTCCTGATGGCCATCGGTGGTTCTACGCCGTTGCCGCTGCCGCCCTTGATCTCCAGTCTTCCTCCTTCTCCCTGGGCTCCCTGGCTCCTTGCCTTCTGGCTTCTTCCTCTACTTCCTCCTCTCTACTCCGGTGGGGTCTGGGATGGGGGCAAATGGATGGTAGCGCCGGCCTTGTCTTTGGTGCTCTCCTCCTTCTCGCCTTGATGCCCCGAGATGGTTTGAGTTGGTCTCTGGTGGGAGGCAGGAGGATCTCTCTCTGGCCCTTGCCTTGCTTCGCTATGTTGCCTTGGTTGCCTTCGGCTGTGAGTGGAAATGGTGTATTGTGCTAGCTTCAGCTGGGGGGATGAACTTCTGGACATGGCTATGGGGGATGGTTCGGCTGATGGGGGGATAAACTTGGGGGAGGTTGGCCTGTGCTGGATAACTTCGGCTGGCTGCCCCTTGTGGCTGATTAAAGACCACTATGCCCTTGCCCTTATCCTCAATGCTCTCTTGTGCCTTCAGTTTGAGGGGAGGGCTGGCTGCTGGCTGGGGATGAAATGCCCCCTCCCCTGTGCTTGTTTGCCTCAGGCCTTATCTTCTGCCTATGCGTGTGCTTCCCTGTGATTGATATTTGGGCTGCGTTGACTGGCAGTGAACTGCGCACACAGGGGGAATGAATCTCATGAGGCTGGTTGTGGTTTGGCATTTGACTGGCAGTGAAATGGCCTCCTATTCTGGATATCTTGGGTGCTGATTCTTATCTCTTGCTCTGTATGCTACTGTTGATTCTGAAAAATGCTGAAGGACCTGGTCCTAATGATGCTTCTACTGTTGTGGTTTAAGGACCTTGGGTCCAAAAGTGGGTTTTGCGTCGGCTTTCGGATATTTGGCTGAGATAGGTCGGTAAAATGTGGGTATTGATTCTAATATCGCCGGATGATGAGGCCCACATAAGTGACAGGTATCGAAGGACCTCGGGTGGTCAGGATATCTTGGCGATCAAGGAGCCGACTAACTCCGGTTGGTCTGGGTGTCCTGATCGTCGAGGGACCGACTACTCAGGTTGCTCCGAGTACTCAGCTGCACTTCGGGAGACTGACGGCAATCTTTACTTTAATAACACTGTAGCTTGCTTCTGTCTAACAACACTGGCGGAGAGTGGTATGCGTGCAGGTTTCTTGGATGACAAGGAAGATACCGGGGTTTGATGGGTCGGCGATCGAAGAATAAGGATACAAGGAGGGCTCGGCGATAAGAAATGCAAGATGTACTCTTTTTATTGTTTTGCAAACCAATCTAAGATGTAACTATTTAAACAGCACTAGATGATATGAGATGATGATGCACTTCTATTGAAATGCTTACAATTGACTTAAATATCTAATGCAATTGAAAGATGCAACCTAATATGATTGATGCTACTGTGCACTGATGAATGCGATGATGCGCTGCTCACGAAACGAAACCCACTAAACCAACGCGGACGACAAATTAGAAGCTTAACGATGATCGCAAAACTACCGTTAGCTTACTGCTAAGCCGAAATTAATTACCGCTAAAAACCGCTTACTGAAAAAAAAAGACTAGCTAAATACGCGGGTTCTCACAGACATCACCTAGTCGAAGTTTTTTCTCTCTACACGTGGTCTTGCCCACTAGAAGGAACTTCCTAGCGTCGACTTGTTCGTACTTATACGACCAGTGCATGATAATCGTGATCAAAAACTATAAGTTAGCCAAACCTCTCTGTTTTCATAAACCCTTTTTAACACTATTTACTTAGTTTATCTAAATAAACTAAGCAAATAGTCGAGGGCTAGGATAAAGTTATTAATATGACTTCAATTCTTTGTCTTATTTTCGTTCATTATCTTTTGAGTTACTAACTACTCGACAAGATGATTTGCAGAAAAAGGAAGATATATACATCAACAAAAACTTGTCTTTACAGGTTTCTATTACAAGCTACTCTGACAAAGGAGATCCAATTTGCATCTCCTCCGTGATCTTCTTGCTGGCCGACTGCATTTTTCTATCAACCGCTCTACCTCTGCTTCAGAGCAGTCGAAGTCGGTTTCGATTGGATGCAGACTAAAGTTGGGGTCATGAGCTTTAAGTTTTGCCAAAGCATAACTTATTGCATCTCCGACCACCTCCTTTATCGAGACATCTTGCTTGGTCTTCAGAGTGGTCACCAACTCTTGCAAAGTCCCGACTTGTTCCCCAATAGTACTCATGTGAGCAACTATCGTGTCTTCACGAGGAGTAACCTCCTCAGCACGTAACCCACTGAGAACATTGTTCATGAGAGAAATGTTGTCTTGAAGGTTGATCTTCATCGACTTCATCTCCTCCTGGTTACAAGTAGAAGCCTCACGAAGTTGTTTATGTTCGATTGCTTACTCTGAAAAGAATAAGACTAGTTAGACAAAATAACTTCTAAAGGACTAGAAAACCAAACTGGTTGCAGATAAAGATTTGCTTACTTGCTAGTTGAGAATCTAACTTCTTGACTTCATCGTCGTGGGAAGAAGTGCTCTTTACGTAGCGCTGCTCCCGCAACTTTATCTCCTAATCTTTATCCTTGGCGATACGGGATAGCTCGTGAACAACCAAGGTCTTTTCTTTGACCTCGGTTTGGAGCGTGCCCACTTCGACCTCTTTTTCTTAAAAGGAATAAGAGTTAAAAAGAGATAAAGATCAATGTCATACGCAATCTTAAGTTCAACACTTACTGTTTATTCGTTCCTGCAACTCTTGAGTCGCAGAGTTTGCCTCCTGAAGTTCTTTCAGAAGGTCCTTTTTATCTTCCCTTAGCTTTTCCGTTTTGACTTTCTCATAGTCGAGCGAATCGGCCAAGGTATTTTTGTCATTTTTAAACCTACAGAGGTTAAGAGTGGACATGAGCACTAGCCAAGTGGTCGTAAGTTCTTCTACGACCACCCTTGCAGTTGTAAGTCTTTCCATGACTATCTCATGATCGTAGGTTCTTCTACGATCACCCCTTGGTCGTAAGTTTTTCTACGACTACCTCAGCGTCGTAGGTCTTTCTACGACAATCCTCTGGTCATAAGTATTTCTACGACCAATACCTAATAGTAAGTTCTTCTATGACTACATCTGGTTGTAAGTTTTTCTACGACCAGAACCTAGTTGTAAGAGTTTCTATAACAACCCCCACGAGCACTGTGCAAATAGTCAAAACATAAACGACTACGAGTATCAGTGACTTACCATCTCTCTGCCTGCTCGTAGAGTTCCGCTTTCTCCTATCCTAGCTTGACAAGTTGTCGGTGGTATTCACCAACAGTGACAATTTGTTCTAAACTTTTCTGCAAAAAGAAAGATAGTGAAAAGCTAGAAAATCCATGTAATACCCCGAAAGTGTGTTAAGCGATTAGTCGGAAGAGATTAATTATTTCGGGAGAGAATTAAATGGATTTTCGGGAAGGATCAATTGAAAAATGCTCAACTCAATGATAGAGAGGGGGAAATCGCTGTTTAACCCAACTGGGCCTCGGGCCTTAGCCCAAGAGGCCCATGAGGGTGGCCGCCAAGGGGACCTCAAACCCTAGCCCTCCCCTTTCCCCTCCCCACGCCTCCCACCCTCCCCAACTTGTGGCGCCACTTCCCCTCCTCCCTTGCGCAGCCCCTACCTCCCCACCTCCTTGCACCTCCCTAATCCCCTTTGCTGCTGGCCAAGAGAAAAAGAGGAATCCCTTGGGTGGCCGGCCAAGAAAGGAGGAGAAAGGAGGGGAGGAAGAGAAGAGAAGAAGAGGGAGAAGAAGGGATCCGCAGCGGAAGCGTGGTGGTCATCATCCCCGCTGTGTGCTCTCTTCGTTTCGGCAAGGGTAACCCGTGGTTCTTTGCTTTAGGTCAATTTCTAGTTGTCTAATTTTCAGATGTCAGTTCGTCGATATTCTGCAGCAGTGAAGTTTGTCGGTTTTGATTAGGTTAGAGGCAGATTTGGGTCTGGGTGTCTCCTAGAAAGTTGTAGCTATCGTAGTTACCTTTCATTGCCGACAAGAATCAAGTCATTCGGACTTCTGTAGCCAAAGTTATGAATTTATTAGTATTTCTGTGTTTCTGGAGAGAAGCAGATTTGCTAGTGTTGGTTAACCTGATAGAAGCGCATATTTAGAGGGGTTTCCAGAGGGTCTCACCATAACGAAAAATAAGGCTAATCCTCTTAGCTTTCAGGAAAGCTAAAGATCACTAAATTCGAACAAACGTAGAGAAAGTTATGATAGCTTCTTTGTCGCTGTCCAGAAACCCGACGTGAAATGTTTGCTCTGATTAAATAGATTGGTAGGTCTGGTAGATGGCCGAATCAGAGGGTCTCCCCAACTAAGTTTATTTAGACATTTTAATTACCTTTTCAGAATGTCCATGATCATCTTATTTGGACTCCTGAGCAGAAAGTTATGAATTTTTGAAGTCTGCTGTCTACAGTGACCGATCGCTAGAAATTAGAAAAGCTAGAAATAATAAGAAGTTAGCGATTTCGATTGTAATGTGATGTATGATTTTGGTCCAGTATGCTAGTCTTAGTTTGGGGTTATCTTCTTGTCCAGGTGGCAGCGAGATCCCAAGGGCAGCACCCACTTCGTCCGCCCGCTCTCGCGGTTGAGGCAAGTATTCGAGTTTATGTGTAGTATTGGTTGCATGTCATGATTGAGTGGTGTATTGTTCATCATTTCCATGTGAATGTGTTGTGGAGATGATTCTAGTTGTGTTGATGCTTGCGAGTTATGTTTAAGGTTCCTTCATGATGCTATTGTTTACATACTCTGAATACATGTTGAATCATGATATTAAAAATATGATGTGGTAGTACTTTTGCATGTTGGAGCATTTTGAGACTTGGTCACGTGGTGATCAAGAGTACATTGTTGAGGTCCCTGTCATATGTAATGACAGGCTTGAGGTCCCCACATTCTTGGAATGTGGGCAATGGATACAGAGGTCCCCGTCATTGTGATGATGGGCAAAGGTCCCTATACGTGTGACGTATAGGCTCTTGGTCCCCTGTGCGTGAGGGCACGCATGGGTATTCATTGACGGATGAGTACCCGCATTCGGTAAAATGCGAAACGAGATAAAGAACAAAGAGTGCATAGCATTATCATCATTTAAATAGTTGAAATGTCTTAACGGTGTTGAATAAAATTGTTTTAGATGTTCTCGCCTTTATGAATGTTGCAACCTTGTTGATACTTCATCGAGTCGTATGGCTCACCCTTGCTTTGCCTTGTTATAGGTACTTCGCAAGAACGGCATGCATGGGAGGGAGTAGACATTGAAAGCACGCACTACCTCATAACATTTATGCAATTGCTATTTGGTTTCACTTAGGAATAAGTAATCGTGTGGAGACTATCCATGGATGTTTTATGATGTTGGTTGTTGGATTATTCATGGTTATGAGAATGATGTTAATTGTTTACAATCGTTCGATTATTTGGATGCATGAAAGATTTGGATTATAGAAATAATAATAAATGCCATGGTCATCTGTTAGTACCTCGATTTTGTTGTTCATACAAAGGAAGTTCTGTTAAAAATTTATAGAATGCTCTAGTTAGTTTATTTCTTGTAGCATTCTAGGCTCATGTGGAGTCAGTGTTACAATTGGTATCGAGCGGTCAGTAGGTCCGTGGTGACTAGATTAATTAAAATTTGCTAATGGCTAATCAACTTAAAAATTTGACACACTAGTGCACGAGGATGGGGATGGGCAAAGCATTGCATTTACGTTTCCGCTTTATCTTATTGTTGATTGTGATTTGATTTGAGTATGACCGCTCATTAAGTGACTATATGATTATTATGTGTGGGATAACCCATGTTGAGAGGTTGAGGTCGTGTTGTGGCTCGCCTTTACCAAGCTACACCCTCGTTCGTAGTTTGATGATAGAGATTATCATTAGAAACGGTTGTTCTCTTCCTTGAATTTAATTTGGTCACTCTTGTCCGCTTAGGTTTGACGAATCTTTCTTCGCTTAGTAGTTTTATTCATGTTGATATGTTTCATTGGCTTGATTTGTTCAAGAAAGCAATCATTGTTTCCCAACCGATGAGTTATTCTTGCGGCCGGTGAACTTGGTTGATTGTCAAGTTTGACTTTTATATTGGAGATATGTCTTTCTCATTAGAAAATATGACCCATTTATTCGCTTGATGTTTTGGTTAATGAAAGTTTCCTTTTGTAAGTCCTTCAAGATGTGGAGGCTTTGACTTAATGAATCTCTTACGGTATTTTGGGTGTTAAAGTTGAACGGTTCTCTTTATGAAAGAAAATGTTAAACCCTTTAGCGTTGTCTTCTCGTGGTTAAGTCGAGGTTCTAAACAAAGTAGTTGATGGATATGATATGAGTTATCAAGGTGGGATCAGAGTGTAGTGCATAATAAATCCTAACAAGTATCCTTGCAGAGTGAAATTGATTAAGTTGATGTTGTCCTCTAGCAGTTCTTGAGGAGCTGTGATAAGGAGCATGACCACACTTAATTGGAATCAGTAGAGTTATTAAGAAGTGTGGAAGATTGATGAAAGGGTTGACCCTTAGAATTGTTTAGTTTGCTAAACTTGTTGAAATATTTGGTCTCAATGGATTAATGAAGCTGTGGGAAGGGAAAGTTGAGGAGTTGCTAGATTATTACCCTAGTAGATATTAATTTTGGAGTTATATTTTTCTATAGATACTTGGTGACCATATATAGCTGCTAGATATATATATATTTCTTACCATGATTAATTGTTGGATTTGTGTATAAAAGATTTAAAGGATTGAGTATCGGTGGATCTAGAATTATGGGAGAAGTTATGGATAATTCTTCTATATAGAATGATGTCATGAAATTGGTTTTAGTGTTGTTGATACTTTTGGTTGATGGAATATTTCGATTCTTGAAATTTTAGTATGATTTTGCACCAAATTATGAACATGTAACATCCCAACTTTATGCTTGTGTTTCAAATGTAAGAAAATCAGTAGAAATTAAAACTTTTTCTTACATCATGTATTTCCTGTTGTGCCAATCAATTCTTGTTCAAGGAATTATGGAATTACATTGCCACAAGTCTTGTTGATCCAAATCTTGTTATTCCAAAAACAATCTTGTCAAATCTTATGATCATCCTCTGGAAATATTTTTCCTAAGTCTCTGTGATAGCATGTGACCCCTCTGAAAAATTTCACAATTTTTAGAAATTGTTTGAATATTTTTAGAGGTAGTCAAACCTGTTTGACTCTCACTCAAACAATAAAACAGAGCCTTGCAGAATTTTTGGAGATTTATTCGCAGGATAAAAACCTCTGAAAATTTTACACAAGGTTAATATCTGAGTTAGCAAGCTCCTGTAAAAATTTCATAATTTTTGGAGTTAATTTGCTACCTCAAATAAATCTTTCAAAGTCTCTGCTTTTATTTCAAAGTCAAACCGGGTTTTAGTGTTACTCGGTTCGAGTCGACTCGGGCTCGAGCCAATCGACTTGGTCCATCCAACTAAATGCATCGAGCCACTCTTTAAAACGCGGTGGATCTCAACCGCTTGATCTAAATCGCACGGCCGCGCGTGTATCACTTCGACCTTCCGCTGCAAGTCCGATTGTCGATCGTTAGATCTCCATCCAACCGCTGAGATTTCCGAAACCTTCGGACCCTCGGTTGCATTTTTGAATCGAGCCGTTGGATTAAGATCCAACGCCGCGTCTTCTCGTTGTAATTTGAGTTTGCAACGTGGAGCTATCGAGCCGCTCATTTCTAATCGTAGGGTTCGCAATATCTCCGTTGTGTTTTAAAGCCCGTAGGCGTGGCGCTATCTCACCGCTCGTGTCTCATCCAACGCCGTGAATCACCGAACCTTTTCGCGGTCGTCTTCAACCTCTAGCCGCATGAACAGTAGGAGGGTTATGGCGGTGTCATCTCATGCCTCCTCGGCCGCCCTAGTCCACGATGAAGGGTCGTGAGAGACACTTTCGCCATGCCATGCCCTAGTGCACCGCCTATAATCTTTTCCAAGTCGGCCGCACCTTGTGCTTTGCGCTTGTCGCCCAAACATGAGTGGTGCAAACCTAACACTTTCTTGGCCTTATAAGCACTCTCAATGCCTCCTCAGGTATGTCTTTAGACCACCATCAAGCCCCATTCACAATATTGAAGCTTAACACCTCAAAAATGGCAAACCGCCATTGTTGACCCGTGAAGCTCCATTGGTGTTCTTGGTGTTCCAGTGGTCCTCCTTCATGTTTCTTTGCCCTAGCCTTATCTATTTACTTCCTTGAGCATTACCCCTCACTTAATTTTGGATTTGATTCTCAGGAATTGTCCAATTTGGGGTTTGTTCAAATTCGGCTGAATTTGGTCATCTTCTTCCTCAGCTCAGGTGAGTGCTCTATTTTCTAATTACTTGCTCATGTAGCTTCTGTGAATCATTATGAAGCTATTTTGATGCTTTGGTATCACTCATTTGGCTCAGGGTGTCGTTTTCAAATTTCAACCTTTCTTCTTCTTGTCCCGAGAAGCCACCGTGATCAAGCATCTCCGCCATCTTCAAGCTTCTTGTCACTAAGGTAGCTTCTTATTAGTCCTTAGTGGCTCGCACCGCACCCTAGGCTTGGCAGCAGAGCTCATCGCGATTTCGTGTTTAGCGAGAAGCTCCCATTTTCGCTTTTTCCGCTTGTCGGCGTTCTAGTCCTCGCCACGGCGAGAATGCTACCATTAGGTTCGCATCATTATTGCGAATCCATTTTGGGTCTTGTTCGCGCCGCCATGCCGCTGTCGCGGCGATTTGCGTTGAACTCACTCGGGTTTTGCCGCACAAGAACTCCGTTTCGTCATTTGATTAGGACACATTAATTGCTAATTATTGGTTATTAATTATGTCTTAATCATTGTCGTTGAGCCACTGACCAGTGGGCCCAATATCCTTAACTCGCTCTCTGGTTCAATCCCGCATTGTTCCGACATCATTAATGCTTAATCATTGGTTAATTAATGAGTCGGCATTCAATCCCTGTCGGAAATTACCTCTGGGTCGCTGACTTGTGGGCCCAAGGGGTTAAAATCAAATTTCAGAGGTCATTAGTGTTTATTTAATGTTAATCATTAATGGCATTAATTTGGTCTTAACCGCCTCTCGATCGGCCGACAAGTGGGCCCAGCATCGTGCACGTGGGTTAAACCAAAGGCAGGTGACTCGGTCACCGACATGCGGTCCCACGTGTCCGCATCTCCTTTGAACTGGGATCAATAGCTACCGTTCATTTTTAGATCTGCGGCCCTGATCTTTGTGTGCGTTTGGACCCTTCGGATGCCTTGATCGTTCTTGACCGTCGATCTTTCGATCAACGGCTGAGATCGTGTATGCAACCGCACCGTCCGAATGCATACACTCATGTGCGCCGTTGGATCTTGATCCAACGGTGGCTCCGACAGGTTTGGCGCGCGCCGCTGTTTGTTGCGTGTGAGCCGAGGATGTTAGATCAAGGGTTGCCGAGCGCCCACGCTCGTTTTCTTTTAATTGGGTTGTTCTGTATTTCGGTAAGTATTTGTTTAACAACTGGAAATGATATAAAAACTTTAGAAACTCTTAACTATTTCATTTTTACTGATTTTTAGATAATTCCAACGGTAATAAATTATGTTGTCACTTTAGTTTATTACAAAATGGATTTAAGCATGTTCCAAAGAGCAGAAATTGTTTAGTTAAGAATAACTTGATTTCTGTCATTTTGAATATTCGAAATAGTTTTAATCTTGAAAAATGCATATCTTTTCTGTATAAATCCAAATTGTGCAAAATCAATTTTGTTAAATTAAATCATAGTATACTTTCATATAAAATAGGATTTGAGCATGTTCATAATTCTTTAAAATGATTTGCATTAGATTTACAACTTAGAAAAATCATAAGTAAATGTGTATAACTCCAAATTTAGTAAATCCAACTTTGCTGTTATTAGGATGTCATAATCTACCGCTATAAAAATTTCAGACCTTAGATCATTCTCGAAAATTTCGCCATGAACAGTATTAATTATTAATTAGGTTGATATTGGGTGAGAAAGAGTATTCATCCATATCTTTTGCATGTTAAGTCCAAATTGCAAAATTCTTGTTCTGTCACTTTATAAAGTCATTCCTAGCTGTTGTGTAGATTTTATTAGATTTGGATGTGTTTCTTTGTTGGGATTTATTTGGTGTTCTTCGTTCTTATTTGCTTATCGCCTTTTCGTTAGGTTCCAAGATAATTTTATTATCGATATTGAGCCACATCACCAACAGACTCTGACTTCACCAGAAAGCGGATGTAGCATTCATTTGATCATATTGTTCCTACTATTTTCAAAGTCTAATATATTGTTTGCAAATTCTATGTATGCATTGCTATGTTGTTTTAAACTATTGTCGATAGTTGGCCTACTAGATGCATTATCGTGAGGAAATGTTTATTCCTCTACTACCAAGCCTAGGTTACTTGTTGTGATTTCTGGTTCATTGGATGGACCCTTGTCACTTAGTAGTTTACGTGTCATTATGCTTAGCCATGCTTAGCTATCGGTAGAAATGGGCGGTTATCGACTTGTCGATAACCTTGATCACACAAACTGTTATAATATGTATATTTCACCTTTGTGCTTTGTCTAAATTGCAAAACTAAAATCAAAATGAAAACAATTTAGACTTGGGCACAATGGTAAGATGGTGTGATCTTTTGGGTGTGATTGGAATGGTGCCCGGTCAATTAAGGACCGAACTACTTGTGAGTATCTCATTATCCGAGAGCATTACAAAGTGCGTGCTAACCACACTAGAGGGATATGGGACCTCTCTTAGTTGAGTACTTTGGGTGTGTTAATTAATGAGTCGCGTGGTGGGTTGCATATTTGATTATATGCAACATGGACACGTTTAGGAGAGGAACACCGCCGAGGCCGGTGTGTCTGCTTCCACGTATGGGTCCTTGTGATCCATATTTCGTCGGCAGATCACTAAGGATTAACCCCATACGTGCGTCTCTTGATTAGCATATTCCATTGGAAAGGGTTCAGAGGACTTAGCCGTGTGGCATACCAAAGGAAGTGTGCTTAATAGCTTGGCAAAAAGGCGATCCAGTGTGGGTACATTGGTACACCCTGCAGGATTAAAACTATTCGAATAGCCTCGCCCTAGGTTATGGACACGCTTGGATAAGCTTTTCAAGAGTTAGACTACAACCATTTTTAAAATTAAAACTTGTTGGGTGGTATGAATCGTGGATTCATGCTATGTTGTGGTGGCTTTGGGAAAGTCACTTCTAGGTGGATACTTGATACTTATGCTTACTCACGTTATTTAAATGCTTAAAAACAGATTTTACAAACTGTTGTTCAATCTATTACAATATTGCAAATGAAACTTGCTTTATGCGTCCAAAGAACCATATAACCACATTCCTTTGAATACGACTTTCATGTAGCTATGTATAGGCTTGCTACTCGAAGTCTTGCGAGTACATTTTTGTACTCACTTGCATTGCTTGTGTTGTGCAGAGGATGATAGTGAGTCCGATGGACCTCACTTTTGTGAGTTGTCTTTGTGGCGCTTTAAGGGCGATTAACTTGCGGCCTTGTCGGTTGCCCTGTGGAGTTATGTGGCTAACCGTGCGTCTTTTGGTTTAAGCCATCTTATGGCAACTTTTGCTTCATTGTTACTTTTGGTACTTATGTCTTTTGGCCGTCGGTACGTGTTGTAATAACTTATATTATGTATGTCTTTTGGTAGACTTGTTATATTCTATTGTATGGAAATGATGCATGCTTGGAATTGATGTATGTGTCTTTGCTTGTTCTGGAGGCACATGTTCATCGAGACGCGGATTATTCTATTTGTGATACTAGAACCAGTGGAAGGTTAAGTATTACAAGTTTAATAAACCGGGGTCTCACAGAACATGAGATGGAACGGTTGAATATGTGGTTGCACATATTCATGTGATTTAGAAAGGAAAAGTAGGTAGCATCTAGATTTTCATGATGAAGCCGGTTGATAACAACAATGGTTGGAGTGCAATTGTTGTGTGTTGAAGTTTGGTGTTGAGCATCGCTAAGAGTTAAATTGATATGATTTAATAGATGGCTTATGCTTACATGATTGTAGAATTGTCGGATGATAGCATGTCATTGATGAAAGGGTTTTGGTAAAACCTTTTGATTTGTGTAGTAGACCTCCGCTAGAATAAAGTGGTTGTTGTAGTGAGGTTGTAACGTTTTGGTGGACTCTCAATAGGAGATGAGATGATAAAGTAGTATGGAATAGTTTGTTAAGTTTTTGGAGAGTTGTATAATGGAAGAGTTGACGATAACGAGTCTTGTTAAGGGTAGATCATTCTTGATGTTAGTAAGATTATCTGTAAGAGATTGTGACTTGTGTGTGTGGTGATGATTCTTTTAGAAATAAAGTAACTGGATAGTCTTTCATAATTTTGATCTAGTGAAAGTGTTTCGAGTTTTGCGTTTGTGATCAGTGGACCTTTTGCGTTATGTGGTGATTGAGGTTGTTTCAAGCAAAGTGATATGATGAAAGATTTTATTGGCTCTTGAGTGGTTCCTGTGATTTGGGTTTTAAGAGCTTATCATGTTTAAGCTGGCAAAGTGACATAGCAATCACAGAGAATAACTATCCTTGTTAAAGGAAGGAGAGAAGTTAAGTGCTTGAGATTTAAGTCATTTCGCAACTTGCAGTTTATTTGAGTATGCTTAAACCTTATGCAGTTGTTCCATAAGAGTTTATCAATTTTCAAAGGCAATACCCTTTTCTTATTTGGGGTTCGATCTTCCTTCGTGTGGGACTTGTGCCCTCAACTGTTGACTTTCTCTTTTGTTGTCTGAGTTCTTTGCCAATCTGACTATTTCCCTTGGTCCTCTGTTCACTGCGAGTGGTAGATGTTTCTATGTGGTGAAAATTATTTTCATTTGTTTTTCTTTTGAGAAGGGATTCATCGATTCGTTTCACAAGGGTCTTTCGAAGTGTTTATTCTATGAAGTTGTGAAACTTTGGGTTGGAAGTTATTCGATGAGCATTGGAGGATGAAATAGTTTCATAATATAGTTCTTTGAGAGAAGTTTATCTCAATAGAAGATTGTCTTTGGAGGTTAAACTGATTGCATTGTTACAACTAATAGAACCTATAGTGATTGTGATCCAAGATCTTTTGTTCACTTCGGGTGGAACATTAGAATTATCGAAAACATGGAAATCTTGATCAACTATATAGAGTATCGCAATTTGGTAGTATTGCGAGGTTGCGAAGGATATTCTTGATGGTGTGGTTTAATGAGAGTGGGATTACAAAGTAATCGAATCGTCATGTCGATTAATGAGATAGACGGGATGGTTGTATTATTGCCAGGAAAGACTTGGACTTAGTAAGTAACTCTTTAAGAGTTAGAATCTTTATAAAGATAATTGGGTCAAGAAGATGTTTTCATGTTGATGTTAATGCGAGTATGTATGGACTGTGAGAATTTTAGGATTTTAATCTGAGGTTTTCCTATCTTCTTTATGAGAAGTTCATTGTAGGAGTTTTGGAGTTTAATTTGGGCCTTGCATTATTTTTATGCTAGGACTTTGGTCGCCAATGATTATGTGTAGAGGAAGTAGATTAAGGGTGAATTTGAACAATAGGATGATGGTTGATAGAACCCTTTTTGATGAAGTATATGAATGTGATAGCTGGAATTCCAAGTTGTTTATTCCTAAAAGATTGAGGTGATGTGATTGCGTGTGTGATCTATTTTGAGATGCATTGGAAGTCATCATCAAATTAATCATGTCGATAGAGGAGTTGTTGAGAGAAAGTTTTGGTGGAGTCGTTAGAGCCTTTATACTGAGAGTGTGGATGATGTATTTCGACTTGAGCGTAACGTTGAGAATGTCAAGTTAAGAGAGATGAGTTAGTGTGCTATGCGATGAACTGAAATTCCAAAGTTGAGAGAGATTTTAGTCCTAAAAGAGAAACGATAAATTGTTGTTTCCTCAAGAAGTGAATCGTTTCCTTGATTCTCGTTTGAGTTTTGTGTTGTTGACCAATGTCTTTCGTAGGTTGAGTTTGACTTGATTTTGGTATGTGTGTTCTTATCGGTTCGGAAGAATAAATGAAGTTTTGATTTGGGCATTTAAAATGATTCCTCCTTTGGTTTCGTGGACGCTTATTCGCAACCTGCCACTTGTAAAGTAGAAGGGTTTCCTTGATGAAATTCCAATTTCTAGATTTGACCCTGTAGTACTTGAGCTGGTAACGCATAATGGCGATGTGAATCTTTCTTATTTAGATGGGTTTTGTCGGTAAAAGAGTTGCTTAAAGGGAATTCAGTTGTGTGTTTCTGGTTAAAGGAGGTGATTCTTGTTTCATTGAAAAGTTCAAGTGAGAGGTGGAACAAGAGTTCCGTGTTCGTGTGCATGTTGTGTGGTTGAGTTGAGGGGAAGGTTAGCCCAAGGTACTTTGGTTTATTTTAGTTAGCTACGGGAATTCAAAAGTTGGCGTATCGTTAGGACCGTCTCGGGTCCATACGCGGTGTACGCAACATCGGGCGTGTTTGGTGCCTAGTGAGTACCTGAGAGATATGGAGGTTGAGTTTTCATTAACGTGGTTGACCTTCGAGCAGGATCTTACCTCTGAGACTCTTTTGATGAATATTCTCAGAAATACCGAGTTGAGCGTTAGTACGGACGTCGTTTTACGCCCTGGTGTTGTGGTCTCATCTATTTGAGAGAGAGGCCACTTGAAAGATTGGAGTCTCACGTGAGCGAGTTTAGCAAGAGTTGATCGCGTTGGTATCATTTGTTAAGTTCTAGTCGCGGGTTACTTTGTAGATCGCGCTTAGATTCGGGTCGAATCTCATTAAGGGGGTAGAATGTAATACCAAAGTGTGTTAGCGATTAGTCGGAGAGATTAATTATTTCGGGAGAGAATTAAATGGATTTTCGGAAGGATCAATTGAAAATGCTCAACTCAGCAGTTAGAGAGGGAAATCGCTGTTTAACCCAACTTGGGCCTCGGCCTTAGCCCAAGAGGCCCATGAGGGTGGCCGGCAAGGGGACCTCAAACCCTAGCCCTCCCCTTTCCCCTCCCCCGCGCTCCCACCCTCCCCAACTTGTGGCCGCCACTTCCTCCTCCTTGCGCAGCCCCTACCTCCCACCTCCTTGCACCCCTCCTAATCCCCTTTGCTGCTGGCCAAGAGAAAAAAAGAGGAATCCCTTGGGTGGCCGGCCAAGAAAGGAGGAGAAAGGAGGAGAGGAAGAGAAGAGAAGAAGAGGGAGAAGAAGGGATCCGCAGCGGAAGCATGGTGATCATCATCCCAGCTGTGTGCTCTCTTCGTTTCGGCAAGGGTAACCCGTGGTTCTTTGCTTTAGGTCAATTTCTAGTTGTCTAATTTTCAGATGTCAGTTTGTCGATATTCTGCAGCAGTGAAGTTTGTCGGTTTTGATTAGGTTAGAGGCAGATTTGGGTCTGGGTGTCTCCTAGAAAGTTGTAGCTATCGTAGTTACCTTTCATTTCCGACAAGAATCAAGTCATTCGGACTTCGGTAACCAAAGTTATGAATTTATTAGTATTTCTGTGTTTCTGGAGAGAAGCAGATTTGCTAGTGTTGGTTAACCTGATAGAAGCGCATATTTAGAGGGGTTTCCAGAGGGTCTCACCATAACAAAAAATAAGGCTAATCCTCTTAGATTTCAGGAAAGCTAAAGATCACTAAATTCGGACAAACGTAGAGAAAGTTATGATAGTTTCTTTGTCGCTGTCCAGAAACCCGACGTGAAATGTTTGCTCTGATTAAATAGATTGGTAGGTCTGGTAGATGGCCGAATCAGAGGGTCTCCCCAACTAAGTTTATTTAGACATTTTAATTACCTTTTCAGAATGTCCAAGATCATCCTATTTGGACTCCTGAGCAGAAAGTTATGAATTTTTGAAGTCTGCTGTCTGCAGTGACCGATCGCTCGAAATTAGAAAAGCTAGAAATAATAAGAAGTTAGCGATTTCGATTGTAATGTGATGTATGATTTTGGTCCAGTATGCTAGTCTTAGTTTGGGGTTATCTTCTTGTCAGGTGGCGAGATCCCAAGGGCAGCACCCCAGCGTCCGCCGTTCTCGCGGTTGAGGCAAGTATTCGGTTTATGTGTAGTATTGGTTGCATGTCATGATTGAGTGGTGTATTGTTCATCATTGCCATGTGAATGTGTTGTGGAGATGATTCTAGTTGTGTTGATGCTTGCGAGTTATGTTTAAGGTTCCTTCATGATGCTATTGTTTACATACTCGAATACATGTTGAATCATGATATTGAAAATATGATGTGGTAGTACTTTTGCATGTTGGAGCATTTTGAGACTTGGTCACGTGGTGATCAAGAGTACATTGTTGAGGTCCCCGTCATATGTAATGACAGAGTTGAGGTCCCACATTCTTGGAATGTGGGCAATGGATCAGAGGTTGTGGGACCCGAAAATACATCTCAGAACCCTCTGTGTATTCGAACTAGTCCCGGATCGGTAGCTAGCTCACACAGAAAACAAATGATGAAATACCATCCATTTATTTAATTTAACTAAGAAGATCTCGAGTATCAAATAATAATAATAACTGGACCTTATGGTCAATGTTTACTTAACTTGCACGCAGGCTAAAGAAACAAATGAACTCTTGCAATGAACAGAAACTCTTCAAAAGGCCAATCAACATGCCCACGTGCAATCGAGTGGAGAAACGCATCCTAATCCGCAAAACCTTCATGGTCTTCCCGAGCGAAGAACTCTTTGGCGACTTGGTATTCTTCCTCTACTGCGATCAAGCAGAGGCGCAAAGCCATGAGTACTTTGAATGTACTCGACAATAAGTAGGGAAATGTATGCAAATAGTATTCATGCGGGGCTTGAACAAAGATTAGTCAGATGGCTCTTTTGCGAAAACAACATTTACGATAAATACAATAAATAGATTGAAATGCGTAATTGAAAACAATAACAAGTAAATAAACAATTGTTTTGAAACAACGGTGAACTTCCCATTCACTCCCAACCGAACCAACGATAAGTGAATTCCCATTCACCAATCGACACAAACCACCAAGTGAATGACCTATTCACCAAACGAACATTATATTCATCAAGTGAACTTCCCATCCACACTCAGACACATTTTAAAGAAACTCTATCTCCGTGTGAAATCCCGAGCACGCCCATAGCCGCGGACACGGCTACTCGAATAGTTTTACACTCTGCGAGAGGTTATGCGGCTTGACCCACAAGAGATAGATCAACTTATAATGCCGGGCATTTCACGCCTCGTAGGCGTGTGACTAAGTGATCATCACAAGGCTTTTACAAAGCTCCTTCTTAACCCGCCGCGCGCTAAGGATTCAACATCGAATGTCTTTCCGACTGCACGGGCCCCTCTTGCGCCACCGTGAGAATACGTTTCCGTAACCACGCTTCACGTGTGAACCGAAATTAAGATATTGCTAATTAATCGGCCAGTCCGTCCCATACCGACATGTGGTTGTACGGTTAAGGCCAGTTCAATGGCGCACAAGATTAAGTCCTTGACAAATTACTCAGTGAGACTACCACAAACCCACAACATGTTCCATCCACATCCTCCTATCCACCAACCACTCGCTTGAGCGAAAACCATTTTGTTTAACCAACACCCATGACTAACCCCATCATGGTACACAAGTTTTAGCAAATGTGGTTCACCACCACGATTCCATAAATCATTAAGTCAAAATTGATTATTAAGACACATGTGATGATAAAACCCATCGTAACTAAGCGCGGACTAAGCATATATCGATACCCATGTTGGCAATACAAATATGTCCAACTAAAATTACCCATGCTAAGGTGACAAAGGATTTATGGCATTCAAATAATCAATGGAGGCATAATGACAACAGGTAATAACTAATCCCAGAACAATTTATATAAATATAGCATGCAATTGTATAAAACAATATACTTTTGAAATCATGGGTTCAATATGATCAAAGGACCACGACTTGCCTTGGAATAAATCCAGTGATTGATCTTGATCTTGGTATACTACTCCTTGCTCGAAGCTTCCGAAGTATCGACGCTATTCGCAAAACAAGCAAATAACACAAATAAATAAATAACAGAGAGAAAACAAACTCCAAAAATTAAATAAAAATCTCAGATAAATAGATCTCGAATTTAGATAAATTTAGAAATTTGAATGGACTCAATCGGAGTTCGGATGCAAAAGATATGAGCTTCGAAGATTGAAATCCATGAAATAACCCTAAAAGGATTTTCTCGGAATTTCGAGATTTACTTTTCATCGAAAATCGACTTATGACGCCAGACATGACGTCAGCGGGGAACATTCGACAGGTCAACACTCACCCGGCAGTGGGACCCATCGTCATGGAGATGGTGCACCGTGGACTAGGTTTAGAGATCCAAGGCTCGGGTGGAATTGGGATGCACCACATGGCCTGCCAACTGGGCGATGACTGGATGCCACATGGGCCAAGATGCTGAGGTGGCGCAGAGGTGGAGGGTGACATGGCTGCCACATCAGCCGGGAGAGGAAAACCGAGAGGAAGAAGGAAGCTCCGCCGGCGGTCTTGAGCTTCGTCGACGGCGAAGCACGGCGGGAGTGGCCGAAGTAGCAAAACGGGATCCCGAGAAGCAAGGATGCCGAGAGGTGGAGGCACGCAAAGGGCGGCAAAGGCTTGTCGGCGGCGAGGTCCTCGAGCACGATGGCTTTGGCGAAGGAGTGGCGCTGAAGGGTTGGAGGTGAGCACCGCAGGGGTCAACGAGGGTCACAGAGAGAGGTTCGGGAGGACCGAGGGTGACCAAGTCGGCGCGATCCAAGGATGACCGAGACAAGGAAGATGAGCGGCGGCATCTCGGTGAAGGAGGAGCAACAAGAAGGTAGGGATTGGATGAGAATAGTCCGAGCACAAGGTGACGCGCTTAGGAGGCCAAGAAGCTCACCGAGAGGTAGATCGGCAAAGAGGCGACGGCACGGTTTGATGACGAAAACGAAAACGGAGCTGCGGTGATCTTTGGAAGAAGATGAAGGGAGCACGGTGAAGCTGGCGTTGATGCGAATCCAACGGAGGTGACGGCGCAGGCTGAGGAGGTCCGACGGCGGAGAACCCCGGCGAAGAAGCTTGCGGCGGCGACTCTGTGCTTCGGTGAAATCCGACAAAACGAAGAACCAAACGGAGGCGCTTTAGGGTTTTGGTGGAGAGAGGGTCGTGGCGAAGAGATTGACACGGGCGCGGGCTTTAAATAGGGACCGGAGAGGGGAGTCCCAGATGGAGCCGGCGGCGCTGCGTCTCGGACACGGACACCAGGGAGGAGTCCAGGAGGAAGACGACGACCTGCGGGCGGGCCCACTTGGCAGAGAGAGCGGGAACGGCGCGTGCTGGCGGGCTGCCGCGAGGAAGAAAGGCCAGCGGGCTGGGCCGAGGAAGAAGGAGAGATGGGCCGGGAGCGGGAGATTCGGCCCAGAGAATAATCCGAGATTTTTAATAGTTTTGCTTTTTATAAAATAGCAGAAAATCCAAATAGCAAATAGAAAATAGCAAATGCACTCGGAAAAATTCTAGAAAATTCTAGAAAATACATCCAAGCACATAGAACCCAAATAAAATAATTTTGAATATAGTTTATGTTGACATTAATCACATTAAATTGTTTTTGAACTCTGAAAATTCATATTAAGCTTTTTAAATTTACCAGAAAAATCCAAATGGTTAATTTTTCTTTTAAAACTTCAAAACAGACCAAATTTTTGGGATGTTACAGAGGTCCCCGTCATTGTGATGACGGGCAAAGGTCCCTATACGTGTGACGTATAGGCTCTTGGTCCCTGTGCGAGAGGGCACAGGCATGGGTATTCATTGACGGATGAGTACCCGCATTCACACGTAAAATGCGAAACGAGATAAAGAACAAAGAGTGCATAGCATTATCATCATTTAAATAGTTGAAATATCTTAACGGTGTTGAATAAAATTGTTTTAGATGTTCTGCCTTTATGAATGTTGCAACCTTGTTGATGCTTACTGAGTCGTATGGCTCACCCTTGCTTTGTCTTGTTATAGGTACTTCTAGCAAGAACGGCATGCATGGGAGGGAGTAGACATTGGAAAGCACGCACTACCTCATAACATTTATGCAATTGCTATTTGGTTTCACTTAGGAATAAGTAACTGTGTGGAGACTATCCATGGATGTTTTATGATGTTGGTTGTTGGATTATTCATGGTTATGAGAATGATGTTAATTGTTTACAATCGTTCGATTATTTCAGATGCATGAAAGATTTGGATTATAGAAATAATAATAAATGCCATGGTCATCTGTTAGTACCTCAATTTTGTTGTTCATACAAAGGAAGTTCTGTCGAAAAATTTATAGAATGCTCTAGTTAGTTTATTTCTTGTAGCATTCTAGGCTCATGTGGAGCTGGGGTGTTACAATCCACATATGTAAATACTGGGTGGCAGGTACTTACATTAATACTCGTTCGAGTGAACAAAGAGTATACTCTTGTAGGGTTCTTCAGTTCATCGATCGTCTGAACCCGGTTCCACCACACCTTTTCGAGACGCTCGTCGTCGAAAATATCCCCCGTCCACGTCGGGAATATCCTTAGGGTGTGGAACTTGGTTATGAGACTCAAAAGCCGAAGACCCCACAACGGAAGCAGGGCCAAAGAACTCAGAACAGAAGTTGAAGTACTCCTCTTCTTCTGTGATGGCAGTCTCTCCTTGAGGACCGGGAAGAATGTCTACGACGACTTCCTTCCCGGCGCGGTGGTCGGATGTTCCACCACCACCTTGTCCAGACGCTTCCGCCGCTGCCTTAGTCGTCTTCGCTTCCGCTCCACGACCACCTCGGTGGTCGTAGCCGCTTCAGCCATAATAGCTTCTTCTGCCACACGAACGATGGATGACCCTTTGACCACCTCGACTGTCATCTCTCCGACTACCGGAGAAATAGCAGTGGGCTTCTCGATAGAAGCATCCTTGGGTGCTGGAGGAGTCGGGCTAGGATTACAAAAGAGAAAGCACGTTAAATTGTAGAAAGCAAATGGTAAATGTTGTTCTTACACTTTTATCTTTTTTACATACCTCAGCATCTTGGACTTGACCATGAATTTGGAAGCAACCTTCCCGAGAGAAGATTTCTTCGACTTCTTCTCTTCGACCACGTCTGGTTGGAATTTGAGTTGAGGAATGGGTCAGCCATGACCACGTCTGGTCGTGGGTCTTGAGCAGGAGTCGCCTCTCCTTGACCCTCTTAACTCTCCAGATGGCCGAGACCTGTCTCGACCACCCCAAGAGCAGCACTTCTCTCGACCATGGGCCCTGCTGGCGCAGCAGTTTCCTTCACAAAAGATATAAAGCTCTTTCAGTTCTCCTTTTCTAGTTGCTTGATAAAGCCACGAGAGGTAGAAACTGCGAAAGCCTTGTTGTCATAATAGAATGGTATCTTGGTCTTAGGGGCTTTGTGCTTAAGAGCTCTGGTCGTCTCGACTGCCCTTGCTTTCTCTGCAGCAGCCATATCTGCAGCGAATTTCGCATAAGGCTTGGTCGAAGCAACAGAGCTTGAGCCTACGCCTCCCTGGTCGACAGTCTTAACAAGTCAACGCTTTTTGGCCAGAGGAGCCTTGACTTGCTCCACCTCCATGCCAACGACCATCAATTCGACCTCTTCATCGTCTTGACGGTCTTCCATGCCTACTTTCTGCAGAAGTCAGAAAAAGAAATATTACTCAGCGGTTGTAAGTCTTTCTACGACCAGCACCTAGTCGTAAGTTTTTCTACAACAAACCCTTAGTCGTAAGTCTTTCTACAACTATCTCATGATCGTAAGTTCTTCTATGATCATCCCCGTCAGAGTTAGTCTCGACCAATACTCGATCGTAAGGTTTTCTACGACAATCATCTGGTCGGGTCTTCTGGCCCCGAGTACCTCCACATGTGATGTACTCGTTTCTTTAGAGGGCTAATGCGGCGTGTGATGAAATCCTTCAGCACGTGCCATCCGGTGAGCCCTTCTTCCTTTAGGTCTTTGATGGCCTGAATGTAAGGGGCAATCCGGTCAAGATCCCTAGGAGTCGAATCCTGACAAAGGAAAGGTTGCCTTCATGGGTGGTCTCCCAGTAGAACCACCTCTTCTTCTATCTCGGCCACGACGACCGGGTGAGGATCTACATGTACTCCTTCGAGCTTCAGACTACAGCTACCGGCGACTCCCACCATTCTGGTCATTCCATAGAAGTACTGGAATAACTCCAAGTCGGCCGGAATCCCCAGGTAGGCCTCACACAAGTATACGAACACACCCAACATAGTGAGGGAATTGGGAACCAGGTTCACCAACTCCACCCCAAAGTGCTCGACTACGAGTGTGAGGAAAGGGTGAGCAGGCAGTCGAAGGCCACACTCACAATACGCCTGGAAGACAGGAATCTACCCAATCTCTCCCGATGGCCAATGTTGCCCAACAGCCGCAATCCACTTCACAAACTTTTTCTTCGGGATTCTCTCGGCGGCGACCAAAGCCTTCATTTTGGTCGTGTCCATCTCCGATTCAGCCCACTGGGAAGCGGCTCCAACCATCTTTCTCAAGGGAAGGAGATTTAGATTGGAAGAGGTCTCAAGGAAGCGTATGATTTGGTTGGCGGCGGAGAACGCAAGAGCTCGATGAACAATTGAAACGATTTGGTTGGCGGCGGAGAACGCAACAGCTCGATGAACAGTTGAAGCGATTTGGGGAAAAGTAAGAACCCTAGAATCACACCCACGGTAAGTTTTTATAACCACAACACTTGAGTTAAAGACGTGGCAGCCTAACAGTTGCCATCGCTTCGGGAATCGCTCCAACAGACAGATTTGTGAGTCGATTGAGGTTCTTTAATTTGTCTGTTCGAGAAAAGTGAGTCTGTTTTCACACCTCAAGCGAAATTACCTTCTTGACCAAGTCTTTTCTGGTCAAATGAAATACCAGTCGAAAAGGTTTTCCTTCCGATCACCATACTACAACCACTTTGTAGTTGTAAGAATTTCTACAACCACCAAGTAGTCGTACAGCTCCCTACAATTTTCTTGACAAAGTATATTTCTAGTCAAATGAAATACCGGTCGAAAAGGCTTTTCTTTCGACCATTTTTCCACGATCACCTTGTGGTCGTAAGGTCATCTACGACTCCTGTTTCCCAGTAAGTTACTTCCACTTGAAGCTGGGGGGCTAGATGACGAGGATCTAATAATCCTCATTTTATTATTTATCTATAATTATTATTATGGATAAACATACAATCATATAGTTCTTCAGTATACCCTTTAATAAGCATAAGGGAGAAGCTGGCCAGGTGGTCGTAAGTCCTTCTACGACTATCTCATGATCGTAAGTTCTTCTACGATCATCCCCTGGTCATAAGTTCATCTACGACCAGTACCCAGTCATAAGGTTTTCTACGACTACCTCATGGTCGTAAGCTGTTCTATGACCAGATCGGCTACGACCACCCTATAATAAATAGGACCTACAGACAAGTAGGTCCAATTGATTAGAGAATCTAAGCAATCAATATACACTGTTATTCTTAGGAATAACTACACGTAATACACCTCTATCTCTGACGATAACTGCCAGGCGACGTGGGGGGAGTGGGGTTACTACTCCAGCGGTAACTACCATCAATACACCCATTGTATGAAATGATGAGACGCCTTTTGACCTAGAGAAACGGCTACCTCTTCGTACAATATAAAGGCTACAGTCAGAGGATCAAGGTAGGAGGATCAGAGAAACAACCACCACAAGCGCAATCAGGAGCTCAAGCCTTAGTCTTTCTCTTAATTGTAACCAGCATACTCAATACAATACACACAGGAGTAGGGTTATTATTCTCTCCGGAAAAGACCTGAACCTGTATAAAAATCCCTATGTCGTTCTCTCTGCGTGATCAATCTTGAAGACCCCTGAATCAAACAATTATACGTAAGATCGGTTCTAAAACACCGACAAAGTCATTGACAAGTTACCCATGCGAGACCACCTCATCCAAAACAATGTGCCTCACGCACCCCCTTTACTGCACAATCACTAGTTTGAGCATAAATCATTTTGTTCAACCATACCAATGACAACCCCTACCATGGCACAAAAATTTATAATAGCAGCATCGCACCACAATTGGTACAATAGTGACATCACGCCACAGTTACACAATAATGGCATCGCACCACAATTTCATATATCATTAAGTCAAATTATTATTATCGAACATGTGATCATGAGCCCATCGTAACTAAGTATGACTAAGCATCTCTATGATAACCCATGTTGGTAATAAAATATGTCCAACTAATATTGACTATCCTATGGTGACAAATGATTCATGATATTCAAATAATCAATGGAGGCCTAGTGACAAATAGGTGATTAACTATTCCCAAAAGTAGTTGATATAAAAGATAGCATGTAATTTGATATAAAACAATATGATTTTGAAATCATAGGTCCAATATGATCAAAGAACTATGACTTGCCTTGGTTTTGCTCAGTTACCGCACTTGGATCTTCAAAGCTTGCTTCGGCTCTAGCTCCTTGAAATAGGTCGTCTGAACGGTAGAGAAAACAACAGGTGAAGCACAAATAAATCCAAATAAAAATAAAATAAAATCCAAAAATAACAAAATGGGAGCTTCGTCCGACTAGCAAAATGGGATGCTGGGGTCACGAGGGTTCTTTGGGTAGCGGTGGCGCGGTGAGGGAGTCGATGAAGCGACAGCGACGGTGACAATGGCGGAAGGTGGCTCGGGCTCACAGCGGCTACCGTGATTGAATGATACCCGAAGGGAAAGGGAGGGAGCATCGGCTTGGCAGTAGCACAAGGAATACACCAGGTCGGTTGGGACGGTCGGAGGGTGATGAAAATGATGACACGACGGCGATGGTCAGCAACGGCATGAGGAGCATGATAGGCAGCTTGGGGCGATAGGAGAAGGTCGGAGACAGCGGCGCAACAAGGATGACCAACGACAGAGAGGATGAACGCAGTGGCATGGCACGGTGATGGAGAGGTGTCGGGAAAGCGGGGGATAGGAAGAGGAGGACTTGGAATGCGGGGTGACGTGCACAGAAAAGCAGGGAGAGACTCACCAATGGCAAGATCGACAATGGAGGCGGTGGACGGAGTTGGAGACGATGAGGGCGACGACGACTCAGGGTTGCTCGGTCAATGAGAAAGGAAGCACCGGGTAGAATGGGGAGAGGCAAACCCAACCACAGCGGAGGCACAATCGGAGGAGCAAAGACGACGTCAGAATCTGACGAGGAAGGCTTCTATAGCGCACAGCTTCCTGAGCTCGATTTGGCAAAATGGCGAAGAACCATGAACGAAAACTTGGCGGCTTTGGAAGAGGTGGACGGGGTGAAGATTTGGACATGGGTGGCACTCTTAAATAGGGCCGGGATTGGAGTATTTGGGTAGAGCACGCAGTGGCAACGAGATGGACACGAACTTGGACGGTGTCATAGTCGTGTACAAGGAGGAAGAAATAGACATGGCGGGGTCCGCACGGCAGTGAGGGGAGGAGGCTAGCTGGGCCAGGCGCTGACGCACATGGCTTGGGCTGTAACAACCCCAAAACTAGGGTTTGTATTTCGAATGTATAAAAGTATTAAAATTTAAAAACTTTTGGTTTATCTCTTGTTCATGCTCTTGGTTTTCTAAAAACTTGTGCACAATTTTAAACTTTTGATGTTTGTATTAAAGTTTGTGTTGAAATTTCAAGCTTTTAAACTTAAATTTTATTTTTATTTGAATTCCAGAAAAATGTATGAATGAAAGTTTCCTAAAATAATTTATTTAAATACTAGATTATTTATCTTGAATTATAATTATTTTTACCAAATTTTTAGAAGTGTTTTTGACTTCACTAAAATTCAAATGAAATCCCAAACGTAGATTTGAAAATAATTTAATTTTAACACATTTTCATATATAAAGTGCTTGAAAATTATTTTTCCTAAGTCCCTTGTGAACCTCAGAGTGCCCACAAAAATTTTCAGAATTTTTCGAATTTTATTTCTATTTCAATCGGCTAGGTCAGATTTACTTATTTTCGGTCAAACTAAAACCCTAAATCTAATTCTAGCCGCCGACTCCTCCTCCGACCGACCCAGTCAAAA